>CM022705.1:63715524-64315524 GCA_012295165.1 Asparagus setaceus | reverse complement strand
CTAAAGGGAAGAACTTGAGGCATGTGATTCGTGAAGTCACGAGAGATGATAAAACACTTATAATCCATGCCAAGACAACTTCAGCCAGATGAAATTAAACGCCAAAGGTGCCTCCCAAGTCGAATGATCGACGCCCCAAAAGAAGACGGTCCTCCGGCCAAGGACAACGCTACACTTGGGGTGAAAGTACAACCGGTGACAAGCCACATCAATCGTGTCATCGTCAGTGGCAACAATACCTAAAGAGAACGATTGATGAAATAAATTGTTTTGTTCGTGTGCACAACTATCAAGACGCTGTTGTCGATGTGCCCGTTCAATCAAACGCCAACCACAAAGAGCTTCAAGATTCGAGAGGCTTTCCCGCCAAAGAACGAAGATTCGGGCCGGAGTCAAGACGACTCAAGAAAGAGAAGATCTACCATCCAACCGATGAACTTCCGGGTTACTATTAACATGGTAAACAAAGGGAAAGGACTGCAAATGATGAAGATCCCGACTTTACCCCGAGGAAGAGTTAGCTCGATTTCCCAAAGAATGTCCCGATTGTAATTATGAGCACGCGACGCATTGACTATAGAAGAATGCATGAAGGAGAGTCATCCGAAGATGAAATTTCCGACCGCCGAATAGCTTGTGACGACATCGCTTCAAGCATGAGTCACCATAGGGAGGCTTTTACCATTACCCCATGTCCCGCTCAAATGTTACAAGAAGCCTTAGCCAAGCAAAGAGAAGAGCTTAAGGTCGAAATGAAAACAGAATGGAATTAGCCATGCAACAGATGAGGGAATTGCAAAATCAAACGCTTCATCTACCAATCCAAACCAACAAGGTGGAGTTACCCACCATAATGCCCATAATGTCGAAGACAAGGATTCGAGATAGATGAACACATTTACGCCGATCAACCTCCAAAGAAAGTCCGATCCGTGCTCAAGGTGGAAATGGTCCAATTCTTCCTATTGGAAGTAATCCAAAACAAGGGGAGGATGATGGCTAAAGGATGAAAGAGCTTGAAGATAAAATCAATGCTTTGATGTCCCCGACAGAAGTCAAAAGGACTGTATCCCGGTCCAGATCCTAGAAAGTGGGATTCACCTTACCCGCAAATTCAATTTGATCAACTTCACGCCATTTGATCGAGAGGGTCACCTACACAACACCTCGATTTACTTCAAATCACATTTGGGGTGATCTCGAAATGAGCCTTGATGGTTCTGGCCATTCGTGGTACCTTCATGGGTCATTCGACAGTATCATCAAGACTCAAGGCCGTAACATCAACTGTTGAATGATATGGAAAGCTTGTTCCTCGAAGAATCTCTTCGATGACGACACCGTCTCGATTGGAACCCTTGATGAAAAGTGTAAGAGTGGAGAGACAATTGACTGCTTGCTAAACGCCCGCAATAAGGCCATAAACCGCAAAGATCCAATCACCGAAATTCATATTGCAGACGCAGTTACAATAATCTCTCCATTGATCCTGGAAGTCATGGGTCGTCCCCACCAACTACATGGAAAGATTTGAAAATACGAGGAGAACAGTTTAACGCTTCCTCAAAAGGAAGAAAGCCTAAAGAGGCTAAAAGATGGTCGACTAAAAAGTAAATTTTACCTCTCGCAATAGAGGAAAGGCATCCGTGGGTCGCCGTTGACGTGAAATCAAACGCCGCATTACGACCGCCAACAACCTCGAGCAACAAAAGCTTCTAAATCGAATTCCACGGACATACTCTTCAGAGATGAAAAGTTCCGATATTTTAAGCACCTCCTCGACAAAGAACAAAATTAAGTTGCCACCTATTACAAATCGAGGAGGTCGACAAGACTTCTGATCCTAAATAATCGTATGCGCACACTACGAGGGTCCATCATCCTAGCAAAAGTTGTTTTGTCCTTAAAGACAGTATCGAGGCTCTAATTGATGCCGAGATCATAACTTCAAAGTGACGAACTTGGTGAGCTCTTCGGCCTATCGCATCACCCTGGATACCTACAAGAGCAACCCTGTGGGCAATGAGGCGCATCCAAATTGTTCGCTAAACGTGGTAGTAGGACAGTGATAAGATCACAATGCCAATTAATGGGAAGTTCCTGAAGAGATACTATCCTTAGTGTACTCAGGATAACCCGTCTTATGATGAAGGACCTAGGTTTATCATATTCCGATAGTCTAGAAATACCATTCACCAATTTTACCCCCACTATTTTGGATGATCAAACTTTTGAATAGTCACTGCTCCAAACTCCCATCAGAAGTTAAAGATAAGAAAATACCTTCTTTCCTTCATCTTCTGCCAACTCTTCCAAAATCCCCTACAATTCCTATTCAACAGGATGGTAGGCCCACAAGAAAGTTATCTCTGATAACTCCATTAAACTCTCCCACCAATCCTCTTCAATAGGATGGCAGACCACAAAGAAAATAACTATCATGTTAACTATTACCTCCTATAGTTAATTCTTAGTTTAGAAATCAAATCTACTCCCATCGAAGTCCAAAGACACCAAACCTTTTAAACGCTAGGGTCGCTTCTTCACTGACCAAACCTTTAAACAGCTAGGGTCATTCTTCACTTGACCAAACCTTTGAACAGCTTAGGGTCATTTTAAATTTTCACCCTACTTGGTCAAAACTTTCAATAGTTAGGGCCAAACCATGTAAATTGGGTAATCGACCTTCATGCGCTTAGGGTTATCCAAATTCCACCTTTTACTCACATGAGTTAAAAAGTATCTTCGTGAGTCAATGCCACGCGGGTCCGACTCCAACTTGATTCTCAAGAGATCCCACTTTGAGTTTTTATAGATTCCTTGGTGCACGGCATCGAATCTTTAACTCGGCCATGCGGAACAAAGAGTTGTCAATTGAAGCTAAGATAAGAAAATACCTTCTTCTTCTTCAACACAACGGTTCGTTTTGCCCCAAGAGAAGACACAACGGGTTCGGCTTTGCCCCAAGAGAAGACACAAAAATAACAAACAAAGTCTATGTATTCAATATATAGCCGCCTACACGAATTTAATGATTCATAAATCTACCTATTTGGCGCGTAGGTGTTATTCTGCCCCAATCGAATAAGTCACTAACACATGCCGTAGTCAATTCCTGATAATTGATCGCTTCACGATTCAATATCGAGCATAGATGTCATTACCTAATGACACCTAAACTATGCCTTCATGCATAGGGATGTTATCTCGCCCCTTACCGAGATAAATCACGCCTAACACACCGGGTAGTTAATTCCCCGTGATAATTGATCGAAGCCCACGATTCAATATCGTAGCATAGATGTCATTACTTAATGACACCTAAACTATGCCTTCATGCATAGGATATTATCTCCGCCCCTTATCGAGATAAGTCCGTGATCTAACACATGCACGGTAGTTAATCTCGCGGATAATTGATCGAAGCTCCACGATTCAATATCAGAGTAATGATGTCATTACCTACACCTAAACTATGCCTTCATGCATAGGGATGTTATCTCGCCCCTTACCGTGAGATAAGTCCGCTTCAACACACGTAGTCAATCGCGATAATTGATCAAGACTACGATTCAATATCGTGAGCATAGATGTTATTACCTAATGACACCTAAACTATGCCTTCATGCA
This sequence comes from Asparagus setaceus, assembly GCA_012295165.1. Classification (NCBI taxonomy): domain Eukaryota; kingdom Viridiplantae; phylum Streptophyta; class Magnoliopsida; order Asparagales; family Asparagaceae; genus Asparagus; species Asparagus setaceus. The sequence continues at coordinate 64,311,894 of CM022705.1, read as the reverse complement.
TAGGATGTGATCTCCGCCCCTTACTGCAGATAAGCCCCGATCTAACACATGCCGGCAGTCAATTCCCCCGATAATTGATCGAAGCCCACGATTCAATATCAGCATAGATGTCACTACCTAATGACACCTAAACCATGCCTTCATGCATAGGATGTTATCTCGCCGTAGGCTAAAAATTGCTTATCAAGCATCTAACAAGACTCGTGAACGGGTGGGTTGATAACCGACGACCATCCCAACGGCGTTTACCCGTAACGCCGATGTGATTATCGCAGCTTAGCCGACGAACCCATGAAGTGACGCAGGCGCATCGAGCCAGCTTAAAACGACGCCGTGGGAGAAAACCCACGACGCAAGCTCAACAAGGCGAAGCATATTCAAACGCTGACGCAGACTAATCAACCGCATTTAGTCCGTCGATGCAAACGAACCGCTTGAGTCTCAAAGTTAATCGGACGGACTCAACACAATATGACATCACCGAGCAAAACTAAGCCCTAAGACCGAAGAATCGACGGAGAATCGACGGAGAGTCGACCAAACGACGCCGAGATCGACCAGCGCCATACCGCACCTCTACCAAGTGGCCAAGGTGGCTTTACCACTTTGGCCGAGCCACCCTACCAACTTGGCCGAGGTGCTTGCCAAGTGGCCGAGGAGTTCGCCACTTTGGTTTGCCACTCGCCAACTTGGCCGAGGTGCCTCTACCACGCCGGTGGTTTCTGCCACCGGCCGTCCACCCGGCTAACTGCCGAGGTGGGCTACCGCGCTCAGCCACCTGTCGGTTACATACAAGCACCCCTTTTGTTTTGTATAAATTGGTCTTGCTCATTCAAGGGGATTTTGATTTTGGCGGACTTCAAGAGCTCCCGAGATCACGACGCGACGGTTCCGAAAGCACCACAGCTCAAGTCCACCGACGCCGATCTACAGCGGAAGGTAAACAAACTCGGTCGAACTACGATACCCTCTAGGTTAAGCTTCGCCTTAATCTCGTGGATAGCGCCGGATTTCTCCTTGTAGATCTTCACCCGCCCCGATCCTCTCCTTCGTGGAGTGGATCCGCAGGATCCTCTCCTCGTGAGTGGATCTCAGCGCTTTCGCTTCCTTCGTGAAACGAGCTCTCTACGCTCAGAAGTTCCGTGAACCCGGCTTACACTGTGATCGGAACGCCGTGGTCACCTGACAACAAAAGTCCCCCGCATGCAAAGAACTCCACGCAAGCCGGTGATCCCTAAAATAGAGATCCTCGTGGTTTGTTCAAAAGGAAGAGAGTTGTAATTTTCGCTTTCATTGTACTAAAATAAACTGCTTCCTAATTTGTCGAGAAGTTCCCAAGAATCTTTTCACAAGAAATATTCTTATAACTCACCTGGCGTTGATTGCACCGACGCGAAATCAACACGCCGCCTAATCCTACTCCAACTAGGATTACGAGTATAAACCGCTTCCTAATTTGTGAGAAGTTCCCAAGAATATTTTCACAAGAAATATTCTTAGGATAACTCGATCAGAGGCTCAGCTTCATGTTTCATAATGAAAGTGTCACCGGATGTTACAGCTTTATCGTCAGATCTCGCGAGGGCTCTTCAGTCCGCCAAAATCTAAAACCCCCTTGAATGAGCAAGACCCCCATTTATACAAAACAAAAGGTATACATGTCGACGCGGTGGCTCGCCACTTGCCGAAGTCGCTGGTTGGTGAGGTGGTCGCCATGGTGGTTTGAGCCACCCGCCACTTGGTCGAGGCACCCTCGACTGTTGGTCGAGGTGGCTCCCAGTGGCCGAGCCTCCTACCACTTGTCGAGGTGGTTTCACCAAAGTGGCCGAGCCTCCTACCACTTGGTCGAGCACCCCGCCGCTGGGTCGGTGGCTCGGCCAAAGTGGCCGACCCTTGGCCACCGAGGTGCCGTCTCCGGCCGTTTTCATATTGCTTCACCGACTCCGCCGATTCTTCATTGATTCTTCTCCGGCTTAGTTTTGTCCGTGACGCCATTGTGTTCGAACCGTCCATTAACTTTCGAGCTCAAACGTTCGCTTGCATCGACGGATCTGGCACGGTTGATTCCGCCTCGCCAACGCTTGAATTTAGCCAACTCGCCTCGCTGCTTCGCTGCCGGTTTTCCACGACGCTGCCGCTTCACTGCTCGTACGCCGGCCACTCACTTCATGGTTCGCTGACCACGCGCTTTGGCGGAATCACATCGACGGCGCTCGGTCGCGCTTGCCGGATGGATCGGCCGGTTATCAACCCACCGCGATGAAGTCTTGTTCTGCATCGATAAGCAATTTTAACGCCACGATATTCCCTCCAAAGCCGCCTCTCAGCCTCGCATTCTTGATGAGTCCGATGCTTTGGACATGATGAGCCCTTCACTCTTTAATTGGCGGATAGGACTTGTGAATGACCCTCGGCGCTTGATCTCTCCATTCCTTCGCCTTTCCAAGCTTCAGGATTGTCAAGGCATTATGGTAACCATGATTTTTGTCCGACCGCTGCCGAGATCTTGACTAGAAGTCGGTAGATAAATTTCTTTTGAGATTGGTCAGATTTGATTCCTCCAATTCTCTCGTGTTCTCCGCTGCTTGTAGGATACCGGGGTGTTGCGGTGTGATTTATTGCTTGACCGTTGTCGGAATTTCAAACCAGAAGCTAATTGAGTTCATTTGCCGCTGACTCGTCGGTGGATTGTCTTCCCATTGACCATCGAGGTTCCTCCGCTGATCGGGAATTCTTCGGGATCCCAACCGCTGATCGTGAATCTTCGTCGACGACGCCGCTGGTTACGCCGCTAATGCATTACTTTCGCTGCAGGTGTTCATCCCTGCGGGAGGTATTCTTCCCCATTGTTGATTGGTAGGCCTCGGGATGCATGAATCGGCACCGATACAAAGGGGAGGAGTCCTTTCGAGGTAGAACGCTGTCCGGGCCGATATAAGCCTCGCCAATTTTATCCTCCTTGAGGTCCCACCGAGGAAATTGAGGGTTATCGAAGTTATCCTAAGAATATGGTAATATTCTCCAGAACTCTCGCTAAGAACCGTGAATTAGTTTATACTGTAATCCTATTTGGAGTAGGGCTAGGCGGCATGGGAGAATATCCGCGATAGAGTCCGTCCTACCACATTGCCGACAGCCTGGCGTGATGCCTACGCCATTATCGACTCGGGTTCACATGCAGCGAGGCTGTGCATCATTTGAGATCGCCGCTGTCAAGCTTCGCTTCCGTGGGACATTTTGGTTTTGTGTCACTGAGAAGCGAGATGGTAGAGCTCAACAGAACTCCAAGCGGCAGGAGAGCCTCGATCGCCTTGAAGTCATAGGCCAACAAAGAAAAGACTCTCATGGGTCGTGCCCGAAACTTGAACTCTCGGGCGCCGGTTAATATCAAGAAGGAGATCGAGGCCCTAATGGCGCCGAGGAGGTTTCTGTGGTCGAAGCCTCAGAGGAACTTCAGCAAGCTTTTCTCAATAAAGTATTTGCCGCCACAAATGGCCGCTTAGAAAACTTGTGTAACTTCAGCCTTTTATCGATAAAACATATTTGCCCTCTTTGTGCTCTATTATGATTCTCTTTATTTCGCCGTAAATAATTAACCATAATACTTATAGGATTTTTGGCAAACCCTCACCGCCAACGGATTTGATTAGCCTTTACCAACTACCGCTTGAGTTGGGCTAGCGCGGCTGGATTATCCGGATCCGCTCCGCACGCGGACGCTGGCCGAAGAATGAAACTCTTCTAGACTTGTTGCTATGATATTGAATACATAGGCTTCGTGACTTTACCGCAAGAGATCACCCGCAACACAAGCGCAGGAGGGCCGGGCTTAATCCCTTCTTAGGCTTCGGATGAAATACCCCGATCGAACTCGTGTCTTCTTCAACGAAAAGACTAAACCGCAACGCTGCAGAGTAGCGCTGACTATAGGGTTATTGGCCAACCCCCCGCCCTCAACGGATTTGACTAGCCTTTACCAATACCGCTTGAGTTGGCTACGGCGGATTATCTAGATCCGCTCGCACGGACGCTGTGCTAAAGAATGACTCTCTTAGACTTAATGCTACCATGTTGAATAATGAGGCTTCGCCTTTGTCACGGAATAGACTACCCGCAACGCTGCGGTAAGCGCTGGCTTTATCCCTTCTTAGGCTTCGATAAAATGCCCTAATCAACTCGTGTCTTCTTCAATCGAGAAAGACTAAACCGCAACGCGCAGGTGGCGCTGACTATGGGTTATCGGCCAACCCCTTCAACGGATTTGACTAGCCTTTACCAACTACCGCTTGAGTTGGGCTAGCGGCGGATTATCTAGATCCGCCCACGTGACGCTGTGCTAAAAGAATGAGACTCTCTTAGACTTAATGCTACCATGTTGAATACGAGGTTTCGCCTTTTGTCACGAATAGACTACCCGCAACGCTGCGTAAGCGCTGGTTTATCCCTTCTTAGGCTTCGATATGCCCTTAATCAACTCGTGTCTTCAATTGAGAAAGACTAAACCGCAACGCTGGTATGCTGGCTTTATCCCTTCTTAGGCTTTCGGATAAAATGCCCCAATCAACTCGTGTCTTCTTCAATCGGAGAAAGATTCTAAACCGCAACGCTGTGGCAGGCCGCTATATCCCTTCTTAGGCTTCGATAAAATACCCCAAGATGAATCTTGGCCCCTTCTTTGACCGAGAAGGGTTGAACCGACTAAGGTTGATTGAGGTGGGAAAGGAAGAATGTATTCTATTTCCGAGGGTGGAGAGGAAGGAGGATCTTGTCTCCTATCTCCTGTAAGGGATGAACAAGAGAGGAAGGTTTTGTATCCTATCTCTTGCCGGAGAGGAAGGTTTTGTGTCCTATCTCCGTGTGCTCACGAATTTGAAATAAGAGAGGAAGGTTTTGTATCCTATCTCATTGATGGAGAGGAAGGAGGATCTTGTCTCCCATCTCCCAGGCCGGAAAGGAAGGATTTTTGTCCCTGCTTCCAAGGAAAGAGACCAAAATGGGATTCCATCTTGAGAATCTTGAAAGATGAAACTAAGAGTGGGATCTCCACCGAGAATCTAAGACAAGAGAGGAAGAATGTATTCTATCTCTTGCTTCAAGAGGAAGGATGTGTCCTATCTCCAGTGAAGGTGGGAAAGGAAGAATGTATTCTATTTCCGATGAGAAACTAAGAGGGGTCTCCACCAGAATCTTGGAAGGGTATGGATAGCTTTTGTTGTGGATCTAACCGTAATTTGAAGTGGACCTCTGCTCGTGGAAGGAATCGAGAGGGGAATTTGCCGGTGGTTGGACCGTGGAGATTTTAGTGGGCCCACCGCCAATGAATTTGATCGTGAGAGAATTTTGGAGGAAAACACAATAATTTAGGGTTATCCTCATGAAAATGAGTGAGATATTCTCGAGGAACTTCCCATCAAAACGGTTATCCCGAATGTATTAAGGATAATACTTTTCGTAAACTTCCCATTTATCTACATTATTTGGGTCCGCCATTCTCGTGATAGGCATATGCACCGCTTGAATAGACCGGTTCATTATAAACGGTCCTTCCCATTTGGGTTCAATTTACCTTTCTTTGAGGTGAGAATTATCTACCGCCGAAAGCAGGACGCAGATCTCCTCCTTAAAGGTTCTCCGTCGAACTTTCTTGTTGAAAGCCCTCACATTCTAGCTTGATAGAACTCAATGCATTGTTGAGCCTCCGCGCTTCTCATCTAACATCTCAAGCTCTTCGAGACGCTTTTGATGTTGTTCTTCGTCGCCATCTCGCGCAAGGGCGACGCCGGCGACGGAATCTCGATTTCCAACGGAGAATTGCTTCACACCCAGACCGTGAGTACGGGTAGCTCTGCCGGCGACGCATCAGCAGCGATATGCCCGTGAAAAGCCCGAAGTTTATCATCCCGCCTCGCTTTGTTATTCTTCACAAGCTTCGACAAAATCTTGATGATCGCCTTGTTGAACGCCTAATCCATTTGTCAGCCGGATTATAGGTCGCCGACGTGACATCTTGTATCTTGAATTTTTCGCAAAACCCGATGAAGGAATTGCCGATAAATTGGGGACCGCTGTCATGCACGATCCGTTTGGGACACCATGTCGATAGATGACATGGTGTTTGATGAATCTGACGACTCCATGCTTTGACCTCTTTAGCGGATTGTTTTGTTCCACTTGGAGAAGTAGTCGATCGCTAGAATAAACCGACCTTTAACCGACGGAGGAAAATGGGACCTACAACGTCCATTCCCCATGTCTCGAATGGCCAGGATGTGGCCGAAGGATGCAACTGCTCAGGAGGCTGATGCATATAATTTGCGTGAATTTGACACGCATGGCATTTCCGAGCGTACTCGACTGCGTCATTAATCATTGTGGGCCAAAAGTAGCCCATTCTCCTGATTCGATCGTAGAGTTTGGGACCAGGCTGGTGCGCACCACATTCACCTTCGTGTGCTTCCCGAAGGACCTCTTCTGCCTCTTTGTTTGAGAGGCATCGGAGTAAAAGACCATCGTACCCCCGACGATATAGCATCTGGGTTTCTGTGTCGTAAAAGAATCTTGGAGCTCTTCGCCGGATTGACTCTCTCTCCTTCACGTCTTCTGGTAGAATACCATGTAAGACGAATCGATGATAGGAAAGCCAATCTGGCTCCAACTTGGTTTGGGTTGCATGTACTTCTTGGTAACTACCCCTTATCTTCTTGTGCCTCATCGTATAATGGTAATGAAGAGTTGGTGAGTCCCGACCGTAACTAGTTGCTCGGTCTCTAAGGTTGTGCTAACGACACGCCTAACGCTGCATCCGCATGAGCGCTTTTGGAGGCGTGGATATATTCGATGAAGAATTCTTCAATGAGTCTCATTTCAAATCTATCCGATGATAGGATTAGATCCGATTCTCGACTTCGTAGTCACCACGAACCCGCTTAACTATCGGGCCAGAATCTCCATACGCCGAGATATTCACCCCAGCTCTTGGCTAAGCTAAGTCCGATAAGTAGCGCTGTATTCGCCACGCTATTGAAACAGGTTCGTGAGTGAATAAGCACGGCATGACATGATTCCCTGGGAAATCAAGACAACTCCGACTCCAAATGAGATTTTAGAACGCCCCGTACTACTGCTACATTAGTGGCCCGAGAAGCTCCACAAAATACAATCGCCATATTTGTTGGTGCGACGTAGTGTTGACTTCGACTTCATCCGAAGATCATCATATAACTCAACCGCGCCCGTTGTCGTCCGCGTACCAAGAGATCGCAAATCGCTGCCTTTGACCGACTTCGTTGTTTGAAGTGCGTCGATTGGGACAAGAGCAAGGCCTATTTCGCCAAACGCCAACTCATTGAAGCCGGCTGTCATAATATATATTCGACCGGATTTACGCGAGATAACATAAATCGCCCGTCCGACTAAATAGTGTCGCATTTTCAATCGCTAACACTAATGCAAGGCACCGCTTCGACATCTGGATATCGAGACTCAACCACCAATGTTCGCCCGTAATACATCGCCGCTCGCGGATCAGCTGCCGCCGCCCCAGTAAGGCGCTTAACGAGTGATCCGCTGCCTTGACGTAGATCGAACGGTTTTCCGGACAAGGTGCAACAAGAACAGAGGTTTAGCGAGATACGCATTTGATCTCTTCAAACGCTCGACAAAGGCCGCCCCAAATAAACGACACTCTTCTTGTTCAACTTGGAGAACGGTTGGCACTTCCTGATAGGTTCGATATGAACCGCCGGATGTACGCCAATCGCCCTTGTAACCCCCGAAGTTCTCTCGATTTCTGAGGTTGCAACTTTGAATTGCCTTCACTTTGTCGATCAACGGATTCCTTTGTCTGCGACGACGGCCCAGGAACTTGCCACTAGACATCCCAAGGAAGGATTTGGGTGGTTCATCTTTAGTTGATGAGTCCGCATGAGATCAATACCGCTCCAAGATCTTTGATGTGATCTCCTTTGTCACGCTTTTACGCACTCAAATCGCCGACGTAGCATTCGACCGTCAAGATGATCCCGAAAATCTCGCATTGCTCGCCGGTATGTTGCACCGCTTTTTAAGCCAAGCATGACCGTAGCAAAATATACCGCGCTTGCTCAACGCTGTTTGGCGCCATCGGGTGCATCTTGATTTGATTGTAACCCGAGAAACCATCCATGAACGACATTCTTTCAAATCCACACGGTTGTCGACTATGACATCGCTGATTGGAAGAGGGAAGTCGCTTTGGGCAAAGATTCGATCTCTCAGTAGTCAATACGCATCCCGACGAACCATTCTTCTTCATGACCGACTATATTCGCCACCCAACCGATGTTGAATTTCCTCGATGAATCCCGATTCTATGAGTTTCTTCACTTCGCCGACGATTGCTCGCAAGATTTGTGGACGAAACCGCCTTTGCGTTGCTTGACAGTTTGACATCCACCTTGATGTTGAGGCGATGTGTCGCTACATTAGGGTCGAGTCCCCGCATGTCCTCATAAACCAAGCCAATACATCGATATATTCCCGATTAGGGCTTATCAACTCTTCTTTTCTTCCGAGGGAAGGGTATTGCCGATGTTTATGAGCTTAGGATGCTCCTCATCACCCATATTAACTCGACTACTCGCCCTTAGTGGGGGTTCTCTTTGTTCAATCTATCCCCAAACCGCTTCGAGTTGATGGATCCATGGGTCTTCCCATGTTGGCATATCTTCATCACCCTCAATAGTAGCAGATCGATCGTAGCCATATTTGACATCAAAGCCTTGAAAGCTTCTCCCAGGCCGGTGTCGTAATCCCAAGTCAAGAATCGACATGTCCGCCTCATCAGTGGATTATCATCATTAGCCATGAGCATTCATCTTCCGAGGAGGATTCAGATCCCAACTCCCTTCTAAATGCATAGTAGTTATCCGCTTCCCTTTGGGACATATGCCGCTTAGGAGGGACTCGAGGACCCTACCAAACATAGACCTTCTCCTTGTGTCAAGTCGCACCCCACTTCTTCATGATACCTGTCTCGACTATATCCGAATGTGTTGAGGATAGGCCCGCTGTCATCTTCTATCTTCTAAGAAATGATTCGCTTGAACCGTGATCTCCTTTTCCGTAAACCAAGTTTTTCACTACTTGATCTTCGCGGATGACGAGTGTTGTCCCAAAGGAGTCCCGAATTGCTTTTGTGTAAAGCAAGAAGACCGAAGTTGGTAAGTGCAACTCGATCGTTGTATAAACCTCGCCATTACATCATTCAAAGACAAAGGGTACTCTAAATCGCCATTTATTGATTCATCTAATTTGCCAATTACAATGTTCATCCGACGATTCTTCATCGCCAAGATTGATTACAAGGTACAATGTCTTTTAAAACAAAACCACCACTATAATCAAGCCCGCTTCGATCGCCTTCTTCACCGCCGTCTGCGTTTGGGCCGATGATTCGCCGACTCATTACCGTAGAGGAGAGAATCAAGAAATAATTCTCCACCCCTTAAACGGCCGCTTGTCCGCGACCACCGCCTTGACTCATTATTCGTGGTTCACATATTTGAGACACCGATGAAGAGTAGATGGGACTATAACGCTACCGCGGGATCCAAGGCTCCACCAACAATAAGTTATAGGAAGTCTCTACAATCACATAGCAGTGACTTCGACTTTAAATCCCATTGGCACTTTATCCGATCTTACCAAGCGCCGAGACCACCGGTGTTAAACCCATAGATCATTGTGTTCGCTGATGCCACCATCGCGTGGATTCCAAGGTGATACATGAGGCGCAGGGCATAATGCTCACATGAACCCTGATCGACTTGGATCCTGCTAACTTCACTAGAGCCAATATACCCGTGAAGTATAGCGCCGATCGCGTTTGATCTCTCGCTCGCATATCCTCCTTTTGTAAAGTAATGTGGAAGTGCTTGGTTGCCAAGTTGCATTGTTGTGATTCTTCCTCGGATCGGCTTGATCTCGAGGAGAAACACCTCAGTCGCCTGAGCTTTGTAGAGCTTCCTGTTTCTTTGACAATCGGAGCAACTCAGAGAGTTATTCGCCGGATGTTCGCTAACCGGGCCATGACGCCAAACGGATGGAGAGTCTGATTCCCTATCCTCACAACCGGCGATTGAATCGGACCGCCGAGTTGAGCTTCCCACTCTGGCGCCTTGCTTCGCGCCGCTCTCCGCGAGAGTGGTGCCCCCACGCCCGCAAGGATTGGTTTCGCCCGAGCGTTCACCTAGGCTTCCTTCCTGCCTGTGGCCCATCCTTCATCAACTCGTCTGATGGCAAGATAGCTTGCCTTTTCCCGACCTTTTGGCATGTACCCCATCGCCTTCCAAAGAAGTCGTGGACCCAAAGGATTTCTCCGCTTGTCGCCGCGGCGACGAGCCCCTTCTTACGCTGCGGAGGATCTTCATTCACCATCTTCATTCCTACCTTCACAATCGGGCCGGTTGGAACCAATCCGGGAACTGATCCGCTTATAGAGACCGTGATTTGCTCCCACCTTCTTCTTTAGAGGGTTTTGGAGTAATGACTCCAACATCGCATCAAGGCTCGAATCTTGTCCTTGAGATGGTAGCGTAACTTTGTAGGATGATGTACCGCTCGTAAGCACAAGATTTAGATTCAGAACCTTGTTTGCCTCTGGTTTACAATCGGGGCAACCGGATTTTGTTATTTTCCGTAAGGTATTTGAAGATGCCCTAACTTCCTCGCCCTGAACGAGTAAGTCTTGGGAAACCTCGAACCGATGGTTTCGATTCTCGAGTTTGTTGGCTTCATTGAGGTCAGCGGATTGCCGTGGTGCACGCTGTTATGCATCCGCCTGCGTTGCAGCTCGAACGCTTGATTAGCGCCTACAGACTTTGTCGGGCGCTTTACCTTTGCCACGGGGACAAAGTTCGCTTGTGAGCATCCACTATAGGTCGACTCTCGCTTTTCCTCCTCGTGAATCGCCGCTTGCTCTCCACGATCCTAAATCTTTCCGTGTCTCTGACGGCAGCTCCCATTGCTTCCAACACGCCCAATGACAGTTGTTATGACAAGTTTGAGAATGAACTTCTCCTATCGGTCTGCAATTCATTGCCTTATTTCAACCTCTTGACGGTTATCCATCGCTTCCGTTTTTCGCTTTCGTCCAACAAAGAACCGATGGATACCTCTGTCATCGTCGAAGAAATTGGTGAGAAACATGCCTCCATATCATCCCAGCCTATTAACGCCCCGGTTTGAGACGGCGGTACCAATCGGCAGCCCATGGGGGTGCCAACGAATGACCGAACCATCAAGGGCTCGCGTCGAGATAACACCTAGATGAGACTTGAAGTAGATCAAGGCCGAGTGGGCGATCCCTTCCCCGCCAAACGTGTAAAGTTGATGAGGTTGAATTTTGTCTGATAATGGATTGATTCCCACTCCCTGGGTAAGGACATGGTATACCCGTTTTCTTTACTTTTGAGCGGAAATCAAAGTATTGATTTTGCTCTCGAGGTCTTTATTTTCATTTTCCCCTACGCCTCTCGCTCGTAAACTTGGGGAGGAATGACGTGTTATCGCTAGCGCTTTGCCGAGCAAAGACGATCACCGCGCTTGGCCTCCTCCTTCCCCGTCCGGTCGCTATCCGTTGACATTATTGCGACGACTTGGCTCGCTTTGGCGTTCATTATCGCCGATCGCTGGTCATGCATTGCTCTCATCCGCCGCATGGCCAGCCCATTTCAAGCTTAAAGTTATCCTTTTGCTTGGTTAGGCCTTCAAGCATCTCGGGACACTTGATCCGCCGATCATGAACGCCCAAGGTTGTCCTATGCCGAAATTGTATTATCTAAGCCATTGCGGAGCCCAGATCCCACACTTCATCATCCGAGGGTAATCCTTCGCATCTTGGCGATAATTGTCGTCATCAGCCCCGACCGCAATCGAAGCCATTCGCGATGCCTCGAACGCACGTGACGACGCCCCTCACGGGTCATATTGATGGTAACACTCGGCAATTCATCACCCCGCAGGTGTCCACCTTTTCTACGGAATCGCTTGACTTGGGTCCGCATTCTCGCCGAAGCCTATCAAAGACCGACGCTTTTCCCGAGTCGCTTTAGTGCGCTTGCACTGGATAACACCGCCTTGATCGCTTCGGCACAAGCAAGGCATGTTTGATTCTCGGGCTCTCTTCGATTTACTTGTATTCCCCAAAGACGATAGTACAACTCGCCAGATGAATACGGAGCAACCTATCGTGGTGTTGGCACAACTTCTCGTATAACGCTGTCATCGCCGATGAGAGCCGCCTCCTTCGAGAACAAATAGGCCTTTCATAAGTCACTCGCCGCGACACACGCTTCAGGAGTGTGAATCTTCGACGCTCTGACTGATTTGAAGCCCAGGCGAAAGTACCGCAGGTTTTTCTTATCTTTGGGTACGACTCGTGATCGAGTGACCGGATTCCTTTAGCGACCTAGGCGATCCTTGACCAAGCCCGCCGGGTCGTGGCGAGAGTTAGCTTCACGGAAGTTTGGGTGCGCATTAACCGGAGGTAACTTCGTGTCGATGCCACTTTTGTTGAGGTGCTCACAATTTCTCATTTGAGCACGGAGCGTGAGTTGCCGGGCGAGCTAGGCTTGATGTTGGGTTTCGCCGGTTGAAGCCTCGACGACTTGGGCTTCCAAGCTAGCCGATTGTCGACGCACTTCTGGTCAGCCTTCAACTCGCTGGCTTGTTGCACCAAAGCCCGCGGTTGCGCCGAGGAGCGCTGCGCTCCGGACACGCCTCAAGCGCGGAACGATTCCGCTTGACTCGACCCATTCATTCGTCCGCCTACCAGAGGAATCGGCTACGATCTCGGACTTCAACTCGAAGTCAACTTAGATCTTAGATCCGCCATAGCGACCCCATCCGCTGATTCTTTTGCTCGCTAATTGTTTCAGCGCCGACGTCAGCTTCCACTCGCCTTCGAGAGAGTCACGACGCCATTGGGAATCGACTTCGCGGAAGATAGGGTTCTCAAGGTTTGGCCGCTGTTAGTCGGGAACCACCGCTGTCCGCAGCCTTGACGCTACGTGGTGGTGGATTTTCTGCCTCCGATCCGAGGCCGATCGGGTCTTCCTTACAGACCATCTTGGACTTATGGGGAACCGGATCCGACGAGGAGGAGAGGTATTCTTCATACTTCTTCTCGTCAACTCAACTCACTTCCTCGATGACCGGATCGGATCCGCTGTTATACACGACGCTTCTTTGTCGGAAGTTCGCCGCAATTTCACCGCCGCCACTGCTTAAAGTTGGATGATTCATTGATTTGAACTTGCTTACAAACTTCAATACCAAAACAAATTCAAAGAGAAATATGCCTTTATTTTAAGGCTTACAATGAAAATCAAAAAGATTACAACTTTTTCCTTTGAACAAACACGGGATCTCTATTATCTGATCCTCGCTGCATGGGTTCTTTGCCCGTACGGACTTATTGTGTCCGTGGACCACCAAGAATCCCATCCGTAGAGACCCGGCTCCGAACTACAGATAAAGGGGCTCGCCACAAGGAAACGGCTCGAGGGATCACACTCACGAAGGAGAGGATCACGAGCGGTGAGATCTACAAGGAGAAATCACAACGCTTATCCCCGAGATTAAGACGGCTTAATCTAGAGGGTATCTCAGAGTTCGACCAATTCGGGTTACCTTGATTGAAGATCTGACGCCGACGAACTTGTGCTCGCCGCTGTCTAACCGCATACCATTACCAGAGATCTCGCAAGAACTCTTCAAGTCCGAGCCTTGAAAGATCCCAAAAATCCAATCTAAGCCCGCCCAAATCCCTCTCCCCAACCAACAGACTCCCCCTATTTATACACGGTACGGTCGGCTCGCCATATTTCGTCGAGCTTACTTCTACCGTCAGTCAGAGGTGGTTCTGCCATCAGCGTCGAGCCACTTCTGGCCACTTCACAGGCGCCAGCTGCTTCACGCTTTTTCCTCAGCCGCTTTTTCTCGGCCCCGGTTTGGGTTCCGTTTATACTTGATTCGGACTAATTCTGGTTCGCTCCGGCTCAACGGTCCCGAACTGGACGTCCGCTCAAGTCCGGTTTAAACCGTTATGACGCCGCTGGTTCGCCGAAGTTCGCTGGTTTTAACGATCCGACGCCGACATTCGATGGGTTGTTTATCGCCGACTTCGCCACGAAGTTGGTTTCGGATCTTGTGGCATTTTTCAACGCCACAGATATTCTCCAAAGCCGCCTCGCCCAATTTAATGAGTCTCGATGCTTTTGACATGATGGTTCCTACTTCGCCTCTACTGAGGGTTTGCTAAAATCCTATAAGTATTATGGATAATTATTTCCACTTAAATAAAAGAATCATAATAGAGCACAAAAGAGGACGGAAATATGTTTTATCGATAAAAGATCGAAGTTACACAAGTTTTCTAAACGGCAGATTTGTGACAAAGAAATACTTTATTGAGAAAAGCTTGCCGAAGTTCCTCCGGCTCGCCCCAAAGCCTCCTCACCGCCATTGGCCTCCGCAGTTCCCTTCTTTCTTGATATTAACCATTTCCGCTTCGAGTTCAAGCTTTCTGCACGAACACCGAGAGTCTTTTCTTTGCTGGCCTTCACTGCCTTCAAGACGATCAGCTCTCCTCGCCGCTTGAGTTCCTGCTCGAAGCTTCTACTATCCTCGCTTTTCCAAAGAAATGGACATAAAACCAAAGTGTCCCACCGAAGACTAAGCTTCAAAGAATGCTAGCCTCCAATGATGCACCGCCTCGCCGCGATGTGAACTTCTCGAGTCCAAGAATGGTTAGGCATCCCGCCAAGCCGCCACAATGTGGCCGGGACACTAATCCGGCCGTGATATTCTCCCATGCCGCCTAGCCCTACTCCAAATAGGATTACGAGTATAAACTAATTCCTGGTTCTTAACGAGAAGTTCCTAGAGAATATTATCATATTCCTAAGGATAACTCGATAACCCTCAATTTCCTCCCACTGTGGTCGCCAGCTTGTTCGCGGTAAAAGTTGGGATGATTATCACCGATTTGAACTTGCTTACAAACTTCAATCACCAAACAAATTCAAAGAGAAATATCGCTTTTATTTTAAGGCTTACAATGAAAATCAAAAAGATTACAACTTTTATCCTTGTGAACAAACACGAGGATCTCGCTATATCGGATCCTCGCCATGGGTTCTTTGCCCGTGTCGGGACTTATTGTGTCCGTGGACCACCGCAATCCCGATCCGTAGAGACCCTGTTCGAACTAGATGATAAAGGGCTCGCTTCATAAGGAAACGGTTACCGAGGGGATCAACACTCACTTAAGGAGAGGATCGCCGAGCGGTGAGATCTACTAGGAGAAATCACAACGCTTATCCCCGAGATTAAGATCTGCTTAATCTAGAGGGTATTCAGAGTTCGACCCAATTGCTACCTTTTGATTGAAGATCTGATGTTGATCAACTTGTGTGCTGCCGCTGTAATAACGCATACCGACATCTGAGATCTCGCAAGAACTCTTCGTAAGTCCGAGCCTTTGAAAGATCCCAAAATCCAATCGAAGCCCGCTTCCAAATCCTCTTCTGATAGCCGAATGTTACCACCGCTCATCGCTTCTCCGCACTGCGGAAGTAGCATGGCATGCCTTTCCCTTCGCCGGCTTATTCTTCAAGAAGAGGCTACCCATTGCTCATCTTCCAAGAAGTCCGTGGACTCCACAAGACTTCGCCATTCGGGTCAGATAATGATACAAGTCCTTTTCTCATGCTGTTTGTGGGTCGCCATTCACCGCCTTCATCGCAACTTTGACCATCGGGTTCAGTTCAAACCATGTCAATGGCACCGACCAAACTTATGGATACCGCATTCGGCCCGACTTCTTCTTTGACGGCTTCATAGTAATGACCCCTACATCACCAGCCTCGATTTTGTCCTTAAGGTCAAACAGATTTAGTGGGTGATGGCCATGGTACGCTGCAATGATCTTGGGTCATTCGGTTCATCAGCCTCTTGATTCTCCGAATCGGAGGGAGCTTGATCTTGTTATTTTCCACAAGATATTTGAAGAGACCGGAATCTCGTCGCCCCTAAAGGAATAGGACTTGGAATCTCGGCTCTAAGGCCTTCGCTTTTGTGGCCCGTGTTGCCACGCTGGATCAGGCTCGTTGCGGGCTACCGCTACGCCGCCGCCGGGTTGAGTTGAATGTTCGTCTGCTAACGCCGCCTTGGCTTG
Source organism: Asparagus setaceus (assembly GCA_012295165.1). Classification (NCBI taxonomy): domain Eukaryota; kingdom Viridiplantae; phylum Streptophyta; class Magnoliopsida; order Asparagales; family Asparagaceae; genus Asparagus; species Asparagus setaceus. The sequence continues at coordinate 64,295,675 of CM022705.1, read as the reverse complement.
CTCTTTCCTTTGCCGCGGACAAAGTTACGCTCGAGCCTTCCGCCTACCGACCTCTCTCTCGCTTTTTCCTTTTGAGGAATCTCTCGCCATTTCCACGAACCTTCAAGTCCTTCCATCGCTATCGATGGTGCCGCACTCCATTGCTTCAAGCACATCTATTGATAAGTTGTCAGGTGTTTGGAGGATGAACTCCTCGCTATTGATCCCTAGCCATTTCCTTTGTTCCGGAATCGCTTAACAAAGATGTCCACGCCCGCTTTTCCGCTTCTCTCGTCGTAGCAACGCCCGACGATACCTTTATCGCCATCAAAGAAATTGGTAAGGAAGCTAGACTCCATGTCGCCCCTACCGGAATGCTCCCCGCTTGAGACGGCGGTACTTATCAAGGCGTTTCCACGGTGCTAATGAATGACCGAACCATCAAGGGTTCGTTTAAATAACTCCAGGTGTGACTTGAAAAAATCGTCGCATTGGAACCCTTCCTCTGAAATGGTGTGAAGTTTATTAAGTTAAACTTCGACGTGCAGGATTGATTCCCACTCTCTGTATGGGCAAGGAATACCTTTCTTTACTCTTGTGAGCAGAACAATGAGTTGATTTTGCTCTCCGTCTTTGATCTTCGCTTCATGATGCAATAGCCGCCGCTGGTTTTCCAGAGGGTTATCATCTTCTCGTGCTTCTCCCATCCGAAGTCAGCCGCTTATCTTGATCAACGCCAATGTGTTGACTTGATTCCCTCGATGCTTCGCTAAAGCTTGATCTCGTTGGTCATGCATTTCTCTCATCGCTCGCATGGCCAACTCCATCTCTAATTTGAAGTTTTCCCTGTTTATTCAACGCTTCGCCTAGCATTTTGGCCACTTGATCTCGCATCGATCATAAGTGTTTCTGGGGCTCCTTCGCTAGATACAAGATGATCGCATGCGATTGCGGAGCCAATATCCGACGATCATCCTCCGCTGGTAACCCTTCTGCTTATCGTGACCGACCGTTTGATAGTCTCGACCGCAAACGAAGTTAGCCGCTATGATGCGCTGAATAGCCCGCGGACGATGATTCTTTGCCGGGTCATATTATTAGTGACCTCTCTGCAACTCACCCTCTCGAGATCATCCTTTGCGGAATCGCCTTTGTCCTAGGTCTCTCAGATCTCCGCGGTGAGTCTCCGAAGACGCATTAACTTTCCGAGCTTGATGGCAATTGCACTGGTGAGCATCGCCTTGATGAGCTCGAGCACAAGCATGACCGCCAATTGGGGAATCCTTCGAGATTTTCGCACTTTACACGGTAGTACACCATCGGGTGTGTATCGGCAACCTCGCCGATGTCGGCGATCTCTTCTATAACGCCCTCATCGCCGATGAAAACGCCTCTTCCGAGGATCGGTCAATCCATCGGCTTCCGGTGATCTCGCCTGCTTCGCCATGGGCGCTGGAGTTCTCAGACTTCTGACTTCGATTTTCAACCGATAGGAGAGGCCGCAGGAATCTTTTGTCTTTGCCGAACGGGTGCGACCTCCTCGCATGAGGAGTGACCCGTGATTCTCTCCGAGGACCGAGACGCATCCTTGATAGTCGGCTTGGTGGTGGTGACGGAGTTGGCTTCACCACTCGATTCGCATGCACGCTTTGTCTTTGAGGCCAGCTGGGCCTGGACCTTGGCGCTGGATTTGTAACGTCAGATCCTTCGCTTTGCGCCGACGGGAGTGTGGGCGATCGAGGTCGGGGCACCATTAGACTTGGGCCTCCAAACCGGCGGTACGCCTGGCTTTGCCACTTCCTTCTTTAATTCACGAGCCCGCCGTGACCGTGGCGCTCAAATTATGATAAAATCCAGAGATAAGTCTCAGATCTAACACATGTCCGTAGTCAATTCCTCGATAATTGATCAAGCTCCACGTATTCAATATCGAGCACAAAGTCTAAGAGAGTTCATTCTTTTAGCACAACGTAACATGTAGAACGGACTTAGACAAACTACATGCTAGCCCAACTCAAACGGTCGTTGGTAAAGGCTCATCAAACTGCTGATGGTCGAGGGTTTGCCAAAAATCCTATATCTATCGTGACAAGCAATAACTTGAGACAAATGGTTCACTTCTCCCACGGGTTGAGCACTTTCTCCTACCGTGATTTTAATGCACTTTGTAACTCATTGACAAGCAAGTAAATGTGCCATTACATCGCCTCCTAAGCTCAAGCGTAGACAGCCTTTTAACCACCACCTTTGAGCGAGACACTTCAGATTGCCCGCCGCTTTCAAGTCGACACTTTTAAAAGTCGTACCTAAGAGAGAAATATCGGCGTATTGATAATTCCAGATCTTGATGATTATCCTCCGCACGAGATTCAAGGCAGTATATTCAAAACAAATCGGTTCCATATTCCATATAGAAGCTTTCCTGGAAATCTGATGTTCAGAAAACCAGACGACGCTTTTTCTCTGAATGATTCTCAAGGCATTCAATCGCAACCCAAGTGGTGACCTTCAAGATGAAGATGATTAGTCCAAAATCGACTTCGACATTTCAATCCATTCAAATACAAATGCAACAGTTATTGAACTCAAAATATGGTCACACGCCACAGAGCTGTGGTTCGAAGTCAAACAAGATACGCACTCTTCTATAAAGTTCAACGCTGAACGGAAGCAAGGCGATCTTATCCAAAGTATTCCGCACTTCGACAAAATACGAGGAGTCCAAAACTTTGAGGGGTATCTCAGAGGCATCAAAAATTGTCAAGAACCTCAAATATGACTAAATTATGAGAAGATCAAGGACAACGCCGCCAAAATCTCAAGAAGTCAACACATGGAAGTTTGTGTCTCGCCATAGTGCGAGACACTTGTTTGTGCTCGCTACAAGCGAGACGCTGTCAATCTGCGCTACTAGCGAGACACTTGTTTGTGCCTCGCCACCAGCGAGACATTTGATGTGTCTCGCTACTAGCGAGACACTTGTTTGTGTCTCGCCTGGCGAACACCGATGTGTCTCGCTATAGGCGAGGCACTTACTTGTGCCTCCATGGCGGGAACGAAATATTTAAAATGAGCTCTTGAAGGGTCTAAATCAATCTTTGGTGGGGCCCGCTTGACTTTATCAACGCAAAGAGACGCTCAGATACTTTAATGGGCGGTTACACGCTGAAAATACCACTAGGCGGATTTTAGGACATTTAATCGTGCCTAAAAAAGCGAAACCGTTACAGCGGTGGAGGGCGACCACGCCCGCCGGTTAGCGGCGGCCATCTTGTCTGCGCGCCGGCGGCCGACAACTTGCCTGCGCCCGATGGCGGCGGACTTGGCGACTGAGCTGCAGCGCTAGCTGAAATATTGAGCACTTATGACACTTACGCTTCTTCAGAGGGCACGCCCCAAAGTCTATAAATACCCCCTACATCCACTTGGGCGGGGGACAATCGAGATCGATAAGCGAGCTATTGCAAAGAGAGAGAGAGAATCCAAGCTTAGGAGTTCAAGAACACGATCCACACGGAGATTCCTCGAGTTTAAGCTTTGACTTATTCTTGAGAAGTAGATATCTTACTTTGCTAAGATATTTGCTTAAGTTCTTGTTTCCTTTGAAGCATCAACTAAACCCCGCCGATTCGACGATCGCTTTCGGTGGTCCACGGATTCAGCGTCCAGAGCGGGCAAAGTCCCACGAAAATAGGAGATCTACACTTGTAGTGTCTTTTGTTCGAGTTTGTGAGAGAGTTATTTAAATGTCTTTGTAATTGAGAATCAAAAGTGTAATTTTCTCAAGTTTTACAATGGAAATAGCTTTCGACCCAAACAGGGCTCACAATGAATATTATAAATAAATGTCGGGCGGCCTACGTGGAGTAGATCCACCGAATCGGTCCAATCGCGCGTTGTGGTCATCTGGGCCCGCTACCGGCCCACAAGTTGGACGTGTAAGGCTTGCGTTGCGTCCGGATCTTCATCTGCGATTCCTTTGGCAAGGCTGATCTCGGATTAAGGGTGTAGGGCAAGCTGAGTCGGCCCCGTGGGCGGCGACTCAGTAGAAGAACGACAGCGTAGAGTGGGTGCCTAGGGCTGGGAGCCTAGGTCTTTTCGCAGGCCGATCTCTATTTTAAGGCAAGAGCAAGCTCGAGTCGGCCTCCGTGGGAGCCATTGACTCAGAGGACCCACTGCAGGGTCGGGTGCCTAGGACCGGGAGCCTAGGTCTTTTGGCAGGCCGACTGCTTTTAAGGCAAAGAGCAAGCCCGAAGCCTACCGCGGGAGCCGATCACTCAGAGGACGCACCGCTGAGCTCCGGGTGCCTAGGACCGGGAGCCTAGGTCTTTTCGCAGGCCGACTGCTTTTAAGGCAAAGAGCAAGCCCGAAGTCGGCCCCGAGCTAGACACTCAGAGGACGCATCACAGAGGGTCGGGTGCCTAGGACCGGGAGCCTAGGTCTTTTCTGTGAGGGCCGATCTCTATTTTAAGGCAAGAGCAAGCTCGAGTCGGCCTCCGTGGGAGCCACTTCCACTCAGAGGACGCACTGCAGGGTCGGGTGCCTAGGATTGGGAGCCTAGGTCTTTTCTACAGGCCGACTGCTTTTAAGGCAAAGAGCAAGCTCGAAGTCTGCCTCGAGCGACTAACTGCAGAGGACTAATCGCCAGAGGGTCTGGATGCCTAGGACCGGGAGCCTAGGTCTTTTCTACAGGCCGATCTCTGTTTTAAGGCAAAGAGCAAGCCTGAGTCGGCCCCCGTGGGAGCGACGACTCCGTAGAGGACGACCGCATAGGTCGGGTGCCTAGGATTGGGAGCCTAGGTCTTTTTCGCGCCACGGCTTCATCACGGGGTTGGTGGCGGCCTTGAGGGCCTTAGCTTCGACCCTCGAGGAAGGATAGCCCGATTTTCACTTGGCGAATGGGGCTCGTTTCTTTAGTGGAACGGGCAAGATCACCCATTGCGACCAAGCGAGAAGAGTTCCTTGACTCGGCTAAGCGAGAAGAGTTTCTTAACTCGGTTTAGCGAGAAGGGTTTCTTAACTCTACTTAGCGAACAGGGTCGGCTTGACCCGATCGACTAGAAAATTGCCTTAATTGGTCTGTGGGTCGGTTTTCCCAACTCGAGTAGCGAGTTCGGTGACTCCCATGAGGGAATTGATTACCATTGGATTCGGCCGAGCGGTTGTTTTGATATTCCTCGCATAATTTGTGACAAGCAACAATAATTAGAGACGAAGTACTGAATTGTATTGGAAGGGAATGAAGCGGATTCTGGCAGCAAGTCATTGAAAAACTTCCCGAGGTGCTCTATGTTTGAGGGGATCTTTGTAGGACTCTTCCATCGGAAACCGGTATGTTTTCGGTGGTTCTTCAATGATGGTGTATGGCCCCTCCCAATTAGGCGCTAACTTGCCACGCCTGGTGTCTTTGTCGAAGGCTGCCTTTCTCAGCACTAGGTCGCCGACTTGGAATCTCCTTGGTCGGACTTTGCTGTTGTAGTATCGGGCGATCCGTTGCTGATTGATGACTTGTCTGTGCAGGGCGGTTGTCCGAATCTCATCCACTAAGTCCAGTTGCAACCGAAGCCCATCGGAATTTACTTCTTCGTCAAAATGTTGGAGTCGGATGGTGGGCATGCCGACTTCTACTGGGGTTACCGCTTCTGCTCCATAAGCCAGCATGAATGGAGTTTCTCCGGTTGAACTCTTGTGAGTTGTCCTGTATGACCACAGGATGCTCGGTAGTTCTTCGACCCAATTGCCGACTGCTTGGTTGACTCTCTTCTTTAGAGCTTGGAGGATGCATTTATTAGCGGCTTCTGCCAGTCCGTTGCACTTGGGATGGGCTACCGAAGCGAACTTGAGCTTGATCCCCCACTCTTCGCAAAAGTCTTGGAATCCCCCGCTGCTGAATTGGATGCCGTTGTCGGTGATGAATGAGCGAGGGACGCCGAACCGACACACGATCGACTTCCAAGCAAAGCCGGTTATGTTGCTCTCCCCAATCTTTGCCAAAGGCTCGGCTTCAATCCATTTGGTAAAGTAGTCGATGGCGACTATGAGGAACTTGCGCTGCCCCGAAGCAAGGGGGAGCGGCCCCAGTATATCCTGCCCCCACTGGGCGAAAGGAAGGGGGCTGAAGATAGAAGTCAGCTCCGTGGCGGCTCACGGGGATCTCGCAAAGAGTTGGCACTTTTGCATCACGGAGGCAATTTGCGAGGAATTACCTATATTGACGATAATATCCCCAGTATGGTCTTAGGCGAGAGCCTCGCCTGGATGGTTGCCACGATGCCTTCATGGATTTCCCTCAAAAGCGTAATCAACGGTTGGTGAAGCCGCAGAAGATAAGGCCCTACTCATTGCTTAGATAGGGACGACACAGTAGAGCTGGCGTCAATCATGAATAACGGCCAGTAGGTTCTGCAAACTCTTTGCCGGTAGGGTAGGCGGTAAAACGGCGATCAAGAATTGAATGACAGGTCCATCCAAAGAAGATTCGTGGGGAGTATCCGCTGCATGACGCCCGAGGGAGTTTCGCAATGCGGGACGCAGGAGTGTGTCGGCAAAGATGGGTCGGAGCTACTCTGGTGGTTGTATGACCGACAAAGCGTCGCTCGAGCATTGCGGTAGCGAGGACTGGCGATTCGAAGTTGGCGGCGAGGCGGCATGTCCTTGACAATCTTCAGTGCAGAGCTATCCTCTTATCCTTGGCGTATTTGCGTTAACAGGTGAACAACCGGTTGAGAGTCGGCCAACACAATTAGGCTCGGCTTTGGCCGGCTCATGAGCGGCGATGAGCCGTATTCGCCTCATTGTTCGAGGCGGGAAACTTGAAGGCGATGGGCTGCTCGTGGCCTTGCCATGCAAGAGGCAACGCCCGGCTCGGCTCCACGCTTCACTTGAAGATCCATCCACCCTCAATTCCCACCAAGAAGCGACTTCAGGGGAGTCGCCTTCAGGCTCGGGACACGGGGGAGATGCCGCTGCCTGCTCGGCCCTCTTGGGGGATGCGGGTTGAGCAGGGACAGCGGGATCATCCGGTTCGCCATCTGGCGAGGTGGACTCTATAAGGAAGTCGGCCAATGCTTGCACCTTAATGGTGGTCCTGGGCTCGAACTGCACGTCATATTCGCTGAGTTCGATCGACCACGCAATCATTCTCCCCGACGTGGTGGGACTCCCTAGGGCTTTCTTCATCGGAAGGCTCGTCCGCACGACGTTAGGGTGTGCTTGAAAGTACGGACGAAGTCTACGAGCAGTAGTGATGAGGGCGAAGGAGGCTTTCTCGACCAGGGGGTAGTTCAGTTCCCTTGCCCTTAGGATCCGGCTGACATAATAAACCGGCTTCTGGATGTGGTCTTCCTCTCGAACAAGCGCCGAGCTCACAGCTTCTGGTGAGACGGCCAAGTATAGGTATAGGGTTTCCCCTTCCGCGGGTTGGCTCAAGAGTGGTTTGGTGCTCAGATAAGCTTTGAGTTCTCTGAAGGCGGCGCAGCACTCTTCAGTCCATTCTAACTTCTTCTTGGGGTCCTTGGCCCCTCTGAGTATTTTAAAGAAAGGGAGGCTTCTCTCAGCTGACTTGGAGAGGAAGCGCCCCAAGGCGGCTATCTTTCCATTGAGCCTCTGAATATCCTTCATGGTGCGCGGCTCTGGGAGCCGCTCAATGGCTTCTATCTTCTCCGGGTTGATCTCAATGCCCCTTTGGGTGATCATAAACCCCAGGAATTTTCCCGATTGCACCCCAAAAACACATTTAGTCGGGTTGAGCTTCATGCGGTAGCCGAGGGTGGCGAAGGTTTCCTCTAAGTCGGTAATGTGGGCGTGCGGTCTCGACTTCACCAAGATGTCGTCCACATAGGCTTCCACATTGCGCCGAGCTGGGTTTGAAGATCTTGTTGACCAGCCTTTGATAGGTCGCGGCGTTCTTGAGACCAAAGGGCATTACTTTGTAGCAAAGGTGCCGTCGGTGACAAAGGGCGTCTTCTCTTGATCATGCTCCGCCATGCGGATCTGGTTGTAACTCGAAAGCGCCCAAGAAGCTCAAGAACGATGTCCCGCGACTTTCGTCGACCAACTGATCGATGCGGGGAAGAGGGTAGCTGTCCTTGGGGCATGCTTTATTGAGGTCGGTGAAGTCGACGCACGTCCTCCATTTGCCGCTAGACTTCTTCACTAGGACGACGTTGGACAACCATTCGGGATATTGGACCTCCCGAATGAAGTCGGCTCTCGAGCCGCTTCGACCTCTTCTGGCTGCCGCCCTGCTTCGGGTCCAGTGCCTCTTCTTCTATCGAACTGGCTTGGCGTGTCGGTCGACGGAGAGCTCATGGCAAATGACATCAGGTGAAATGCCCGGCATATCTTCTGGACTCCAAGCAAACACATCAAGATTAGATAAAAGAAAAGCAATTATCGCACCTCTTAATGGTTCCAAGAGGCTGGACCCGATCCTGAGCGTTTTCTCGCCCTTGTGGTCGATGGGGATCTCATGGAGGTCCTCAACTGGAGTCGTCCTCTCGCGCTTCGTCTTCTCTTCGAGTTGGCGAGCCGTTTTCTCGATAGGCATGGCGGCCGCGACTCCTTTCCCTTTGTGGTGGTAGCAAGCTCGGCCTCCTTTTGGTCACCGGACTATCCGGCCCTTTTGATGTCGGGAATTTAATCATCAGATGATAGGTGGACGGGATGGCTCGCAAGTGGTGGAGAGATGTTCGACCCAAGATGACATTATGCGCCGACTTGATGTCCATCACTACGAACTGGACGTCCACGGTCGATTGGCACGGGGGTTGCCCAACAGTCAGGGGAAGGGTGATCTGTCCCTCTGGAAGCTGAGAATGTCCCGTGAAACCGATCAGGGGACCCAGAGACGGCTGGAGTTTGGACCTGTCAATACCCATACGGTTGAACGCGTCCAAAAACAATATGTCGACAGAGCTCCCGGTGTCGATCGTGATCCTCCTCACCTTGAAGCCGTAGATGTCGGCTGATATGACGATGGGGTCGTCATGAGGCGTTTCGACTTCCTCCAAGTCAGCCTCGCTAAAAGAGATGGGCACATCGGCCTTCTGCTTCTTCTCGCAGCTATTCACCCGTAAAGCATGCCTGGCATACCTCTTTCGGGCGTTGTTGGATTCCCCTCCTAAAGTGGGACCTCCGCTGATGGTATTGATAACCCCCCGACTCCCTTGTCCGGCCCCCGTGTTCGAAGTTGGGTCGAGGTGGGAGATCGAGCAGTCGGGGAGATCGAGAGCGAGGTCGGTGGTCGTCCCTCTTGGGGTGCTGCTCTCGATAGATCAAGTTCTTCAAGAAGCCTCTCTGAATGAGGTCTTCAATGTCCTTCTGGAGAACACGGCAGTCTCTGGTGTCGTGGCCGTGATCTCGGTGGTATCGACAGAATCGTCGTGGATCTCTCTTGTTTGGGTCCGTCCTCATCTGTGGCGGGGGCTTGTGGAGGAGCCCCTCCCTTTGGGCCTTGTCCAGGGCCCCAGAAAGGGAGGTGTTGAGGACTGTAAACAGGAGGAGCATCTGCTCTTGTCCTCTCTCTATCGAACCGACCATTGCGGTTGTTCTTGGGAGGAGGATTCCTTGAGATGTGTCAGGCTCTTCCTTCCAGTAGTGCAGGGCGACCTAGCGGGAGGGGCTACCGGAGCCGCATAGGTGGTCTACTGAGGAGGATGATGAGGCACTGGCACTGCCGGCGGGGGGGACGCCAAAATAGTTGTGGCCATCTTGCTGGACTCGGCCGCTGTGGCGATCTTGTACGCTTCTGCTTCTTCCATGTTCATGTAAGCGTGGGCTTTGGACATCAAGTGCTCGTAACTTCTGATGGGCTTCTTGTTGAGGGCTTTGGACAAGTCGCCAGGTCGCAGTCCCGCCACGAGAGCCGCCATAGCGACTTTGTTCCCTTGATCTTCGACTTCTAGTCTCTTTGCCTGAAACCTCTTAATGTAGGCCCTGAGGCTCTCTCCCGGCTCTTGCTTGGTCTGGATGAGCACACTGGAGGGTAGTTTGGGCTTGGCGTTGGCCAAGAAATGGTGGATGAACTTCCGGCTCAAGTCTTCGAAGCTTCCGATGGACTTCTTCTCCAATGAATTCCACCAAAGCTTGGCCCCATCAAGGTGACGGGGAAGCGTGGCGAATGATAAACTTCGGTGCTTGCATCATGATCATGGTGTTGTGGTAGTCTTGCACATGTTCGGCCGGGTCTCTATCACCCCCATACTTGTCCATCGTCGGCATCTTGAACTTCTCGGCCGGCGCCCTCATGATGGAGTCGGTGAAAGTGTTCCCCGATGGCATCGGGCGACCGGTTGGTACACTTGATTGTAGTCGCTGTCTTGTTGGTGGGCGGTTGGGAGTGGCGTGGGCTGTATGAGGTTTCGAGGCCGCGGCTCGCTGGTTCCTTGACGCCTTGGCTAGGAGCGTGGCTCTCATCGGTGAGTCGAGAGCAAGAGCTGGCCTTGATGGCGCCTTAGGCGGTTGCCTCTGTAGGGGTGGCTGGCGGTCTTGGTGATCCCTCCGTGACTTATCAATGTGAGGAGTCTCGGGAGCGGATTTGCCTCGGGACGGCGGTGCCTCTCGGCGGATGGAGTGTATTTGTGGTAGTCCTTGTTGATGGCGATGGCCTCTGCTATTTGTGAAGCGAGGCGAGTGAAGAGGTCATCCGCAAAGCTTTGAGCTGGGTTTGCATGGTTGCTTGCATGGCTTGGTGATCTTCTCGGTAGATTCACAGGTTGGGCTTGAGTGACATAGCCCGCCGGTAGGTTCCCCGACCCGGAAAGATCATCGCCGCTGGACATGACTGCAAGAAGAAGAAAGGAGGCCCCACGGTGGGCGCCAAACTGTTGATGTATATAATCACGGTCACTAACCTCGGGTGAGTTTAGCTTTTAAGAGAGCAGAGTTCGCCTTCTCTCCTAATGCCCGGCGACGCTGCTCCAGTCAGGGGATTCGCCTACAACAGAGGGGGACCTGTGGAAGAGGCGGAGTTGGGATCTCGGTGGTTCCTCCGACGGTCAAGTCGATAATGGGAGAAAATTCAATGGAGCAGGAATTCACTCAGAAGAAAATCACTTACTTGGTTCGCTGTTCACGTTGCTACTTATACCTAGGGTTGTGGGGGTATTTTCGTCTTTCCATCAGTTAAGGAACCATCGATGAGTCACCCTCTCTTCCACGTGTGAGCCGTGATTGGTGAGCATTTTATTTATGCGCTATGGTGGTGGCCTTCACAGTGTCAAATTGCGGGTAATTTGAGGGTTTGTGTGGTCTATTCGCCATTAATGGATGGGATTGACGGCTACAGAGTGCATGGGTCCGAGGTGCCTTAAATACCGTGAGAGACGGGGAGTTAAGGGACCGCCGCTGCATTTAATGCGATGTTGATGGGCTCGGTCTTGTATAACCGTCGTTCGGCGGAGGGAACCACGTAGGATGAGAGAGGGGAGCCGAGGGTGGCCGACTCGCCGCGACCTCGGGGCGTCCTGGGGTATTGGTGAAGGGGCGACTAGTGCCGCTAGCGTCGTCGGAAGGGCGGGTGGTGAAGAGGGGCCTAGATTCGCTTCGCATTGCTCCGGAGAGGCCGACGACCGGTTGGATGGGGTTATAATGGGTGGCGGGTTGGAAGGACGACTAGCACCGCCTTCGTGTCGTCCGGCGACTAGCGGTTGGAAGGTGATAGCTGGTCGTCCCCATGTCGTCCGGCGGGACGGCGGCGTGGAATAGTTCGGCGATCAATTGGGCGGCCGGACGGCTGTTACTTCGGCGTCGTCAGCGGGGAGAAGTTGTTGATGGGCCGACCTGCACTGCCTTTCGCGTCGGCTATGGTGATAGTCGTTTAATGGACCGTGACGGGGTCGGTAAGTGCAGGCCGCCCTGTGGGTCGGGTGTGGAGGTTCGTGTCTGTTCTCGTTGACAAGCAAGCGTTTATCCATGTCAGCACTTGGTTTTTCTTCTTAATCACCGATTAGTGGTTATGACCATAACAGAATTTATTTCGCTTGTGCCTTGCAGATGTTACAATTTCAAAGGTGTGTTAAGTTTTATAACTCAATTTGCATTTTTATTCTGATATTCAAACTTCGAAATTACTAAAAGGCAACATGAATGTGTTTCTGAAGTCTTGTTGTTCAAAATAACAAAGAATCGTTTAATCTTAAACATAGTAGTGCACACTTACATGTCAGACCTTTTAACTAAGAAAATTTCGACTTATATTGTGATCTGTAATCAAAATCTAACACGCGAGAGGAACTATTTTTCTTGAATCTGGTAGTGCAAGCTAGAAAGTTTCTGCTTAAGTGTAATTGTGCAGTACTATATGTAGACCTTGTATTTCAAATTTGCACTTTATGTTCTAATATGTGAATCCAAGACCTAACAGCAAGGAAATGTCTTAAATCTAGTGGTGGAAACGAAAACCTTTTGAGCTTAAATCTAGTAATGCAGAAATACATAAACAAAACCTTGGGAGTGAAATTTCCACTTTCATTATGATCTGCAAATTCAAAATCTTATAGCGAATAGGAACTATATTTCTGAAATCTAGTAGTGGAAAAGGAAAAACGTTTAAGCTTTATCTCATAATGCAGAAGCAAGTAACTGTATTTTGAGAATGTCTAAGGACAGTCGCGTTTTGCGACTGTCCTTGGACACTCGCCTAAAAATAAAGGGGTGGGGGTTGGGTTTGGTTTATGGTTAGGGTTTGGTTGGAGTTAGGTTACACTTATGGGACACGTGGCAGGTCACTGTAGCGAGTGCCAGCGGCACTCTCCTCCCTCAAGTGTTGCTAGAACTCCTATATTTTTACAGGTGGGAATTAGGAAAATATGGTGAACCTATATGTAGTTCATTATTACTAACAAAGTTGTGATTCTGAATAATTTAATACTTAGGGTCTGTTTGTTTATTTTCCTAAAAGCTAAGAAAATGAAATAAAAATGAAATGAAAACAAAGAAATAGATGTGGGGTCCGCATTTATCAATTTTTAAGCCCATTTCATAACTTTTTGGGAGGAAATGAGTTTTACTTAAAGTGGGTCCCACAAGAACTATTACCTATCTAGTGAGTGGGTCTCACATATACAACATTTCTTTTTTTCTTCTCTCAACCAAACCTATGAAATCAATTTTTTGGAGAAATGAGACACACCCACATGGGTTTGTCTCCCCCATTTCTTTGATTTCCTCAAAAATTTTCCCGACCAAACAGACCCTAGATGATTTGCGCATTTATTTAAAACATGTTTAAAAGAAATGAACTAAAGCTTCAAAAATTCGAGCCTGTCAACTATTTGAATGAATGAAACAATATAAAGCTTGGCCCAATTTACAGTTCTTGCAACTCACAACTCCTTCACTAACTTGGATAAGGGCGTTAACTTGGATAAGGATTTATAATATGTTTGGCAAAAGCTTGTACAATATTGAACTAGTTCTTTTTAGTTCTTTTATCATAAAGAAAACCATCAACGCTATTTCCAAATCTCCCTTAGGTTTATATGTCTGAAGATATATAAATCAGATTACTGGCTCTATATGAACCATAAGTCAAACTTCCAATTTTGTTTACCACCTAAACTTCCAAAAATTGATTTTTACATTTAAGAACATGTCATATTTTCAAATTACATATTGTCAACCTTTATTTTTGATTGCAGATTCCAATATGGAAGAAAGCAAACCTGATCCTGCTATTTTTCCTTCTTCGAAAGCTAATTCTTCCATTCTATTCCTTCACATTACTTTGCATTATCCTACCTCTAACTATGTTTATACCAGAAGCTCAACTTCCTGTATGGATCATTTTCTACGCACCAATATGCATGTCCTTTCTCAATATCCTCTCTTCACCTCGATCCTTTCCTTTCGTCATCCCATATTGTTAAGAGTTATTTTATTTAGTCCCACATTGAAAAGAGTAGAAGAATGGAACCACTACCTCTTGTATACAATACTAATAAAAAAGATTACACCTTTCTCTTGATTTGCCCTGTTTCTAACATGATATCAGAGCCTCCAAAACCCTAACCGCAAAAAAAAAACACTGTTCACTGTTACTGTCCACCGAGCCGAAAATACTGTTTATCACCGCCGTCACTTCGTCGTCTTCATCCTTTGGCGATTATTTCCTTCGTGAAATAATCCCCTTTGGCGATTATTTCCTTCGTGAAATAATCTCCTAACCCTAGCCGTCATTCTTTTGGCGATTATTTTCTTCGTGAAATAATCTCCTCTGGACTTGACCCCTCTGGATCAAATCTTGCTTTGATCCTGAGAAGAGTAGTAATTTTGCTTGGTCGATTTCACTCACTTTGGCGATTATTTCCTTCGTGAAATAATCCCCTCGATCGTGTAGCCTTCCTCGTGTTGAGGAGATGAGATGAACGGGGGGGGAGGGCAAGGTGGATGATGAGAAGAGGGTGATGTTTGGAGACGAGGAAAGTTGAAGGCCGGGTGTGGGATCTAGATTTGTGGGATCGGTGTGAGGGAACCGAACACAAATTAGATCGATGGAGATCGGCACAAACCTGATGGCGGAACTCATCAAGAAGTTGAACCCGGAGGATGTTTCAACTATGATGCAATTCATGAGAATGACAGCGAGAGAGGGCTCACAAAGCCACCGCCCAAGAAGGTGGAGCTTCCACCTATCGACGTGAAGCTCGAAGGGCCAACGACATATCTGAGTTGATCGCGCCGGGTGAGATATACCCTTGTGGGAGGAACCTGGAGGGATATCTGACGGGAGAGAAGATTGAACCGGCTGAGGGCTCCGCAGGAAGAGATGAGTGGAAGTCTACTCATATGTTGGTGTATATCTGGCTTCTCAATTCTGTAGTCCAGCCAATTGCAGCCACGATAGATGGCCTTGGGAAGGTGCAGGATGTCTGGGAGAAGCTAAGAAGGACCTATGACGGGGTAGAAAATAACCTGAGGGTATTCCAGATCGAAAAGGAGATCAGCGCTACAGTCTAGGGAGAGAGGACTGTACAAGAGTATGCCACGGAACTGAAGCGCTTGTGGCTGGATCACGATCACTTCTCGTCCCTAACAAGTTGCAAGGACCCTGAGTGCAAGGAGCGCGAGGCCTCTTTGCAGAAGAGGACCATGCTATTCCTCCGAGGCTTGGCTCCATCATTTGAGCAGAGGACGGAGATGCTACTAGCCTGCATCGAAGATTCCATCTCCGAGGAGGCGCCTCGCCATGATACAGAAGAGAGCCGTGACGCTACAGGCCGATAGATGGACTTTCGGGGGAGAAGTTAGCACTGGTGGTCTCAAATTCAGGTAACATTGGATTCAGAGGGGAGACTAGGCAGTGCTTTAACTGCGGAGAGGTAGGACATCTGAGACAGATGTGCTCTAAGCCATCCAAGGAGAGGAACTGAGGTGGACGTGGACAAGCCGGAGGCCGTGGAGGCCGGCGAGATGGAAGAGGAAGCCATCGGGCGAATCTGTCGGTGACAGAGGAGAAGGAAGAAGCTGAGATGACTTTTACTGAGCAGGATCAAGCTCTCTTGGCGGCACTAAGAAGGAAACAGAAAGCAGTAGACGACGTGTCCGAGGGTGCATCTACTGCTTTCTCTGGAGGAGACTATGCCAGTTACGCTCTTCGCGCACACCCAAATAAAGGTATGAACGACACACATGCCCTTGCATCCATGACTGTCACTAGATCCACAGACTGGATAATGGATTCTGGAGCATCCAGACATGTAACTGGCAATGCCAGTGAGTTCTCGTCTTATACTCACCGACGAGCCGAGAGTATCCGTGATTGCGATGGTACAAAGACAGCCGTGGTCGGTAAGGACACTGTTAATTGTACAGGTTCTGTAACACTATCTAATATTTTGCATGCTCCTTCATTTACTGTTAGCCTGTTATCCATTAGTGTCATTATCCTTCAACTGAAATGTGTTGTTTCTTTCGATATTCCTAAGGTGATCTTCGGAGAAGGGGACAGGCTAAGACTTGGGACTGGCACATGGCGAAGGCCGTGGTACCGGACCGTGAAGGGATGGACTCAGCCGACATCTATGGTTGAGAGGACGGAGCAGGAGGAACCGAAGTTGCGCAGAGGATGAGTTGATGCTACATCATAAACGGATGGGACATCCTTCATTTAGTATTCGGATAAAATGTATCCAACCTTATTTCGTAAAACAAATCAACGTAAGCTTCAAGCAGGATGCTTGTGAGTTTGGGAAGCTTACTAGAAGCTCTTATGTCGATTCGGTAATAGGAGTTCCTGTAGTTTTGAGGTGATACATTCTGACGTATGGGGACCTTGTCCAATAAATTCTATAAGTGGATGCAAGTATTTTGTTATATTTATTGATTATTTTTCTAGAGTCACTTGGGTGTACCTAATGAAAAATAAGAATGATGTAGTTGGTTGTTTCAAAGATTTTCATAGGCACATCCAGACTCAGTATGGTGAAGTAGTAAAAGTGTTGAGGTCAGATAATGGGACAGAGTACATCAACAAAATATTTGGGGAGTATCTGTCAGCTCAAGGGATACAACACCAAACTACATGCACATACACCCCAGCTCAGAATGGGATAACAGAGAGGAAGAATAGACATCTCCTAGAAATTGCTAGGAGTATGATGATGGCAATGAATGTCCCAAAAACGTTGTGGGGACAAGTAGTTTTGACGGCAGCTCACTTAATCAATAGGATGCCTTCGAGTGTACTGAAATAAAAATCTCCGCGTGAGACACTGAAGAGAGATAACGGGGGGACCCTACCATTGAAGGCGTTTGGCTGTGTGTGTTTTGTGAAGGACAGCAGACCATCTGTTGGGAAACTGGACCCCAGGGCTGTGAAGTGTATGTTCGTGGGATATTCTGGCACACAGAAAGGGTATGTATGTTGGAGCCCAGTGGAAAAAAGACTGTTTGTCAGCATGGATGTGCGGCTTCGAGAGCTCGAGCCATACTACACATTGGGGGTAACTTCACCCTTTAGAGTCTCGCCCGATACTGGAGGTATGAGGCGAGAGGAGGAGAATGGTGAGAGCTCAAGGGGGTCAATCCCAATTTCGGTCCCTTACTCAGAGGAGCAGGAGGATGAAGACAAAGGGGAGGAGGAGGAGACAAGGGGTGCTAGGCCTACAGCTTAGGGGGAGTTGCCTACAGCTCAGGGGGAGTTACGTACATACAGAAGGAGGGAGAAGCAGTCAGAGGTGCCTACAGTGCTAGAGGTGCCTACAGTGCCAGTGCCTAGTCCCTCATCCCGCTCTGCTCCAACTCTTGAGAAACCTACACCATCCTCCACTTCACGTGATATAATTCCTTCTACTGCTACCCCTCTGTCCACACCAGTGTCTGTAAGGAGGACTACTCGCAGTAATGCGGGTAATCCTCCTGACAGATATGGTTGGGATCTTGCTCAATTTATTTCCTATTCTAACATATCCCCTTCACATGGAGCATTCATTGCATCATTAGATTCTATTACTATACCTAACAACTGGCAGGCTGCTAAGAAGGACCCAAAGTGGAAGGCAGTCATGCACGAGGAGCTGGGGACTCTCGAGAAGAACCACACATGGGAGTTGGTGACACTACCAGTAGGAAAAAGAGCAATGGGATATAAATGGGTGTTTACTGTGAAGCAGAATTCAGAAGGATAAGTTGAACGCTACAAGGCACGATTGGTGACAAAAGGGTACAGCCAGACATACGGCATTGACTACGATGAGACTTTTACACCAGTGACGAAGATGAGCACTGTTCGGACACTGATCTCTCTCGCAGTAAATAGTAGATGGAAACTACACCAACTAGACGTGAAGAATGCGTTTCTTCATGAGGATCTAGTGGAGGAGGTGTATATGGAGATACCACCAGGATTTGACACGTGACGCATGGGTAAAGTCCGCAGTCAAGAAGTCTCGTATGGACTAAAAGCAGTCTCCCGAGCATGGTTCGGCAGGTTCGGGAGGGCTATGGTTGGTATGGGATACAAGCGATCAATGCCGACCATACCGCGGTTCTTCAAGAAGTGAGGGCCACATCACTATGCTTGCAGTGTATGTAGATGACATGATCATCACAGGGGATGATGAGAAAGAGATTGCCCAGCTCAAGGTGAGATTGAGTAAAGAATTTAAAGTGAAGGATCTGGATCAGCTTCGATACTTTCTTGAAATAGAGATAGCTCATGGAGCGGAGGGAATTGTTCTCTCCCAGAAAAAGTATGCACTGGATCTTCTTGCAGAGACAGGAATGTTGGGGTGCAAACCTGCTACTACATCGATCGATCAGAGGTTCAAGCTGATTGCTGAGGCAGGAGAACCAGTTTATCGTGAGAGATATCAGAGGTTGGTTAGTAGGTTGATCTATCTGAGTCACACACGTCCAGACATTTCATTTGCGGTGAGCGTGGTGAGCCGCTACATGCATGATCCGAGGAAGGATCATATGGATGCAGTATATCAGATCCTGAAGTATCTGAAGAGTGCCCCTAGCAAAGGGCTGATATTTAGGAGGAGTGACCATGTGAACATTGAGGGCTACTGTGACTCAGATTGGGCTAGCTGCGGAGATGATAGGAGGTCTACCTCGAGTGCGCATATTAAGTAGGAGGCAACTTAGTCTCCTGGAAAAATAAGAAGCAATCTGTGGTGACAAGATCAACAGCTGAAGCAGAGTACAGAGCAATGGCTGTGGGGGTTGCGGAGTTGATGTGACTGAAAAACATGCTGGTGGAGCTAAAGCTAGATTAAGGGGCCAAGATTAGATTGTGGTGCGACAACAAGTCACTATTAGCATTGCTAACAACCCAAGACAAAGATGACGTAACCAAGCACATCGAGATTGACGGGTTCTTCATCAAAGAGATCTTGAAACGATGGACTAGGTTGGGCAGGATCGGTGACCCCTTGATAAGGACAGCTTCAGTGAACCTAGCTCAAGAGACCTAGCTAGAGGTGTGACAAGATGGGCTTAATAGATATCTTTCGCCCATCTTGAGGAGGAGTGTTGAGAGTTATTTTGTTTAGTCCCACATTGAAAAGAGTAGAAGAATGGGACCACTACCTCTTGTATATATAGACCCCAATACTAATGAATAAGATTGCACCTTTTTCTTGATTTGCCCTGTTTCTAACACATATCTCCTCTTTGAGAACACAATGTCAGTAACCAAATTCAATGCCATATTCAGTGGTTTACTTCAAATGGGGAGTTCTTATGAATGGGTTGTTACTAAGAAAGCTGGTCGGTCATCAGAAGCAACAAAGTAGAAGGATTTAAACCATACAAGATTACAGAGAAGAGCTTCAGAGAGTATACTGTTAGAACTGATGAAACTGAAGAAGATCGATGAGGAAGAGAAACCCGTTACTCGAGTTAAAAAGAGCAGAAGAGTGTATAAGAAAGAGTTGGCTTTTGCTCTGTTATTTCTTGTTGCAGCAGGAAGAAGTCTTTTGTCAGGATTGGGGGTTCATTTCTGTGTTCTTCTGTTCCAAGGAGTGTCATTCCTTCTTGTGGGTATTGGTTTAACTGGGGAATATATATAGATTGGTTAAGTTTGTTTGATGTAAACTTACTAATTGATTCAGTTTAAAGTCCTGAAGAAGGATTCAATACCTGTATCAGTAAGTTCGCAATCTCAAGGTCCTTAGCTTGCAATATGAACTCATCAATGCTATGTGCTAGTTGAGCAGAGAGCTGAGCTGAAAACTTGTGTCACTGCCTGAAAAATGCAGTTAGTTTAAGATATTCTGACATTTACTTATGTAATTGAATTAGTACCAATTGGAGCCAAGAGCTAAAATAGAATTTCTTTATAATCTTGTTCCCTCTATTGATCAGAACTTCATTACATTTACATGGATGATGACCCTTGAGCTGAGCTAATTTAGATGGGCCTAAAGTTTTGTTGTATTATATGACCTTTAGTTGTGACAGAACTATTCAGAGTGTTCTTTGCTCATTAACTACCTCTTGTATATGCAGTCCACCAAACAGAAACTCTTCATTAAAACGATGATATGAAACTTGAAGTTCTCAAGTAAAGGATGTGAAATTGGTTCTATGAAAGAGCATTTTCTATTTATCATAATCGATAGTTCCAGAAGTATAGAGTATTTGAGGGAAAAATCAAAAGATTGATCGGTTTGAGCAAAGAAATAAGTAACGTAAGTCTATTCCCCAAAACAAAATACAAAATCTCCATTTCTAAACATGAATATCACAAAATGTGTCTATACATTTCTAACCATGAATGTAAAAAAATGTATCTATATTACAGAATCCTTAAGTTTTAAATACAAAAACCTTATTGATAGGTAAATTTATAGATTTATGGAATCATGATAAAACCAAAACCTCATGATACTAACCTTTTAATCCGAAGTTTAAACTTATATTCTTTGAAAAACAAAACTTTTATTTGACACCATGCATCTTTTTTTTTTTTTTTTGTTAGGAAATTGGCCATAGCCTTATTTGACATCATGCATCTTAATAGATATCCTTATAAGTCTGAAAACATAATAGACAAAGACTTGGATATTTGATCAGATTGTCCTAGTCCTAATTTATCGAACATGTCAACAGTAATTCTTCCGTTAAAATGACATTCTTTTTCTCCGATTTAATCATAAACTAAAAGTGCAATCACATCCTAAATAACTTAAAAGTTAAAAAATCATCTATGGAACATAATTCTCTCTTCTGCTATACCTTGAGAACAGTTTATTTGTTACTTCAAAGAATTTTGATGTAATTGAGTCGTGGTGAAGGACAATGTAGATTCTAATATAGAAACCTCAACTAAAATATCACAATGAGCAACAGTCCTATTCCTAATCCTAATCGAACTACATGCCCAACTCGAAATTGCGCGCATAATTTTACTTTCAGATTACAATTTCCAGCATGGCACATAGCAAAATGATATACTTAGCTATTCTAAATAATTTGCACTAACTGCATCCGTGAGTTACGCTTACCATGATCATGCTAGCACTAGATGGTCCCAATATTTGTGTGCATGCATTTGCAAGGTCCTCAGCAAATATTGATTTCTAAGTGACCACTTTCATAGCAAGAGAGAAGAATCAGGCACGAACAAGACAAGCACGTGCGCAAGTATCAAAATAGATGGGCTACCTACCAATGCTCTCTTTCTATGGGTATATATATATATATATATATATATATATATATATATATATATATATATATATATATATATATATATCATGGACTTGAGGAGATTTATTTTCAGTTCATTGCAATCAACACTATCTTGTAGGATCCTTTGCGTACGAAACATCGACCATGCTGTCTTGAGGCCACAGCCTCTTAGAAAGCTATGTTACAGCCAACTTACAGGTCCCTATTGTGGTAGTTTTGGTCATGTCTTTGTTTTTAGGGAATTTGTAGCCCTTAAAGAGACTGCATTAGCTAATGCTTGATATTTTTCATCTTTGCTAATAAAATCTTTGAGTCCACAAGTAGTGGTAAAAATATTTGCACAAAATGCCAAATATCAAATATTTCTTCCAAAACGAAGGGCTAAATTACCAAAATGGCATTTTTTGTAACTCCCTAGCGGGTTTGGTATTAAAAGTTTCTCTGCCGATTTTTTGGTATTAAAAGTTTCTCTGCCGATTTTTGGTATTAAAAGTTTCTCTGCCGATTTTTGGTATTAAAAGTTTCTCTGCCGATTTTTGGTATTAAAAGTTTCTCTGCCGATTTTTGGTATTAAAAGTTTCTCTGCCGATTTTTGGTATTAAAAGTTTCTCTGCCGATTTTTGGTATTAAAAGTTTCTCTGCCGATTTTTGGTATTAAAAGTTTCTCTGCCGATTTTTGGTATTAAAAGTTTCTCTGCCGATTTTTGGTATTAAAAGTTTCTCTGCCGATTTTTGGTATTAAAAGTTTCTCTGCCGATTTTTTGGTATTAAAAATCAACCAAAAGGGCACTTAGACCTATTTTTCCCGCCGGTCAAATTTTGCACGTATAAGTAGCACATGACCTCATGTGTGATGTAATTTTAGGAATGTTAGAAGGCTAAGCCACTGAGGTGACTGGTTTTAGATGACGTGGCTATTTTAGGGTATCTCTTGCCTAATCTTTGCCTTGTCATCTTGAACCCTTCCATGTCATCTAAAAATAGCCACCTCAGCGTTCTAACATCCCTAAAATCATATCGCGTAAGGTAATGTGCTACTTACACGTGCAAAATTTTGTTGGCGGTGTAAAAACAGGTCTAAGTGCACTTTGGTTGACTTTTAATACCAAAAAGATGCTGGAAATTTTTTTAATACCAAAAGATGCTGGAAATTTTTAATACCAAAAGATGCTGGAAATTTTTAATACCAAAAGATGCTGGAAATTTTTAATACCAAAAGATGCTGGAAATTTTTAATACCAAAAGATGCTGGAAATTTTTAATACCAAAAGATGCTGGAAATTTTTAATACCAAAAGATGCTGGAAATTTTTAATACCAAAAAGATGCTGGAAATTTTTTTAATACCAAACCGGTTAAGAAGGGTTATAAAAAAATACCAATTTGGTAATGTAGGCCAAAAATAAGTGAAGAATACTGTCCTTGAGAATTACTGAATGGTAAAAAAGATGAAATTTACATATTTGGGATTTAGTTTTGGAAAGAAGAAAAAGGCAAATGGAGGCTGATAGTGCAAAAACACAGGAGAAATAAAATAGAGACCAAAGGAGGTGGGCTGTGGGTGCCATCTTTAGATGGGATATGGTCCTTTGTCCATGTGCTTAGTTTTCACTTCATTATCAGTAGTCAGAAATTACAAAGAAAACAAGAGAGAGCTTGATTGTTTTTTGTGTCAGATTGGTATCACCAGTATCAATGATTGAAGTTGGGGATACAACAGATCAAAATTTACCCTGAATTCATAACATTCCGTTAGTTGAAGATAGGTAAATGCAGACTCAAATGAGTGAAAGAGATTTTATTTCTAAATCTATAATGTGGCATCAAGGGCAGAATAAGATGATATTATTTGTTATTTGTCCAAATAAGAATTTTTTTTTGCAAATTTGTCCAAATAAGTAAAAATCATGACATCACCTATTTAAATTGATAGGGGAATGTGACAGTCAAGAGAAACTTTGGCGTTTATTAATGAGGGCCACGCTAATAAAGCAAACTGGTTTGAAGCATCACGCTCATTCAATTAGTAGGGCACGTGAAAGATAAATCAATCACGCACGACTTGCCTCCTTACATTTTGGATGTCCAGCAAATTGTTATTCAAGAAAAGCTACAGTCATTCTCAAACTTAGGAGAAAACTCCGTTTCAGTAGAGCCACAAGGCAAAAATTTGTCCCGTTCATTTTACTTTTGAGTTTTCATTTTTTATGAGTAGAATTATGTTTTTATATAATAGAAATATATTTCACAGTATAGAAGAATTTCTCATTGGGTTTTATCAGCATGTTTGTATTAGTGTTAGACTGCCTGCATAATTTCGGGCTCTTTTTTCTATACATCCCTAGCAATAGTAGGTGATCTTAGTTATTCAAAATATACGCAATGCGATATACTCTTTTCCAAATTTAAACCTTCTATTTTTCTCTGTTGAAAATATATTCTGTGGATGCTCGATCACTAGCAGAGACTTCTCCTTCACTGTTGAAAAATAATTAGTTTTTGAGTGTATGTTTAAATAGTAGCATTGCATAATTATAGCATGGAACCAGTCATGTTCACTGAATTTGGAGGTTAGCTTTCTGCTGGCTGTGACTCGTGCACAGCAGCACATGGCCATAGGATCCTCTCTATTCCAAGCATAAATATTATTACTTGGAGAACTGTCAGGTATTACTTTGCTTTAAATCAAAGTTCCTCGATACTAACATGCATGGGCCTTAATTTAGAGTGAAGTTTCATTGTAGGACATTATTCAAGTATAAGGCAAACCTATAACGGGATCTGTCTGAATTGGAGTGTTTGGGAGTATCAATTATAATCCTAAATCCTCGTCACAACTTCGAGTTTTGCTCCACTTTTGTACTTTTTTCTTTCATTTTTATAATAATATGTTCTGAGACCATCTTTTTCCCTTAAAAAAAATCGATGTTACAGTGGAAGATACTTTTAGATGGCATTAGAATAACCCTGATTCAAATTTCACTGAGACGCACATTTAAAACCAGTTTACATAGTATATGACTCTGTAGAAAGCTCATATTTCAGCTCATGAAAAGAGCTTCAATCTGCAGGAGCATGTTGAAGAATAAGGGGCTTAATTTGGATAGACTCCCTATACTATTGCCCCATTGCGGATTGACCCCCTTTTGAATCTTTTTTACTCTTTTACCCTCAATAGGTCTATTTGGCAAAAATTAATTTTCTCTTTCTATGTGAGAGTGAGAGAGTCAAAAAAATTTACTCAGGGAGTCTATCTACAACAATAGAACTACAGGGTGTCCATCCTCAAATGGGCGCTAGTACGGGGGATAGGGACCTATCTACATCAACAACAATAGTACTAAGGGGGCGGGCCCATCTGCAATTGGTTATAGTATAGGGGATCTATCCACAATTAACCCAAGTATAAAATCAATTTTGGAGTTTTGTTGCGATCTGTTCATGATTGGATCCGAATACAAAGAAACTTCAATCAGGTCACGCAGGATGCTGGGGTAGCCTTGAGTTCTGGTCAAATCTGGTCCAGGCTAGAACCAACTAAACTCCATCTTCGCTAACTGTGCGAAGTTTAAGTTGGCCATGCACAATAAATCTTTTCAAGCTCAGGTTGCCGATCTCTATCCCTGTGAGGAGTTCAGTTATCATGCACTCGCGAATGTCTTATTCATGAACGACACATTCCCCTGTTCAAACTAACAAGAGTTATGGTTGCCATTCTCCGAGCACATGGGCTGTGCGTCTTCGATAAGAGAATGAAAGCATCAACATTTTGGATACAGAAACTAGACTTTCGGTAGGATGGATACTATGATTGCTGGAGATATACATATAGGCCATGCTTCATATGGCATATGAGATCTAAAAGCCAATGTTCTGCCCATCTCCCACATGGATTTCATTATTTGTTCATCATGGTATTATGAACCAACAGATGTGGTTGATTTTGTTCTACTACACAAAGAAATTGACATACACAAGATACATATGGGAAATCTAGCACTCTAGCTCCCCTTGAATAAAAAATTTCATTAGAAATGCTAAGCATGTAACCATTGTCATGCATATCTTACTAGCAAAGTCCATAGAATTTCATGCGTATAGCCTATTCTCTTCTGTGATCTTTCTCACTCTGCAGGCTTGTACAAATTAATCAAAGCTCAGAAAAATCTAGCATACCCACTCGACGTCATCTCGCAAACAAAGAGGCAACATTAATAGTTATGAACCTAATTCATTCCATCTAACAAGAATAATTACAAACATAAATGCCTCCGTCGATGGAATGCATGCATTGTTGCACAATTTAGGGAGACAATTTCTCCTTATGCAATATGCATCCCCACTCCAGGTGCTCATGAGGTGAAGCAACATTTCCATTTTTTTATCTTGTTCCAATTATTAGCTTCTCATTTCATAAATAACAATATTAGACCGATTCCTAAATATTTCTGTTTTGTACTGATCCACGAATGGACAATCCATGTTACCCCAACTACCTAGTAGATTTGGCTGATTGGATTCTTTCTCCTTGGTGGTTAATTGCAGATAAACCTCCTGAAAGAGCTCTATTATTGCTTATAGATCCCTGAGTGAAAATCTATGTTTGTGGACCCCCTGCAACTGCAAAGGGTCAAAAAAATTTCCCACGTCGGGTCTATCTTCAACAATAGAACTACAGGGGTAGTATGTTTAATGTGAAAATAGTACAGGGGGTCTATCCGCAATTAACCCTCTCCTTGTTGTGAGGGCTGACAGCAAACTGAAAGCAATGCACATGGGCAAGGATCCACTCACAATCTCATTAAGGATCCCAACTTGTTGGCAACATTAAAACAGTGAAGGTATCAAGTATGAACTAAATACAGCTTCCCCAATCAAAGAGATCATGATCAGTTGGCCCAGTTTCACATGCTTCTCAAGCTACAGAGCCAGACATCAACAATGAACTGTAGGGTAGCTTTCAGAGAGGATTTGGCCTGTGATCTTGACTGCATGATCTTAAATACAACGCTCGAGTAGCTCAGAAAAGGAATTAATCATGGTCTTAATCTCGAGCTGTCCGTGAGAAGAGCTCAGTAGGTTGCCAGTCTATTTCCTATGCTTAAGTTAATGGTAAGAATTAAATTATGGACCTTTAAAATGTAAATATGTGTTGAATCTGAGATGCAAGTCTAGACGGGGTGAATAGGTTTGCTACAGTTTTTCGCTAAAACACAGTATATGCAGCGGAAATATAGAAAAATAAAAGCAAACTACCACACCAAAAACCAATCAAGGAACACGCGAGATTTTTATAGTGGTTCGGATAACAATCCTACGTCCACTCTTTCTTCTTACGAAGGAGCTTCCTCACTATGACCAGAGTTCACCTGAATCACAACTCAATTCAATAGGCTTACAAAGACGGCACCCTAAAATCTACCCGAAACCAGCCATCTAACCTAACTCCTCACAAATAAATAACATCTAGCTCTAGCTAGTCCCAATCCTCAATTATGACCGGCTTGAGTACGCTGTAAAAATAAGATGAAACACAAACTATTAATTAAAACAATTTAAGTACAAATTGAAAAGATCTTATTGCCCTTTTTCTAAGCAAACCGTTCTTCAAAAGATTGAAGTGAAGCTTGATGAAGAAACGGCAATGATGTTGAATCCAAGGGAAACTCTTATTACTGATACGATCCGAAGATACTGTGCACGACGAGAAAGAGTTTGACGAAGCTCCAGGGGTTCAAATCACAAATTAAATCTTCTTCACAAACCCTAGAATAAAATCTCTCAAAAAGCTCTCTTTTCTCAAAGCATAGAACCTCTCCAAAATATGATCTTTTCCTATCGTATATAGCCTCCAATAAATAAGGAAAGAGATATTGAAATTATAGAAGAAGTTGAAGATGAAAGAGATCAATGAACGGTTGTGATTAACTCTTGAAATTTGCCAAAACGCGTTGTTACCATCAATGGGCAATCTCGATCATGGTTCCAAGGCTGAAAACAACGTAAATGCTAATTTTTGCGTCGTTTTGCCTCGTAACCTCCGTATACATATTTTTACATGTACTACATCATCTCAAATAGTACTAAATGAGAGTTGTTATTACTCAAACAAAAGCTATTGTACGAACTCCGTCCTAACAATATGTATGGCAAATTGCATAAAACTTCATGTATTATGTTTTATGTTAACTATATGCCTTTTCTATAGAAATAATTGGCCACATGAATCATGTTAAGCATTTTTCGCGAATTGATATCATACAGTATACGATTAGATGACTATAACGGTGTTGCACAAGGGCATTTCAACCAATTTAGATAAGGTCAAGTCCCCATGAAACTTGTAACTCAACTCAAAGCTTAAGTCGTAGTACAGGAGTTTTCTTCTGATTTCCATAGTTAAATGAGGGTTCACAGAATCAGAGCCAGAGAATGATATGCTGGTAGCAAGTGAGAATTCTGTAATTTACCCAAAGGGTAAATTTCACAATACGCCCTGAATTTTAAGGTTTTTTTCAACAAAACCTCCCGCATGGACTTTCAAAATTATACTAAACCTCTGTGAATTATTAGAAATTTCATAAACAACGTTTAACGTATAGAGTGACAAGGCTAAAAACGTGACATGATTGTTGTGTCATATTCTCCCACGTGGATGCTCTTCATTCAGAATTTTCATAAAATTTAGTTTGTCATGATTCAAAGGGGTTTAGTATAATTTCGAAAGTTCAGGAGGGTTTCTCTAATTATAAAGTTAGGGGTTTTTGTTGAATTTTACCTTACCCAATTATGTATGAATATAAAACAGTTGTATAAGAGGTGACACAAAATATATTCAATTATGCTCTTAAATTATGTTAGAAGATAAAAAAAAAATCTGCAGATGAAACAAATATGACCCTTACTTGTCTCAGTTGGCAGAAGACAACAATGCCAGTAGCCCAACCATATTTGGTTACTTCACATTCTTTAAAGGCAAGTGGATAGCATCCACAGCTAGAGATTTTTAACTTCTTTCTTCTGTAATTGTAAGAATTGAGCAATGACATGCTAGTCTTCTGTTATACTAAGCGTGTGTTTGGCTATTTTGTAAAATTGGGTCAGGACTGAACCTGGCCTAATTTTGTGTTGTTTCTTGTTTGTCAAATTTTTGGGCTAGACCTGACCCTATTTTTTAAGCTCAAATAGTGATACTAAACTGGTTTTCATTTGGACCAAGCCCCTCGCATTCAAATGAAACCAGCTTTAAGACAAAATCGGAAGGCCCCGGCCATAGCATTCACAAACTGACCCTAAAAGGCCAAAGAGATAATCCGCACTAACAGTAGACCACATGCTTAAGGCTCTGTGGGCCACTTCCATTATCCAGTTATAATTTGATGGTAGTTGGTTTTTTTAAGGGTAAATTACAAAAGTCCTGATGAGGGTTTTCTGTCAATTCTATATTTTGTTAGGTGGTTTTGTGTAACTTGTCCTTTTCTCAACAAAAACCTCAGTACAAGTCACTAGTCTCTGCCGACAGTTTCTAAGTACAGTTCATTATCATCCGAGAGGAACACAAAAGTTCATGAGGATGAAAAATAAAGTAGGGGATACAAATGTGTGCAGTTAATGGAGCATTAATGGATTTCCCTTTCAACTTTGGAATGAACCGTACTAACACAAAGTATACAAATAACTGTGACAACAATCTCATCAACACAAACTTACCCTCACCTCACATTTACTACTCACTCTTCATTTTACAAGACTTGAATACATAAGAGGCTCACGGGTCTATATAGTGAGCCACAAACAAAAGGCAAAAAAAAAAAAAAAGAAAAGAAATCAAGTAGTATTGATAACATCAGTGATTTGGATTTATTGTATGAATGGTAGTCTTCAAGGAAAAGAATCAAACAAATTTACTCGATTCAATATTAACTCATTTGCTCGCCGATGAGATCGAGACCCACAAGGAGAAAAGAAACTCCTTGGAATAGCAAGAAGTAGAAGTGAATCCCTTGAGCAGATAAGAGACTTCTCAATGCAGCAGTGAGAAGTAGAAGAGCAAGAGCCAACTCCTTCTTATAAATCTTATTAACCTTCTTAACAGGAGGAGGAGCTTCTTCTTCTGCTTCTTCCTTCAACTTATTCAACTCTAAGAGTTCACTGTCAGAAGCTCTTCTATTAATTGGAGGATAGTTTAATTCCTTTGTCTCTCTCTCTGCTGCTGCTAATAAATCTGCTTCTGATGCTCTGCCAGCTTTTTTGGTAACAACCCACTCGTAAGAACTCCCTAATTTGAATAATCCAGAGACCATTGCGTTGAATTTGGTTACCGACATTGTGTTCTCAAAGAGGAGATAAGGAACGATGAAAGGAAAAGATCTCGGTGCAGGGAGAATGTTGAGGAATGACATAATGACTGGGATGTAGCAAATAACCCAAACTGGAAGCTCGGCTTCGGGAACAAACATAGTTAAGGGAAGAATAACACAGAATAATGTGAAAGAATAGAATGGAAGAATCAGTTTTCTCAGTAGAAAGAATAGGAGGATTAGGTTTGATTTCTTCCATATAGATATCTGCAATGAAACAGCAGAGGTTGTTTTAGAAACTATATGCTAAAATTAAGAATTAAAAGAAAATCCAAACCAATGACGACCCCACACATTCTAAATGTCCAAATCAAAATTAAGAGGGGGACATTTTTAATAAGTGAGTAGGTCCATAAATATTTAACCATGGTCTAAAATATTAAAATATTCATGCATGAATTAGGAACATTCAGTATCATAGATAGTTAACCATGGTCTAATTAATTTTGTGCATTTTATGTGGACTGGATCCATAAATAAGAAAATGCAATATATATATATATATATATATATATATATATATATATATATATATATATATATATATATATATATATATATATATATATATACCATGGTCTAATTAATTTTGTGCATTTTATGTGGACTGGATCCATAAATAAGAAAATGCATATATATATATATATATATATATATATATATATATATATATATATGAACTAATACATTTCAAGGGGAGCACACCTGTGAAGAGATGATAGCAG
Source organism: Asparagus setaceus (assembly GCA_012295165.1). NCBI lineage: Eukaryota > Viridiplantae > Streptophyta > Magnoliopsida > Asparagales > Asparagaceae > Asparagus > Asparagus setaceus. The sequence goes on along the minus strand of CM022705.1, from coordinate 64,265,471 downwards.
GGAAGCAAACTCGGAATAAATGCATAGGGCCAGAGTGCCACCGATGCTGCTGCTTTCGATAAGCTTCATAAGATTCAGGAACTTCACAAAGAACCTGCAAGAAAATATATTAAAAAATTAGAAATTATTCTAAAAAAAATTGAGTATTGAAACTTGATATAGTAGATACCTTGACATCATTGAGGAAGATAAATTTCCAACCATTGAGATGTGCACGAACTGCTATATCCATGTCCTCCACTGTTGTTCTCTCGAGCCAACCTCCTGAATCCTCTAATGCTTTGATTCTCCAAACACCAGCAGTCCCATTGAAACCGAAGAAATTGAGGAAAACACCACTAACCTGCTGCTCCACTTCAAAGTGGAAGCAGAGGTTGATATTTTGTAGCCGGGTTAAGAGATTCTCATCCTTGTTCACAAAATTCCACCGAGCTTGAACTAACCCGAGCTCAGGATTTCCCTGCATAACAATTTGAATTATGTTAGCATACATTCTTCCGATATAAAAAGTTTGCTAGAGGTGGACATTATTTACCTTAAAATGTGGAACTGTCTTCTTGAGGAAATCAGGGTTTGGTAGAAAGTCAGCATCAAATATGGCCACAAATTCATAGTTCTTGACATAATCACAGCTCATGGCTGATTTAAGGTTCCCAGCTTTGTACCCAGTTCTCACCAATCTGTGCCTATAAATAATATTGACACCCTTTTGGCTCCACTTAGCAACCTCTGCTCTTATTAAAATCTTGAGAGTATCGTCATCTGAATCATCGAGCACTTGGATAAGCAATCGATCCTTTGGCCAGTCAATTTGACACACCGCAGATATTGATTGCTCATATACCTGTCATATACATGAGAATAATTTGACTCTGGCAGCAAATTGATAAGAGGACAATAAATACTCTGAAATAAGGTGATAAGAGCTAATTTACCTCTCTCTCGTTGCACATTGGAATCTGAATTAAAACCATAGGGTACCCATCCTCAACATCAGCCTTATAAGGATCACCTTCAATTCTCGGTTTGATCTTCTTCAACTTGATCCAAAAGCACCCGAGGCACAAAACAAGCCTATCGATTGATTGTATGACGAATAAAATAACGCAGAAATTAGACAATGCCTTGATTGGGTAGGCAATATAATCAGCACGAAACGCTAGCCACGAGAGATAAGCCGAGTGCATCCATCCTTCAATCTCAATTGTCCCCGGAATGTGCAAATTGGGCTTCTGAAAGTGCCAGCCATTCGAATAAGCAACTACCTCAAATGCAAGAGCAACCAGAGAGACCAACAAAAACCCCTTAAGGAATTTTAACAGGAGTTTCCCCTTGCCAGGATTCTCAGACTCAGGGCTAAGTGCTGCCCTTTTCTTGATGGCACCGAGCAATGCCCAGAGTCCAGTAGCTAGCCAAGCAACGCAACCAGCAGCACGATGAGCCTTGAGGAGCAACACCCATGTAAATTGCTTCGCATTTTTGCCACGGCCTTTCTCTGAGGACAGGAATTTAATGGAATCATCACCTTCAGGTCCATTGAACTCCACCAGAGAGTAGTTCGGGTTCTCCATTGTCACCACCACTGGAGTGCCCTTTGGAGAATCCTTTGCCCACCATTCTGAAAAGTTCAAGCTTGGAGGCATTGTGTTTTTTCTTCACAACCCAGATCGCAAAATCGAATCTTTAGTTGAGGTCCAACATCAAAATTGGATTTTGTTGGTGGAAACCTAGCGAACCCCAAAACTAGCTTCTAAGTGCTAAAGGCTCAAATGTACTATGGGATTAGGGTTTTTTGGTCACAAGGTAGCAATGAAAGGAAAGGTATTTAGAGCTGTAAAGATTAGAAACCAAGTGGGGATTTCTAGATTCTCTTTCTCTTTTAGACTCTTGTAGATGTTACACAGCAAAAAAAAAGTAAGCAGCCTACAGTCCTCAACACCAGAAGAAACTAAAGAATATATATATATATTGAAGAACATAAAAAGAAACCCAGAACCCACAGGAACTGAATCAAGAGTTTTCTTGATTCAGGATGAACAAATATAGAATTAGCCAAAATGCTGACTACTAATATTGGTACCCAAAAAAAAATAGTGAAAATAAAATGAACAAATTGGGAGATAATAAGGTAGAGGAGAAACTTTACAAACAGAATGCAGATCCCAAGCTGAAATTTTTGTGCCTTGGATCTAAGTCTAAAGTAGCTGAAGACCACTCCACTGTGATAGCCGCCTCCATATATATAGAGAAAGAGATACGCAAAAAAGAAAAAGAACACAGTCTGGATTGGAAAAGAATGCCCCTTATAAGTTATTACCAAAGGGTAAATATTTTTTAAACTGAAAAAATTGGAAATGGTTAATGAAAGTGGCAAGCAAAGGATCAGCTTTTTCTCAGTTTTAAAGCTTCTGTTCCTACTCTAGCTTTGTTTCTCCAATAAGCCAAGAATAAATGAGCCAGTCTTTTGCTGTCTCCAGAGAACAAAAATGGTCCATGTATTTTCTTTTTTAAGTTAGCAGGTCAAGAAATGTAAGGATTTTATTAACAATACAACATAAATACAAAACATGCATAAAGATAATATATGAGAGAAAGAAATACAATATGAGAAATTAAAGAAAAGAACTAGAAGATCATAAGACAATTCAGACTAATATAGATTTCTAAATTAAGGTGTCACAGTTTTCTAAAATGGTTGTTTGCTCCGGTGTAAAACAATCTTGTCATACCTAGCGAGACTATAAAGTGTGTCTATATTTTTAGTTTACTATGTATAACTCTCTCATTCCATTCAACAAAAATGGTCCATCTAAAATGTGTACGGTTCTTCAGTGAACAAAAAAAAAACCTACTTAAACTATTTTTGGTATTTATATTTTCAAATTAGACTTATTTTCTTATTAATTCTTTAAATCACTTATACCATATCAAATTTGTCCATTGTCATTCTTAGTTATAAAAAGTTTGAGAGTTAACTGAACATTCTTGATTATTATCATTGCTTTCATCTCAACAGAGGAACTTATTTGATGTAACTGTGATAATCTATGAGCTTCGTATGAAAATAAAGCTAATTTGAAGGACTAACATGGAAAAGACCCAACACTGTGTCATTGTTATTAACAAATCATTGGGCTTTTGTTAGAGCTTTGGGATCGAGGTTTACACTAATTTACCTGCTGTTTGAAGCTTTTCAAGCTTTTCTCACGGAAAGAGTGTGAATCCTAGTACAGACTTTTAAATGACATTAACTTCAGTCATTATCTTATAATTTGTTGTGCTTTGATCTTGGATCCTCTTATGGAGAGAATACTTCAATAATCATTATTTAATATATACATAATAATAATGGTTTGTTCAAATTATAATGAATAATATAAATCTGTGAGGGTGTGTTTAGCAACCCAACACTAATCCAGTTAAGACCTTAGCTAGATTAGGACTGAATCAAGATGGGGTTGGTCCAAAAATAACCTAGTTAATAGCCTCTTTTTTTAACTAAAAAAAAAACTAGTCCAATCTCGAACTAATTTTTGCCAAACACAATCTAAGCTTTTAACTAGGTTAGTTCTTTAAACTTGGATAGCGGATGAGTTGATAGACAAGACCTGAGTTTTACATAGCAACATGACTTATTAAGTTTGGATAGTAAGGTATGTACCACAGTACCAATAAGACTTATTTGACACGAGAAGACTAGAACGTATATAGTGTTCGCTTGGATATGCACAAGCACAATGAGATTGATCATCTGACCTGGTTTTAGTGTATTTTTTTTTTATTTGGCAAAAAATTAAATTCATATTGGTCAGATTCTTTCAGTTCAATTTTGACCCATAAACCTTAAATCGATTGTATTTTATACCACCCACTACCTCATTCACAACTAAACTGGTTTAGTGGAAAAGCAATTTAATTTGAGTTTGTCAAATCCATCCTAAGGAGATTGTCGGGATTATTACGTGGCATCATCCCTTTAAGCGTACATTGATATTTTTGTTATGGATAAGCAACCAAGAAGTTTTATATTTCTTTGTTAAATCAAAATTCCATCTCCATCTTTCCACCATCAAGTTCATGTCATCTCTCTCCACTATGCAAACACTAGGTGTTTGGCATAACTCAAAAAAGGAGTGAACATGACCTAATTTTGGATTTATTTGTGATTGACAAAAATTGGATCAGTTCTAACCCAGCTCTAAACTGATTTTTTTTAAATGGGACCAGGATTGAGCCTGGCCCGATTTTTAGATGTGTTTGGCAATTACCTAAAAACCTAACCCAGTGTTTAAGTTGTGTTTAGCAATCACCAAAAAACTTTGCTAGGTTTAATCGTGACTCAGTTCTTCGATCTCTAACCAGTTTAAAGTTAGATCAAAGAGTGGTGGCCCACCTAAACTGGTTTTAAAGCCTCTTTTTATAGTTTCTTTCTTTTTCTTTTTTTACCCCCTCTTCTCGAGGAGAAGGTTTTTCTATACATTTGCGATCGTTATTTTGATAGTAAATTGACATCTCTTCTTAATCGAAGGCTAAAGATCCCACTACCCCTGCAGTCTGTGTTGTAATGGCAATCTCAAATTGTTTTATTACATTTTACAAATGTGAAAGTTATGTGACTTCTATTTGTTAGCAATGCATACATCGAATAATATAATCACAAGTCAATAATAAAGGAACAAAAAACAGGAGAAGCAATTACAGAAATATAGAGATTAAAAAGAGATTAGGTGACCAATGTGATTACCTACGCCCTCGGAGTGCAACCACGCAAGATCTCGGTACTAATCAACAAAAGATTGCAAGCACTCCTCCAAATTTCAATCTTACCTTCTTGCCATCTCTATTCTTTTCTCTCCTTAGATACCACCAAATAATAGGCAAGTGAAGATACATATGTATGGCATAAAGTTTCTGTATACATAACTAAAATACAAAAATAGTACAAAGTGCGAATATTATTTTGTTCGGGGTCACCTGCTGCCCCTCGAGACCCCTACAATCATAGTGCTACTTTCTCGACACTTAATTTTAAGATTACAATAATATATATTCTCCATGCAAATCACGCTCTGCAGGTAAATATCACCTGCCTTCTCTATTAACATGACTGCGAAATTGTGTTTCGACCTCTGGACGGTACTTCTTGCTCCCGGACTACCAGAAGCGTGTGGATTTGACTCTAGATCCGTATCAATTCTAAATTTTACTCAATAAAATTATAATTAAGTGGGCATTTTAGCCTGCATTAACTACAACTAAGTGGACTGTTTAGTCGCATTAATACGTGAACACCCTGTAGAAAGCTAAAACCCAGATTGTTGCCGTCAAATCAAAGCACATGCTTTACTAATTAAACAGAGAGAGCATTTAATCACTGGATCGGATCACAAAACAAGTCAACCATCTCAGTAATCTTCAAACCATTTTTATTATCAGGTCACTGTCCCTGAATCTTTTTGCTTAAAATTCATAATTAACAAATTATAAACCTCACATCAAAATAATAAGATCTCCGCCATTATGAAAATAAACAAACTAATAGATATGTGTTCACTCTCTTTATTTGGTACTTGTGTTCAATTCTTGTAGCAACAACTTTGCATAATTTGCGGCTCCGACCATTTGTAATAAATGAGAGAAAATATTGTATAATATCATATGGTAATATTATAACCACAATGGGTTCTCCTGATTGCTTCCACTCAAGTCCAATGGCATTATTATATTATAAAAGGGGCACTACTAAGAAAGTGAAAGCATTATTATCTTATGATGATATTAATTATGATGGCCATAGTTAACAAATAACAAGGCTTATAAAATAAGCTCTGCCCCCTGTTGCCACCTTTTCTTCTAGATTCTAGAGTGCAACAGAAGTAGTGCATCAATTATTAAAATAAAAGAAAAGGTTGTTTCTATATAATTTATTATTGGGTGAGAATCCCATAAGGAAATGTCATTGGCTAGTCCAAGTATCAAAGTTAGCATAACACAAAGTTAGATTCATCAGTGTTCATATTATATATATACTGGTGAGGCTATTCTATTTTTTTTTTGGTGTGCTTGCCCATATTCTGATAAATAACTTTAAATTTTGGTTTAAGTCCCTACTCTGCAATCTAGTTGATCAAAGTGTGTGTCACTCAACTAAAAATCACGTGGTATACCTCTTACACTTCAAATGCATCAAAGTTCTAAACTTAGGACGAGCATTGAAGATTGCAATTTTATAACATGTCACATATAGGTTGAGAAGTTGAGTGGTCTTTTAATGTGGACAAATTTTGGACTCACAAAGGTCATATTCTTTTCTCTAATAAATTCACTTTAAACTCGTGGTGATGGAATTTGAATATAGATTGATTTGATGATAAGTTATATTTTTAGACTAGTCAAGAAAATGCTTCTACTGATTGTTCAAATGCCATTTGACGGTTATCCAATTTGGAAAAATATATTACAATAAATTTTACATCATCATCCATATACAAATGTGTATAGAGAAAATTGGATTCTCAATTCTCTTTATTCTATTCCTACAGCACTATTAAGTATTGATATCTTCTTCATTTTCTAGAGAAAATTGGTTTCATCAATATTTCATTGTCAACATTTTTAATTTCTCAAAATATGTATTACCAATCTTTTCTTATTGTTCACTAAAAATATAAGGAATAGAGCACTTTTTGGGCACATATTTTCCTCATTTAAGATATTAAAATACTAAAAGAGCCGGAGCTCTTTTAAAATTTTAGTTCTTTGACTTAAGAGTTTAATCCAATTAGATTTTTAAACTTGTGAGAGAGTACAAATCATGAATAGGATATTCCACGGTATAACTTCCGAATATGCTACTTTTATCTGAGAAACGCGAACATGAAAGAGAAGATGGCGTACTAATTAATCAATTGATCGTTGACTTTTATATTAAAAAATCAATAACTTGATTTAGTAATATAATTAGCAGGTTCAGTGTCATCATCTGAGATCCAGGTATCAGTATTCTCAACTTGCCGCCAAGAATTATAGTTTCTGTTCTTAGGTTGACTTTTGCGTGTAAAATATATACCGAGGTTAAATAGTAGTAATATAGCATGAGACTCCTTCATAATCCCATATGAATGATTTTGAAACAACTTCTTCAGTTTTCATTTACCTTTCTCCTCAAAACTTTACTATTATATAATTATACCAACCTAATTAAATTACAATTGAAGGCAAAATTAGTAGCAATAAACCCCATTGACTTCATAACATATTTTTCATGCGCTTGTAATAAAAGAATAATTGAATGGTGCTTTGATACGGATCATAGTTTGAGATCCAGGCTTGTGGTAAAAAGAGAACATAATGCAAAAAATAGAATTGGCTCCTATATCTATGTACTTTTAGTTTGTTTAATTAAATTCTTATTAATGAAACGCGAGAGTAGTTTCCCACCGTTTCAAAAAAAAAAAAAAAAAAAAGAAAAAAAAAAGAAAAAAAGAAGAAGAAGAATTGGCTCCTATAGAAATTTGTCGGCGCTAAAAAGACAATGCACTAACTAGTTGCTTAGCGCACTATGCATTTTTTTTTCTTTTCTTTCGTTTCTTCTTTAGAGGCATTAAGATTTTCAAATAGAGACAATTTAGTGACCATGTATATATAACTCAATAAAAACGAGCTGATCTTTTTAATCAATAATTATAAATCCTCACAACCGACAACTCACCAATTTTCTTTCTTTAATAAAAGGTAATTTTCTTCAATCTCTCCGATCTATTGCTATCACCGACAGGCTCAGCCAAAAGCATAGCGGGGTCCGGATCCGCTGTTTCCTTGCCGCATGTCGGCATCTTGGCCCATGGGACGCACACGCGTCACTTTCACGTGCGAATTTTGCGGAATAAATCTGAGAGCCGCGTGTCATTTGCGGGAGCTAATCGTGGCGAATCCCCTCTCTTTTGACCCGCTAATTTCGGATCCGCATGTAAACCTCTATGCACACGTACGTATAGAATACTCATCACACGTGCACATCACGTGAAATTCGACTTCCAATCGTTGGACCCGCTCAAAACTCAAACTCCCTCTTTTCCCTCCACTTTTTTCTCAAACCGTTACATCTCATTGTTCACTCATCCACTCGCGCAACCCCCTCTCTCTCTCTCCCCTGGCATTTCATCAAACATCCTCAAAATGTCGACCCCCGACGGTTCCACTGCCTCCGCCGACCCCACCGCAAACCCCAAATCGATCCAACGGGCAAAATCCACGATCCAAACCCTCGCTCAAATCGTCGGTCCCCTCCCCGACCACCTCTCCTCCTCGCCAGACCCCGCCTTCGCCCTCCTGCACGACCGCTCTGTCGCCTCTGCAGTCTCCCGCCACCTTCGCCAGCCGAATTCTGGCTCTGGAGATGACAATCTCTGCCGATGGTTCTACGACACGTTCCAAACCACTGATTCTTCATTGCAACTCATCGTCCTCCGCTTTCTCCCCATCATCGCCGGACTCTATCTGTCTCGGTGCACCGCTCGCCGACATCATCAGCCATTAGCCGGATTCGAGGCGGTTCTGTTAGCTCTCTACGCCCATGAGACGGTGGCGCGGGAGGGAAACCCGATGGTCGTCAACCTCCCGAATCTCTCTGCTCCGAGTCCATACCACGAAGCGAAGGCAACAAGTCTCAAGAGCAACAAGAATACCGAGGAACCGATAGCCACAACTGCAGTAATCTCCGCAGTCTTGGAGCCTCACGGAACTGTCCGATCAACCAAGAGAGCTCGAATCGTCTCAGTCGCGCTCGAGCTATACCACACCAAAATCTCCCACATGCCCGTCGAATCCAAGATCGAGTTTTGCCATTTCGCTTCATCTTGGGCCGGAAACTTCACAATTTCGGAGAAAAAGAAGAATGAGGATTGTGAGGAGAAGGGGGAGAGGATCCCGATACCTTGGGAGCTATTTCTTCCGACGATGAGGATCGTGGCGCATTGTCTTCTAGGGCAGACAGGAGGCAGCGAGCTGCTGAATGTGGCGGCGGCTGCTGCAGCAAAAGGGTTGTATGAGCGGGCGATGCACGATATGAATGCTCCGGCGGTGCTCGCGGCGAGGAGCCTTATGAGATTGGGGATGATGGGGCCTGATACTATCTTGGAGCCCAAGATGGCTAGTGTTTATACTGACGCATCGGATTCCGCATCGGATTCTACACAGATTGTTGCCGCATGAGAGTTTTTTTATGATGTTCTTTGATGTTTTTAGTGAAAATAATTAGCAGTTTATGATGGTATTAACTTAACCGAATTATATAATCGCCATAATAAAAGAAAAAGCAATTAAATAAACGTGGTTTCTATTCATATATGTTGATGTGGGATTTAGGAGAGGTAAGGATGATCTTGTGGTCCCTTACTCTCCTCTGATGGCTGATTGCTTTGAAGGGTATGTTGAACTGCAACTCCCTGCATAGAATAACAGAGGTTAGAGGTATCGAAGGTTGTTTCTTCCGGCCTGCCCTCCGACGCTCAAGTCAGTGACTAGTCTGATAATCTGAAGAGAAAAGCATAATGAAGTCTTTTAGGTTTTTTTGTGCGTAAAATTGCGTTCCTTAGTATGGTGAAAGTTATCATTATTTACAGGGACAAGTTGGTAATTTGGCCAGGTTTGTACAATGATGGGTCAGACCATGCTTTACACGTGTCGGCAACTGGTCGGACGAGTCGCCCTTGCAACAGTAATAAGGTTGTTGAAGTACTAGCACAGTCCGAGAAGCTTTGAAGGCTCTGGCTCGGAGGTCATAATGACTAACACTTCATTAATATTGATGGCGACCAGGCGGCGAAGTGTGGGCGTTGATTGGTCATGCATCAAATGCAATATGACTTTTAATGAAATCGACAGGTCATTCCACTCTTCAAGATGCTCAGTGTCAAGTCCGAGTGGGGAACGTCTTTCGTCTCGAATTTGGGCTTCTAGCAAATCCCAGGTTGAATACGCCTTTCATCTCGGATTTGGATCGCGAGATAGGTCGCTTGACTCCGCACCCGGATCGTACTCTCAAATGTATGTGAGTCAGCCGGCTAATTATTACACGTGGCCGCTTCTTGAGGCTTCAATAGGCTAGGTAATTTCCAAGGTATAACAATATATAATCTCTATTTGGATTTATGAGATGTTTCAGGTATAATCACTTAATTCTTAGTCAGACCATCAGACTTTTATCATACTTGCTCATCCTGGTCTGATAGAGTCTAAGTTAATTAATATCCAATATTGACAAAATCTGTATTTCCGTCCGTCAACAGAAAGATAAAATAAACAAGAATATGGTAATAACATTATGCGCACCAAATTAATTCCCATTCCTATTAACCACCGTTACAGCTGTTAGGTAATACTTCAGCAAAAGTTTCAGCTGAATAATCACTAGGCAAAAACACAACTAAATGCAGCTAAAACACACAGAACTGGAGAGGAAAAAAAAAAACAAACAAACAAACAAACAACAAAAAAAACACGCACAGTATGTTCGATCCAAGAGTAAATGACAGTTTGTTTGAGAGCAGTATAGTACTTATTCTGAACTAAGCACCAGAGTAACATAAAGCAGTAAACACTTCTATTCATCTGCTTCTGATATTACTCAAAAGAAATGCACAAGAAGAAAGAGGAAAAAATATGAACAATAGTATACATAATAAAGAGAAATGTAACTTTAAATTACGTTACAAAATTTATGCCTGGAACCCTTGAGCTGTTTATTAATGATGAAAAGTTTACAAGCAATTCCATACAAATTGTTTGCCAAAAAAAAGTCCTGTACCGCAAAGAAATGAACAACTTATTCCCACCATTTTTAACAAATTACAAATGATTTTTGGTGGTTAATTTGTTTAAGCAAAATGAAGGTGTTTAGTTAACTATCCATCCCTATTATTTGCAGCAGGAAATTCAAAACCTTTATCCACATCAAGAATCAGCATGTCTCTATAAATGTAACTGTCATTTTTTTTCCTTCACATAGTGATTGCAAAAGGGAAAACATGCTATACCTTTTAACAATTGATGAAAAAAAAAATCAAGAAGAGAAGCGAAGCTACTCATTTGGTGTATATTCCTTTTTCTGATGAGCTTCCTCATCTGATATTACCTTCCTAAGTGTTTTCTTCTTCTGCATGTACTTAGCATATGAATACCACATCCCACCAGCTGTGTTGATAACCAATCCAGTGACATTGAGGCCATGTACTTGAACACCACCTAACAGTATAAATCCAAGTGTCTGAAGGAAAATATAAGAAGATTAGCGGAGTCTTTGAATAAATGAATGGATAAGAAAGGGGGAAGAAAAGGATAGTGTTTACTGTACAGTAAACAACAGTGCTTAGGAAATGAAGTCTAATGATTATCCCAATAAATATGCACGCCCTTTACTATGATCAACATATCAAAATAAATAAAAAGCAAAGTTAAAATAATTTGAAGATGTCTAATAATAACCTAGATCTACATATTGGATTATCCATTTGAACGCCTGTGTTGAACTGGTAAACCAATTGGTAAAACCACGCCATTTCAACATCCTATGCCTTTTATAAACCTAAGGGCTTGTTTGGATTGAGGTGAATGAGGGTGAAGGGAAGTTAGGGGAACAATTAACCTTGTTTGGGAACACTTTGAAGGTGAAGTTGTTCACCTTCATTCCCCTTGATTCACCCCCAACTAGTGCTAAATTTGTTACACCCCAAATTGGGGTGTAACCAAGGGGAAGGGAATTTCCTTCCCTTCCCCTCAATTCTCTTACCTAGTTTACCATACCTTCCCTTCACCACCTTCAAATCCAAACAAGCCCTAAGGTAGACGAATAAATAACACATCATCATACTTACAGTGGACCCAACCCCTTTGAGGACTCCAACAATGGTCGTAGTTAGAGCTGAATTGACGATGGTGCACCAAAACATCGTGAAGTTAAGAACAATGCCCATCACCAATGAAAGAATAAGAATGACAAAGAATGTTAAGTAGTTTGCCTGCCACAAAGGAGAATGATACGATATCAATAAGATGATAAACCAAAGAACATTCTTGACATCAAGGTACTACTGAATATTACAGATATTAAGTATAATCTTAGTACGATAGCTTAGCATCAAATATTAACGTATTTTTGTCCGTATTTGTCAAAGAATGTCTATGCAAAGTTCAATGCACTGTGCAGACAATATTTTGCAAATGCTTGCGGAAAGAGCTCACGAACATATTTTCTTTTTGTAAGTAAACGACCACTACCCACTTCTTATTCTGCTCCCTACATTATTTTGCAGTCCAAAGTCTCAACTAAGAATAAAGCTTTATCCTGTCAAAGGCATTTACCTTTTTTTTTAAAAAAAAAAATGGAACAGACGCCAGCCGGATAACCCGATCCTTACCCTTGCCGCTAAGCTAAGCCCTGGTGTGATGCAAAAGCAGACGCTTGAAGTAGGAAGAGGGAATTGACTGCCAAAAAGAAAACTTGTTGATCTTTATCCTAAAATATATGGCTTTCCTGCTACTACCTTTCTCCCGAGAAAAAAGAAAACATCTAGAACATGAAATTTAAACCCTTTGTTTAGCAATTAAGAAAGTTTTATGAGATTCAGCAACAAAAAAAAAAAAAAAACGCAACTATTCTAGGAATTATGTTCTGCTCAAATGATCAGGGTCAATACTGATTGGAAACTGACAACGGCATTACCAAGGCTCAAATCTGGTAACTAACCATTTATAACTCAAACTAGATCTGCTCTCCGCACCATCTAAGCCTGGATTTCAGCGCAAAGAGCCATTATCTCTCTTAGAATATTGATTCTATTCAAACAAGGAGATAAGGGGGATGTACAGAAAAAATGCAGTTCACACTTGAAAATAAAGTTAACAGGCAGTAATATCGAATATTCGGAGAGAGCAACTAGGATGATACATGGAAGTCTACCCTGAAAGCTCCTCAATTACCCAGGCAATTACGGAAGAAATTTAGAGAGAAGGAAAGGACCACAGATTATCTATATTATTTATAGAAGGATTAAAATATGGTACCTGAAAGATGCTTTGTAGCTGTAAATAAGAAACACGTAGCTAGTAACTATATAGAGGTGATTGATGAGATGCATCAAGTAGTGCCGCAATAGTTAGAGGTTACATATATCTTTCTTAAGTCACTCTAGGCTTACCTCATAAATCATGTCTTTTAAGTCGCTTAGGTATGCATGACTCAGTTAAGTAGTTCAAAAAATAAGTTTTCCAGGTGATTGTTTCTTTCTCACAATATTTTTATGGATGATGAAATGAGAAAAAGGGAAGCAATAGAAATCTACAGAAATGTATCTCCAATGGGACCCAAAAGAAAGAAACATAGTCAAAATTGATGCCGAGATAAATACATAAAAGACATCATTTATCACCCAAGACCAATCGGTTATCCTGAAGAGAATTGCAGAGAACATTTATCAATCAAAGAGAAGGTTGAAGTAGAAAAAAGTATACAAGGAAAAATCTTATAAGATGGCTGTAGGCTAGCCATTCCTTATTGGTCAGAACATTAACAACCAAGATTTATTTCCAAAAATTACTATCTTGAACGTGAAGTTGATAATGCTGAGATGGATGAAAGGTAACCCACGAGGCAATGCAAAACTTTGGTGTTAGGTTGAAACTAAAGGTGACATCAACTAAAAACTTAAAAAAAACAAAACAAAACAAAACAGCATTTTCAGGAATGTACCCCACCTACAGATCACACTAACAGGAAGGATAACATGGGGTAGTTGATTTGTGACCTTGAACAATGCCGGACAAAAACAAGTTCAAATTATGGCTGTAAAATAGATAGTAATGTCGCAGCGGTCCTCAATGGAGCTGAATGTGACAAAAATAAAAATACAAAATAAAAATAAAAATCACAAGTCTAGGACCGAAGAATTTTGGATATCTGACTTCTTGTGGTTGAGTATTTTTGTATTTATTATTGTTGCACCTCACCCGCACCAACCCCACCAACCAACACAACCCCATCCAGCGAGAAAGAAAACAACATAGAAAACCCAAACTGACATCCGAATAGAAGTGTAGTAATGACCCTATCAAAAGCACACTAACTGATGAAATAAAAATCTAAAATGAGTGGCGTTTAGAAACTGGAGATATAAGCCAAGTCCAGTTTGAATTTGCATAGAATTTCCCGGAAACGTTGATAGTTGAACTTTTCAAGAGTAGATGCACAGGAGAAGAGAGGTACTAGCACCAACCTTTGCAACTAATAAAGATAGCGAAAAAGGAAATTCTCCATTCGCTATAATGACGAAGAACAGAAATGGAAGTGACAATAAACTATTGTAGAACATTAACTCCACTGATGAGAGTCCATCCTCTGCACCTGATTTCTCGACCAGCACCAGATACATCGTCTACATTTGCAACAAGTACAACAGATCAGATTGTCAACAAAGGCAAACAAACAGCATCAGGTCAGATTTCACTTAAAGACTGAAAACACTGAGGATAACCTGGAAGAAAACAGAAGTAAGGGCCATGGAGTACCCAAAGAGGTCAAAAGAAAAGTCCCCAACTGCCGCAATGATGCAACCGATAGCAGTAAGTAAAACTGAAAGTGCTACCTGAATGTAGACATGCAATCACTGTGTAAGAAATGACATCATAAAATCCAAACACAAAGCATACAAGGTGTAAAATGGAGGAAAGCTCATGCCATGCATATGGCATTATTATTTACTCATGACAATGAAATTTCAACCTTCTAGATTTACTCTGGTGAAAGCAAATAAAAAAAAAACTAACACTTAGAATAAATTCCTTTCATATATAAAGTGTATCATGTTATAGAGTCTGGTGTTGTAATAAGATTACAATAAAGGCTTCTATATGCATGACCAATTACAAATTTGCAAGCATGAACACACATTAATGTTGTACTAGAATCATTCCCACATAATGTATCACATGTGTTTTAGTATAGGACACGCACTACGAAAAATTTAGCATATGTAGCATGGTAACATTAAGAGGCTTTAAGCTATGGCAAGATGAAGATAAGAAGGCAAGACTTTAGTATGTACAAATCCATAATCCATTCAAATATAGAAAATCATACCTGCCAAAAAATGTAACAAAACGTTGATCATAAACAATAATATTTTAGCCCACAAATAAAATCAAATGTTTGATTATTAATTTATTATAAACTTTGAAAAGGTGTGTTTCCTTGTAGCATACCCATGTCCTTGTCCATGCTTCTGATGATAGTTTCCAACACAAGACATCCACAGAATGACATTCGTGAAATATGAGAATCCTTCATGATTCTAGCAGAAGATGCCAAATTGTCATATGTTCTTTCTTTAAATTTTTTTACATATCCATCACAACAATATTTCAATATATTCTCCCATCTTAACAGACCAAGAAAATAAAAATTTGATACTCCTTGAAAAACTGAGTTTAACCTTTTAGTTTCACTCATGATTCAATAAATCACTCGCGGACAGTCTTCAGTCTGATTATTAGAACTACAGAATATAGATAACAGTGAGGGACAAGACAACCAACAGGACCACTCTCTGTTGATGACATCTGTTGAATTCTGTAAAGAAAAGGAAAAATAACAGTCTCCAACCATCCAATCCGCAGAATTTTAATGATGATTAAATAAAGGTGTGCAATATGTGGGGATAGCTGAAGAAAATATCGGACGACTGGACGCACCATCCATGTCTCTATTACCATCCTAATGCATGAAAGCTCATTTTGGGCACCCACAACCAATAGTGCTAGAAAGAAACCCCTTCAAACAAAGTGACGATGACAGAAAATTTCAAATAATGGTCCTTAAGAAACTCTTAGTTTAGCATCATGATATCTTCTAAATTTGACTCTGTCTACGACTTAAATCAGCTGAATTGACATGACATGTACTAACTCTACTAGTAGTAGCTTGAAAGTCTGCTTGCCCAGAGTTGACTTTGGTGCATTACTAAAAGAAGCAGGCAGATAAGTGTTGATTCTCCGCAAGTATTTCATGGCAACAGGAAATATCTGAAGCTTTGAAGATAGACATTGTAATAGTACCATAAGTGAAAGTCTTCACGAGCACGGATATTTCGCAAATCAAAAGTACACAGGAGACTACGAGAAAGAAAATATAAAGGTAATAAAACAAGAGGACCTGCAGAAAATAAGGATGTCATGAAAATGTCAATGTCTCGGACAAACATAAATTGCACATTTCCACTGTCAGAAAATAAAGATATCTTCTGAATTTGATTTTGTCTAAGACTCTAAGTTATATCAGCTGAATTGACATGACACGCACTAACTCTACTCGTAGTAGCTACAAAGTCTGCTTGCCGAGAGTTGACTTTGGTGCATTACTAAAAGAAGCCGGCAGATAAGTGTTGATTCTCCGCAGGTATTTCATGGCAACAGGAAATATCTGACTGCTTTCAAGATAGACATCATAAATAGTGACCATAACTAAGAGTCTTCACAAGCAGGGAGATTTCACAAATCAGAAGTATACAGGAAACCACGAGAAAGAAAATATTAAAGGTAATAAAATAAGAGGACCTACGGAAATAAAGCTGTCATGAAAATGTCAATGTCTAGCACAAACATAAATTGCACATTTGCACTGTCAGATGTTCTGCTCAAAGGTGTTTTTATGCAACAAGTCCATGGAAAATGTACAATCGCGTGAACTTCCAGTCCAAATTGTTGGGTGCTGAAAGTTGCAAACATGTAAAAATGTAGTTACAGAAAAACATCCATAAAAGTTACAATGAGATTCATGATTAACATGAAAGAAAACATAACAAAGGCTGTTGTTTATAATTAAAAGAACTTGCGAACAAACATAACTATGATAATTAAATGCAATAAGATGACTACTGAACATGCACATATCAACCAACTTATTTTAGCATTTTCACCAGATCACTTGGCTCAGCTTCTGAAACAACACTCAATTGCATCGTATGCAAAAATAATGGCAACTTTGAGGATGCAAGCAAGTAAATGATCAGACCAAATGCAAACACCATATTGGGGCTAAATGCTTATATTACGTAAACATCATGTCTGACATCCCTTATTTATAAAAATACTGAAGAGTTACTGCTTACCTGCAATGGTGGCTTCCCTTTTCCATAAAAGAATCCTGCCAACAAGACAGCAAGTGGCGTAAGTCTCTTCAATGCAATGTACATTGGAATGTTCACTCCCTTCAAGCTTGCCAATGCAAATGCTACATTTGCATTGTAAAAGACAGAAATTGGGAGAAGTTTCTTTGCAGTTGCCATGTTTATATCTTTGAATTTCGTGTAACCCATGACTCGACCAAAGTGTATGAGAAGAGTTGTCGCCAATTGCTGAAAAGAATGAAGATAAAGAGAATGTATTCCAAAAGTAGCATCAAAATTGGAAGAGTTTACAACCCAATGCCTCAAAAATGACTAGTAGTACCTGTAATGTGAGAAGAGTCATGGAGTAAGCATACTCCATGAGAACTGCCTTATTAATGAAAACCATAGCCATAGATGCAACTCCATACGAGACAGCTGCAACCAAACTGCAATTTGATAACGATCAGTTCTTTATTTCTTGGCTTAAACATTTCGGAAGGAATATGTAAGTATAATGGGTAACAATAACAATAGGGCTTCATATATCTCTTGTCCTAACTCTTCAAAGGTGATCACTAGGCCATAAAATGGTTTTGTCATTTTATAGTTGCAACCGAGATTTAAGTTCAATCAGAACAAAGGAAGATTAGACCCAAGTACTTACAACACAGAAGAGACAATAATGGCTTTTACATTCCTAGAACCAAGCCAACTCCTCTAAGTTTCTAACATATTGAAAGAGATTCTCACATCTTCCAAGATGATAAGAACAAAAATGCATCTGATTATGATCTACGAAGACGACGGAATATACTACCGACAACTGAACCATTGATAATAAATCAGATAATGATTTGTGGCAAAACTCAAGCATGAAATGAACTAGTGCTAAAGATCTGTCAACGGAAAAGTTTCAGCTATCTCAAGCTAATAAATCCCTGACCGTCAATGTTCTGGCTATATCAAAACAATGAAACGGTTACTATCAAAAAGTGGCTGAGGATCCATATGAAATAACCAGCCAAGCATTGAAACAAACTGTTTCACTTGGAAAATATACCCCGATGCATGAAACCAAATACGCTAAAGCTAAACTATGTTAGTGAGAAACAGTGAATTCCCAAAAGTGTGGCAGTCAATATACACCCTTAAACGAGAAACAACCCAGTGGCATAATTTCTTTAACATGTCAATTCCACTGCAATTCAGAAGGAGAAAACAAAACAAAGTAAAAAAAAAACCTTAAATCAAAATCCTAAAACATTAAAATCTTCAAAATTCTGTCTTGTATCTTACCATATTATGCTAATTTCTTCAGTTGTCAAGAAAAAGAATCTCAAAACCAAACTTCGCTATTCAAGAACAGACGAATTCAGTAATAACTCATCATGCATGCAGGATTAAGAAGAAAAGTACAAACCAAATTCAATTCAAGTAACCGATCGACAAAAAAACAAACTCACCTCAAAAAGGGGCTGGGTTCCATTTCACTGCCTCCTTCCATGGCAATCCAAATCTAGAAATTAATCCCAATCAACTGGAATTGAGGATTGATTCCTAATTAAGAAACCGCACAGATCCCAATTACATAGTTAGAATCAAGAAATAGATCCTCGGGATTCGTTTTAGGGTTAGGGTTAGGGCTGGAAATTAGTAAAGGGGGAGAGTGAGAAGAGATGGAGCATGTGACTTTGACGAAGGAGAGAAGAAACAAACAACTGGCGTGACTTTGGAGTGGCCATCGTTATCGGATCCAGCGTTTCTTTCGGTAAAATTTAAAAGAAAAGGGGGAAATTTTGAATGAGACCGATCTCCCGAGTCCGAGATCGCGGTTCATCGTGGATCTCGTGGATGGATTTGCTGTTTCGAGTGGGTTCTTAATTAATTGGGTTAATATAACTTGGCCGTGTTTTTCGGTATCAGCCCATTCGATTTTTAATGATTTTTATTTAGTACATCAGGTTATTCAAATTGCTATTAGATCCCCCAATTCCGATAGATTACTTCAAATTAGTCCACCAATCAAGGATCAACATGGGCAATGCAACGGATGTTGGAATAGCAATTTCAAATATGTGAGGGACTTATTTCAAAATATTGAATATGTGAGGGAAATTTATGAAAGAACCCTATAGATTAAGAGTGCAGTATTTCAAAGGGAATTAAAATGGGTACCATGGTCAGGTTCTGATAATAATGTTTTGGACTTTGAAGGCATAGAATTCCTATGTCACATGCGCGGTTGGCTCTTCTTCACTAGTATAGTTACAGTATTATGTAAATTCAATGGATTTTGTATGAATTAGAGATGAGCTCTAATCGGTGCAAACCGAATAAATCGTCAAACCGGCTGAAATTTGACAGTTCGATTTAGTTTTAGCTAAAACTTTTGTTTGATTCGGTTTTGAAATATTTAAAACTGAAATAATTAAACCGACCGATCTTAACATAATTGTTTAAAAATTTTCACAGGTGAAAGATAATTTATACTAATATTTTTATATATTTTAATTGATAAAAATTCGATTTTAGTTTGTAAAGTAGTTGATTTGATAAATTTGCTCTTCAGCTTGGGATACAATGATGAATGAGAGATTTGAAGGAGTAAGAGTGTAATATTTTAGCTAAAATTCTCTAACTTGCCATATTTATGACCAAAATGAGCTGAACCAATCATTTGCACACCCCTAATATGAATTACTTATTAACAAAGTGCAGTTGTACATATACACAGAAGAAATCAAATGATTAAGACTCAACTACTCATGATTATACAAAGTTTTTCCGCCCTCCAAATAGGATCAAATGTTCATAGTCGAGTAAATCCCTTGGAATTTTCTTTTGTAATGAAACTGTAATTACATTTGTAATTAGTTTATGTTTTAATCATGATCTTGTACATGTACATCATATGTTTTTTAACATGTATGACGAATAACTGAGGTATCAATTTTTAATTTTATGTAAATGAAATGTGCAGCTGTTCTTTTTAATTTAATTTGCTCGCACTAGGACATTGCTTGCTAGTAGATCGACACAGTATACTTCTATGACTTGCATCTTGGTCAGGTGGCATGAATACAAAAGTGTTAGTTGTGCTCTTGCTTCAAATACAAAATCATATAAACACGGGTGAGATGATTTTATGGTGCAAAAAAATTATTGAAAATTTAGAGAGGATCGAGGAGAAAGAACATGGAGCTAGTTTTAGTTACAAACCTAATTTACATATGGCACCAAACTATTCCACTTGAAACTCAAAATAATCAAATTGTTGGAAATAACATTAGTGATCATACATGAAAGAGCGAGAAAAAAATAGTAGGTCACCAAGTTGACTTGTCACGCAATATGGACATGTAAAAAAGGAGATAATACACACTTCAGATTTTTGGGGACCCTAAAGTGAACATGAATAAAGGGCTAGAGGAGAGGAAAAAAGAAATGAGATATGATCACAATTTTATTGATGATGAAAGAAATGTAATTGGTGAAGAGGTTTTGGACAATTAATTGTCATATGACCCAAAATTAGATCTATCTCAACTTTCCTAAGGAAGGTTTTCTTTTCTTTGAGAAAATACTTTTCTAAGGATGTACTCATTTAAATGTGAGAATCGAAATGAAGAAGTTAAAAGATGAGAATGATAATGTAAATTGAGTAGTCATATGTGACATTCTAATGACGAGAGCTTAGATAATAGTGATTACACTCGTAATGATAGACCATGTAGAATTTTAAATGAAAATGATGAAATCATTCATACTTTAAGAATATAAAAATATAACTCTCAACTCTCACAACAACTTGAAGTTTTAGTGTAATGGTTAGGAGCTTTAAGATAATATCTGAGACATCTAGGTTCAAACTCCACTGGCCACAAATTTAAAAGGGCACTCTAATGGCAGGATTTTTAAGACATACAGTGTTGGAGATTCTTATTAGATGATTGATTTGAAGTTTAAAGTTCAGGAACATTAATGAGTTATAAAAAAATGGCTCTTGCGTGAAAAGTTTTAGTGCAAAGTTAGTATAAGAGTGACAAAACTAATATAGTAGCAAAAATATTTCGGACATGATTAACTAAAGACTAGAAAACATATATTTTTCCGTGAACAATTCATCCAAAAGGATCTTATCTAATGATATTAGTTTTTAAAAGTAAATGTCGATTAAAAAGATGGAAAGCAATTGAAAACCTCGAGTTTTCTATGACAATAGTGGTAGATCCAGAAAAATTTTCTAAGAGGACGGATGACAAGTATCTCTTTATCTAAAAATAAAAATATAATAATTATTTATGTCAGTATGAGCTAAACTCAAATGGAATGGGTTATTGAATGCAAATGTGCTCAAATACGCTACTAATTATTGGTAATATAAGCAAGTAGTGAGTCATTAGGGTGCAAATTTAAAAATAAATATGAACTAGAGTTTTCATATTTTCGTCACACTTTGTCGATTTATAGGGTGCGTTTGGCAACAACTCAAAGTGAGGCTAAGATTGGTCCTGATTTTATTTTTTACGAAAGGTCCGTTTAAAAAAAAAAACTGAGCTAGAACTGCCCCATTCTTTCTTCACCCAAAAAACACATTTAAACAATTTTTTTCTTGGATCATCCTCGCTTTGGTTCAACTTCGAACTGGTCTAGAAGAAAACTGGGCCATCATCCTGGCCCAGAACACACATATGGCATCAAGACTTATCCTTGACCAAGCGGCGCCACAAAAATGGAATGCTACTGTATCCAGAAAATGATTTTTCATCCAAGAATGTGATGTGCATACACTCCTGTCAAAAAAATCACGTGACACAGTAACTTTTTTCCCCGTCTTCAACAAATATACGACAAGAACAAACGTACACCTGTTAACACTCCCAAACATTCTGGAAACCTCCTGCTTCCAAATCCAAAAAATTCCCTTTTTAAGCTATAAAAAAACTAGTACATTTCCCCCAATTTCAGTACTACTGTCTAGAGTTTTCTTTTTCTTTTTTCTTTTTTCTTCCCAATGGCAGATCGAGATGGAGAGCTGTACTTGAGCGACGGCAGCGATAACGATGTCGAAGAAGACAGCAGAGTTAGCGGTGATGAAGACGAAGATGCAGCGGAGCATGAGAGCCTGCAGCGGTTTCAATCTCGGCAATGGCCGCAGAGTTACAGGTAAGGCTTTTTTCTCCCCTTACTTTTTTTTTTTGGACTAGCATTTTGCTAATTCTAGTAAAATCTTCATTGTTGACTCCTTTGACTAGATGTAGGCAGTAATTATACAAATTAAGGGGAGATTTTTACTTGATTAGGTGATGGATTAGGGGAGGGGGGTCCTTTTGATTCTTTGTGTTAATTGGGGGAGCTAGGTTATTTTATTCCTGGGCTATTATTTTATAGGGATAAGAGAGATAGTGAAGCTTTGATTGAGTTCTTGAACAAATTGAACCCGGCAATTGCGTAACTTTGAAAGGATTGTGTATAATAAAACGGAAAACTTTTTTAACAATAACTTTATTAGTGTTTGAAGGGAAAAAAATGGGGAACAAGAAAGCATATAGTCTGGATCCTGGTAACATAACGCCATACTCTAAATTATGGTTTAGAAATTTGTTACACTTATGAGTTCTACATGTAAAATGTCATACTTTATTTGTTTTTTAAATCTTTAATATATTGAAAGTAGCCCCTCAAATCATTAAATTGCTATTGTGTCTCCCGATTCTTTTATCTTGATTGGATGGATTAATTTGGAACAACTTATAGGAACTGGCGGACCTAATAGCAAGTTCATTAATGATTGAAGGGCTAATTTCGAGATATTAAAGATTTAAGGAACAAGGCCAACTAATATTGAAAAAACCTTTTTTTGGATCATTTTGATTGGATATGAAACATGCTTATGATGGGAGTTATTGAAGAAGTTGATTTATTTCTGCAGATTTATGATCTTCTCTTACCAGTGCCATAAACTTTTCATAGTCATGAATAAATTTTATGTAGAAGTTGCTACAAAATCTTAAGCTCCCTTTGAACATCAAGAACAATAAACACTGGAAGTTGCTACAAAATCTTAAAGCTCTCATGTCACCTCTAAAACAATAAGAAAGGTAATGGAGGATCCATGACAGACCGATGTAAGTTGTAGGCTTTGAAACTTGTTGGGTTATACTTGCTCACTTGTGGATTTGTCTGTTCTAGCTCTGATATAATAATATTTTTCGAGCTGTAAAACTTTTTTCTTTCATATATGGAAAAATTTCTGTCTTCTAATCTACTTTATAAAGTTATCTCTATGTACCTGACTGTTATGCACATGGCACCTGAATTGAACAGGATGGCTAGAAGTTGGTGATTTAGTTATCTTGTTGTTTTAATGTGTAATAACATTGTCAGTCACGTTTGAACTAATCTCCGTTTCTGCCAGATTCCTTTATGTTCGCTTGTCAGCTATATGAATATTTTCATGTATATTAGATTTCACAGGATTTTTGCATGAAATATTGTTGATTACATTGTATAGATACTCGATAAGCTTGTCTTGGTTCTGGCTACTAGAGTCCCACATAACGCATCTTCCTTTCTCTTTTTCTACAGGGAAACCACTGATTCATACACTATCGCTGCATCACCAAGTTTTGGGTTCCTTGGACGTACACCAAGTCTTAGATCAAGATCGGGTCTTGATGTCTGCATGGAAAGTGGGCAAGATCTAAACCTGAAATCGCCTCTTCTTTCCGATAGCATATTTGAGAAGCAAGAATCTGGTAGAAACTTGCGGAAGCCTCAAACTTCACTAGCAAGTGGGTCACTATCTTTTCATTCACAATATACGGGAGAGGCGTATATCCCTCATGGTTGTAGTGTCACTCAGACTGTTTTCAATGGTAAGGCCACCTTCCCGTGAAATAGCAATCGTAACTGCAATAACAATCTATACGAGCGCGATCAATTTGTCCTGTCACATAAGTGCAGGACCATAACAAAGAGACAAGATAGCTGATTAGTAACTCAAGTTTATTGGTGGTTCATATTATAAATTCTGTTGTCTCTGACATGAAGCAGAGAAGCCTTTTGTGGTTGGCAATAGATAGGGAATTCCAATTCTGCTCATGTTTGCTAGCCTTCGGGTTATCCATGAAGTGAAAACTATAAAGTGCTTGTATAGATGGTGAAGCAGCTAATGAATCTTTTAGTTGACAACTGTTAAGTTGTTTTCTATCTCTCTTTTTCTTCTGTGAAACAGGGATCAATGTCTTGGCAGGGGTTGGTCTTCTTTCAACGCCTTTCACTGTTAAAGAGGCTGGCTGGTCGAGTTTGGTACTCTTGGTTCTTTTTGCAGCTACTTGTTGTTATACAGGCGTGCTTATGAGATACTGTTTTGAGAGCAAAGAAGGTATTTTCAGCTACCCTGATATCGGAGAAGCCGCATTTGGAAGATTTGGCCGCATTTTCATATCTGTGAGTTCTTGTTGCTTAAGCATACTGGACAGTAATTAATTGCAAAGAATTATGATTTATTACAGAGAATTACACAACAATAACTCATGTTAGCTGGCACTCATCACAAACTAGCGGGTATAATAGTAATACACATAATAAACTATGTGCTATTACTGATTTTAAGTTCACGTGGACCATAGATACTTAAACTTGAGGACAAATTTAAAGTGTTGACACTCATAAACAACATTTAAAATTGACTTATTTATCCGATCACATAAAAAGTCACTGGTGAAATGAGCTTTAAGCACTTGGTCTATTTCCCACAATGAATCTTATACCAGTCTAGTATAATTTTAGGCATTATTTCAAGCAAGGTCTAATATAATTTCCTTCATGATCCAGGTTGTATTGTACACAGAATTATATGTAAGTAGTGCTCAGACTCTGACCCAAGGGATAAACTTATCTATTTGTTGGCTGATCTATGAGCCTTTTGTTAGTTCACATAATTCATTATTGATTACAGTCATATTGCGTGGAGTTTATCATATTGGAAGGGGACAACCTTACAAAGTTGTTTCCTGGAGCTGGTATTGATTTGGCTGGAACCCATATTGATTCTTTGCACTTCTTCGGGATCTTAACTGCTTTGATTGTCTTGCCAACTGTCTGGTTACGAGATTTGAGAGTCATTTCATACCTTTCAGGTTTTATTAATCATATTATTTGACATGTGCTGCACTTTTATTAAATTGCGCGATCGATGGCCTGATTTGGCTTTTTTCTTTCCTGCAGCTGGTGGTGTGCTTGCTACTTTCTTAGTTTTCCTTTCTGTTACTCTTGTTGGTATGACAAATGGAATAGGTTTCAATCAGACTGGGACAGTAGTGAAGTGGAACGGTATTCCCTTTACCATTGGGGTATGGGGTTTTTGTTACTCTGGGCATTCGGTATTTCCTAATATCTACCAATCAATGGCTGATCGAACAAAATTTAACAAAGCATTGATTATATGGTATGCTAACTAGCAGTCGCGGAATACGCTAGCAAGTAATCTATTTAATTTGGATTCCTTATTCACAACTGTGTTCTGAAAGTTGTAATTTTTCTGTTTGGAAACAGCTTTGCATTGTGTACTGCAATATATGGAGGTTTTGCAATTATTGGTTATCGCATGTTTGGTGAAAGTATATTGAATCAAATAACACTGAATTTGCCAAAGCATACCTTCCCCTCAAAACTTGCTTTATGGACCACAGTAAGTATCTAATCATTACAGTTATTTTCCTTTATGAGGACTTTCTATTCCACTGAATGTTTTCTACCCTTGTTGTCAGGTAATTAATCCTTTCACCAAGTATCCTTTGGCATTGAAGACCCAAAGCATTAAGCTTCTGACCATCTAAGTTCTTTCTTTTCTTTTTTTCTTTTAACTCATAATGTGACCCCCCACACCCCACCAAAAAAAAAAAAGCCACCCAGAAAATGAAGGAGAAAAATAATGTGACCATAGATTCTCCTATCTTTTCTCTTCTGTCTCTTTCTTTAACTTCTCATGTTTGCTTACATGTGGTACTTTCAGATATTGTCTCTTCAGTTTTTGTATCCTAAACTGAAAATAGATATGCATTACTGTTAAATCCCATAGCCCGGAGTTTAGAGGAGCTACTGCCTTTGGGGACATCTAATACTCTCTGGTTGTCGATCATGTTAAGAACTGCTCTTGTCATTTCAACCGTATGCGTTGCTTTTCTTGTGCCATTTTTTGGTATGTATTCTTTTTGTAATGTCAATTTATTTTCTGGTAATCATGAGCAAAATATAACAAATGCGCATGTTCCATGCCCTATACTAATGTAGCTTTGTTAGGCATATACACATTGTACGTGTTTGTGGAATTTTACCTATCCTCTTGAAGTATAAGCCAAATTTTATACTAAGCAAAAAGTTCTGATGACCCCCCTACTCACAGTTGTATAGGAAAAAAATGGGGATGTGGATATCACACTGAACGTATATGTATGTATATGAATATATATGTATACTATCTGAAGTACAATAAAGGGGTCATGTTAAGCAAAATACTATATATGATGCACAGTAACATATATGCAGTATTATTCATTTATACAGAGTCTCGTATACCAGCATTAGAGCGAGGTGGAAATTTTATTTCTCATTTGGACCATAGGCTGTATCATTTCTCAATCAAGTATTACTTTCGCTTCTAGAGTCTAAGGAATTTTGAAGGACTTGTTATGATACAAACTAAATTGCATGGCCATAAGTATGACTTCCTTCTAACCAATTAATGAGTCCCATAGCTAGCCCTTCTCATGCATAGTTCAATTCACTAGGAAGCTTAGATGGCTGTCATCTTTTTTTTTTAATGGAAAATTTTCAGTCTGCGGTCATCAGGCAACACATATGACAAACTATATGCACGAGCGCATGCACATAAATAACATGTTGGGGCTTCCTTCTCTTGGCTGATTCTTTTTGTTGCATGACCTTTATATCTCTCTTCCCCTGGGAAAATTTCTGACCAGTGTGTGCTTTAGCAGCTGAAAACTTTATCAAGTTATTCATCTATTCAGCAGGTTGCTAGTACATTTTTCCTTGACCAGCTAATATTTGGTATCTGTTGTTTTTCTGATGCAGGTCTGGTGATGTCCTTGATTGGTTCTCTCCTTAGTATCCTTGTGGTAAATTCTTGATCTATTTTCACACAGCTAACAATCTAGAAATTCCATAGCTAATAGTTTTTATGGAAATACTTTATATTAACTTTGAAAAATTTCTGTCTCATCAAATATGTGTGTGCGCGCGCGCGCGTGTGCGTGAGAGAGAGTTTCTTCGCACGTGCACGTGTGTGTGAGAGAGTTTCTTTCTTTGATCTGATACTGTAATTCAACAGTAAGTGATTTAAAAAAAGAAAAAAAGAAAAAGAAAAACATTGTGTTAGAGGTCAATTCTGTAGTTTCTTTCTTTGATTTCTCTTATTTGGGTTTAAGCTGGGAGCTGATGCACGCAAGACCCTAAATTATGTTGCGTGTTTAGTAAGTTGTGCCAGAAGTCAAAAGGAGCCATCCTTAAGTTTATCTACAAAATGAGTACTCTAGAATAGGTGTCCCGTATAAACTGTGCTGGACAAATATTTTCTAATCAGACTTGCCCTTGGAATCATGGTTGATCCAGATGACCCGTTGGCTTTGACCAATTAGAATCAGATCTGATGAACCTGATGCAGTTGTGTTCAATTGGAGTTCAACTGGTTTTTGTTTCATGTGTAGTCCAACTTAATTCATCATTTATGGGACATTTATTTTGTTGACACTTATTACATGGTTTCGGACCCGGTGAAACCATTTGATTTTTTATTTTGGATGGCTCATGTCTAATAGATCACACTGAAAAGGCTGTCGTGTAAATTCAGAGTGATGGATTAGCATCAGTACAGTCACTCTGAATTTACATTGAAAATTCTAGGTCATCTCTCCTGATTGCTTAGGTGAGCCCTTGACCTATTCCCATACACAAGTCAATAATTACTCTGATTATGATAGTTTCTGTTCTTATGCCTACGCAAATCTCTTCGTACCCTATAAGGTACGTTAATACCCTATTGTCACTTCTAGCTTGGTCACATTTCAAGATGAAATAATTTCTAGGGTGATGTCCTCTAAAAGAAGGCCGGAAGAACAAAATGGACATGACTTTCTTGTATGATAATTGATTCTATCAGATATGTGATGGTTACTGTAGTTATAGTAATACCTAATTTAATTGTAGTAATAATCACAAGCTTCAGTAACTATCTTTTGACTAAACAAAATTGTGGTGTTTCTTAGCAGTGAACACCTACTTTAATTATGTTGTACCTTTTCATTGTTTCCTTAAAATTTAGATCGATTGTGATTTCTTTCTTATGTAATTTCCAAACAACTTTTGTACAGAAGAAATATAAGAGATTAATTGACAATTGTTTCTTTTATTCAGGCAGTCATTATGCCAGCTCTCTGCTTCCTAAAGATAGCAACGAAAAAAGCTACCACTTTACAGGTATCATGACTTACCCTGTTAAATTACCCCTCGCACTCAGAGATCTCATGACAAGTGCAAAAGAAATAAATCAAATTACGCATGCTTTAATATTTGAATGTTGAAATTTGAGTAGTATATATAGTTCTATTAATCTGCTTCTTTGATTTTTTGATGTCAGGTCATTTTATGCTCCGGCATTGTTGGTTTAGGCATCATTAGTGCTGCGCTGGGAACTTACTCTTCGATTTCAAAGATTGCAAGCAGCTATTGAGGTGCAAGCTAAGCTACAGAGTTTTGAGTAGTATTTGCATGACTGTGTTACTCTACCTTCAGTGTAATTTGTTTCCTATTTTCCTGGGTGTTATGTGTTCTATCAGCTATACCATCTTTTTAATAATATAAAGTTCTGGTGAAGGAAATTTTGTTGCCCTCTTTTTACTGATGGCTGAGAAAGCCCAATGATATAAATGCATCCAGAAAAAGGGACCCAGACCCATGGGCCTCATAACAACTATATAGATTTGAGGTTCATCCTATTATTGCAATGTCATTTTGATCTTGATCAAAGATCTAATGATTTAAAAATGACCCTCGAAGAATCATAGGTGCATGGTTTTTTAGGGTATGCATAATGTCTCCAAAGCGACAAACTGGTTTAATAATAATGGTTTATAAGTGGAACTTAGTGGAGACTGACAAAGGCAAAGGATAAAAAATTGTTAACTACTAGGTTTGCAAAAGGGAGGACAAAATTAAGGTATCATTTCTCAATGACTCATCATTATGTGTCATTACTTCCTATCTTGAGAATCTAGCAAATGTGTAATGGAAATACACTTCACGCAACTCTGGTCGAATCACATGTTTCTTCATGTGGGATTTACTTTTTGAACTCTCCACTTTCTTTGGCCTGTAGCCGGGCCCATGGGCTTTTTGAGATATATTAAGTCATATGATTCTTCTCACTGTAGCACTTGTCCACCCTAATATTGATGTACAGTAATTCTCGGACTACTGCTTGGAGGGTTGCCATAAATTCAAATCTCGTTACCATTTGTTATCTTCAGCTCTTGCATCTACTTTGATTGGGGCACCTAAAGTTTTGAAGATATGCTAGATACCTAGCAAGATATTCATAAATTCTTATGAGATGAAAAATGTATTTGGGGCTGAAAGCTCATATATATACATGTCAACTTGTTTCGTTGGAATTGAGGTTTAAAGAGAGATAAATTTGCTCTAATTACGGAAAATTATGTCATAAAGGCTCTTCCTTATGCATAACTTTGTTAAGCCCCACAAAAGTCTTTGGTACGTTCAATCCATTGTTGCACTACTTTAGTTATTGCTATATACCCACCAAGATACTCATAAATTCTTGTGAGACAAAAATGTCCCTGGGATGAAAACTCACATGTATACGTGTCAGGTTGCTCCTTTGAAATAAAGGCTCTTTACCATTTGCTCAATAGGTGTTTGTTTGTATGAAAGTGAGAGACGAAAGTGAGAAAGTGAAATGCATTTAACACTTCGGGTGTTTGTTTAATTGTAAGTGGTTATGAAAGTGAAATGTCAAAAAAAATCCACGTCAGATTTAATGCAGGTTTAAGTTCCCCTAAAAAAGTGCTGAAGCCAGATGAAAGTGAGAAAAGTGGGGACCACTCCCAATTAAAATACTATATTAACTTTTTTTTATTACCATAACCAAATTTATTATTATTATTTTACTCCGTTAGTTTTATTCCTTCCGCATGATCTCGGCAATTCAGGGATAACAAAGGCGTCGTTGAATTTTTTTATAACACATGTGGTCGATATTTTTTATATTTTTTTAATAGACTCGTGTATCCATTATGCCTAAAACTAACATGCACATGAATTGACATAATAAACTTTTAGTCAAGGATAAGAATAATAAACTTTTAATTTAGATAAAATAGGTTAACAATGACAACAAATAATCTAACTATTTTGGAAATGATTTAGAAATTGATTTAATAAATAAATAACTAAATTGCCACATCATCTTCAAATTTTCACTTTCACTAATTATTTATTTTACAAACAAACATTGTATTTCACTTGTTTGCTTACGTGGATACATTGTCTCACTTGTAAAAAAAAAGTGACTTTCACCCTTTCAATTCACTTTCATTTTGCCAAACACCCCCAAAAAGGGATAAGTAATTTTCTATTAATTAGGAAATACTATGTCGTAAAGTCTCTTAATTATGCATAACTTTCTTAAGCTCTACAAAAGTCTTTGTTATGTTCAATCCATTGTTGCACTACTATAGGTCATGACTTCACTTAATAGTATTGAATGAAACCTTTTTTTTCACGAATGCGATGATACTCTAAGGTTGGCAAACTTTCAAGGTACCTAAGCAACAGAAAGTGAAAAGCCTTTTGAAATGCACTCAAAACTTTTCAAAAGCCAATCTTCACACGAAAGTACTTTCTTTCTTTAACCACCTCAAAAGGGTGAGGTTGGTCTTATCTTTACTTGATTGGTGCTTTCCTAAAAGCATTATTTCTCTTTCCTAACACTCAAAGTTTCAAGAGGATATCATAGTTTTTTTCACGCATATCCCCTTTTGACCTCCTCAATATTAGGTTTGGCATACTTAAAAGTGAGGGCTTGACAATAAGATCATTATTGTGTATGATTTGTCCAAAGGCTACACATCCTCGGATAAAATGTAAAACATAGGATAGGATTTAGCATTAACTATGTTGATCTCATATTTTTTTTTTATCTCAGAATCAATAGTTGTTTCTGTGTTCAAATTTTCACTGCATAATTTCTTCTTCACAAGTCTTATAATCTGCAATCATCAGGCATTGACAATACCTCATGCACATTATTTGGTCTTCAACAATTTTCATGATCTTTTTCCAACCCAACGGGCTTGCGTTATTATTATGCCATCATGGTCGTTGATTCGCAGCATCTTGCTTTATTTAACAATCATCATGTTGTTAGCCATACTTGACGGTAGATTTCTTCTTAAGTATTGATCTTGCTAATTCCTTTTTTATCCCCTTCACATGCATATCAACGCTCTATTCAGAAGAATGATTATGCCTCTGACATAGGTATAGTGAGCACCTTACTCGCCTCTGATTATATTCTTTGAGATTATTGAGTTAGGCATGTTCACATGATACTAGATTACAGACCTACACAATCCTCTTTATGATTTTTTTAAAGAAGTAATGAAGATGTAAATATTAAATAAACTAATCATAAAAGCAAAAGACTACTTTGAGTATATTACAACTTACCATGATGTCAATTCTCCTAAAAGGTCCTTAGAGATGAGAAGTAATGATCAAGTTTAGACTGGAAGCCCAAAGCCCAATCCTCTAAGGTACAGAATTATAGGCCCAAACAAAACCCCGGCCAATTAATCCACCTACATCTAAAGTAAATTGAGTCAGTTGCGCCGCACTCACCTCCACATATTAATCTATTATTATTCTACCCAAATACACAGAAACTTATCCCTTTTAAGCTTTTTAAGGCAAACCAAAATAAAAAAGCCTCAACGCATGCAGGAATAAAAGCAGAAGAAGAAAGACAAAGGCATCAGAGGAAATCAAAAAACTTAACAGAAACCCCAAAAAGGCCTGAGCCAAAACACCATCATTCTGCAAGTGAAAAGTTGTGCACATAAAAAGCCTAGCCGAAGTCTCATTTGTAGTGGATTTGGTTCGAAGATTCAGAGTTGATGCTTAACTTTTTATTCAGGGAGCCCAAGTGGGAAAAAGGCTGAGAATCAACCAACTTTGTTCTCTTTCTCTTTACACCTTTCTGCTCTCCTTTGTTAAAAGGTACATTTTTTTTTTTTTTTGCTGTATTTCTTTCTTTATCTTTACCCTACGAAGTCGTAGGTCATCTCGAATTATTTTTTTCTTTTATACGCGTTTTGTAGTCTTTGTCAAGGAATGATATATTTTTGTTCTTGGTTCACTTTTGAGAAGAAAACGTATGCACGCGTCAAAGATTAGGGTGGGTGACGCTGAAAACACTCCTCATCATGGTATGCATTGACTTGTTCAAAATTATCTGAAATTTGCCTTTCTCATTTTGAAGATACCATCATGTCACATTTCTAAATTCCAAAACGTAAGGAAATTAGTGTCACCTTATAATAGGAATAAAAATCAATTATAACTATTCACCAAATCAGTGATATGCATCAATCAATTAAGTAAAATAATAAAATGTTCTCTGAAACCTGATATGAAATTCAGAAATTCATGTTATTACATTTTTCAGTCTCATTTACTTTGATGGAGTTGATGAGCCTTGTGATTCTTAAGTAGAACCCAGGACTAGACCGTTGCAATAATTTGTGGGATAAACTTTTATGGCGCTAGTCTATTAAAACTGGAACCAGCATAAAATTTAAGACATTAGTCAATTAGAATCATATCAAATATAGAAATGAAATAATTCTATAAAATTATTGAACTTCTATCATATCTATATATAAAAGTGTAAGTTGCCAAACATGGCCTTGGAACCAAAAGTAATAACAAGATTTGGATCTTCTCCACTACTAAAAAATTAGTGGAGAGATCACTATCTTATTAATAGCCGTTGATTTATTTAGTTGGTAATTGTGATTTATTATTGAATGTAAATTAGGAATGAGTACAATTTATGGGGTACGAAGAGTGATAGATTTGAAATGAATTGTAATCATGTACTAGACAAATTAACGGTCCGTTAATAAGATAGTGGTCTTTCCACTATTTTTTTAGGGGTTTTACATGAAAACCACCTTAACTTTTGTCCAAATTGATACGTATCACTTTTGATTTTTATTTTTGATTAAAACCACATTTACTTGCATACATGTTTGCAATGTCACACCTAATAGACTTTTCAACTTTCAAAAAGTGTGAAAGTCCCATTTCCCCCAAACCTAAAGCAAGTGTAAAGCACGCGTTTCTTCATTAATTATAAACTTAAGGGTTCTTTAGATATGAGTCCGCCACATCTTTCATATTTTGAAATTAGACCCTCAATCCCCCACCCCACCCCAAATAGCCACCCAAATCTACAAATCCCAATCCAATCCCCAAACCCTAATTCCCAATTCACAAACCTTGACCTTACCTTCCCCCAATCCTCCCCCTGCCCTCCAATCCAAGAAGACCCTCCATCAACCCTCCGTCATACCCTAACCTCACATCCCCTTGATCGTCTCTCCCTCCCGCCCTCCAATCCAAGGAAAAATCCCTGAAACCCTAGCTTAGAAGAAAAAATCGACGATCTTGACCTCCCCCTAACCCTTTCCGGCAATGATGACATCGATTTTGGAACACAC
Source organism: Asparagus setaceus (assembly GCA_012295165.1). Lineage (NCBI taxonomy): Eukaryota > Viridiplantae > Streptophyta > Magnoliopsida > Asparagales > Asparagaceae > Asparagus > Asparagus setaceus. Next base: position 64,231,489 of record CM022705.1, on the reverse strand, counting down.
GTGCTTTGCAGGTGTTGAGTGAGGGTGTTTTCGAAAGTTCGTCTTTTTTAGCTGAAAAAACAATTAGGTGTGATATTGCAAATATGTATGCGAGTAAAGATGATTTTGATCAAAAATTAAAAAGAAATATGGTAAGTATTAATTTGGACAATGTTAAGATGATTTTCATCTAAAAACCCATTTTTTTATATAGTGGATTATATCCAAAAGGCCACTTCCTAGCCTAACAAGTTGTTTGAGTTCCTTTACGTGGGCCCTAACAACTTTGAAATAGGGGGTGTTTGGCAAAATGAAAGTGAATTGAAAGGGTGAAAGTCACTTTTTTTTACAAGTGAGACAATGTATCCACGTGAGCATACAAGTGAAATACAATGTTTGTTTGTAAAATAAATAATTAGTGAAAGTAAAAAGTTGAAGATGATGTGGCAATTTATTTATTTATTTATTAAATCAATTTCTAAATCATTTTCAAAGTAGTTAGATTATTTGTTGCCATTGTTAACCTATTTTATCTAAATTAAAAGTTTATTATTCTTATCCTTGACTACAAGTTTATTATGTCAATTCATGTACATGTTAGTTTTAGGCATAATGGATACACGAGTCTATTAAAAAAATATAAAAAATATTGACCATATGTGTGTTCGCGGTAAAAGTTGGTTTGTTATTCATTGCTCGTTTGAATTCGCTTACAGCTTCGTGGCCTACAACAAAATTTCAAACAAAAGAAATGCCTTTATTTTAGGCGTACAATGAAAACGAAAATTACAACTCTCTTCCTTTTGTGAACAAACACGAGGATCTCTATTTTACGGGATCCTCGCTTGCGTGGGTTCTTTGCCTGTGCCGGGGACTTTTTATTCGTCCGTTGACCACCGCGCAATCCGATCACGGTGTAAACCGGGTTCGGAACTCTGAGGCGAGGGGCTCGTTCCACGAAGGAAGCGGCGCTGAGGATCACACTCACGAAGGAGAGGATCGCTGCGGGGATCGCACTCACGAAGGAGAGGATCGTAGGAGGCGGGTGAGATCTACAAGGAGAAATCCGGCTATCCACGAGGTTAAGACGAAGCTTAACCTAGAGGGTATCTGTAGTTCGACCGAGTTTGTTTACCTTCCGCCTATAGATCGGCGTCGACTGGACTTGAGCTCGCCGGTGCTCGGAACCGTGCGTCGTAGATCTCGCGAGGACTCTTCAGAAGTCCGCCAAAAACCCAGAAAATCCAACCTCAGCCAATCCGAACCCCATGAGCAAGACCCCCCCCTATTTATACAAAAGAGGTCTTGTGACAAGTGGCTCGGCCACTTGGCAGAGCCACCGACCACTTGGCGAGGCACCTCGACCATGGCGAGGTGGCTCGACAAAGTGGTAGAGCCACCGACCACTTGGCGAGGTGCCTCGACAAGTTGGTAGGGTGGCTCGACCAAAGTGGTGAGCCTCCTCGCCCTTGGTAAACCAAGTTGGTAGAGGTGGCACAAAGTGGTAGAGCCACCTTAACCATTTGGTAGAGGTGTCGCCTCAGCGTCGCTTTTAGCCGTTCGCCGTTTCTCCGTCGATTTCGTTGACTCTTCGGTCTTAGGGCTTAGTTTTGCTCGGTGATGTCGCCGTTGGGTTTGAGTCCGTGTCCGATCAACTTTCGAGTTCAAGCGGCTCGTTTGCATCGACGGACTAAGTACGGTTGATTCCGTCGTCGGCGTTTGAGTTTAACCAACTTCGCCTCGTTGAGCTTCGTCGTCGGGTTTTCTCCACGGCGTGTCGTTCGGTTCATGCGCCTCGCCGACTCACTTCATGGGTTCGTCGACTTCGCTTTATCGTTTTGCGGCGTAATCCGCGTCGGCGTTACGGGTCAGCCGTCCGGATGGATCGTCGGTTGTCAACCCACCGTTTACGAGTCTTGTTTGGGTATTGATAAGCAATTTTTAACGCCTACAGATACCCCCTCCAAAGCGTCTCAGTCTCGATTCTTGATGAGTCTGGGATGCTTTGGACATGATGAGCCCTTCACTCTTTAATTGGCGTGATAGGACTTGTGAATGACCCTGGCGTTTGATCTCTCCATTCCCTTCAGTCTTTCCAGTGCTTTGTAGGATTGCTGAAGATATTACGGTACTGCATTTTTTTGTCTGACCGTTGTCGAAATCCCGACCAGAAGTCGATAGATGAATTTCTTTTGAGGTTGGCTTCAGTATTTGATTCCTCTAATTCTCGGGTTCTCCGGTGCTTTGTAGGATACCGGGTGTTGCGGTGCTGCATTTATTGCTTGACCGTTGTCGGAATTTCAAACTGTAGCTAATTGAGTTCATTTGCTGTTGACTCGTGTCGGTGGATTATCGTCCAATTGACCCTCGAGATTCCTCCGTTGATCGGGGAATTCTTTTGTGGATCCGAACCGTTGATCGGTGAATCCTTCGTCGACGACGTGTTGGTTGGCGTCGCTACTGCATTACTTCTCGTTGCAGTGTGTTCATCTACGGTGGGAGGTATTCTTCCCAATTGTTGATTGGTAGGCCCTCGGGCGGCGATGCATGAATCGGCCGTCGATGGGAGGAGTCCTTTCGAGGTAGAAGCGTTGTCGGCGTCGATATAAGCCTCGTCAGAATTTTATCCCTCCTTGAGGTCCCACAGCGTGAAGGAAATTGAGGGTTATCGAGTTATCCTTAAGAATATGGTAATATCCTCCAGGAACTTCTCGTTAAGAACCAGGAATTAGTTTATACTCGTAATCCTATTTGGAGTAGGGCATGGGAGAATATCTGGAAGATTGAGTCGCCTGAGCCACCTTGCGATGACTCTTGAAGTCCGCCAAAACCGAGAAAATCCAACCTCGGCCAATCGAACCCCATGAGCAAGACCCCCATTTATACAAAGAGTGCTGCTGTAGCGGCAAAGTGGCCGGCCGCTGGCGAAACCACCGACCACTTGGTAGGGCACCTCGACCATGGCGGTGGCTCGACAAAGTGGCGACCACCAACCACTTGGTAGGGTGCCTCGCCAAGTTGGCGAGGTGGCTCGACCAAGTGGGCCACTCCTCGACCCACTTGGCCGAGCACCTGGATGGCCGAAGTTTCGGCAAAGTGGAAACCACCTTAACCATTTGGTAGGGTGTGCGCTCAGCGTCGCTTTTCGCCGTTTAGCCCGTTTCTCCGTCGATTTCGTTGACTCTTCGGTCTTAGGGCTTAGTTTTGCTCGGTGATGTCGCCGTTGGGTTTGAGTCCGTGTCCGATCAACTTCGAGTTCAAGCGGCTCGTTTGCATCGGCGGACTAAATGCGGTTGATTCGTCTCGTCGGCGTTTGAGTTTAACCAACTTCGCCTCGTTGAGCCGTGCGTCGGGTTTTCTCCCGCGGCGTGTCGTTTGGCTGTCCTTTCGCCGACTCACTTCATGGGTTCGTCGGCTTCGCTTTATCGTTTTCGGCGTAATCGCGTCGGCGTTACGGGTCAGCGCCGTCGGATGGATCGTCGGTTGTCAACCCACCGTTCACGAGTCTTGTTTGGGTATTGATAAGCAATTTTTACGCCCTGATACCCCTCCAAAGCGTCTCGGTCTCGATTCTTGATGAGTGCAGGATGCTTTGGACATGATAAACCCTTCACTCTTTAATTGGCGTGATAGGACTTGTGAATGACCACGGCGTTTGATCTCTCCATTCCTTGATCTTTCCGGTGCTTTGTAGGATTCTTGAAGATATTAGTCTTGCATTTTTTGTCGACCGTTGTGAAATCCCGACCAGAGTCGATAGATGAATTTCTTTTGAGGTTGGCTTGATTATTTGATTCCTCTAATTCTCGGGTTCTCCGGTGCTTTGTAGGATACCGGGGTGTTGCGATCTTGCATTTATTGCTTGACCGTTGTCGAATTTCAAAGCGTAGCTAATTGAGTTCATTTCTTTGTTGACTTCGTGTCGGTGGATTATCGTCCAATTGACCCTCGAGATTCCTCCGTTGATCGGGAATTCTTTTGTGGATCCGAACCGTTGATCGGTGAATCCTTCGTCGACGGCGTGTTGGTTGGCGTCGCTCTTGCGTACTTCGTTGCGGTGTGTTCATCGGTGGGAGGTATTCTTCCCAATTGTTGATTGGTAGGCCCTCGGTGATGCATGAATAAACCTTGATGGGAGGAGTCCTTTCGGGTAGAAGCGGCGTTGTCCGTCGATATAAGCCTCGTCGAATTTTATCCCTCCTTGAGGTCCCACGGAAGGAAATTGAGGGTTATCGAGTTATCCTTAAGAATATGGTAATATCCTCGGGAACTTCGTTAAGAACCGGAATTAGTTTATACTCGTAATCCTATTTGGAGTAGGGCATGGGAGAATATCACGGAAGATTGAGTCGCCTGAGCCACCTTGCGATGATTTCGACCATTTAGAGGTTAAGCTCCAAAGTCTACAAGATTTTGAGGTAGCCGGGCTCGCCTCATATATCAGAGGCTCGCCCGGCAGCTTGGCCGGATGCTAGCGTTATTCTTGGACTCGAAGTTCAAATCACGTGAGGCCGGTGCATCATTTGGATCTGCTGATTCTTTGAAGCTTCATCTTCCGTGGGACATTTTGGTCTTGTGTCTTCTTTGGAAGCGAGGATAGTAGAGCTTCGAGCAGGAGCTTCAAGCGGCGAGGAGAGCGATCGTCTTGAAGCTGACGAAGGCCAATAAAGAAAAGACTCTCGCGGTCGTGCCCGAGGAATTTGAACTCTCGAAGCAGAAGCTGGTTGACACCAAGAAGGAGACTGCGGAGGCCCTTAATGGCAGCGAGGAGACTTTCAGGGCCGAGCTTCAGGAGGAACTTCAACAAGCTTTCCTCAATAAAGTATTTGAGTTAAAGCAAAACATATTTCTGTCCTCTTTTGTGCTCTATTATGATTCTTTTATTTCGTCAGAAATAATTAACCATAATACTTATAGGATTTTTGGCAAACCCTCAGCCGTCAACGGATTTGGTTAGCCTTTACCAACTACCGTTTGAGTTGGGCTAGCGTGCGGATTGTCCAAATCCGTTCCGCACGTGACGTTGTGCTGGAAGAATGAAACTCTTCTAGACTTGTTGCTATGATATTGAATACATAGGCTTGGTACTCTTTACGGGCAAGAGATCGCCCGACAGCGTGTGGCGTTGGCTTAATCCTTCTTAGGCCGGGATGAAATACCCGAGAATCGAACTCGGTGTCTTCTTCAATGGAGAAAGACTAAACGGCGGCGTGTTGGCGTCGACTTTAGGGTTATTAGCCGACCCGACCTTCAGCAGTTTGATTAGCCTTTACCAACTACCGTTTGAGTTGGGCTAGCATGTAGATTATCACGAATCCGTTCTACACACAACGTTGTGCTAAAAGAATGAAACTCTCTTAGACTTAATGCTACGATGTTGAATCGTAGGCTTCATCTTTATCACGGGAATAGACTACGGACAGCGTGTGGCGTTGGCTTAATCCTTCTTAGGCTTGGGATGAAATACCCGAGAATCGAACTCGGTGTCTTCTTCAATGGAGAAAGACTAAACGGCGGCAGCGTGTGAGTGTCGACTTCATCCTTCTTAGGCTTGGGATGAAATACCCGAGAATCGAACTCGGTGTCTTCTTCAATGGAGAAAGACTAAACCGGCGGCGTGTTAGGTGTCGACTTCATCCCTTCTTAGGCCGGGATGAAATACCCGAGAATCGAACTCGGTGTCTTCTTCAATCGGAGAAAGACTAAACCGGCGGCGTGTTAGGTGTCGACTTCATCCCTTCTTAGGCCGGGATGAAATACCCGAATCGAACTCGGTGTCTTCTTCAATCGGAGAAAGACTAAACCGGCGGCGTGTTAGGTGTCGACTTCATCCCTTCTTAGGCTTGGGATGAAATACCCCAAGATGAATCTTGGCGCCTTCTTTTAGGAGAAAGAGTTGAACGGAATAAGATTGATTGAGGTGGGAAAGGAAGAATGTATTCTATTTCGAAGGTGGAAGGAAGGAGGATCTTGTCTCCTATCTCAGGATATTGGAAAGGAAGGATTTTTGTCACATTTCCGATGGGAGAGACTAAAATGGGATCTCCATTTTGAGAATCTTGAAAGATGAGACTAAGAGTGGGATCTCCACTCAGAGAATCTAAGACAAGAGAGGAAGAATGTATTCTATCTCCGGGTAAAATGTGGGAAAGGAAGAATGTATTCTATCTCCGGGTAAAATGTGGGAAAGGAAGAATGTACTCTATTTCCCGATGAGAAACTAAGAGTGGGATCTCCACTCAGAATCTTGGAAGAGTGCGGATAGCTTTGCTTTTGTAGGATTGCTAACGAGAATTTGAAAGTGGACCTCTCGTTAGGTGGAGGGAATCGAGAGGATTTTCTTGGTGGTTGGACGAGGGAGATTTTAGTGGGCCGTCAATGAATTTGATCGGTGAGAGAATTTTGGAGGAAAACACAATAACTTAGGGTTATCCTCATGAAAATGAGTGAGATATTCTCGAGGAACTTCCCATCAAGCGGGTTGTCTGAATGTATTAAGGATAATACTTTTTCAGAAACTTCCCATTTATCGGCATTAATTGCGGTCGCCGTCTGTGTGATAATGCGATATCGCCGTTTGAATAGGCGTGTCTATTATAAGCGGTCCTTCCCATTTGGGTTCGAATTTACCTTTCTTTTTAGAGGTGAGGATTATCGGTCGTCTAGCGGCGAGGACGAGATCTCCCTCCTTAAAGGTTCTCTGTCGAACTTTCTTGTTGAAAGCCCTCGACATTCTAGCTTGATAGACCTCAATGCATTGTTGAGCCTCGAGCTTCTCATCTAACATCTCAAGCTCTTGAGGCGTTTTGATGTTGTTCTTGATCGTCATCTACTGTGCAAGAAGTGGCCGAATCTGGATTTCCAGCGGAGAATTGCTTCACGCAGTAGACCGAGGAGTGCGGGGTAGCTCTGTGGCGTGCGTCTTGGTTGTGCGATATGCCCGAGTGCTTCTCAGAGTTTATCGTCGGTCTGCTTGTTATTCTTCACAAGCCGACAAAATCTTGATGATCGTCTTGTTGAGCGCCTCGGCTAACCCATTATTTCTTTGGATTGGGATGAAATACCCCAAGATGAATCTTGGCGCCTTCTTTGACCGGAGAAAGTTGAACCGAATAAGATTGATTGAGGTGGGAAAGGAAGAATGTATTCTATTTCCGAAGGTGGAAGGAAGGAGGATCTTGTCTCCTATCTCCGGATATTGGAAAGGAAGGATTTTTGTCACATTTCCGATGGGAGAACTAAAATGGGATCTCCATTTTGAGAATCTTGAAAGATGAGACTAAGAGTGGGATCTCCACTCAGAATCTAAGACAAGAGAGGAAGAATGTATTCTATCTCTTGCTTCGGAGAGGAAGAATGTATTCTATCTCGGGTAAAATGTGGGAAAGGAAGAATGTACTCTATTTCCCAATGAGAAACTAAGAGTGGGATCTCCACTCAGAGAATCTTGGAAGAGTGCGGATAGCTTTGCTTTTGTAGGATTGCTAACGAGAATTTGAAAGTGGACCTCTCGTTAGTGGAGGGAATCGAGAGGATTTTCTTGGTGGTTGGACGGGGAGATTTTAGTGGGCCCACCGTCAATGAATTTGATCGGTGAGAGAATTTTGGAGAAAACACAATAACTTAGGGTTATCCTCATGAAAATGAGTGAGATATTCTCGAGGAACTTCCCATCAAGCGGGTTGTCTGAATGTATTAAGGATAATACTTTTGAAACTTCCCATTTATCGGCATTAATTGCGGTCGCCGTCTGTGTGATAATGCGATATCGCCGTTTGAATAGGCTGTGTCTATTATAAGCGGTCCTTCCCATTTGGGTTCGAATTTACCTTTCTTTTTAGAGGTGAGGATTATCGGTCGTCTGGCGTGGGGGCGAGATCTCCCTCCTTAAAGGTTCTCTGTCGAACTTTCTTGTTGAAAGCCCTCGACATTCTAGCTTGATAGACCTCAATGCATTGTTGAGCCTCGAGCTTCTCATCTAACATCTCAAGCTCTTGAGGCGTTTTGATGTTGTTCTTGGTCGTCATCTCATTTGCAAGGCGAAGTGTGGAATCTGGATTTCCAGCGGAGAATTGCTTCACACGTAGACCGAGAGAGTGCGGGGTAGCTCTGTCGGCGTCACGTCTGGTTGTGCGATATGCCCGAGTGCTTCTCAGAGTTTATCGTCGGTCTGCTTGTTATTCTTCACAAGCCGACAAAATCTTGATGATCGTCTTGTTGAGCGCCTCGGCTAACCCATTATTTCTTTGGATTATAGAACGTCGGCGAGACATCTTGTATCTTGAATTTTTGCAAAACTTGATGAAGGAATTGGCGATAAATTGGGGACCGTTGTCATGCGATCCGTTTTGGGACACCATGTCGATAGATGACATGGTGTTTGATGAATCGATGGCGGTACTCGCCTTGACCTCCTTTAGTGGGATTGCTTGACCCACTTGAGAAGTAGTCGGTGATCGCTAGAATAAAGCGATCTCCTTTAGCCACCGGAGGAAAAATGGGACCTACAGCGTCCATTCCCCATGTCTCGAATGGCGGGGCGTGGCGAAGGATCTGGTACTCACGGAGGCGATGCATATAATTAGCGTGAATCGACCGCGTGACATTTCGGCGTGCTCATTGCGTCATTAATCATCGTGGGCCAAAAGTAGCCCATTCTCGATTCGCTCGTAGAGCTTGGGACGGTAGTGCGCACCACATTCACCTTCGTGTGCTTCGAAGGACCTCTTACGCCTCCTTGTTTGAAAGGCATCGGAGTAAAGACCATCGTACCCCGTGATATAGCATCACGGGTTTCCGTGTCGTAAAGAATCAGGAGCTCTTAGCGGATTGACTCTCTCCTTCCGTCTTCGGCGAGAATCGTGTAAGCGTGTCGGCGATAGGAAAGCGCAATCTCGGGGCTCTAACTTGGTTTGGGTTGCATGTACCTCTTTGGTAACTACCCTTTGTCTTCTTGTACCCCATCATATATTGAGTGCGAAGTGAGTCGACCGTAACTAATTGCTCGGTCTCGGAAGGTTGTGCTAACGACACGCCTAACGCCGCCGGTGCATCTGCGTGGCGTTTGGGCGTGGGATATATTCGATGAAGAATTCTTGAATGAGTCGACCATTTCAACGGCTACGATGATAGGGGACGGATCGAGTTCCTCACTTCGTAGTCACCACGGACTGCTTAACTATCGGTTGTGAATCTCCATACGCTTGAGATATTGACCCCGGCTCTTTGGCTAAGCCCGATAAGTAGCGTTGTATTGACTCGTTATTGGAGCGAGGTTGGTGAGTGAATAAGCACGGGGCATGACATGATTCCGGAAATCAAGACAACTCCGACTCAGTGAGATTTTGGAGCGTCGGGGTACTTGCTACATTAGTGGCCGAAGCTCCGTCAAAGTACAATCGCCATATTTGTTGGTGCGGCGTAGTGTTGACTTCTGGACTTCATCAGGAAGATCATCATATAGCTCAACCGCATCCGTTGTCGGGTTGGCGACCAAGAGATCGCAAATCGCTTGCCCTTTGGTGACCGTTGTTTGAAGTGCAGTCGTATTGGGACAAGAGCAAGGCCCATTTCGCCAAACGCCAACTCATTGAAGCGGTGGGTCATAAATATCGGACGGTTCACGTTAGAGATAACATAAATCGTCGCGACTAAATAGTGTCGCATCTTCGAATCGCGAACACTAATGCAAAACCTTGCTTCGACCATTGGGTATCGAGACTTCGGTAGACCAATGTTGGCTTCGGGTAATACAGCACTTTGTTCGTGACCATTGTCGTCGTCCCAGCGGTAAAACGCGAATAATGATCCGTTGCCTTGACATAGATCGAAGCGGTTTTCATTGCGGTGCAACAAGAACGGGAGGTTTAGCGAGATCTGATTTGATCTCTTCAAGCGCTTTCGACATCGTCGTCCCAAATAAGCGACCGCCCTTCTTGTTCAATTTAGAGAATGGTTGGCACTTCCCGGATAGGTTCGATATGAACCGTCGGATGTCATGTCGCCCTTGTAACCCACGAGTTCTCTCGGATTTCTCGGAGGTTGCAACTCTTGAATGGCCTTCACTTTATCAGGATCGACGTGGATTCCTTTGTCGGTGACGACGAAGCCGAGGAACTTGCCACTCGACATCCCAAGGAAGGATTTGGCAGGGTTCATCTTTAGGCGATGAGTCGCATGAGCTCGAATACCGTTCTAAGATCTTTGATATGATCTCCTTTGTCCGGCTTTTCACGACCAAGTCATCGACGTAGCATTCGACCGTTTTCCGGAGATGATCCTGGAAAATTTTAGTCATTGCTCGCTGGTATGTTGCGCCGGCGTTCTTTAAACCGAACGGCATGACCGTGTAGCAAAATATACCGATGGGCTGCTCAACGCCGCGGTGTTTATCGGGTATCTTGATTTGATTGTAACCCGAGAAACCATCCATAAAGGACATCCTCTCGAATCCACACGTATTGTCAACTATGGCGTCGGTGATTGGCGAGGGAAATCATCCTTTGGGCAGCGGCGTTTAGGTCTCTGTAATGACCGCATCCTAATCGAACCATTCTTCTTCATGGCCGGGACTATATTCGCCACCCAATCCGGTGTTGAATTTCCTCGATGAATCCGATTCTATGAGTTTCTTTACTTCGTCTACGATGCTGTAAGATTTGTGGGCCGAAACCGTCTTTCGATTGCTTGGCGGGTTTGACATCCCGCGTTGATGTTGAGGCGATGTGTTGCCACATTAGGGTCGAGTCTGGCATGTCCTCGTAGCTCGGGCAAATACATCGATATATTCCACGATTAGGGCGATCAACTCTTCCTTTTCTTCGAGGGAAGAGTATTACTGATGTTTATGAGCTTAGGATGCTCCTCATCACCCATATTAGCACGGGTTACCTCGTCCTTAGTAGGGGGTCTCTTTGTTGAATCTATCCCCAAAGCGCTCTCGAGTTGATGGATCCATGGGTCTTCCCATGTTGGCATATCTTCATCACCCTCAATAGTAGCAGGATCGATCGTGGCCATATTCGACATCAAGGCCTTGAAAGCTTCTCCGAGGCTGGTGTCAGAATCCCAAGCCGAAGAATCAGACGAATGTCCGTCTCCCTCATCGGGTGGATTATTATCAATCAGCCATGAGCATTCATCTTCTGAGGATGATTCGTATCCCAATCCCCGTCTGAATGCATAGTAGTTATCCGGCTTCCCTTTTGGGACATATGCCGCTTTAGGAGGGACTCGAGGACCTGCGAAACATAGACCTTCTCCTTGTGTCAAGTCGTACCCCCACTTCTTCATGATACCCAGTGTTTCTGTACTATATCTGAATGTGTGGAGGATAGGCCCGTTGTCATCTTCATCTTCTTCTAAGAAATGATTCGGCGTTGGAACCGCATCTCCTTTTCCGTAAACCAAGTCTTTTTCACTACTTGATCTTCGTGGGATGACGAGCGTTGTCCCCAAGGAATCTCGGAACTGCTTTTGTGTAAAGCAAGATGGTGAGTTGGTAAGTGCAATTCGAGTCGTTGTATAAACTGTCATTACATCATTCAAAGACAAAGGGTACTCTAAATCGTCATTTATTGATTCATCGGCAATTTGCCAATTACAATGTTCATCTGACGATTCTTCATCGTCAAGATTGATTACAAGGGGTACAATGTCATTCAAAACAAAACCACCACTATAATCAAGCCCGGCGAATCGGCTTCTTCACATTGTCGTGCGGGCGATGATTGATTTGGACTCATTACCGTAGAGGAGAGAATCGGTAAAATAATTCTCCACCCCTTAAGCGGTGTTTGTCGCGACCACCGTCTTGACCTCATTATTAGTGTCTACATATTTGAGACGATGAAGAGTAGATGGGACTATAGCGTTACCGTGGATCCAAGGTCGACCCAACAATAAGTTATAGGAAGTCTGCGTCAATCACATAGCGGTGACTTGGACTTTAAATCCCCATTTGGCACTTTATCCGGATTTTACCAAGCGGCGAGACCGGTGTTAAACCCATAGATCATTGTGCCGTTGGCCTTGACTTGGCGGGGATTCAAGGTGATACATGGTAGCGAGGGCATGATGCTCCTGTGGAACCGGATCGACTTGGATCCGGTTAACTTCTGGGCCGATATACGGTGAAGTATAGCGGCCTATCGTGTTTGGAATCTCGTCGCATATCCTCCTGCGGGGAAAGTGCTTGGTTGCCAAGTTGCATTGTTGTGCGATTTTTCGGAATCGGCTTGATCGAGTGAGGAACACCTCGAATCGGCGAGCTTCTTATAGAGCTTCGGGTTTCCTTTGACAATCGAACCTTCGTAGAGAGTTATTCGGCGGGATGTTAGCCCGGTGGGCCATGGCGTCAGCGGTATGGAGAGCCCGATGTCCCGGTCTATCCCTCCTGTCGGGCGATTGAATCGGGCTGCCGGAGTTGAACTTCACGGAGTGCAGTACATTTCTCCTTTGCTTCAGTTGCTTTCTCTTTAGCGGTTGTCTGCTGTTGTTCTTTCTGCACAGTGAGAGAGTCGTGGTCACCCAGCTCGGCGGTGTCTTAGCATTTGGGTTTGGAGCCTCCGGATACTTGTAACTATATTAGTGTCGGCTCCTAGTAGCGAAGACTTGATCTCCTCTTGAGAAATTGGAAGGTGGCTACTTTCTCATCATTCTTCTGGAATTCTTTGAGCGACATGGCATAGCTTGCCTTTTCCTTGGACTTCTTTATGGTGAGGATGTAGTCCAGCGATCGTCTTCCGACAAGTCGGGGTGGACCCAAAGGATTTCTCCGTTTGCGTGGTTATGCGGTATGAGCCCCTTCTTCGTTGCGGTGAGGATCTTCATTCACCATCTTCATTCCTACCTTCACAAGCGGCGTCGGTTGGAACCAATCGAAGGCCCGATCCGAAGCTTATAGAGGCGCATTTGCTCCCACCTTCTTATCTTTAGAGGGTTTTGGAGTAATGACTCAACATCGATCAAGGCTGAATCTTATCCTTGAGATGGTAGCGAGAACTTTGTAGGATGATGTACATACGTGGTAAGCCGATATTTGGATCTGTAACCTTGTTTGCCTCCTCTTGGTTTACAATTGGGGCAAGCTGGATTTTGTTATTTTCGAAGGTATTTGAATATGCGGAACTTCCTCGTCTTTGAGCGAGTAGGTCTTGGGAACCTCGAACCGGATGGTTTCGGTTTCGAGCTTGTTGGCGCCATTGAGGCTGCGATTCTTTGTGGTGCGTTGTTGCGGCTGCTGTTGTGGTTGCGATTCGAGCGTTTGATTAGCGTCCACGGACTTTCTTTGGCGCTTTACCTTTGCCACGGGGACAAAGTTACGCTTGTGAACATCCACCATAGGTGACCTCTCTCGGCTTTCTTCCTTCGGGGAATCGCTCGGCTTGCTCTCCGCGTATCCTTAAATCTTTCCGGGTCTCGGGCGGTGCGGTTCCCATTGCTTCCAACCGTCCAATGGCGAGGTTGCTATGACAAGTTTGGAGAATGAACTTCTCGTTATCGGTCTCGGCAATTCATTGCCTTATTTACGAACCTCTTGGCGAAGTTATCCACTGTTTCCCGTCTTTACGTTTCTCGTCCAACAAAGAACCGATGGATACCTCGGTGTCATCGTCGAAAAATTGGTGAAAACATGGCCTCCATATCATCGGCTATTGCGCTCCACGGTTTGAGGCGGCGGTACCAATCGAAGCGGCTCCGCGAAGGGTGCCAGCGAATGACCGAACCATCAAGGGCTGGTTAGGAGATAACACCTAGATGAGACTTGAAGTAGATCAAGTCTGAGTGGGCGATCCTTTCCGTCAAATGGTAAAGTTGATGAGGTGAACTTTGTCGAGTGCAGGATTGATTCCCACTCCCTTGGGTAAGGACATGGTATACCCGTCTTCTTTACCTCTTGGCGGAAATCAAAGTATTGATTTTGCTCTCAAGGTCTTTAATTTTCTCGTTCTCCCCTACATCTCCGTTCGGGTAAACTTGGGGAGGAGCGGCGGTGTTATCGCTAAGCGTTTTCTTTGGCGGCATGACCATCTACGTTCGACCTCCTTCCCTGTCCGTGTCGCTATCATTAAATTGACATTATTGCGGCGACTTGGCTCGCCTTGGCGGTTCATTATCGCTGGATCATTGGTCATGCATTGCTCTCATCTGCTGCATGGCGGTTCCATTCAAGCTTAAAGCGTCCTTTTGCTTGGTTAGGGCCTCTTCAAGCATCACGGGACACTTGATCCGCTGATCATGAGCGCCTCGCCAAGGTTGTCCTATCTTTGGAGATTGTATTATCGGAAGCCATTGCGGGCCGACATCCGACACTTCATCATCGAGGGTAATCATACGCATCTTGCGATAATTGGGTCGATCTGGATCCGGACCCTTAATCGAGTCATTCGTTCGCGATGCCGGGAGCGGCATGTGACGACGCCCCTCGCTGGTCATATTGATGGTAACACTTCGGCAATTCATCACCACGGCCCATCTCTTTTGCGAAAGTGTCTTGACTTGGGTTCGGGCATTCGTCGAGCCTATCAAAACCGGCGCCTTTTCGGTCGTTTTAGCGCAATTGCACTCGATAACACCGCCTTGATCGGCTTGAGCACAAGCAAGGCATGCTTGATTCAGGCGTTCCTCTTCGGGATTTACTGTTACCCCGACGCGATAGTACAACTTCGTCGGCATGAATCTGGAGCAACCTATCGTGTGTTGGCACGACTTCTCGGTATAACGTTGTCATCGTCGGATCGGCGTCTCCTTCGAGAACAAGCAGGCCTTTCATAAGTCACCGCCCGCCAGCGAGTGTGATTCTTCGGCGGGCTCTGGACTTCGATTTGAAGCCGGTCGCGGCATTGCGGGTTTCTTCTTATCTTTGTGGAGTACGACCCCGTATTAGGAGTGACCGCGATTCCTTTAACGGACCTAGGCGATCCTTGGCGGTAAGCACGCGTGCGTGGCGAGTTAGCCAGCAGGAAGAATGCTTGGCCGGTGACTTGGTCAGCGGCACTTTTTGAGGTGCTCACAATTTCGATTTGAGCACGGGGCGGGGAGTTGGCTTTGTTGGCGAGCTAGGCTTGGATGTTGGGTTCGTCGAAGTTGAAGCCTCGGCGGACTTGGGCTTCCAAGCTAGGCGATTGTCGGCGACTTCTTGGCGCCTCCCTCTTCAACTTCGCGGGCTTGTTGCACCAAAGCCCGTGCTTGCGAGGCCTTGGCGCTTCCGGATCGTTCTGGCGTGGAGCGATTCCGTTTGACTTCGGACCCATTCGTTCGTCGCCGGCTGTAGGAATCGGCTCACGATCTCGAACTTCGACCTCACGAGTCAACTTGGATCTTAGATCCGCCTCATAGCGGACCCCATCCATTGATTCTTCGCTGGGCTAATTGTTTCGCCCGGCCGGCGTCGCCTCGGCGGGCTCTCTTGGAGAGTCACGCGCCATTGGCGGAATCGACCCCTGTGAAGACGGGGTTACGAAGGTTTGGCGTTGTTAGGGCGGGAACCACCATTGTCTGCGATCTTGGCGGTGGTGGATTTTCGCCTCATATCTGAGGCCGATTGGGTCTTCCTTGCGGCGGAGACCATCTTGGACTTCTTGAGGGTGGATGCGGGCGAGGAGGAGAGGTATTCTTCATACTTCTTACGGTCGAACTCGAACTCGACCTCCTCGATGGCCGGGATCGGGATCGCGGTTGCGACCACGGCGGCTTCTTTGTTGAAGCCGTTGGCTCAGTACAATGGTCGGCTTGTTGGCGGGGAAAGTTGGTTTGTTATTCATTGCTCGTTTGAATTAAACTACGGCCGTGGCCTACAACAAAATTTCAAACAAAAGAAATGCCTTTATTTTAGGCGTACAATGAAAGCGAAAATTACAACTCTCTTCCTTTTGTGAACAAACACGAGGATCTCTATTTTACGGGATCACCGCTTGCGTGGGTTCTTTGCTGTCTTGGGGACTTTTATTCGTCCGTTGACCACCGCGCAATCCGATCTGGTGTAAACCCGGTTCGGAACTCTGAGGCGTAGAGGGCTCGTTTCACGAAGGAAGCGAAGCGCTGAGGATCACACTCACGAAGGAGAGGATGCGCTGCGGGGATCGCACTCACGAAGGAGAGGATCGGCGGGCGGGTGAATCTACAAGGAGAAATCCGGCGCTATCCACGAGGTTAAGGCGAAGCTTAACCTAGAGGGTATCTGTAGTTCGACGAGTTTGTTTACCTTCCGCCTATAGATCGGCGTCATTGGACTTGAGCTCGTAGGTGCCGGAGCCGTCGTCGTAGATCTCGCGAGGACTCTTGAAGTCCGCCAAAACCCGAAAATCCAACCTCACCAATCCAACCCCATGAGCAAGACCCCCTATTTATACAAAAAGTGCTGGCTAGTAGCCAGAAAGTGGCCGGCCGCTTGGCCGAACCACCTCGGCGAGGTTGGCGAGTGGCACCGACATGGTGGTAGCCGGCCACCTCGACCACTTGGTAGGGCACCTCGACCAAGTTGGTAGGGGTGGCTCGACCACTTTGGTAGAGCCTCCTCGACCACTTGGTAGGGCACCTCGACCAAGTTGGTAGGGGTGGCTCGACCACTTTGGTAGAGCCTCCTCGACCACTTGGTAGGGCACCTCGACCAAGTTGGTAGGGGTGGCTCGACAAAGTGGTAGAACCCTTGGCCATTTGGTAGAGGTGTCGCCTCAGCGTCGCTTTTTTCGGTTTAAATCGTTTCTCCGTCGATTTCGTTGACTCTTTCGGTCTTAGGGCTTAGTTTTGCTCCGGTGATGTCGCCGTTGGGTTTGAGTCCGTGTCCGATCAACTTTCGAGTTCAAGCGGCTCGTTTGCATCGGCGGACTAAATGCGGTTGATTAGTCACCGTCGGCGTTTGAGTTTAACCAACTTCGCCTCGTTGAGCCGTCGTCGGGTTTTCTCCACGACGTGTCGTTTCGGTGGCTCATGCGCCTCGTAGACTCACTTCATGGGTTCGTCGACTTCGCTTTATCGTTTTCGCGGCGTAATCCGCGTCGGCGGCGTTAAATGTAGCGTCGGATGGATCGTCGGTTGTCAACCCACCGTTTACGAGTCTTGTTTGGGTATTGATAAGCAATTTTTAACGCCTACAATGTGTTATAAAAAAATTTAACGATGCCTTTGTTATCCCTGAATTGCCGAGATAATGCGGAAGGAATAAAACTAACGGAGTAAAATAATAATAATAAAGTTGGTTATGGTAAAAAAAATTAGTTAATATAGTATTTTAATTAGGAGTGGTCCCCACTTTTCTCACTTTCATCTGACTTCAGCACTTTTTTAGGGGAACTTAAACCTGCATTAAAACCGACGTGTATTCTTTTTGACATTTCACTTTCATAACCACTTATAATTAAACAAACACCCGAAGTGTTAAATACATTTTACTTTCTCACTTTCGTCTCTCATTTTCATACAAACAAACACCTCCTTAAGAAGATTCAAAAAAGAGTTGAAGAATCCAAGTAACACGAGTAAGCTTCCTATCAGAACCCCGCACGCCACACATAGGGGCAATGAAGTTACCTCACTGTCCCCTTGTTTTGCATAGTGTGTGGCTCAGAACCTCCCTCACCGTGCGGGAGGTTCTAATAAGAAAGCTTACTCGGTGCGGGAGGTTCTGATAGGTTATGATAGGAAGTTTACTCGAGTAACACAACCCTTGGTTGAAAATGAGGTAGCGGTAGTATCTAGGGGTAGAAACAAAGAGGAAAAAGGCAATGAATGGAAGCACATGGGAAAGTAGTTGGGAGAATGGGACCCTTTTTGCCTTTTTGGTTTGATAACAAATTAAGGCATTGGAGTGGGTGGTTGCTTGTATTGTTGTCATGGGCTCCTCCTCCAACCTTTTAAGACTAGTGTTTTATTTAATGTGTGAGGAAATATAGAAGAAAGGAAGGCAGTCTGCCTTTTTAAACTGCACCCTGACACATTTTTAATGTGTGGTCATGGTCTTTTAAGTTTTAGCCTGAGTCATCACGGCATCTAGAGGAAAAGTACAATTAGTTCAAATTAAGAGACTGTTAATTACCTTTGTTTGACTCCTATGCATAAGGTTTAGGATTTTGTTAACGGGTGTTGGGTTCATTTAGTTCCACGCTGACTGAACAGGGAGTCAATGTGATTTTATAAGAGATTTGAATTCTCTCCTTCAACGATTAGCTTTTATGGGTGAATTCTCCTTGATTTCTTAAACCATCCTGGAAGATATTTTTTTAATAATGGGGAAAGCTCCAATTATTTTAAGCAGTAATAACTAGAGTATATTTTCCAAACTATTCCCAAACTATTGCACTCAAATATTGTGCGGTTATTGATGACTCATCAATTTTGATGTCAATTCAAATGGAAGGACCCTCACATCTTTGTGTATAGCAGTGTAGAAATAGTTTGGAAAGTGTAGTTTAGTTAGAATTATCAAACTGTTTCACCATTTTGTTTTGATGATCAACTTTCTTTAGAGATATTAGTATCCAAAACTATCTTCAAAAATTAGCATGAAAATATTACTTTAAATGTTCTAGAAAATCAAAGGAAGTAAGTACCATAATGCAAGCGATAGAAAATTGTTTGGAATCGAAGTGCATACAAAATCTATTTAAGGTATATAAGTATAGTTTTTTTCTTTTTAAAGGGTAAATCACAATATTTTTATTGCTTTAAACCAATTACATCATTAAGCTAAGGTATATATAAGTATAATTGGTAAAGAACTTTTAGCTATTTAAGTACCATCAAGCCAGCAAAATAGTTCAAATTTTGGTGCCTCTTTCTTGAGCTTAAGAGCTTGCTTGCATATATATGAGTCTGCCTACCTGTATTACCCATCTGTTCAGTGGTTGATTACCTTTCTTATTATTCACTAAAAACATCGTAGGAAGAAAGTCTTTTCCAACCTTTTAATGTTCTAAGAAGATGGCACAAATCTAGAAAACAAAGCTCAAGAACTCCATAGATCAAGCATAAATTTGTCAAATGTTCAATCAGGCAGCAAAGTATTGAGTCTAAAATGAAAAAGTGCAACAAAGTAGATATGAGGAAAAGTTGCAAAAAGCTTTCCTTTGTCACTTGGCCTCCCCCATAGGAGGAAAAAAAAAAAAAAAATCAACATGACTTGAGTTTTCCTCCCGGGGGAGGGTTTCAGAGTAAATGGCTAAATAGCCTTCTTTAGGTACAAAATGAATCATTTAAATGTGAATGTGACCTTCTCCTACTTCCTAACTTTGGTCCCAGCCTTAAATCTGAACCCCAACTCATAAACAACCCTCTATCAAGAAGACCAAAGAAATTAACTATTCCCACGTTATCAATCATAATTGTACATTTATCTCTATATTGGTTATGATTTGTTTCAGACTTAATTATTCACTTTACTCCAAAAAAGTACTTATTCTTTTATTCAAGATAAATTTTAGTCGCTCTTAAAATAAACTTACCATTAGTTGCTTGTGTTTGTTGTTTTTTCTCGTAAAAATAATATGTGAATTATTCAAACATGCATCTAGATGGGGTTGTTTTGGATTTTAAACCCTCTCCCTCTCTTACCATAAACTAACTATAAGGATGTGTTTGACAACTCTTTAAATTAGGATTAAGTTTAAGCCTGACATCATTTTGAGAAAAAAACACCTGTTCGGTAAAACTAGATTAAGATTGGCTCAATTTTTTGAAGGCTAAATTTGGTCTTTATATGCATTTTATTTTGGACCAATCCTCTCTTAGTTCAAAACAAAACCAATTTTGTTTGAAACAGACCCAAGATTAGTTTTGACCCAATTTTAAAATGGCTAGGAAACAAACCTACGGCTCCTTTGCTCAAAGTCCTACTTATATAGGACAATTAGCCTTCCATGCTCTTCTCTGAAGCCCACGAGTAATTTAGTACCTTTATACTCTTGAGGAATAAGACAAGCTAATATATCTATTTAGACCCTCAATTCTAAAGTGACAAATGTTGGAAGCTAATAGAGTTAGGAAAACACTACCCCACCTAGGATTAAGGTTTAAAGTAAAGGTGGAAGTTAACTCCCATCCTAATTGTTTATTAAAGAAAGGGATAAAAGACAGAGCGTGGGATTAGTTAGTACAACTAATCCTTTTCTTCACGTGGGCCCATAAAGTAAAACGACGCATGCGGTTGATTTGCTCACTTTTAGGCATTGGAACTTTTTGCCTTGGTGTCATCATCATTCTCTGATTAATAAATTAGTGATGTGATGATGCATTTAATGCTTTTTTGACTAACGAAAAGGTGTTTCTTATCTCATGAGGAGCTATTTAACAATATAATAATGGACTGTGGACTTAGCAAGTTTCGTGACCATTTCCTTTGCCATTCTCACATGCGATTGACCCTTTGGTTATCTACAAGAACATTAACGGTGTTTCATTGATCATGAAGAGCACATTTTTAGAGTGGTCATGTTCCAATTTTACTTTTGTACATTTGCCTTTTTTTTTCTTAACTTTTGGGAAGAATATTGGTCTAAATATAAACTATGCAAAGTTGAGGATGTTTATGGTTAAAGACATACTTGTTAAACGAAAACTAATTTAAACTAAGTTTTTTTCCCCAAGTACCTGGGCCTGCCCTTGCAGTCCAGATTCTGGTGAATGACACAAGTATTACAATGCCTAATAATTAAAAATTAGTGATGAACATGTCATAGACACAAATTGACCCTTAGACTTTTAAGCCAATACTTCAAACCCCAACCACTAGTCCACTTGCCGGCTAAATAATCAATTATTTAGCTAACTAATTATTACTAATGTAGATGGAGAGTTGGGAACATTTGGTTATGAAATAGATGGATAACAGAGATGGAAAATAGAGGGAAGGATAAAAGAATAAAACTGGAAGGTTTGAAACAAAAAGAAAAAAAAAAGAAAAAAAAATGCAATTAGATCTCTTAGTTTCTGCCCAATTGATGCTTTCCTTAGACTATTTCGAGTATGTTAGGTTAACTAGATATCTACATCTTGCATCCACAGATATGGTGGGAATTAGGTATTTTGGTTCAGTTGTATTTCTCTTTGATGCTGAATTTGAAATAACCAAAAAATAAAATAAAATCTCCACTAGCTAAATATTGAGAGGTAGTGCAAAATACTACATCCACAAATCTGGTGATGGAGAAATTACAACTGTGTTGATCAATCTTTTCTTATTTCCAAGTTCATGCATATACAGTACAATTAGCTATTAACAGAACAGGGGATTATGGAAATTTTCTGCAAATTAAACATCATTTCTCTCTCCCCCTGCAAAAAGTACAATTCTTGCTTTTGATGTTCTGTTCTATCTGAAGCCTGCACATTTCTAAAAACAGTTTGGCATTGGACTAGAGGGGAAAAGAAAAGAAAAATCTCTGCTTGGAAATCGATTAAGCACTTGTTCCTTTTTGCATATGTTTTTCGGTACACCTAACATACCGTAACATAAATGGTTAATTGATGATAGACCCCATTAGTATCATTGTTTTGAACTTACTATCACTCTGATTTTATTTTTGCGTATAGACCCCTTGAGTGAAAATATTTTGACCATCTTTGCTAGTGAGAAAGTGAAAATCGTACTTTTGACAAATAGACTCCCTGAAGATAAAAGAGTCAAAATAATTTCACTTGGGGGGTCCATCTGCAATGATAAGTTCAAAATAGTACATTACAGGAAGTCTATGCGCAATTAACCCATAATATAAAGATTTATTATCAATATTCTTTACAGAATGCAGTATATTCAGACAATAAGACATCATGATAGGAAAAATAATTAAGGTGTGTTTGACAACACTCCAAAACACCCAGTTTTGGGTGCTTTTCTATTTCGCAAAAAAATTGAGAAAATGTTGGCCCAGTTTTTATAAGTCAAACAAAGCCCCTAAACTGGTTTTAGTTTGAACCAGTCCTCTCATGGTCCAAACTAAAACCAGTTTAGGATAAAAGTGGGTCAAGACTGATCATGGCTTAGTTTTTGACATTTTGCCAAACACACCCTTATAGACAAGATATAACTCTTTTTAAAGAGATGTAACTTTGGTATCATTGAAGTAAGAACACTTGTATCCATTTGACAACTATTTGTCCTAACAAGCTTTCAAACTGGCATCTATAAGAATCAAACCTGAAATGTTTTTGTGAAAATAAAAACGTTACTTATAGATTAATATAAAAATTTCATGTCAGTGTACCTAAATCATATCAATTCACAACCTGAAAGAAAATGTGCGTGGCATCTTTGAGTAAGATACTTCAACTGTAAATAATTATTCAATTATATAGTGTACTAATTCCTAACACAAAATAATTTAAGAGAGATGAGAGACAGAGGCAGGAGGGTGGCCCCAAAGAAATCCATAGAAACTCCAAATTGGAATATTTTTTTTTCCTATAAAGTTTCCTGTGTTAGGGAACCACCATTTATTCTTTGAGCATCCATCAATTTGATGCATAAATGGACGACAATAATACAACTTAGTCTATTTCATGGATCACTACACAAACTAATTAGATAGATTCTTCTAATTAGAGACCCCATCATTGTCCCAACACAAACACTATAAAAGAACAGAGATCAATCCTAATCTTCTAATAAAAGCCCAAATGTCTTAAAACTACCATCCGAATCGAAGTTATGAATCCGAAATATAAAGTCCTGTATATCAAAATCTATAATTATTTTATAGTTTTAGATACAAGAGAATTATATGTCATGAAAGAGATGCTTGTGAATGACAAATGCATAAAATAAAAGAGACAACAAGCATTTATGATAATAACCACTGCATATTTAATTACTTAATAATCATTATTCAAATATTAACAATGAAATAAGCTAAGTATGTAATGTAGTATATATAACACACCCTATCAAAAATTAATGAAATAAATATCTCCAAAATTATATTGCAAAACTATGTGACTGACTAATTCACCACCCAAGGCCAATTGGTAGTCAGGATTCTTCTGCTTCCAACCCCTCTTTTCCTCTCTATTTACATATCTACCCCTAACATTTTTGTATTTCCCAATCATATCCCCACCAACTTCACCGTATTTGGCAACCAATCTCCGGCAACCGGTGGCCTCTGAAGCCGCCCGTTGTCCTCAACAGCCGATAGCTGGACGATTGCTCCGTCGTTGACCTTCAAATTATTCCTCAATTGTTCAATGCTTGGCACCAAAACTTTCTCTGCCCACTCTTCAATCTTCACTCCGCTGAGCCAAATCCCTCCTACAATCCGATCAAGCGCATCGTCATCGATCCTAATTGATGGCCCACCACCAATAATGGCCGTGAATTTCGCCGATATAGACTCTGAAACCCTTCGACGCAGCGGCGCGAAGTCGACGGGCTTGAACACGACTGCATTGTCGACAGAGTCGACGAACTCAGAGGCTGAGGATGCTGAATGTTTAATTGCAAGTCGACCTTGTTCTTGTTCTTGCTCAACGGTGAGATCACTAGAGTTCCATGAGCCCTCGCCAGTGTCATCGTCTACATTGCCACCGGCGGCCAGATTCAAGTCGAGAGATAACCCTAATCCGTCTGATTCCTTCTTTCGCTTCGACGTAGTAATATTTTTCGTCAACCAATCTGGTAGTCGTTTCCCTCCGATTGAAATCTCCAACTGCCATTCCGAATTCACAGAGTTCAGTATTTTCTCCTCTGAGAGTAACGATTCTGTCGAACGCTTGAGTTCTTCGGGCAACCAATTTGCTGTGAGCACAAATATTGCGCTCCCTAGGGCAACCTCCCGGCCATAAGAATCAGGCAATCGCCCTCTTTCAATCGCTCTCTTGATCGTCCCTCGAACAATTGCATCGGCCTGATCGACATCCTCGAGCATGATCACAGAAAATGGATTCCTCTTCACAGCATCAGCTATCCGATCAAGCGCAGTTCTTCCTCGAAAATTTACATTCGACTCTCCATCATCCCGGTCATTCCTAGGTTTTCCAAGACGAACAATGACAGGTTCGACCCCAAACACAAGCTCAGACAACGCAGAAGCCATCTTCTTCTTCCCAATTTTATCGGATCCGATGAAGAGTAACCAAGTATCGGCCTTCGGCATGAGCCCTCGTCTTTTCCCGTTACCAGATTTTGCCTGAAGAACCGCTGCAGTGACTGCAGAGGCCGCCTCGTTTTGCCATGAAACCTTCTCCATTAAACCTTTCAATAGTTTCTTGAGAGAGTCCGAGTCTTTGAAACTAGTATTACTATTCTTGATCCTCTCATTATGAGCAATCTCAAGCTTCGGGCGACCAAGAACGAGGTCAGTCTTAACAGGAGAACCAGGAGGGCTTGAGGGTTTCTCGGATGAGGTCGTTGACTGAATCATCGTAGGAAAGCCCTGAGGCAAAGATCGAAGGTTGAAGGTGTTCAAATGGTGCCGAGAGCAAGTCTGCCGCCATTTTTTCAGAAGCTCCTCCATCCTCTGCTTCCAATTGAGCTCCTGCTCTTTGCTCTGCTCAACAAACAAACAACATGAGAAACTTCAACTAATGAAAAAGTACTCAATTAATCAACAATTTTGCAACAAATTCAAACCTGGAACTGATCTGGCGACAGTTTCGCGCTGCTTGGCGTAGCAATCTGCAGCCACTGCGGCAAATTTGATTTAGTTACAGGTCTGGAATCTGAAGAAGATTTCTCAAACTCTTTTGCGACGAGCTTGGCGAGCTCTCGCTCATAATTCTCTGTACACTGCGTACAAAGTGTTTGTTTCTGAGAATTCCTACTATCCGTTACAGTTTCAGGTGGCCTACGCAGTGGAACAGTCGCCGGTATAATCGCCGGAAAGCCCATCGCCGGAGCGAGAGCCTCGACCGAGCTACTCAATATACCATTACTGCTTCCAAGCCTATAAAAATTCCTAATTCAATCAAAATCTTATAAAAATTCAAAATTTTCTACGAAATTTTAATTGATGAGAATTCAAACCTCGGGAATAATCCTGGACGTGAGGATGGCGGCGCTGTTCTCGGAGCAATCGGAACTGCGGCGAGATCCCACTCGCTCTCCATCGTCGGATGATAAACTTTACACCTCAGATAAGTTGCACACGTGGCAGTCCCCAGGGCCCACACTCGGCCGCCGCCGCCGCCGCCGCCGCCGATGATCTTGCCCATCTCAGCCACCGCCTCTTTTCCCGCCTCCGATATCATGTTCTGCTGAATTCGAGCACCCAATCCGCCGTTGCTCTCAACTAACCACTTCAAATCTCCCAAATCGAGGACCACTCCATTGGGATTGCTCTTAATTACAATCTCCAGTTCTCGAATCTTTGATGGGATTTGAGATTTATCTACAGATCCCAATTCTCGAGCCAAAGAGATTATTCTGACCGAAGATCCGAGCTCCGCTCTCTCTATCCTCTCGATGACCTCTTTAACGATCGAACTCAGATCAGAATCTCCAACGAGAATTGGGTTCCTCTTCCTGATCCTCAACAAAATCTCCATCACTTTCTGTGAGTAATCCCCTTCGCCCTCGATCAGCTTCTTCGGATTCTGCTGCTGCTGCTGCTGCTGCTGAGACTGCTGAAGCCTCGGATTCACATACAAATTCCTCGCCGCCGCCAGCGCCGGAGCTCGAGACCCCAATCCCAATCCAATTCCAGCAGCTCCACCAACAACAGAAGAACTCGTGGTCGTCGACGAAGACGACGAAGAAATCGACTGCTCGATCGCCGCCTTAACCGCGGGGCTCGAAAAGCTCGCCTCTTTCATAACCCTACTAACACTGGGATCATCGAGAATCGAGACCACCAGCTGCTCGAGCTCCACCTTCACCGCCAGCAGCGGGCTCTGCTGCTGCTCAGGGCAACCTCGCCGCTGATGCGCCTGCGCCCTCTTCAACGCCGCCATCAGAGCGTTCGACAGAGGCGGCTCCGGCGAGCTCTCCGACGAGGAGTTGTTGGGGTTCGAAGGCAATCGATCGAGGGCGACGGAGAAGCAGAGCTCGAGGGCCCGGCACTGGAGGGGGTGGGAGGAGTTGGGGTGGGATTTGATGCATGCTTGCCGGAGGAGGCCGCCGGGGGCGGCTAGCAGGACGGCGGCGACGTGGAGGGGGGTGGTCTGGCCGTGGTTCCGGCGGCCGGCTTCGGCGATGGAGTGGGTTAGGATTGTGGAGGACTCTGGGGTCAGGGTTTGGTGGATGGTGCTTAGCCCTGCTCTCATTTTCTCGACATGAAACAAAACAGAGAAATGAAAATGAAAATGAAAATTGGAAGTTTTTTATTATAAGAGGAGATGAGAGAGAGAGAGAGAGAAGGAGAGGTGGCATGAGAACAAGGGAAAGGAGTGGGGGGTGGGGATTTTTATGTAATTTTTATTTTGATTTTCTTTCTTTCATTTTCCAATTTTATATTTGCATTTGTATTTTGTTTTTTGGTGAGAGGGAGAGAGGAGACGAGTGGCTGGGTGTGGGAGAGGATAAATGCCGCCTTTACATGATGAATGCAAAGGGCATCCAACTTGCGCAAGCGACCAAAACTGAGAGCTCAAGAACTAACAAGAGAGAGAGAGTGACAGAGGCTAAAAAAGTCTTTGGGTTTAAAACTAAAAGAGAGTTGCTTTCTCACTTGTTCTTCTATGAGAGAGAGAGAGAGAGGGGGAGCACTTGGTAAATTTATTGCCTCTTGTTATGTTAGTGAGGTGTCTATGGATATTTTTCGTTCTAGAAAGTTCATTGATTATGCTATAGTGTTTATTTTAATTTTATTTTTCCCTTTTGGAAAGTGTTCAATCATCTCTTCTTAAGCCCTTGATGTTTGATTGTTGTCATGGGAGTTCATGATTTTACTTCTCTTTCATCACATGATATCCGGCTCTCTTTATGTTTATGTTGAGAAGAACTGAAATCTATCTGGGAGTCAATGGATCTTTTAAAAAAGAAGTTGATAATCAAATTAAGTGTTAGATATTGATTTGTAACTCTCTATTTAATTCCATCGCTCTTTGCTCATATGTAATTGCAATAATCCCCACCATATATTAAAATGTTTTGATGTGATACTATACCGATATTCACTAGATCGGTAATCATGAACCAAGTCTAGTAGTTAAAATGACCTTAAAAGAGGTTGAGAACCATTGGCCAAAATCTTAATTTGTTAGGCGTTAACCCAAATTTTTATTTAAACTCGTCAGTCTGTTTTAAGTACTCTTCCAATATATAACTATACTTTTGTACCACTCAATTTCTTAAGGGAGTTTTAGAAAGTTAAGTAGAATCCTATGGTACTTGAAGAAAAAATGTTGTCCGTATACTTGTCATTTTCGTTAAGTAATATTGATAGGGTAATGTTTATTAATTACATTTTTAATATGCATCGCATCAATTATATTACAATTCGGGACGGTTCTTTGTCTTGAAAAATAAAAAATAAAAATGTGAATAAAAGTTTGAACACTCCACCGTAGCTTCATCAGGAAGTTAGATAATCCTTTAATGGACGGTCCATCAACTTTAGCCTTTAGATAATTTTGTTCATTAACCCAACAACTCTTGTTCATTAACAAAGAGAACTTTCCATGTCTTACCTCTTCTCGACCTTCAAAAACCATGAAAGGAGTTGAACTTTTTCTAAAATTATAATAGTTTTCTTAGTTGCACCTTTCACCTAGAAGAAAGTAGATTGAAGTTGTGAATGTTTTATTACAACACCTTTGCGTTTAGGCCACGATAAGATGGATATCCACAAACTACCTCCAAAGTTAATAAATTTGGTTGTGTTTTGTGCTTCGGAAGCGGGTCGGGTTCCCCAAGATACGGTGCACAATTGAGACAAAACATGACCTAAATATATTCAAAGCTTAGGTGCTTAATTACTCCGTATTCTACACGATGGGTATTGATTGAATCATAGCTCACAAATTAGAAATCAAACTAGTGGTAGTTGATCACTAGGTTTGGTCAAAACAAAAACAAACAAAAGAAGAATTCTTAATTCTTGAGTTTAGGATTCATCTTCTATTCGTAGATAAATACATGAGCTATGCTCCTTAATTTATGGAGAGCAAGATTCTCGGTATATAAACAGATTATTTTAAAACATAAGGGTTATACATAAATTCTAATTATTTTTGCTATTTTTATCTTTTGACAATATTGCCATTTTCATATATAGCTTATTTTTAAAATTTGAGTGAAATAGTGAGTAAATACCCTTGTATTTCATTAATAAGAATCTGATAAAACAAACTTGTTGATGTGGGGGAATTAGTGTGTTGTTTAGGGGAGGTAAGGATGATCTTGGGGTCCCTTAATCTCCTCTATTGGCTGATTGTTTTGAAGGGTGTGTTGAACTGCAGCTCACTGCACAGAGTAACAGAGGTTAGATGCCCCAGATGTTATTTCCTCCGGCGTGCCCTCCGACGCTCAAGTTGGTGTCTAGTCTGATAATCTAAAGAGAAAAGCAAAATGTAGGCTTTAGGGTTTTTTGTGCGTACCTTAGAATAGCAAAGATGATGCTATTTATAGGAATATTGTGAGGGTATTTTGGTAACCTGACTGGCTAGTTGATCTAACAATGTGCTGTTGCTTTACACATGTTCACAGCTGATTGGTCGGAGGCAGAGAGCTGTACCCATCGCATTTACGACGATGGTGACAGAATGGCGGGTATGCGGGCATCATCCGAGGAGTCATTATGACGCCTAGTCATGCTTTAAATGTGATAGCGACTAGGTGGTGGAGTATGGGCGCCGAACTGTTATGCATTAAATGTGAACATTGTTGAGAAGACCACTGGTTATTCCTTGCTTCAGACTTTCCCCTACCAAATCCTACCCGAAGGCGCCTTTCGACTCAACCCAGAATCAATTGTTAGATCTCGACTTGAAGACGTCTTTCATCTCGGACTCATATCACACAGATGAGTTGGCCAGCTTACAGCTTAGACCTGGGTTGAACATGTTAGCCACATGTTTCATCCTACTATGTATGACACTTGGCCAGTTTAAGGACATAGTAATTTCTAGGGTATAAGAAAACTCAAAATCATTTTAAGTGCATATTTTTAAGTACAAAACTGGCAACAACTACCTAAGAAAATGTACATGAAATAAAATAAACTCACAAAATGATCAACCGAAAGAAGGACCAAAAGCAATAAGTTTTCTTAAATAACCCTACCACTACATCAAAATTTTAAATTTGTGATGAGAATTGAGAGTTATAGCTTTATAATCTAGCAAGTATTCGGAGAATTTTGTCCATCAATTTTCCCACCAAGTTGACACTAGCCATCTGTCTCGAAATCAGTAGTCTACCCTCATTTCAAATCATATATACCTCCAATATTTTGCAGTATGAGGCATTGAAATATTTTGCAGTATGAGGCATTGAAAAATATTGTATTAAAATGTTTATCATATTTTGGTTTTAAAAATAGCTAATTTAGCATGTTGAATATAAAAAATTTAAAACTATGGTAATATAAAATAAATCAGAATATAATGTTGGAAAAATCCTTAATCAATGCACTTTTTGAAGGAAAATTCAAAGTTATAAAGGCAATTATCATCAATTTTTATCAAAAGTCTTGTCCCTTCCATTTCAAAAAGCTCCAAAGGAATGTTTAAAGCGTGAAATAACTTGTCATTGCCCTTTATCAGTGTCATTAGTTGCTATATTGATTATTATCATTTCAATTCTAACCTTGTTATTTTCCTACCTAATCTCATCACCCCCACTAAACCAAAGTTTGTGACCGAAGAATTGACCCCAAACCAAAAACTTTTCGCACCCAACAACTACAACCCCCAAAAAGTGCATCAATGCACGCATTATGCCTTTTCTCCTTCAATAAAAAAACAATTAAACAGTCCGGATATTAGTTACCATTATTTTATTATACTTATATCATTTAATAATAATCAACTCTCCAACTATCTCTGTCTCACCCTTTACTGAATTATGGGTTCAATTTTTTAATGTTTTTTCGGTTGTGTAGATTTACCAAGTTGAAGTCTATAAAGTCGGCGGAGGCAAAAGAAATCATCAATAGGGCAACGAGCGCGCACGCACGCACGCTTCTTTGCTTTTACGCGTTCACCGAGTCGTTGAGCAAAGCCTGCCGTCTCCCTTCCCTTTTTAATTTTTGTATTTTTTTTCTTTTTTCTTCTCTGAACATTAGTTAGGAATATTTTTTTTTAAGAATTATGCTAACTAATGTTTTTTGCACTGCATGTTAGGAATTGTATCTTCCGTTAAGCATGAGAGAGGGAAGAAAGAACATAAAAGCAATTACAGAAGGTAATGATTTTTATTTGATTTGTCAAGATGTTCACGACTGCATTAGGCTTTCTTTTCTTTATAGACTCCATATGTGTAGAATCTAGACTTGCATGATACATATAGAATTACCTCATTTTGCATTACATATAAAGGTTAACATGCACGTTGATAAATATAGAGCAAATTAAGAGAAAAGAGATATCCTTCTTCATTGATATTGTGATCTATATATACAATGTAAATAGAATTGTTCTACTACTCTACTCGATGTGGGACTAAACAAATACCGTATATACAATATTTAACACTTCCTCCCCTTCAAATTGCAATTGGGTTGACCAATAGTAGTTTGCCAAGAAGAAACAGATGTCGTTGTATGGTATGAGCTTTGGTGAATAAATCTGCTAGTTGAAGATCGGTATTTACGTAGGGAAGTGAGATTGTGCCGGCAAGAAAATGATGACGAGAGAAGTGACAGTCTATCTCAATGTGCTTCGTTCGTTCATGAAAGATGGGATTGCTGGCAATTTTGATTGCGCTCATGTTGTCGCAGTGAAGGGGAGTCACCATTGTAGAGGGGACTCCCATGTCAAGGAGGAGGAGTCGTAGCTAGACTATCTCAGCAGTGGTGGATGCCATGGCACGATATTTGGATTCGGCGCTTGAGCGGGAGATGACATCTTGCTTCTTGGATTTCCAAGAGATTAGAGAGTCACCCAGGAATATGCAGTAGCCGGTGGTGGATCTTCGGTATGTAGTGTTGTATGCCCAATATGCATCACTATAGGCATGGAGAGTGAGTGATGATGATGCTGAGAAGAACAGCGCCTTGCCTGGAGTTTCACGAAGTTAGCGTAGGACATGAAGCAGTGCGGCCTGGTGAGAGGAGTGTGGGGCAGCAACAAACTGACTGAGGACATGAACAATGTGTGAAATATCGGGTCTGGTGATGGTGAGGTATACCATACTCCCTACAAGGTGTCGATATTGTGTGGCATCAGGTAGTGGATCACCATCATTGGCTTTGAGCTTCATATTCAATTCAAGAGGTGTCAGAGCTAGTTTGGGATCTATTAGCCCGACACGATTAATAATGTCCGTGGCAAACTTGTGCTAAGATAGATGGTAGCCACGTGGAGTCTGATTGTTCTCCAGCCCAAGGAAGAAATGTAAGTCGCCTAGATCTTTCATCTCAGACTCTCGTTGGAGGAAATATTTGATTTTGATGATGGTTGATGGGTTGTCGCCAATGATGATCATGTCGTCAACATATAGGAGTAGGATTGTGTGGTGTCCATTAGAAGAAGAAATAAACATGGCCGGATCATTCTCACTGGGAAGGAAGCTAGCTGGTTGTATGACCTATGTGAATCGAGCAAACCATGAGCGAGGTGCCTGTTTGAGACCGTAGAGGGCTCATTGTAGATAACAGACAAGACCATTGGAGTTAGGAAGTCCAGGGGGTGGAGTCATGTAGATGTCCTCAGTGAGATGGCCGTGTAGGAAGGCATTTTTTATATCCATTTGGTACAATGGCCATTGTTTGGCAGCAGCGACAGCGAGTAGTGTGCGAACGGTGGTCATTTTGGCTATTGGAGCAAAGATCTCCTCGTAGTCCACTCCGTAATCTCAGTGGCCTATACTAAATGGACAAGCTCATTCTGCCCACTTCCGCTGCGACAGATCAAGCATCCTCTCCATCAACCTCATTATCTGAACCACACATCACTGAAGTCACACCTGAACCGAGATACCCATCACTAGCTAGATCTGCACCCGCTCGCCGACGACGACGCCTCGTCCGCACAACCGCGCCATCGCTGGTCCACAACACGATCTCGCTCAATCACTTGAAGCCTAAATCTATCGCTCGACGTCCTGTTCGACCACCGTGTCCACACCGCTCGATGGCTCGATCACCGCTCTGATACCATAATAAATATAGAGCAAATTAAGAGAAAAGGGATATCCTTCTTTATTGATATTGTGATCTATATATACAATGTAAATAAAATTGTTCTACTATTCTACCCTATGTGGGACTAAACAAGTACCGTATATACAATATTGAACACATGTTTCTGTCTAACACACAACTTCAACAACACACGTCAATAAAATGTACTAATATTCTTATTTCTGATTTTTTTCACTACAACACACAAAAATATAAATCTCTTCGAAACTTATGCTTTATGTTAAGAGTTTATTAAGGAAAGATCCTAAATTATACGTTTTATAATATAAAAATAGTACATAACTTTGTAATCTAATTAGCACTGCTTTTTTTTTTTTGATAAAAGAACTTCCACCATCTATACTGTGGATTATTATTATTATTATTGGGGTCGGAACTTCTCATCATTCATTTCTAGGAAGAAGAAAAGATATAGGGGGACATAAGGCCGAAACCCTATACAAGAAAAATACTCTGAAAAATAAGGGTGGGAACTCGATGGACTATACGGTGGATTATACAAGTGGAGAGACAGTGATAATTGTAGGCACTTGTCATTCATCTCTAACCTAAGTTAAACTATATACAACTGTATTTATTTTTATTTCTTATTTAAGAATCAAAACTGCCGTTAATTGATTGACAATTATAATTGCAACATATTTCTCTAAAAAAAAAAAATTATAGTTGCAGCACATAATCTCTTTACTATCTATTTGCTTTAAGAAAAGCTAAAAATTCATATCCTTTAACAATCGCCTTTTTCACCCCATTGCCACATCCCTCTTACATCCAACAGATCAAGCGTGCTCCATTTGAGATACATAGCTTTTGTGGAAGTTGATTTTGAAAAGAGACCAATTTTCAAAACAGTAGACCATCTATTTTCATGACAATGACTTCTTATAAGTTGTTAGAACCAAACAAATGCTTGTCATCGATACACCGGAGGATAAAGATATCCGATCGCCTAGCTAATTCTGAGGCCTCTTCGTTAGAGTATAATTCGACCTTTGTCCACCTTTATAATGCTTTCAACAATTACGATCCAATATTTTTTTATTATTATGATATCAGAGTAAATTAGATTCAAATCTTATCAAACACAATAAAACATTTCAACTCATTAAAAGTATTAAATCACTAGACCAAATCCCCAAGGTGATGCACCTGTATCAGTTTTTATTTTTTAAATCTGCTTAGAAATTCATGACTAGCAATATTCAAACATGAATTACTCTTATACCATGTTAAAAAATCATGTCACTACATTTAAACTCCAAAGTCTTGATAATGATTGAGATTATTGTTTTATATTCTAACAAAAAGAACTTAATATATATGAACATGTTAAAATATAAAATTACAGTCATCATACATGACTATAACTTCTAAGTTTGATGTAGTATAAAGGACAACTATTTCAGTTTAAGCAACCCATAAACGAATGTACAAATTTACACTTCCATATACGAACATCACAAATTAGGATAGGATCCAGCAACATTAATTACGACATCTAGGCAACCCAACTGAATATATCCCTCTCATTTATGAAGTAGGCACAAGTTGATACTAGACTAAAATCTTATACGAGTCCAATGACAATTAATATATCGCTGGCTGTTATTGGCAAGAGTTCTGTAGGGCGGTTGGCTTGATGACAAAGAAGTAAATTACTTGTATCCAATGAAAATGAATGCCCAAGTGTTGTCCATATCAGAGAAAAAGAAATGAACCATTGGAGCTTAAATTTCATTTTTTTTAATTCCCTACTAGTTTGAACTATTTAAAATTTGTCTAAAAATATAATAAATATTGTAAAATGCTTCTAAGAAAATAGTAGAATAATACTTGAGAGATAAAAGAGAAATTAGAAATAAACTATTCAATTGTATTATTCTCTATGCATCTTACAACTCTATATATAGAGTATAGAAGTCGAAAGAGGTGAATTTAATTGAGGCTATGGACATCCACAAATTTGTTCATAACAATAAATTATTTTTATAAGAAAAAGTTTGCAAAATTTCTCACTAAATTATCATGATTCGTGGACGACGTAACTTGTCGTGTGATACATATGTAAAATTGTTTGGCCGTTTGTGTTCTATTTACTTTACATATTTAAACTCAGAAATTTAATTTGTTAGATGCGATTGAGAAAGTGCATGCAGTCAAACTAATTCCAAATTTTTCTAAGAAACATCAGAATCGTAACAGCTAATTTTATTCAGTAAATAATTGATGACACATACACAAATATAAAGATTATGGCTGATCAAGGTTGAAAATGGACTAGGCGTTAGGATTATTAGCTCATTTGTTTATGTCATCTAAAGCTCAAATTTAATTTTATCGCCAGGCCGGCAGGAGACAATTAGCTTGATATTTTTAAGAATTAAGATATATTATATGATTAGAAAAAAACAACATATGCTAGAAAAGGTTAATTTGGGCCTATTAAGGGTTAATTTGGTATTTGTTGGAGCTTATAATAAGTTGATTATATAAGCGGTTTATGGAAGCAACTTATATAAGCTGCTGAAAATAGTCGTTTGATAATTATATATCAAAAGCTGTTTTAAAAACAATTAAGGTACTTGGTAAAACAATGCTTAAAGCTCATTACAAGTGACAGTTACCAAAATACGCATAGTTTTATCCTAAAATCTAAATGGTATATAAGGTATATAATTTACAAAAAAACAGAAGCTGTTTTTAAAAGAATCATCGGGTTGCTTCTAAAAGCACATTGTTAAAAATAAAAGTAGTTGTAATAAACATGTAAAAAAATTTTACCAAACATCATGATTGGCAGTTTCTTAAAAAAATAAGCAGAAATACCATAAAAAGTTATACCATAAGTCCTTCAATTTTTGGATCGTTATTGTTGACTATGAAACAGTAAGGTTAATTTCACAAAATCCCCTGAACTTTGGGGATATTTGCACATAACCATCTTGACCTTTTTTATCTCACGAACCCCCTGATCTTTGGGGTGTCTCACAAAACTTACTTTGAATTTTAGAATTTTCTCATCACATCCCCACCTATAATTGGAATATAACTAAAATGTCCATTAATAAAAGTCGGGGGGATGTTCTGGCTACATTTATGCATTTGGAATAATCACTAACACTAATGTTTGAGATGCATTAGGGGAACGGGACCCTCTACAAATGTTATTTCACTATGAAATTGATGAGAAAGAAATATGGAGACTCTTATCGGCAGAGACAATTTTCTTCAAAAATGCCATTTGTCATTAAGGGCTTAAGTTTTTAAGCTTATAAGTTATGCTAGCTTTTAGTGACTTTTGGCTTTTTTGATAAAAATATTATGAAAATTGTTTGAATAGAATAGTAATTTTTTTGGTCAAACCTAGCTTATTTAGGTGAGCTTATAAGCTAGTTTTTGAAAAGCTGGGGTATACCAGCTTTTCAAAATGAGACTTATAAGTTAACTTATTTGATATTTTACCAAACATGTAGATATGGAAAAACTAACTTAAAAGCTAGTTTGACCAAAAAATAAGCTCCCCCAAACACCCTCTAAGTTCTCAAACAAGTTGTTTCTTGCAAAAACCTTTAGTACTACAGAAATTTTAAATATGATTATGGATATGATATGTTCTGTAGGGTCTAATCCAATTCTAAGGTTGTATGTAATTAAAAGACAGTGTCATAAAAAAAAAATAAAAAAAAAATACAGTGTCATACAATCAAATTTGATTATGTGCTGCGGAAAAAAAGGGCAGCATATAAACAAATTGTCCGTACATTACTTCAATAAATGGTTCCGATATTAGTGGAAGAAATAATACATCCTATTTTCCTTTGCATAAGGAAAGAAAAGCTTTTGAACTCAGCACAATGATAAAGTAGGGTTTGGATCACAGGAGATGCTAGCTAGATTCAAGATCAATTAACTACAAAGTTTGTTCTAAATAAATTAGAAAATAAAGGAAATTAATTTGTGGCTATAGATGAATACTCCTTATGAACTTTATGGCCATTAACTTTCCTTCTATTTATATAGTTAACAAACTGTGAGATTCCAAAAGTCCAAAGAGAAGATGGTAAGAGCATTCTGAAAACATGTATATTGTTATGAAAGGAACATGCAAGTGAGGGGACCATAAAATTCAATTATGAGAAGGAGAGGAGTTGTACAGTTGTACTCCCACTATCCATTCCCTTAAAAAGATTGCAAAGGGGTATTCACCACAAGACATGGAGAAAGAATTGCCCTTTACAAAAGTAGAACTAGTAGTTAAATTTATAATTTCCCTTTAACGAAAAAGTCGTCAATGGTCCCTGTGTTAGTAACATCTCGAAATATCTTCCACATATTGACGGAAGAAAGAAGCAAAAGATAGAGAAACAATTAAATAGACACCGAAATCTTAATGAAGTTCAGCAATCAACACGACTACCGCTTCGGAGCACAACCATGTTATGATTTCACTAATAATCAATGCAGGATTGCAACCAATCTCTCAAACCCTCATTTTCCTGTTGTCTTTACTTTTCTCTCTTTTGAATACAAATATAATAATGGCTGAAGATAGATAGCATAGGATGGAACATACAAAAATATCATCATCATTATACATTCATGAACTAAACTTTGCTTCCTGCTGCCCCTAGGACATCCCCATTAGTCATGGTGTAATTTTGTAGGCGTAATTCTGGATCTCAGTGCCATGTATTCTCCATGAAAATCAAGATTCACAGTCACTGTGTATCAAAGAAATATCGACCATTTGATTAGTAAACTAAGGGACGTATGTCTCTTGCATCATAAATACAATCCACCGAAATCAATGGATACTTTTTCCCCTGATAACAGCCTCCCCCTTATCCTTCTCAACTAATAAACCATATCTGAACCATCATAATTTAATGATCCCTTTAGCACCCTAAAAGCCGCCTGATCTCACACCTTTCCAATGCCCACTACTTCTTGAATGGCCATCACTTCTCCTATCATAATAACTTTGCACACTCTAATAATTTCTCAATGTGAAGCATGAGAAAATGCATGTTTCGAATGATGCATTATTGCTTACAAATTCAAGAATGTGAACATAATACTGGCCAGTAGGAGCTCTTTTAGAGCATTTAAACAAAAAAACATAGTTGAGATTGATTATGGACACCCCCCCCCCCCAAAAAAAAATATATCAATTGATAGGAAACTAAAAAAATCTCTGTGCATATCCGCTCAATATATCAAAAAGTATCAAAGACACATGAGAGATGTCAACCGTTAGATCAACATACAAATCTATATGTCTATTCACTCAATGTTAAAATACTTTTTTATGCACCATTAATACAAATAGATTGGAATTTATGCAAAACTTTATCTTCGATATATGGTGCATGAGTTGTTATGGTTAAGTTGGCCTCATGGAAGCAAATCATGTCCATTTAGGCTTTTTCACTAGTGCAAGCCACAACCACTCCTACCACAATCTGATGGTGTATCATCATGGGCAATGATGCTCGTGTTTGTTATGAAGCCAAACTTTAAGCAACATACGCAAGCCTTATCAAATAGAACCAAGCAAAAAGATTTGAACAATAAGAACAACTACTATTTACTATAAAAGCTGAGGCCTTGAATAGTTTTGAGTGCACTTCAAAAAGCGCTATTTTTCTCTGGACAAAGTCATTGTTTGCATCACATGATTTCTATAGTTTTTGTGGTTTGGGATTCCTTGGCACTTTGCTATCTATAGAATATCACCACCTGGAAAAAGCAAATAAAAGGATATGTTCTCTTGATGTGCAAAAGGCTACTTTTAGCACTAATGAGAACACGTATTAAATCAGTCGGCAATGGATTAGAATCCAAAGATGGGGATTTTGGGCCGCCCTGATGCTTTATGTCTCATAAAGCCACGCTTTTTATAATGTAAGAAGCATGCTTAAAGGGTAACATGTTTCCATTACAAAGTAAATTTAGCTTAGATAAAGTAAAAAATAATTCTTTCTTTGATGTGGGAGATTATAGGTATAATGCACCAAAAGGAAGATTTTCCACTGCTGATCCATCGTTGTATCGAAGATTGGGTCCCATTACCCTAATACTTACACTATATTCCAAAATTAAATGATAGAATAATGTCACGTAGAATCTTCACTATCACAATGGTGAGTTTCAAGACAATGATGATTTTCAATATAATAGTGAAATTCTTATATGAGCTAATCCTACCCTCTCAAATTGGTAAGTCTCCCATTATCAACGGATTGAAGTGTATCTGGATCCCTACGAGAACATAACCAATAGAATTCGAATTCTCTTATTATTTTTTTAACAAGCGAACCAAATTCACTATTGTGGGAATGATTACACTTCAAATTAGATGTATTAACGTCATATTTTTTTGTGCATTGTACTCTATTTATTGTTTACCGTTAAAAATCATTCCAATACTAATGGTAAGTACAATTTAAAAGATGACGGTCCGATTTTAAAAGAGAAAATGAGAAAACCCGGATCCGTGATGCCTTATTGGTATACAAGTGACGTATAGTAATGCAGCGTACTTGGCTCTTTGATTGCAAGAGACCAAAATTCATACGGATTGAATGTTGTTTGATTTGATTTGCATTGATTGTCTACGTCATCATCAATTAATTTGAAGACAAGATGTACCCACAAAAAAGGTTGCATTGTCCTGATTAGAGGCCAACGGAGCTTAATAATTAATTGTCCTATTTTTCTAGCTCATGTTTGCCATGCTTAGCTCCATAATCCATGGAATATTTGGACCGTCTCAATGTGAGACGAAACTATATCTTAGATTGAATTTTATCACGGTCGCCCAATAATAGATGCTAAACTTTGGTTGGCGTATTCATTTTATATGATCAGATAGCAAAATAAATGATGCTATTCCTACTTCATCTCTAGACTCTATGACAACTACAATTATAAATAATGCTCGAGAGAAGACCTTTAAGTTATTTTTTAAAGCTAGATCTGAATTAAGTAGTTTGAGTTAGCATTAACTAGAATTGGTACTTTGGTGCACGCCATGAGTGACACAAAAATATGAGGGTATTTTCATTAATTTTTGTCATGATGAGAGCATTTACAAAGATTCTTCCAAGTATTAGCCCATCTCTGTTGTTTTTAATAAGAGTGAGTGTTCCTTTTGATTTTTCAATTTGCAAGGATATTTATGGAATTTCTGAAAATTTGACACACAAATCAAAATGGAGGTTTTTTTGTAAATATATAGTATAGATATAAGATAGGGACAAAGTAAAACTGAGGCTAAATTTCACAAAATCCCCTTACTTTTGGACGATTATCAGATGACCCCCTATAACTTTCAAAATATTAAAAAACCTCTGACACTTAGGGATTATCAGAAAAACCCTTCAAATTTCAACATTTTTTTATCAAAAGAAACCCCTAAAAGCAGAACCGTAATTTTTATTTGCAAAAATACCCTCCTTCGCAATTTTACTCATCTATGTGAAATTTGCACTTAACGCTGTTAGGAGTGTTTTATGAAAAAAAATCTTAAAATTGAAAGGAATTTTCTGATAACCTTTAAACTTAAGGGAGGATTTTCGGTATAGGGAGTTATTTTGAAAGTTATGGTGGTTCTCTAATTGTAATCGTCCAAACTTAAAGGGTTTTTCTAAAATTTAGCCTTATTATGTGGATTTGAAGACTTTTTCCTATCTAAAATATCCATTCTTCTGGCGGAAAAAGAGTGAATATTTTTCTACCGATACTAATGCGAGTGGTTAAATATTAATTTCAAGTCATGCCATACAGATGTCACATAACTGGTAAAAATTTGTGAATTTAAATACTTTTTTTCCTATCTAAAATATCCGTTCTTCTGGGGGAAAAGAGTGAATATTTTTCTACCAGATACTAATGCGAGTGGTTAAATATTAATTTCAAGTCATGTCATACAGATGTCACATAACTGGTAAAAATTTGTGAATTTGAATACTTTTTCCTATCTAAAATATCCATTCTTCTGGGGAAAAGAGTGTATTTTTCTACCAGATACTAATGGAGGTGGTTAAATATTAATTTCAAGTTATGCCATACAGATGTCACATAACTGGTAAAATTTGTGAACACATTTCTATCAATACGCAAGTGTCACGCTCATATACATAATTAATATCTCCAGTTATACTATGAAGTAGATCATAACAAGTCATATTCATGTACCAAATACCAAACAGTTGTCTCGTAATTGGTCTCGTATCTATGGATCAGAGTTATCTAAACGTGATTTTTAGGTATAAAAGGAGTTAATCCATGAATTAAACACGTATAAAATATCTAAGCAACTTCGTCTCATGATTGATCTCATTTTCTATTGGTTATAGTTGTCTAGGCGTGATTTTGAGGTTAAAAAAAAAGTAAGTTTAACCTATGAATCTCATGTAATTAAATCATGAGTTTGAACTCGACAACATCTGAAAACAATTGAAGGCCCGTGACCATAAACGTAGCTCATCTCAGTCAACTACACGCGTTTGGAGCAAGCTGTAGAATCCTAAGGTTGAGAGAGAAAGATGAAATTGAAAGGAGACAAACAATAAGCCATTTATTTGATGTTGTTGGTGTGAATGTCATGAAGTGAATGTCCCCATCTCTCTCCAACAACCTTACATGAGCTTCCATCCATTGCCTTTTCTTTTTTCCCCTAGATTTTTTTCTCTCCCCCTTTTGTTCCTTTCACATTTCAACTAAAAGATTGAGATCTATATTCTTGTTAAGGTTTGGACAAGTTCCCACATTAATGATGTCTAATTTCAAATGATGACTAATTTGAATTTTGACATGGGTTTAGACCTTCTCCCTTGCCAAAAAATAGTAGAGAAATCGCTTTTTTTATTATTATTAATCAAAGTAGTTTGCTTGTTGCCAGACGGTTGTAATTAAAAATAGTAGTCTCAGTATTTCTTTTTGATAGTGTAAAAGACCAAAATCTCAAGGGATCTAACATTGTCAAGTCGACCAAAGAGACACTTATTTATCTCTGAGTACATGTGGAAGTAAATGAATTATGAATAGGTAAAGCATTTCGTATCTCAATTAGGAACTGGTTCATGTAGCTTACAAGAGTGCTGAGTTAGTGTTTTAATCTGTGTTAAAAGGTTATTAGA
Organism: Asparagus setaceus; assembly: GCA_012295165.1. NCBI lineage: Eukaryota > Viridiplantae > Streptophyta > Magnoliopsida > Asparagales > Asparagaceae > Asparagus > Asparagus setaceus. The sequence goes on along the minus strand of CM022705.1, from coordinate 64,190,136 downwards.
TTCAATTCTTGAGTTGTTTTTGCCAAATTACATGGAAGGGGATCCAAATTACAAACATAACTGATAGTCTGATTCTACCATGTGCTTGATCAGTACTCACTTGCCACTTTAAAGTTCTCAGAGAATATCATTCACAAGTTATTGGCCTTCTAACCAAAGGCCCATTTGATTACTTCATAAAACAAAAGCCCAGTTTACATCAAGGTTAAGAACCAAATTAATCCCCCCATAAAAATTAAAAAAAAAAAAAAGAAACCCTATATTTCTCCCAAAAAATCACGCATATGTGCCACGTCCAAATACGAACTTATCCTTAAAGTTACACCCAAATATTCTACTTTGGTTATCAAAGATAACTGAAATTGGAGAAAGCTTTTCATTCCTTTGACAAGACTTTATGGGATGCTAACAAAGAAAGGTGACCAACCCATGAAAAGGGCGGAATAAAAGGAACAAGTTACATCTTTTCTGAGATTAAAAGAAAAACTAGTTGAGCTATGTAAAGGGCAGACGTCACGATAGTAAAGAGAATTTTTAAAAGAAGTTGTTCAGACTTAAGCTCCAAAACTAATCATTACCTTTTCTTTGCTGTTCTCAAAAGCTAACAGAGGGGATAATACATAAATTGAGGAAAAAGTATACAGAAAATTTTGGAGGAGATAAAACTTAAATTTAGGAAAAATCATAGAAAAATTTGCATTTGGATCCTCACTACTATCAAAAAGTAGTAGAGAGATCACTACTTTAAGTATGAACCATTGATTATTAATGGACGGTGATGGATAATCCATTCTAAAAATAACACTTACCATATCCTCATGAATTACAATCATTCCCAATTTCAGACAAAAAAAATCAATTTGAGGATGGGGCACTTCAAGAAAAGGCGATTTGGAGGGAGACTCAGGCGATTCGAAAGGCATCAGACCCGAACCGGCGTCTCGTCACCATCAATGGAGGTAACATCATCATTTCTCCCCCCAACACCGCCTCTCCGCCTTCTGTTCCACCAAATCACCCCTCTTTCACCATTCCCCCGCCCTTCAACAAGCCTTTCTCTGCCCTCTTTCACTCAGCTTCTTTACTCAAAACATAGTCTCCGCCACTCTTCTCATCCTTCACCGACCTTCTCAAAGGAAACCCATCCTTCCCTGCTAAAACCCCCTTCCTCCTAGCCAAAAAGGCATCCTTCCGCTTCATGAGGACAGTTGGATCAGAGTAGTTAACAAGAAGAAGTTGTGGCGATCCAACCTCCTTTCGGTTCGGAAAGACCCCCTTCCCCCTCCCAAGCCAAAAATGTGCTTTCTTTGTGGTGATCGATCCCATATGGCGTGATCTTGCAATCTAGGAGACTTCAAATGCTTTATGCAATAGTATTAGCCACACCTCAGTCTGCTGCCCCAACAAAAAAAGCCCTCTTCTCCCTTCCATCATTCCCCCCTCCTCAGAACCCCCTCCTCTATTCATCCCATCGATCACCCTCCCTGAATCTGTGATCGAGAACATGGAAGCCTTCTCGTGTTTTGGCTTTTTTACCCTCCAAGTGGGAAACCCCACTTTTGAAGAACTGATTGCCAACCTAGAATTCCACCTTAAAGTGGACCGTTGGATCTATGACATCAGGCCGACCTCTTCGTCCTCGTACTTCTTCCAATTCCCCAATGAAGAAACCCTTGATCTAGCCTGCTCCAGAGACTTCGTCGATAAGGGTTCCTTCGGAGGAAAATTTATTCCTTGGTCTGAAAAGCAAGGACTCAAGTCTCTCCCCCAAGGTCATCTACATTTGGGTAGAAATATCTAACCTCCCCATGTATCTCTGGGACACAGAATTCTTGATGCAGCTCCTTGGTGACATTGGGGACATCATCACAGCATCCGATGATGTCATCCTTAAGAAGAGAGCTAGAGAATGCCAAGTAATGCTCAGTGTTCGCGATGCATCAGAGATCCCTCGTTCTGTCATCTTCAGATATCCGCAACCCCAAAAAGTCCCCACCACTCTCCTCGTCAGCCGATAATCAAGGTACTAGAGGTTCTGCCCTACCCCATAACTATAAGGGCAAAAAAGTAATCGTGGAAGGAGAGGGATTGGCAGCAGGGTTTAAGGTCCCCCATATCGACCCATACTCTATCCTAGCCACTCATCAAACTGTTCAAGAAGAACTTATAGAGGTGGTCTTCAAGGGGGTCCCCATCCGCATCACCAAAGCTTCGTGGGCCCATCTCTCGGATACTTTCCCTTCCCTGCTTGAGGCCCCTTCGTCCGCTCGCAATTCTAGCCATCAGACTCCAATAATCCCTCATATCATTAGCAGTTTATCAGACTCAATGGACGTCGTCTCCTTCTTAGAACCACCACCGGGCTTCGAGAAGCTCAAGAAGAAGGCCAAGAGAAAGTCTGCCTGCAGACCCCTCTCTCACCTCCCCCACAGGAAGCATTTATCCCTGATGAAGAGAAGCTTTCCTCCAAGTGGATCCAAGGGTAAATCTGTATCCTCCTCATCTTCTTATCCTATTAATTCAATGAGTAGGCAAAAATTTAATGAAATCTCAGTAAATTGTGGAATAAAGGAACCAATAAACCCTCTAGGGCTTGATGAACTTCAAGCACTAGAGAAAGAGAGGGTTGAGCCTGCCTCATAGGTCTCATCCTCCTCCTTAGTAGTTTTTTCCTTTCTTTTCTCATGAATATAGGATCTTGGAATGTCAGAGGATTGAATAATCCCACCAAATGTAGAATGGTTAAAGACTGCATCCAATTCTCTAAAGTTGACATAGTTGGCCTTCAAGAAACTAAGTTAAATTCCATTAGGACTAGTACCTTAAAGGCCATTGGTGGTAATAGAATCTCATCATGAATTAATTTAGAAGCCTTTGTATCTAGAGAAGGTATTCTTCTAAGTTGGGATGATTCCCTTTTCTCCTGCTCCTCTTCCTCTATTGGCTTCTTCTCTGTTTCGGTTGTCCTCATTCACAAGCCCTCCAATTGGCAATTTATTGCCACTTTCATATATGCTCCCCATGATAGAGAAGACAGAGAAGTCTGCTGGTGGGAACTCACTAGAATTAGAAACTCCTACTCAATGTCTTGGGTGGTCTTTGGTGACTTTAACATGACTCTTAGTCTAGAAGAGAGAAGTGGCAGAACTGGTGTTTGGTTCGAAAGTTGTTTCCATTGTAAAACTTGAGAAAATTACACTTTGATTCTCAGTTACAAAGAATTTTAAATAACTCTATTACAAACTCGAACAAAAGACACTACAAGTGTAGATCTCCTGTTTTCGTGGGACTTTGCCTGTGCCGGGGACGCGTAATCCATGGACCACCGAGCAGCGATCGTCGAATCGACGGGGTTTAGTTGATGCTTCGCAAAGGAAACAAGAACTTAAGCAAATATCTTAGCAAAGTAAGATATCTACTCTTCTCAAGAATAAGTCAAAGCTTAAACTCGAGGAATCTCCACGTAGATCGTGTTCTTGAACTTTAGAAGCTTGGATTCTCTCTCTCTCCTTGCAAAAGTTCTGCTTATCTGATCTCTGATTGCCCCCCCTTTGCCCAAGTGGATGTAGGGAGGTATTTATAGCCTTTGGGAAACGTGCCCTCTGAAGAAACACAAGTGTCATAAGTGCCCCATATTTGTAGTTAGCGGCGGCTTCGAGTACGCCTCGCTAATCGGCGAGGCGTTGTCGTCCCTCCAGCTGTTGTAACGGTTTCGCTGCTTTTTAGGCACGATTAAATGCCCTAAAATCACGCCTAGTGGGCGTATTTTCAGCGTGTAACCGCCCATTAAAGTAGCTGAACGTCTCTTTGCATTGATAAATTCAACTGGGCCTCACCAGCATTGATTTAGACCCTTCAAGAGCTCATTTCAAGTATTCTGGGTGTCTCGCCTTTGGCGAGTCACAAGTAAGTGTCTCGCTAACAATGAGACACATCAAGGTGTCTCGCTCGTGGCGAGGCACAAACAAGTGTCTCGCTAACAGCGAGACACATCAAGGTGTCTCGCTCGTGGCGAGGCACAAACAAGTGTCTCGCTAACAATGAGACACATCAAGGTGTCTCGCTTCGTGGCGAGGCACAACAAGTGTCTCGCCATGGCGAGGCACAACAAGTGTCTCGCCATGGCGAGGCACAAACAAGTGTCTCGCTAACAATGAGACACATCAAGGTGTCTCGCTCGTGGCGAGGCACAAACAAGTGTCTCGCTAACAGCGAGACACATCAAGGTGTCTCGCTCGTGGCGAGGCATAAACGAGACAAGTGTCTCGCTAACAGCGAGACACATCAAGGTGTCTCGCTCGTGGCGAGGCATAAACAAGTGTCTCGCTAACAGCGAGACACATCAAGGTGTCTCGCTAGTGGCGAGACACACACAAGTGTCTCGCTCATGGCGAGGCACAAACAAGTGTCTCGCTAGTAGCGAGACACAGGCGAGTGTCTCGCTTGTAGCGAGGCACAAACAAGTGTCTCGCACTGTAGCGAGACACAATCTTTCCATGTGTTGACTTCTTAAGATTTCGACGACGTTGTCATTCGATCTTCTCATAATTTAGTCATATTTGAGGTTCTTCAGCAATTTTTGATGCCTACAGATACCCTCCAAAGTTTTCGGACTCCTCGTATTTTATCGAGGGTCCGGAATACTTTGATAAGATGCTTTGCTTCGCTCAACGCTGAACTTTGTAGAAGAGGCCCGTGTTTTGCTTCAGCCAAACCTCGGTACGCGATGTCGCTATCCATATTCTGAGTTCAATAACTGTTGCATTTGTATTTGAATGGATTGAAATGTCGAAGTCGATTTTGGACTAATCATCTTCATCTTGAAGGTCACCACTTGGGTTGCGATTGAATACCTTGAGAATCATTCAGAGAAAGAAAGCGTTGTCTGGTTTTCTGAACATCAGATTTTCCAGGAAAGCTTTTTTTTCTTTTCGCACGAGGTGAATGCGCGCGACAGTTTGTTGTGTCGCGCTCGAAGGGGAATGTGCGCGGCAGTGTTTTGTGTCGCGCTCAAAGGGACCGCCACAGAATCTGTCTGAGCATGCTTGAGCTTCCGGAGGCGATGTAATGGCACATTTGTTCTAGCAATCACGGTAGGAGAAAGTGCTTAACCCCGACAGGAGGAGTGAACCCACTGTCTCAAATTATTGCTTGTACGATAGATATAGGATTTTTGGCAAATCCTCAGCCATCAACGGATTTGATGAGCCTTTACCAACTACCGTTTGAGTTGGACTAGCGTGTAGATTATCTGAGTCCGTTTCTACATGTTACGTTGTGCTAAAAGAGTGAATTCTCTTAGACTTTATGCTATGATATTGAATACGTAGACTCGGTCAATTATCACGGGAATTGACTACCCGGCGGCGTGTGTTAGACGCTGACTTATCTCTGGTAAGGGACAGAGATAACATCCCTATGCATAAAAGCATAGTTTAGGTGTCATTAGGTAATGACATCTATGCTACGATATTGAATCGTGGGCTTCGATCAATTATCACGGGAATTGACTACCCGGCGGCGTGTGTTAGACGCTGACTTATCTCTGGTAAGGGACAGAGATAACATCCCTATGCATAAAAGCATAGTTTAGGTGTCATTAGGTAATGACATCTATGCTACGATATTGAATAATGACTTGATCAATTATCACGAATTGATTACCCGGCGTGTGTTAGACGACTTATCTCCGTAAGGACGAGATAACATCCCTATGCATGAAGGCATAGTTTAGGTGTCATTAGGTAATGACATCTATGCTCGATATTGAATCGTAGACTTGATCAATTATCCGCGGGAATTGATTACGTGGCGTGTGTTAGGCGTGACTTATCTCCGGTAAGGGGCGAGAGATAAAATCCCTATGCATAAAAGCATAGTTTAGGTGTCATTAGGTAATGACATCTATGCTACGATATTGAATACGTAGACTTGATCAATTATCACGGGAATTGATTACCCGGCGGCGTGTGTTAGACGCTGACTTATCTCTGGTAAGGGACAGAGATAACATCCGTACTACGCATAAATAAGCGTAGATTTAATATAACCAGCTATGTAATGAATACATCAACTTCTGGAATTGTGTCTTCTCTTGGGGCGAAAACGAACCCGTTGTGTTTTCTCTTGGGGCGAAAACGAACCCGTTGTGTTTTCTCTTGGGGCAAAGACGAACCCTGTTGTGTCTTCTCTTGGGGCGAAAACGAACCCGTTGTGTTTTCTCTTGGGGCAAAGCGAACCCATTGTGTCTTCTCTTGGGGCAAGAGCGAACCCATTGTGTCTTCTCTTGGGGCAGCGAACCCGTTGTGTTTTCTCTTGGGGCAAAGACGAACCCTGTTGTGTCTTCTCTTGGGGCGAAAACGAACCCGTTGTGTTTTCTCTTGGGGCAAAGACGAACCCATTGTGTCTTCTCTTGGGGCAAAGACGAACCCATTGTGTCTTCTCTTGGGGCAAAGACGAACCCTGTTGTGTCTTCTCTTGGGGCAAAGACGAACCCGTTGTGTCTTCTCTTGGGGCAAAGACGAACCCTGTTGTATTGAAGAAGAAGAAGGTATTTTCTTATCTTCCGCTTCAATTGACAACTCTTTGTTCATGCGAACTGAGAGTTAAAAGATTCTTGGTGCACGTGCACTAAGAAATCTATAGAGAAACTCAAAGTGGGATCTCCACTTCGAGAATCAAGTTAGAGTCGGGCCACGTGGCATTGACTCTGAAGATACCTTTTAACTCATGTGAGTAAAAGGTGGAATTTGGATAACCCTAACTGCATGAAGGTCTGATTACCCAATTTACATGGTTTGGCTCTAACTATTGAAAGTTTTGACCAAGCGGGAGTGAAAATTTAAAATGACCCTAACTGTTCAAAGGTTTGGTCAAGTGAAGAATGACCCTAACTGTTTAAAGGTTTGGTCGTACTGGACCCAGTGGGAGTAGATTTGATTAAGAATTAACTATCAGAGATAATAGTTAACATGATAATTACTTTCTTTGTGGTCCTGCCATCCTATTGAAGAGGATTGGTGGGAGAGTTTAGCAGAGTTATCAGAAATAACTTTCTTGTGGACCTACCATCCTGTTGAATAGGAATTGTAGGGGATTTTGGAAGAGTTGGCCGAAGATGAAGGAAAGAAGGTATTTTCTTATCTTTCGCTTCACAGTGGAAGTTTGAAGACCATGACTCTGGTATTTCTAGGCTATCGAAATATGATAAACCTGGGTCCTTCATCATAAGACGGGTTATCCTGAGTACACTAAGGATAGTATCTCTTCAGGAACTTCCCATTAATTGGCATTGTGATCTTATCACTGTCCTGCTACCACGTTTAGCGAACAAGTTGGATCTGCCTCGTACCTCTGGGGTTGCTCTTGTAGGTATCCGGGCCGTAGTACGATAGGTCCGAAGAGCTTCACCAAGTTCGTTACTTTGACGTTATGATCCCGGCGTCAATTAGAGCCTGGATACTGTCTTTAAGGACAAAATAATTTTTGGTAGGATGATGGACCCTCCTGTGATATGCACAGTATTTAGGATCTGAAGTCTTGTCAGCCTCCTCCTGATTTGTAATAGGTGGCAACTTAATTTTGTTGTTGTCAAGGAGATACTTGAAAATAATCGGAACTTCTTCATCTCTGAAAGAGTATGTCCCGTGGAATTCTAATTTAGAAGCTTTTTGTTGCTTCCGAGGTTGTTGGCGTGGTTGTAATTGCGACGTTTGATTTACGTCAACAGCAGCCACAGATGCCTTTCCTTTATTGCGAGAGGCAAAATTTACTGTTGAGGAGTCAGCCATCTTTTCACCTCTTGCAGCTTTCTTCCTTTTGAGGAAACGTTCGGCTTGTTCTCCTCGTATTTTCAGATCTTTTCATGTAGTTGGTGGGACGACCCTTATGACTTCCAACAGATCAATGGAGAGATTATTGTGGCACGTCTGCAATATGAATTTCTCGATGATTGGATCTTTGCAGTTTATGGCCTTATTGCGGAAGCGCTTAACGAAACAGTAAATCGTCTCTCCACTCTTCTGCTTTTCATCCAAGAGGGTTCCAATCGAGACTTCGGTATCGTCATCGAAAAAATTACTGAGAAACGAATTTTCCATGTCATCCCAGCAGTTAATGCTCCCAGCTTTGAGTCTTTGATATCAATCGAAGGCAGCTCCACGAAGGGTACCAACGAATGACCGAATCATCAAAGGCTCATTTCCCGAGATCACCCCCAAATGAGACTTGAAATAGATCAAGTGCTGTGTAGGCGAACCTCTCCCGTCAAAAGGTGTGAAATTAATCAAACTGAATTTCGGCGGGTAAGGGATTGAATCCCACTCTTTCGGATATGGACACGGGATGCCGGTCTTCTTAACCTCGTGAGCAGACATTAAAGAATTGATTTTATCTTCAAGCTCCTTCATTTTTTCGCCATCATCCTCCCCTTGTTTTGGATTACTTCCAATAGGAAGAATTGGATCATTTCCACCTTGAGCACCAGATGCAGCTTTCTTTGGAGGTTGATCAACGTAAATGTGTTCATCTATCTCCGAATCACTGTCTTCGACATTATGGGCATTATGGTGGATAACTCCACCTTGTTGACTGGATTCAGGCTGTAGATGAAGCGTTTAATTTTGCAATTCCCTCATCTGTTGCATGGCTAGCTCCATTTCTGTTTTCATTTCGGCCTTAAGCTCTTCTCTTTGCTTGGCTAAGGCTTCTTGTAACATTTGAGCCAGGACATCGGGAGTGTTTGGGTCGAAAATGAGATTCTTTGTTGTTTCCATTACAAAATATTTCGAATGAAAACAATTGAGAAAATTACACGTATAACTCTCAGTTACAAAGAAATTTTAATCACTTTCTCACAAACTTCGAGCGAAGGCGCTACAGCGTAGATCTCTGTTTTGTGGGACTTTACTGTCTTGGGGGCCAGCGTAATCCGTGGACCACCGAGCAGCGATCGTCGAATCGACGGGGTTTAGTTGATGTTTCGCAAAGGAAACAAGAACTTAAGCAAATATCTTAGCAAAGTAAGATATCTACTCTTCTCAAGAATAAGTCAAAGCTTAAACTCGAGGAATCTCCGTGTGGATCGCGTTCTTGAACTTTGGAAGCTTGGATTCTCTCTCTCTCCTTGCAAAAGCTCTGATTTCTTTGATCTCTGATTGCCAAAATGCCGATCCTCTGCCCAAGTGGACGTAGGAAAGTATTTATAGCCTTTGGGAAACGTCACCTCTGAAGAAACAAAGTGTCATAAGTGCTGGACATTTGTAGTTAGCGCGGTACCGAAATGCCTCATAAGTTGCCTCACATCAGGTAGCCGCCGGGCGTACAGGCAAGATACGCCTCGCCGACTAGCGAGGCAAGGTCGCCCCTCCACCGCCGTAACGGTTTTCCGCTTTTAGGCACGATTAAATGCCCTAGAATCACGCCTAGTGGGCGATCTTCGCGGTAACCGCACATTAAAGTGTCGAGCGTCTCTGCATTGATAGCGTCAAGTGGGCCCCACCAAGATTGATTTAGACCCTTCGAGAGCTCGCCGTATTATGGGTGTCTCGCCTTTGGCGAACACAAATAGTCTCGCCTATAGCGAGACACATCAAGGTGTCTCGCCAGGCGAGGCATACACAAGTGTCTCGCTTCGTCGCGAGGCATACACAAGTGTCTCGCTTCGTCGCGAGGCACACATAAGTGTCTCGCTAGCGTGAGACACATCAAGGTGTCTCGCTTCGTCGCGAGGCATACACAAGTGTCTCGCTTCGTGGCGAGACACAATCTCCTCATGTGTTGACTTCTTGAGATTTCGACGACGCTTGTCCTTCGATCTTCTCATGATTTAGTCATATTTGAGGTTCTTGACAATTTTGATGCCTACAGATACCCTCCAAAGTTTTGAGACTCCTCGTATTTTATCGAAGAGTGCGGAATACTTTGGATAAGATGCTTTGCTTCGCTCATCGCTGAACTTTGTAGAAGAGGCCGTGTTTTGCTTCGGTTTCTCGAACCACGGCTCTGGCGTCGTCGCTGACCATATTTTGGGATCAATAACTGTTGCATTTGTATTTGAATGAATTGAAATGTAGAAGTCGATTTTGGACTAATCATCTTCATCTTGAAAGTCACCACTTGGGTTGTGATTGAATGCCTTGGGAATCATTCAGAGAAAAAGCGTCGTCTGGTTTTCTGAATATCAGATTTCCAGGAAAGCTTCTGTATGTACTATGGAACCAATTTGTCTTGAATATACTGCCTTGAATCCCGTACGGAGAATAATTGTCAATATCTGGGATTGTCCCACTTGAAGAAAGCGAGCGAGACAATCTGAAGTCTCGCTAAAGGATAGCGATTAATGTTGTCTCGCTTGAGCGAAGCGGCTGGACCTGCCTCGCTTGAGCGAAGCGGCTGGACCTGCCTCGCTTGAGCGGGGCGGTTGGACTTGCCTCGCTTGAGCGGGGCGGTTGGACTTGCCTCGCTTGAGCGGGGCGGTTGGACTTGCCTCGCTTGAGCGGGGCAGTTGGACCTGCCTCGCTTGAGCGGGGCGGTTGGACTTGCCTCGCTTGAGCGGGGCGGTTGGACTTGCCTCGCTTGAGCGGGGCGGTTGGACTTGCCTCGCTTGAGCGGGGCGGTTGGACTTGCCTCGCTTGAGCGGGCGGTTGGACTTGCCTCGCTTGAGCGGGCGGTTGGACTTGCCTCGCTTGAGCGGGCGGTTGGACTTGCCTCGCTTGAGCGGGCGGTTGGACTTGCCTCGCTTGAGCGGGCGGTTGGACTTGCCTCGCTTGAGCGGGCGGTTGGACTTGCCTCGCTTGAGCGGGCGGTTGGACTTGCCTCGCTTGAGCGGGCGGTTGGACTTGCCTCGCTTGAGCGGGCGGTTGGACTTGCCTCGCTTGAGCGGGCGGTTGGACTTGCCTCGCTTGAGCGGGCGGTTGGACTTGCCTCGCTTGAGCGGGCGGTTGGACTTGCCTCGCTTGAGCGGGCGGTTGGACTTGCCTCGCTTGAGCGGGCGGTTGGACTTGCCTCGCTTGAGCGGGCGGTTGGACTTGCCTCGCTTGAGCGGGCGGTTGGACTTGCCTCGCTTGAGCGGGCGGTTGGACTTGCCTCGCTTGAGCGGGCGGTTGGACTGCCTCGCTTGGCGGGCGGTTGGACTTGCCTCGCTTGAGCGGGCGGTTGGACTTGCCTCGCTTGAGCGGGCGGTTGGACTTGCCTCGCTTGAGCGGGCGGTTGGACTTGCCTCGCTTGAGCGGGCGGTTGGACTTGCCTCGCTTGAGCGGGCGGTTGGACTTGCCTCGCTTGAGCGGGCGGTTGGACTTGCCTCGCTTGAGCGGGCGGTTGGACTTGCCTCGCTTGAGCGGGCGGTTGGACTTGCCTCGCTTGAGCGGGCGGTTGGACTTGCCTCGCTTGAGCGGGCGGTTGGACTTGCCTCGCTTGAGCGGGCGGTTGGACTTGCCTCGCTTGAGCGGGCGGTTGGACTTGCCTCGCTTGAGCGGGCGGTTGGACTTGCCTCGCTTGAGCGGGCGGTTGGACTTGCCTCGCTTGAGCGGGCGGTTGGACTGCCTCGCTTGGCGGGCGGTTGGACTTGCCTCGCTTGAGCGGGCGGTTGGACTTGCCTCGCTTGAGCGGGCGGTTGGACTTGCCTCGCTTGAGCGGGCGGTTGGACTTGCCTCGCTTGAGCGGGCGGTTGGACTTGCCTCGCTTGAGCGGGCGGTTGGACTTGCCTCGCTTGAGCGGGCGGTTGGACTTGCCTCGCTTGAGCGGGCGGTTGGACTTGCCTCGCTTGAGCGGGCGGTTGGACTGCCTCGCTTGGCGGGCGGTTGGACTTGCCTCGCTTGAGCGGGCGGTTGGACTGCCTCGCTTGGCGGGCGGTTGGACTTGCCTCGCTTGAGCGGGCGGTTGGACTTGCCTCGCTTGAGCGGGCGGTTGGACTTGCCTCGCTTGAGCGGGCGGTTGGACTTGCCTCGCTTGAGCGGGCGGTTGGACTTGCCTCGCTTGAGCGGGCGGTTGGACTTGCCTCGCTTGAGCGGGCGGTTGGACTTGCCTCGCTTGAGCGGGCGGTTGGACTTGCCTCGCTTGAGCGGGCGGTTGGACTTGCCTCGCTTGAGCGGGCGGTTGGACTTGCCTCGCTTGAGCGGGCGGTTGGACTTGCCTCGCTTGAGCGGGCGGTTGGACTTGCCTCGCTTGAGCGGGCGGTTGGACTTGCCTCGCTTGAGCGGGCGGTTGGACTTGCCTCGCTTGAGCGGGCGGTTGGACTTGCCTCGCTTGAGCGGGCGGTTGGACTTGCCTCGCTTGAGCGGGCGGTTGGACTTGCCTCGCTTGAGCGGGCGGTTGGACTTGCCTCGCTTGAGCGGGCGGTTGGACTTGCCTCGCTTGAGCGGGCGGTTGGACTTGCCTCGCTTGAGCGGGCGGTTGGACTTGCCTCGCTTGAGCGGGCGGTTGGACTTGCCTCGCTTGAGCGGGCGGTTGGACTTGCCTCGCTTGAGCGGGCGGTTGGACTTGCCTCGCTTGAGCGGGCGGTTGGACTTGCCTCGCTTGAGCGGGCGGTTGGACTTGCCTCGCTTGAGCGGGCGGTTGGACTTGCCTCGCTTGAGCGGGCGGTTGGACTTGCCTCGCTTGAGCGGGCGGTTGGACTTGCCTCGCTTGAGCGGGCGGTTGGACTTGCCTCGCTTGAGCGGGCGGTTGGACTTGCCTCGCTTGAGCGGGCGGTTGGACTTGCCTCGCTTGAGCGGGCGGTTGGACTTGCCTCGCTTGAGCGGGCGGTTGGACTTGCCTCGCTTGAGCGGGCGGTTGGACTTGCCTCGCTTGAGCGGGCGGTTGGACTTGCCTCGCTTGGCGAGGTAGCTTGAACTGCCTCGCCGGGCGAAGTCGCTGTCCCAACACTTAGCCATTTTTGATTGTTAATTTTGACCCGGCGTTGATAAGTGTATATGTACTTTGCGCTTGAGTTTCCCCTACGGCATTCAATGTTCATGAGCCAAGTGGATTGCATGTACTGTTTTCCTCTCGCCAAGAGATGCCACTAGTGACCGATGCTCCTCGCTTTCGGTCCAAGGTCGCTTCGAATTATTGGGCGTTAGAACATGGTGATCGCCGTGATTTACTTAAGAATGATCACCGACGCCCCATCGACAAAAATGCCGGATCCACGAGATAATGAGGAAGTCCGGCTATTTATTGGGGATTACATTGCGGATCGAAGCCTTATCTATTCTGGACCGAACCATGGTCGTATGAAGGTGATGGCTCTAATCTTTATTTACCTCCATTTGCCGCCATCATTCACTCTTGCTGCGCAATTTATCGATTAAGAGGAATATGTCTTGGAGGTTGGTGAGGATATGGAGCATACTAGCGGATATATTGGTAAAGATGCCATTCCAGGTTCTAGTGACAAAAATTACGTTCGGGTGCTTTACCCGGGCCTTGTAGGAAATGACAGCCCACCTCATAATGAACTGATGGTCAAAGCTGACACATTGAAGAATCGCTTGGCCAAAATAGGAAGGGAGTTACCTCCTAAGAAATCTCACCGGTGCTTCGGTTGGGTACATTCTACTGCCGACCGATGGTGGACACGGATGACATCTTATGTTCTCGACCGATGGAGTCGGGAACTCAAAGAGATTGGATTATATGTCCCCATCCGTGCTAGCATGTATGGAATTCCTCCCAGCTCGCATCATTTCCTCGCATTGCTGGAAATCTATAACCCAGATAGCAACACTTTCCTGACGAAGAATGGGGAATTGGGTCTACCACTTCATGAGATGATGAAGGTTTCCGGACTTCCAATGGGTGAAGCACCATATCAAGAATATTTTCCTAATCAAGATTGAGGGAAATGAAAGAGAAGAGATCACTTGTTTATGAAATTTTATGGGAGCTGACTTGCCACTATCAAGCTGCAATAGCGACAGTGGACGTGAAGGCTAGGAGGCTTCCGCAGATTAGCCATAAACAGTTCGCCGATTATCTATTCCAGAATTTAGAAGGTGAGGAGGATGTAAGTGAACAGAAAACCGCCACTCCTTCTGCCATCAACAAGCTGATTGCAAAGATCAATGCTCAATCCTTCACTACCCCATATGCTGAGGGCAAAATTCCTAAGGGGACGAAGTTTGAGACTTTCTTGTGGCAACTACAAAAGCAGATCAAGCCACAGACTCTCTTAGCGGGCTACTTGGCTATTTGGTTGAAGAAATGTGTAGTCCCGCACCAATCTTGGATGCCACGCCTTTAGAAGTGCTCTTCCCAGCCGTTGAACTGGTCACCGGTCGTCGCCTTTCTCTTCTTCCGGCAATGGTGGCAGATATTCATGGTGGACTCCGACGGATAGTTTCTGGTTTTCTTCATAGGGGCAAAGGGTCTTCTAACGACATCCCAGCTGTCAAAGTAGAATTACCATATACTTATTTGATGGCCTGGCTCGTGCTCCATCGTCCAGATTTGATGACGGCCCCCGACATAGTAGATTATGAACTGCCTTACTTACAGATCTTGGAAGAATGTAAATGGAAAGCAAGACAGTGGTCTGAAGCATCTCGCCAATTCAGAATTGCCAAGAGTTGGGAATTCTTCAAATGTTTCCCGAACTTTTCAGGCCGATATGATGAAATACTTGTAGATGCTGCTGGGCCTAGCGGAAGTCGAACTATTCTGGATCTTGGTTGTTTCCGATGGCTAATGAACATTCGCATCGGTTACCTGATCTTCCGGGTGAAGAATTCCTGTGACATAGAGCCTTATCTCCCATGCCGCTTCTCCCGTCAATTCGGCTACGATCAAATCTACATCGGGAATCCAAATCGGGGAATGAAGACTCATGGAGGTCTTATTGACGGTGCCCGCGCCTGGTATTGGAACATAAGCGGCTGCACCAATGCCAAGTTCGATCTCCTGGCTGCCGGCGAAGCTTGGATGACTTTTCTACACTGCAAATGGCTCATTGCAGCTAATGCTCCCACGGAAGTAGATCATACTAGAGAGCCTATACCAACCCGTGCTTCCCCCAAACGAGCTCGCCCTTCAACAAAATCAAAAGGCAAGAAGAAGGTCATCCAAGAAGAGAGTGAAGAAGAGGAATTTGATTATACAGTCCACACTTCTGAAGAAGAAGAAACGACTGTTCGTCCAGCAGAGGTCCGAATTCGGAGCGAAGTTGTAGTGCCATCGCCCCGCCGCTCTCCAGCTCGACAAGATGTACCAGTCAAACCCTCTTCTCGTGTTCCACCTCCTCCGAAGCGTCCTTTGAAACGGCCTCGCCAGAAGGTCGTTCTTACCCATCCCCATCGGATGACGGTTGAGACAGGGGAAGAAGAAGAAGAAGAAGAAGAAGAAGAAGCGACCGAACTTATACTCCGAAAGAAGGCTCGTCCATCACCGGTTGTTCATACTTCTGCTTCTATTGCCCGGGCAATAATGCGTACGAAGAAGGTCGCGCACAGGCTTCGTCGTACGAGTTCCCCAAAATCACCGACTCCTGAGGCGATAGACACTGATTTTCCGCTCGGAAGAGAAGGTATGACTCGTATTTAACATCTCGGGCTTTACCATTTCATCTATGATTATTAATTCCGGATCCATTTTTCTTATCTGAAGAAGGCGAGGTTCCAGCTGAACCTTCTCCTCCGAGAGTGTTCACTTATGAGGATCCCAGCTTGGAGATACCAACGCCTGAAGCTATGGATCAGGACACTCCTGATATCAATACCGATGCTGACGTTGACATCCCTCCGGCTTCTGAGGGTGTTGCTGCAGGTACGACCATTTCATCTGGATGGCGACTTAGAATCATGAAAGAGTCTGAATTGGTTCCTCCACTTATTGCTAACGCGCTTCATATTCTTTTAGAGAAATTTCAAGAAATGGGCGCAAGTGTTAGCCAAGCGGAGCCGAGTCTTGGTATGAGATTTGAACTTTACTTTTGTTCTCCCTTCGTTGTATTGAAGCACTAATATACTGTAACTGCAGTGATGGAAGAGCAGATTGAGGAAGAAGCAGCTTCAGGCGGAGAGCTCGATAAATCTACTGAACCCACGGAACCGGCTCTTGGTATGTACATATATGTTATTATGATTCTCATATATGTAGATATGTGTATACTAACACCCAGAGCGTATTGTTGATGTCACAGCGGAAAGCCAGAGGCCAACGGAGCCCGCACATGAAGAGAGTTTCGAGGGGTCATTTGAACAAAGCTTCGCTCAAATAATCTCTTTCTCTGAGTTCGATCCGCATCTGATTTCTGAGATGCTATCGGAACATGCTCAGAGGGAATCTACTGTAGAAGCTAGCTCTTCTGTCGGTACGTGTCTTATCGTCCAAGACTTGTTAGTCTTTTTAACGGATAATTGACACTTGATGGTATTCTCACCTGTAGGACTCGTTACTACTACTGTAGAGCAACAAACTCCTGCGGTCTCGTATTTGGAGATTCAACCTCTTGTTCTCCCTACTGAGTCTATCATTGTATCCACTGTTGCTGAGAGTCTGTTTGTTCAACCTGGACCACCAACTACTCAAGCCGAACCTGAATCAATTTCGGTGGTTCACGAGACTGAACAACCAACTATAGAGCAAACAACTCAGGTTGAAAGCCCTATTATGCACCCTGGACTACCGGCTATCCAACCTGAAATTGAATCAACTCCGGTGGTTCCCCAAGCTGGATTGATGAGTGTGGAAACAACTCCTGCTGGAGGATCTTCTAGCCGCATCGGTATATCTCCCAATTTTTGTTTCTAATGAAAGTTCAAGCATTTAAGACTTTCAAAAGTTAACATTTCTTCTTCTACAGCGCCTTCTTCAGTATTGTATGACACAATCAAGGCGTTGATGTCAGATGAGGATCCGGAGAAGATGGTCATCAGTGCAGAGCTTGAGGGTTTCACATTCCTTCTCAATAAATTGATTGAAAAGGTCGTGAATAAGGGTTCTTCCTTCAGCTCAGCTAAGCGGCTCCTCGATCGACATATAAATATCATAAGAGAGGAGGGTTTTCCTGACTTGGCTGACTCCATCGCAGAAGATCTGATCCAGCTAGAACAGGAATTGGGTGAACTTCAGAGACTTCGGTCTGGGGGTACTTCTTCTTATATCTCTTCTCGAATTGAGTCTATTACACAAGCTAGAGAAGCCAAGCGAAGAACTGTTGAAGAAGAACTACAGCAAGTGCAAGCTCAATCCGCGCGTCTAAGGGCAATCTTAAATACACGGGATGAAACCAATGCTGACTTGGTCCGCTCTGTCGAGACGCAATATCTTGAGATTGCTCGCCTGAAGAAGGCTTTGGAAGATGCTGAAGAGGCTCACAGTCTTTTGAAGATAGATTTGGCCAGCTCAGAGAAGACTCGCTCGAAATTAGCTGAGCAATTGAAAGCATCCGATGAGAGATCTGCTGAACTGGATCGAAAGATCATTCATCTTCTAACTCTCAACGATGCTTCAAAAGCTCTTCTCGAGAAAGAATTAGAAGAAAAATATCAGGCTGAACTCTCAGAATTAGAGGAACGAATCCGCCGCCGTCAATTATTTTCATAGAAGACTTTTGTTAGCTTTTGCCAACACTTTGTAATTCACTTTTACATGAAATAAAATTTCTTTTATTATGTTTTATCTATTCTGTTTTGAACAAATAAACATAATTTCAATAGGATTTTTGGCAAACCCTCAGCCATCAACGGATTTGATATGCCTTTACCAACTACCGTTTGAGTTGGGCTAGCATGTAGATTATCTAAGTCCGTTCTACATATAGCGTTGTGCTAAAAGAATAAATTCTCTCGTGACTTTGTGCTACGATATTGAATAATGAGGCTTTATCAATTATCACAGAATTGACTACCCGGCGGCGCAGTGTTAGATCGACTTATTCCCGATTTAAGGACAGAATAACACCTACTACGCATAAAAGGCGTAGATTTAATATAATCGCCTATGTAATGAATACATAAACTTTTGAATTGTGTCTTCTCTTGGGGCTTAAAACGAACCCGTTGTGTCTTCTCTTGGGGCTAAAACGAACCCGTTGTGTCTTCTCTTGGGGCTTAAAACGAACCCTTTGTGTGTCTTCGGGGCTTAAAACGAACCCGCTTGTGTCTTCTTGGGGCTAAAACGAACCCGCTTGTGTCTTCTTGGGGCTTAAAACGAACCCGCTTGTGTCTTCTTGGGGCTTAAAACGAACCCGCTTGTGTCTTCTTGGGGCTTAAAACGAACCCGCTTGTGTCTTCTTGGGGCTTAAAACGAACCCTTTGTGTGTCTTCTCTTGGGGCGAAAACGAACCCGTTGTGTCTTCTCTTGGGGCGAAAACGAACCCTTTCTGTTTTCTCTTGGGGCGAAAACAAACCCTGTTTCATGAAAGAAATTAATAATAGATGTTAATATTTTGGTGGCTTCAATCATTTAAGATTTTCGGCCGAATGGGAGCTTAGTGAATGTGACTGTTCACAAGTCTAATCATTCAACACTGCGAAAACGGATTATCCTGAATACATTATGGATAATATATCTTCAGGAACTTTCCGTTAATTGGCATCATTAACTTGTCACCATCTTGAGTGATCAAGCGATATGCTCCATTTGAGTAGACCGTATCAATTATAAACGGTCCTTCCCATTTAGGCTGGAATTTGCCTTTCTTCTTGGAATTAAGAATCATCGGTCGCCGGACGGCGAGTACCAAGTCTCCTTGCTTGAAACTCCGATGCCGGACTTTCTTGTTAAAGGCTTTGGAAATTCTGGCTTGGTATAGCTCAATTTGTTGCTGAGCTCCCAAGCGTTTCTCATCTAACACCTCAAGCTCTTCAAGACGCTTTTGATGTTGCTCATCGCTTGTCATCCCTATCGTAAGGGCTACACGAAGTGACGGAATTTGTATCTCTAAGGGCAAAACAGCTTCACATCCGTATACCAAGGAATATGGTGTGAATCCTGTCGGTGTTCGAACCGTGGTGCGATACGCCCAAAGAGCTTCACCAAGCTTATCATCCCAATCGCTTATTGGTTTTGACTAGCTTTGCTAAGATCTTGATGATAGTCTTATTAAAGGCTTCACTAAATCATTTCTTGGCGGGATTATAAGGCGTGGGCGAAGCGTCTTGTATTACGAACTTCTTGAGAATCGGCGAAGGCGTTCTTGATGAGCGAGGACCATTGTCATGCACAATTCGTCTTGGAACACCATATCGATAGATAATATGGTGTTTAATGAATTTGATGACAGTACTCGTTTTGACTTCTTTGAGTGGAACTGCTTTAGCCCATTTAGAGAAGTAGTCGGTAATCGCTAAAATAAAGCGATCACCTTTTGCTGATGGGGGAAATATGGGTCCTACCACATCCATTCCCCAGGTTTCAAATGGCCAAGAAGTAGCTGACGGGTGCAGATCTTCTGGTGGCTGATGCATGTAATTTGCATGTATTTGACACGCGTGACATCGTCTCGCATATTCAATTGCATCTCTAATCATGGTCGGCCAATAATAACCTAACCTTCTTAGTCTATCTCCCAGCTTAGGACCAGGTTGATGCGCACCGCAAATACCGTCATGTGCTTCTTTAAGTGCCTCTTCTGCTTCCTTGGTCGAAAGACATCGGAGTAACAATCCATCGTACGTGCGACGATAAAGTGTTCGAGATGCTTCGTTGTAGTAGAATCTCGGTGCTCTTCTTCGGATAGATTCCCTTTCTTTTATATCTTCCGGTAAAATACCGTGTAAGACATAATCTATAATAGGAAAGCGCCAATCTCGAAGTTCGGGTTCCGTTGAAATAGCATGTGTTTCCTTGACACCCAAAATATACTCTGGTATGAAAAGTTGGTGTGTCCTCACAGTGACGAACTGCTCTGTTTGAGGGGGTTGCGCCAATGAAACAGCCAGTGCTGCCAACGCATCGGCATAAGCATTCTGAAGCCGTGGTATATATTCGATGAAGAAACTTTTAAATGATTCCGCCATTTCTATTGCCACTTCATGATATGGGATTAAATCCGGATTTCTAACTTCATAGTCTCCGCGAATTTGCTTAACTATGAGTTGAGAATCTCCGAACGCTTCAAGATATTCGACCCCCAGCTCTTTAGCAAAACTGAGTCCAATAAGTAACGCATTGTATTCAGCCACATTATTGGAACACGGTTCGATCAGCGAATAAGCCCGAGGCATCACATGTTTCTCTGGGGAAACTAAGACAACTCCGACTCCGGCAGAAATCTTAGAACATCCAGGATCACTTGCCACATTGGTTGCGCGAGACGCTCCGTCGAAGTACAATTGCCACACGGGTTTATGAGAAGTGTGATTGACTTCGTAGGTTTCGTCAGGTAAATCTTCATAAAGTATAGCTTTATCGCTGACGGGTCGCACGGCTAGAAGATCACAAATCGCTTGTCCCTTCACCGACTTTTGCTGTTTGAAGTGGATGTCGTATTGCGAAAGGAGTAATGCCCATCTTGCTAATCGCCAATTCAAAGAAGCTGGTTGTGTCATGAATACTCGAATTGGGTTAACATCTGAGATGACATGTATCGTCTGTCAGGCCGGTAATGGCGCATTTTACGAGCTGCGAACACCAAAGCTGCATTCTTTCTCGATATCGATATCGGATTCACCACCATTGTCCGACTCAAATAGTATCTTGCTTGTTAAGTGACCGTTATCATCATCTTGTGCTAATAAAGCACTTAATGAATGGTTGGTCGCTCGACATAAATCAAGAACGCCTTCCCGATTTCGGCGACGAGAACAGAGGATTTGATAGATATATTTTAATATCTTCAAAAGCCTTCGACAAGCATCATCCCAAACTAATGAAACACCCTTCTTGGCTAGCTTGGAGAACGGCCGACACTTGCCCGCAAGGTTTGAAATAAACCGCCTTATGTAAGCCAATCTCCTTGCAACCCTCTCGAAGTTCTTTGAGATTCTTCTGGGTTGTAACTCATTAATCGCTTCACCTTGTCTCGATCAATATGAATTCCTTTGGCGTGGCAATGAAACCAAGGAATTTACCACTGGCCATTCCCAAGAAAGATTTAGTTGGATTCATCTTCAATTGATGACTCCGCATAAGTTCAAATACCGTCCTGAGATCTTTAATATGACCACTCTTATCCCGGCTTTTCACTACTAAATCATCAACATAGCATTCGACGGTCTTTCTTAGATGATCCTCAAAAATATTTGTCATCGCCCGTTGATAAGTGGCGCCTGCGTTCTTCAGACCGAAGGGCATAACGGTATAACAAAAGATACCAAGAGGCGTCCGAAATGAGGTATGTTTCTCATCGTCGGGATGCATCTTGATTTGATTATATCCAGAGAACCCGTCCATAAATGACATTCTTTCAAACCCGCACGTATTGTCTATGATGACATCTGTGATGGGGAGTGGAAAATCATCCTTCGGACATGCCATATTTAAATCTCTGAAGTCAATGCAAATTCTAATTGTCCCATTCTTTTTTAGAACAGGAACAATATTTGCCACCCAATCTGGATGTTGCTCTTCCCTGACGAAACCCGATTTTATGAGTTTCTTAACCTCAGCTACGATTGCTTCCATGATTTGTGGACGAAATCTTCGCTGTTGTTGTTTCACAGGTTTAGACTCTGGCTTGATATTAAGTCGGTGCACTGCTACTTCTGGATCAAGCCCAGGCATGTCTTCGTAATTCCAGGCGAATACATCAATATATTCCCGAACGAGAGAAATCAATTCCTCTTTTTCTTCTGGAGGAAGACTACCACTCACGAATATGGGTTTCGGATTATCTTCATCACCCATATTAACTTGAACAATCAGATCTTCAAGAGGGCTCTCTTTGTTCAAACCTATCGCCGAACTGAAGATTCAGATGGAAAGTCCAAGGGTCTTCCCATTCTGGTAAATAATCATCTTCTTCAAGCTGTGCAGGACTTATTGTGGTCATATTGGACATTAGCCCCTTGAACACTTCGCCAAGACTAAAATCAATCCTGTGTCAAGAATCGACGAGCCGCCATGATCATCAATTTGCCAACAAAGATTCGCCGAGGATGAAGAAACATAGCCAGACCCTTTTATATTCATAATAACGACGGGCTTTCCTTCTAACATGAGAGGGTCGAGGCGAACTGCACACCGCCGTCCGGCCAAGACCGGTCCGTAACGGTTATATCCCCATTTCTTCATGTAATGGTGCGCTTGTGAGCTATATTTGGAAAAATGCTTGCACGGATCATCGTTGCTATCTTGATTCCTGCAATAATCTTGTGGTGGAGATTTTCTTCCTTTTCCAAAGATTGTTTGCTTTGCATCTTTCAAAGGAAGGAGGAATGTTGATCCCGCCGAACTTTGAAGGCATTTCTTCACCGTTCAACGACGAGCGTACATGTACATCATGATCCCTCGCATAATACCGTGACATAAAGATCAACACTATGTACATACTCTAAATCGCCATTTATTATATGTTCTTCTAAGCCGCTACATAACTTTCTCCTCGACGATTCAGATCCGCCAAGATCGATTACAAGAGGTTCGATGTCATTAAATACAAAGCTTCCATCGAATCGAGCCCGCCTCGAATCGCCTTCATTACCGCTGTCCGCACTCGGGCCGATGGTTCAAGATCGGATTCAAAGACCATACAAAAGAGAGTCAAGAAATAATTTTCTAACCCTTGAATGGTTGCTTATCGCGACCACCGTCTTGACCACATTATCGGTGTCGACATACTTCAAGCATCGATGTAATGTGGATGGGACTATAAGGCTACCGTGGATCCAAGGTCCACCCAATAGTAGGTTATATGAAGTCTGCATCGATTACATAACATGTAACTTCAGATTTGAGATCTCCAAGCCGCACTTTATCCGATTTTACCCAAAGGTGCGGACCGGTATTAAATCCATAAATCACCGCGTCTCAGAGAAGCCAATTTGCTAGCGAATTCCAAGATGGTACATCAACCGAGTGGCATAATGCCGACCGCATCCGTGATCAACTTGAATCTGTTGGCGGCAATCGAGCCAATGTACCCAAAGGAAGTATAATGGCTGTCATGCTTTGAATTTTTCACCGCATATCCTCCTGCAAAGGTTATGCAAGGGAATTGTGTTGTCGCCAAGTTGCGTTGTTCGGCCTTCTCCTAACCCGCTTGACTTGAGTAATAAAAGCTTCAATCGCCTAATGCTTCCCGTAAGGCTTCCTAGTCTCTTTAGAAAGACGTAGTAACTCGTAAAGAGTTATCCTTGCCGGAATGTTGGCTAACCGGGTCATAACGCCAAAACGATATGATGAGCGAACTTCGGTTTGTCCCTCTAATCGGATGATTAAATCGACCGCTCGACTTGCACCTCTTGAGGTTGTTTATCTTTCTCGCTTGGTTGTGTCCTCCTTGGCTACTTCTGGCGCTGCGGTGTGTAGGTGGAGTCATTGCCGCCCCCAGTTCCGTTAGAGTTTTGGCATTCGAATCGGAATTCTCGGGGTATTGATAACTGAACTTATGCCCACTTCTGGTAGCAAAAGCTGGGTTACCTTCTGTCACGAGAACTTCATGTTCATTTTCGATGACTAAAGAATTGAGCTTTTTCGCCACCCTCTTCCTAATTGCCAAATATGAGCACAGAGCTTGCCTTTACGCTTGGACTTCCGTGTTGAAGAAGACCCCGTCCATTGCTCATCTTGAATAAGATCTGGATGAATCCAAAGTACTTCGCCATTAGGAGCTGTGTAAGATACCAACCCTTTCTGACGTTGCCCATGCGGATCATCATTAACAGTTTTAACTTCAACCTCAGGGACAATCTTCTGTAAATATGACATAGGCGGTAGAGATCCAAAGTTGATAGCCACCATATTTGAACCAACTTTCTTCTCCTTCTTCGCCGTTATGATTCCCGCATCGATTAGAGCTTGAATTTTGTCTTTAAGAACAAAACAACTCTTAGTCGGATGATGGACCCTTCTGTGGTACGCACAATATTTGGGGTCCGAGGTCTTGTTAGCCTCCTCTTGATTTGTAATTGGAGGCAATTTGATCTTGTTGTTATCCAAGAGGTATTTGAAGATAACTGGTACTTCTTCCTCTTTGAAAGTATAGCTCTTTTGGAACCTAGTATCCGGAGCCTTCTGCGATTCTTGAGGTTTTTGTTGAAACCTCAATTGCGGTTGCTGCTATTGTGAAGCTTGTTGTTGCTGTTGGAATGCCTGATTTGCTTCAACAGCATTAGCTTGCGCCTTTCCTTTGCCACGGGGCACAAAATTCGGCTTGGAGGGAACCGTTGTGGGTTCACCTCTCTCAGTCTTCTTTCTCCTGATGAACCGTTCTGCTTCTCCACCGTTGAGTTTCAATTCCTTCCAAGTGGTTGGTGGAGTAACCCCCATGACTTCCAACAATTCTATAGAAAGATTGTTGTGGCAAGTCTTCAATATGAACTCTTCAGTAATTGGATCTCTGCAATTCATAGCTTTATTGCGGAAACGCTTAACGAAGGTGTCAATTGTCTCCCCATTTTTCTCGCTTCGCCTAGGAGAGTTCCAATGGAAACTTCGTGGTCATCATCAAAGAAGTTACCGAGAAAAGAGCTTTCCATGTCATTCCAGCAGTTAATGCTCCGGCTTTGAGTCTTCGATACCAATCGGCAGCCTCAAGGGTACCGATTTAATGACCGAATCATCAAAGGCTCATTTCCCGAGATCACCCCCAAGTGAGATTTGAAATAGATCAAGTGTTGTGTAGGCGAACCCCTCCCGTCAAAAGGTGTGAAATTAATCAAACTGAATTTCGGCGGATAAGGGATTGAATCCCACTTTCTCGGATATGGACACGGGATTCCAGTCTTCTTGACTTCCTGTGCGGACATCAAAGCATTAATTTTGCCTTCAAGCTCCTTCATCTTTTCATTTTCACCCTCGCCTTGTTTTGGATGATTCCCAGTAAGAGGAATTAGAACATTTTCGCTTTGGGTAGTGAACATTTTTTTCTTTGGAGGTTTATCGGCATAAATGTGTTCATCTATCTCCGAATCACTGTCTTCGACAGTATGGGTATCATGATTGATAGCTCCACCTTGTTGACTAGATCCAGGCTGTTGACTAGACCCAGGTTGTGCAGCCGTATGGGTTTGCAACTCCCTCATCTGTTGCATGGCTAGCTCCATCTCTGTTCTCATTTCGGCCTTAAGCTCTTCTCTTTGCTTGGCCAAAGCTTCTTGTAACATTTGAGCCAGGACATCGGGAGTAATGGTAAAAGCCTCCCTACGGTGACGACTCATACTTGAAGCGATGCCGATGCGAAGCTATTCTTTGGCGGCGTCGGAAACTTCATCTTCGGATGACTCTCCTTCATGCATTCTTCTATAGTCAATGCGTCTTGTAGCTCGCAATTGTAATCGAGACATCTGGCTGAAACTTCGGTCTTGACTTTTCTGCGGGAGTGAAATCGGGGTCCTCATCATTCTTTGGCCCTTTTCCTTTGTTCACCATATTAATGGTGACTTGAAATTCATCTCGATGAATGGCGGATCTTCTTTTCTTGAGTGCGTCTTGACTCGGCTTCAAATCTTCCGTTGTTGGCAAGGAAAGCCTCTCGAATCTTGAAGCTCTTTGTGATTGGCGTTTGACTCGAACGAGGCACATCGATAACAGCGTCTTGATTAGTTGTGCACCACGAGCAAGAACAATTTATTTCATCAATTGTTCTCTTTCGTGTTACTACCCCACCGATGACACCGCTGATGTGGCTTGTCACTGGTTGAATTTTCACCCCCAAGTGTAACGTTATCCTTAACTGGAGGACACGTCTTCTTTTGGGGTCGTCGATCATTCGACTTGGGAGGCACCTTTAACTTTTCAACTTCATCTGCTGAAGTTGTCTTGGTACAAATCACAAGTGTTTTATCCTCTCTTGTGACTTCACGAATCACACGCCTCGAATTCTTCCCTTTAGTAGACTCGCGGACCCCTTGCGGGATGCTCAAACGAGATGCAATTGGGATTCTGGAGACTTGAGACATTCGGTTGCTTTCGGGACTCTTACGGGCGGAAACTCAACCGCTTTTCATCGGTGCCTTGCCTTTATTTCCAAGCCGTGGACCAAGGCGATTAAACACCGGTTGACGGATTTCCTGACTTAACGGCTGATACCTCACCGAGAAGCGGAAGAAAGAGGCGAAAAGTCGATTTTCACTAAGGCATGGAGGGCGCCTGGCTTTTGGCGGCGATTCGGCTATCGGCCTTGAGCGGTTTCTGCTACTGTTGTTGGCGGCCAATCTGCGCTAAGCGAGGCGGCTGTTATCTCGGGTGAAGAATTACGGCGGCGATTCTTGAAACCATCTTTTGGCGTTGACCGGGACCCAAACTTTGTGATTTTGAGTTGATTCCACGGTTGATTTCAACTCTGCGCCTTCGAACAATAGCGCGTGCGAGCTTCTGGCGTGCCGCGGCGGCTTTAAGCGTTCCTTCCTTGTCAATCGGTTCCTTTTAACGAGAACCCATTCTTCCTTAGGAGGAGCTTTGGCGAATTGAGGTTGAGGCGCTGTTACTTGCTGACGCCGCTGATCACGCGAGTTCATGTTGTAATGAACTCCGTCTGTTGATTCCATGGCCTTTGCAAGTTGTCGGGCCATCTTTTGACGTTGTCTCTGACGAGCCCTCTTCGTCAGAGTGGTTGAGATCTTGTTAAATGACTCCTTCTTCTGAAAGGAGTCAACTTGAACAGAGCTTCCGGCTTTGAAATCCACCGGGATGTTGTGGAGAGGGGAAATCGCCCGCCGCAGTTTAACGAGAATCGCTAAGCATCACAACGTAACTAACCTCCTCTTAGGAGATGAAATCCTCCGATGTTTGCGGGGTGAGGAAGACTTCGATGATGAAGAGGAGAGGTATTCTTCGAACTTGGCTTGATCGAAGTAGTAATCCAGTCCGTCGACCATGAGGTCGGCTTGATCACTGCAAGGCTGCGACACAACGATCTCGGGCTCGAGACCGTTGGCTCCCACTGTGGTCGCCATCGTGTTTGGGTCGAAAATGAGATTCTTTGTTGTTTCCATTACAAAATATTTCGAATGAAAACAATTGAGAAAATTACACGTATAACTCTCAGTTACAAAGAAATTTTAATCACTTTCTCACAAACTCGAACAGAAGACGCTACACGCGTAGATCTCCTGTTTTTGTGGGACTTTGCCTGTGCCGGGGACGCGTAATCCGTGGACCACCGAGCAGCGATCGTCGAATCGACGGGGTTTAGTTGATGTTTCGCAAAGGAAACAAGAACTTAAGCAAATATCTTAGCAAAGTAAGATATCTACTCTTCTCAAGAATAAGTCAAAGCTTAAACTCGAGGAATCTCCGTGTGGATCGCGTTCTTGAACTTTGGAAGCTTGGATTCTCTCTCTCTCCTTGCAAAAGCTCTGATTTCTTTGATCTCTCGATTGCCAAAATGCCGATCCTCGCCCAAGTGGGCGTGGGAAAGTATTTATAGCCTTTGGGAAACGCCACCTCCAAGAAACAAAGTGTCATAAGTCTTTGGACATTTGTAGTTAGCGCTGGGCACCGAAATGCTGCTGCTTGCCGCTTCGCCATCGGGCGAGGGTAGCTCGCCACCGCGCGAAGATAATGGCACGACTAGGCCGGGCGCTGGGAAGGGTCGTATTCCTCCAAACGGTTTAACGGCTTTTCAGGCACGATTAAATGCCCTAGAATCACGCCTAGTGGGCGATCTTCGCCGCGGTAACCGCACATTAAAGTGTCCGAACGCCTCGCATTGATAACGCCAAGTGGGCCCCACCAAAGATTGATTTAGACCCTTCGAGCTCGCCGTATTATGGGTGTCTGCGCCTTTGGCGAGACACAAGCAGTGTCTCGCCTTTGTGGCGAGACACATCAAGGTGTCTCGCCAGGCGAGGCATACACAAGTGTCTCGCCAACAATGAGACACATCAAGGTGTCTCGCCAGGCGAGGCATACACAAGTGTCTCGCCAACAATGAGACACATCAAGGTGTCTCGCCAGGCGAGGCATACACAAGTGTCTCGCCAACAATGAGACACATCAAGGTGTCTCGCTTCGTGGCGAGACACAATCTCCTCATGTGTTGACTTCTTGAGATTTCGACGACGTTGTCCTTCGATCTTCTCATGATTTAGTCATATTTGAGGTTCTTCAGCAATTTTTGATGCCTACAGGGAGTAATGGTAAAAGCCTCCCTATGGTGACGACTCATACTTGAAACAAGATTGTCCGGCTATTGCTAAGCGGTCGGAAATTTCATCTTGGATGACTCTCCTTCATGCATTCTTCTATAGTCACGCGCCGCGTAGCTCGCAATTGCAATCGGGACATTCTCTGGGAAATCCGAGAGCTAACTCTTCTTCCAGGGGTAAAGTCAGGATCTTCATCATTTGCCGGTCTTTTCCCTTTATTTACCATGTTAATAGTAACTTCAGGAAGTTCATCGGTTCGGATGGTAGATCTTCTCTTTCTTGAGTCGTCTTGACTCGGCGAATCTTCCGTTCTTTGGCGGAAAGCCTCGAATCTTGAAGCTCTTTGTGGTTGGCGTTTAATTGAACGGGCACATCCTGACAACAACGTCTTGATTAGTTGTGCACACGAGCAAGAACAATTTATTTCATCAATCGTTCTCTTTCGTGTGTTGCCACCCCCAGCCTGATGACACAGTTGATGTGGTTTGTCACTGGTTGTACTTTCACCCCCAAGTGTAACGTTGTCCTTAGCGGAGGACCGTCTTCTTTTAGGGCGTCGATCATTCGACTTGGGAGGCACCTTTGACGCTTTAACTTCATCTGCTGAAGTTGTCTTGGCATGGATCATAAGTGTTTTATCATCTCTCGTGACTTCACGAATCACATGCCTCAAGTTCTTTCCTTTAGTAGACTCGCGGACCCCTTGCGGGATGCTCAAACGAGATGCAATTGGAATTCTGGAGACCTGAGATATTTCAGCTTGCTCAGGACTCTTCTGGACTGGGTAATCCAAACGTTTCTTCACTGGTACCTTGCCTTTATTTCCGAGCTGTGGACCAAGGCGATTAAACACTGAAGTTGACAAATTTCCAGGCTTAATTGTGGTTATCTTAGCCGGAGAAGTGAATGAAAGGGGCGGAGAAACCAAATTTTTGCTAAGGCATGGAAGGCGCCTGTTGTTGGCGGCGGCTTAATTTCTCTACTTCTTGGCGGCTCAACTATCTCGGTGAAGACTGTTGGCGAGGCAGACTCTTGAGCCGATTTTGATGTCGACTTCGGGACCCAAATTTTGTGATTTTGGGTCGATTCCTTGGTTGATTTCGACTCCTGCGCCTTGCGAACAATGGCACGTGCACGAGCAGCGTGCTTTCGGCGCTTTAGGCGCTCCTTCCTTGTCAATCGGGTCCTTTTGACGAGAACCCATTCTTCCTTGGGAAGAGTGTTGACGGATTGAGGTTGAGGCGTTGTAACTTGCTGACGCCTCTGATCACGCGAGTTCGTGTTGTAATGAACTTCGTCTGTTGATTCCATGGCCTTTGCAAGTTGTCGGGCCATCTTTTGACGTTGTCTCTGACGTGCCCTCTTCGTCAGAGCGGTTGAGATCTTCTTGAATGACTCCTTCTTCTGAAAGGAGTCAACTTGAGCAGAGCTCCCGGCTTTGAGATCCACCGGGGTGTTGTTGAGAGGGGAAATCGCCTCCGTTGCAAGCGAACGAGAATCGTTGCGCATCACAACAGAACGAACCTCCCTCTTAGGAGATGAGATCCTCCGATGCTTGGGGGGCGAGGGGGACTTCGATGAAGAAGAGGAGAGATATTCTTCGAACTTGGTTTGATCGAAGAAGTAATCTAGTCCATCGACCATGAGGTCGGCTTGATCGCCGCATAGTCGCGACACAACGATCTCGGGCTCGAGGCCGTTAGTTCTTGTGTAATCATGGGTAATGCAGTTCGAAAGTTGTTTCCATTATAAAACTTGAGAAAATTACACTTTGATTCTCAGTTACAAAGAATTTTAAATAACTCTCTTATAAACTCGAACAAAAGACACTACAAGTGTAGATCTCATTTTAGTGGGACTTTGCTGTCTTGGGGGCCGTAATCCGTGGACCACCGGCGGCGATCGTCGAATCGGCGGGGTTTAGTTGATGCTTCGCAAAGGAAACAAGAACTTAAGCAAATATCTTAGCAAAGTAAGATATCTACTCTTCTCAAGAATAAGTCAAAGCTTAAACTCGAGGAATCTCCACGTAGATCGTGTTCTTGAACTTTAGAAGCTTGGATTCTCTCTCTCTCTCTCCTTGCAAAAGTTCTGCTTATCTGATCTCTGATTGCCCCCCCTTTGCCCAAGTGGATGTAGGGATGTATTTATAGCCTTTGGGAAACATGCCCTCTGAAGAAACACAAGTGTCATAAGTGCCCCATATTTAGTTAGCGCCGGTACGAGCCGCCGCCAAGCTACCTCGCCACCGGGCGTAAGAATACCGCCACCGGCGGCGAGGTAAGATGGGCTGCCTCGCTAACCGGCGAGGCGTTGTCGCCCCTCCACCGTTGTAACGGTTTTGTCGCTTTTAGGCACGATTAAATGCCCTAAAATCACTTAGTGGGCGATTTTCAGCGGTAACCGCCATTAAAGTAGCCGAACGCCTCTTTATGCTGATAAATTCAACCGGCCTCACCAAAGATTGATTTAGACCCTTCAAGAGCTCATTTCAAGTATTACGGGTGTCGCCTTTGGCGAAGTCACAAGTAAGTGTTCGCTAACAGCGAGACACATCAAGGTGTCTCGCTATGGCGAGGCACAAACAAGTGTCTCACTAACAATGAGACACATCAAGGTGTCTCGCCATGGCGAGGCACAAACAAGTGTCTCACTAACAGCGAGACACATCAAGGTGTCTCGCTAGTGGCGAGACACACACAAGTGTCTCGCCATGGCGAGGCACAAACAAGTGTCTCGCTAGTGGCGAGACACACACAAGTGTCTCGCTTGTAGCGAGCACAAACAAGTGTCTCACTAACAATGAGACACATCAAGGTGTCTCGCTAGTGGCAGACACACACAAGTGTCTCGCCATGGCGAGGCACAAACAAGTGTCTCGCTAGTGGCGAGACACACACAAGTGTCTCGCTTGTAGCGAGCACAAACAAGTGTCTCACAATCGGAAGCGAGACACAATCTTTCCATGTGTTGACTTCTTGAGATTTCGACGACGTTGTCCTTCGATCTTCTCATAATTTAGTCATATTTGAGGTTCTTCAGCAATTTTTGATGCCTATAATTGGATCTATTACGGGCATCAATACCTTCTACTCTCTGATTAATTCTATCCACCTTATTAATCTCCCTCTCAGTGGTAGAAACTTCACATGGTCTAATATGAGAGTCAATCCAGTTATGGCCAGATTAGACAGATTCCTTATGTCTAATGACTTTGAAGCTCATTTTCCTAACCTTATTCAGTATGCATACCCATCACCTTGCTCTGATCATTGTCCAATTGTTCTAGACTCTGGTGTCCCCCCAAGTCTTCAGGTTTGAAAAAACCTGGCTCTCAAATCATTCTTTAAAACCTTTTGTCCAATCATGCTGGAACTCCTTTTCAGATGGAGGTGAGACCTCTGGTACTCTTCCCTTCAAGCTTAAGCTCATAAAAAAGGCTAAAATAGTGGGAAAAAAATATTATTTTGGGTCCTTGAAACAAAACAAAATTAAAATGCTAGCAGTTCTTGACTCCCTGCAATATGCAGAGGATCTTAGACCCCTTAATGAAGAAGAGATCCAAACTAGACGTAAGCTCAAAGAAGAACTCTATATCATAGCCAAAAACGAGGAAATCTATTGGAAATAAAGATCTACGGTGCAATGGCTTAGGGAGGGAGACAATAACACTTCCTTTTCCCACCAATCTGCTACTTATCATAGAAGAAGGAACTTCATTCCCAATCTTCTGATCCAGGGAAACCTTCTCACATCAGATCAGGACATCCAGGAAGCCTTCTTTGACTTTTTCTCCAACCTCCTCCTTGCCAGAGAGAAACTTATGTTTGAGGTGGACGAGTCTCTCCTATACCCTCAAGAGCCCTTAGACCTGTCTATCCTAGAGTCCCCCTTCACTCACGAAGAAATTAAGAAAGCAGTTTTCGATCTTCACCCAGAAAATCCCCTGGGCCTGACGGTCTCCCTATCCTCTTCTTCCAAAAATTTTGGAACCTGATTAAAAAAGACATCTTCTCCTTCTTTCAATCTCTATTCTATGATGCCCAACCCCTCCACAAGATTAACTACTCCTTCATCTGCCTCATTGCCAAGTCTGAAGGGGCTAGTAATGCCAAGGACTTCAGACCAATCAACTTACTTAATAGCATCTTCAAAATCTTTACCAAAATGTTGGCCAATAGACTTAGTCATCTTCTATCCTCTCTTATAGATAAACCAATCTGCCTTCAAGGGGAAAGTCCACTCTTGATTCCATCCTTCTAGCTCATGAGATGATTCATCATTATTTCTCTGGAAAAAAAAAAATTTTGTGCTATTAAGGTAGACTTTATGAAAGCTTTTGATTGTGTTAATTGGGATTTCCTCATATCTCTCATGAGGGCTTGGAGCTTTGGCAATAGATGGTGCCATTGGATAAAACATATCCTCTCATCTTCTAAATCCTCAATCCTAGTTAATGGTTCCCCCACCAATTTTTTTATTGCTATCAAGGTTTGAAACAGGATGATCCTCTTTCCCCTATGTTGTTTCTTCTTGTAGTGGATGTCCTCAATAAAATATTGATGAACAATGTTTCATCAGGAGACCTTTCTGAGCTTAATCTCAAAGGTGATCTCAACCTCATCAGATCCCTTCAATTTGCTGATGACACTCTTATCTTCAGTAAGACCAACAATCATGATTTATCTATTCTCAAAACCATCTTCTACATTTTTGAGAACATCTCTGGTCTTAGCATTAATTATGCTAAAATAAACCTCTTCTACCTTGGCAAAATCCCCCTCAAAGGAAATCAACTATCAAACACTCTTAATTGCACCACTGGTACCCTTCCTTTCTCTTACCTAGGTCTCCCTCTCAAGAGAGGGTCCCTTTCTAGACTTGATTGGCAACATCTGTTAGACTCTTTCTCTAATAAGCTCTCCAAGTGGAAAAGTAAAACCCTATCTATTAGTGGTAGACTTACTCTTCTCAATTCAGTTTTATCTTCCCTCCCTCTTTACTACATGTCATTCTTTAAGTTACCAACTTGGCTCACCAAGGCTATTGACAAGATTAGGAGAAACTTCTTATGGAGTGGAAACCGCAGATTTCCAGACCCAAATGCTTAGTCAGATGGGAACAAGTCTGTAAATCCAAACAAGAGGGGCTTGGAGTCACTAATCTTTTCATCTTCAACCAAGCCCTTCTTTCTAAATGGTTATGAAAAATTCTCGACCGTAATTCTTTCATTAGCAAAGTCTTCATCTCCTTGTACTCTACACATCATTCCAACCCTATCTGCACACCTCCAAAAGGTTCAGCTTCTAAGTTTCTTCATGATTTGCATTCAATTCACCATGTTTTTTTTTTCAGTCTAGTTCAGTGGAAACTTGGTGATGGAGCGACTATCCGCTTTTGGGAGGATAAGTGGACTGGGCATAACTCCTTAAGAAGCCTATTCCCCAGAACTTATCAACTGGCTTTTTCAGCCAATTCTACTATCTAGTCGCAAGGCTTCTTCTACAACAACTCATGGAAGTGGCACCCCCCACTTAGAAGAGGTTCTTCCCCTGGGAGAGAAGTGATATTACTGCTTTGTATTTGCATCTAGAATCTGTAAGCAATCCAGATTTCTCCACTCAAGATAGTCTTTGGTGGCCCATGCTCTCGTATGGTACTTTTTCAACGAACTCTCTCTACTCCCTTATTAACAGTGGAGTTAGTCTCTCAAACTCTTACTCTTTTATTTGGAAGTCTTTCATCCCCTCTAAGGTAAAAATCTTTTTTTGGATTTTAATCAAAAGGAGACTTCAAACTAAAGAGAACTTGTTGAAAAAAGGTTGGACAGGGGACTCTAATTGTTCTTTTTGCAATCTAGAGTTGGAATCTGATAATCATCTGTTCTTCAACTGCCCCTACACTAAAGCAGTTTGGTCTCACTTTCTCCCCTATTTTCCTTCAGTGCATTGGCCAGATGACTTTAACATACTTATTGCTTCGAATGGCAGCTTCCTGTTAAATAACAGACTGCAATCTCTATGGAGAGTGCTCCTCCCTACCTTATGTTGGTGCATTTGGAGTAGTCGGAACAACACTATATTCAATGACTCTCAGACTCCTCCTCAAAAGCTAGCTTCTAACGTGGCACATTTTGTGTTATTCTGGACAGGGTTCTCCAACAGTAGAAAGGCTGAGCATGTGCACAAGACTGCATGCGATCATGGTGTGAGAAGTCTACTGCGGGACGACGTGGAAGATGCAGTTTGTGATAACTTTCCTAATGCCCCATAGCCTCTGTTTTTATAAGTGTTCAAGACTCTGGGTTTTGATTTGTGTCAGTTAAAAACTTTTCTGTGTTTGGGTGTATGCTGTGTATATTTGGGTATGCTGGGTGTCCAACTCTAAACAATCAGTTAGTTATCTTTTAATGGGGCTTAGTCGAACTTATCGAACGATTTTTACAGTGCATTAGGTGACGACAAGATCCTCTCCATAATCTCTAGTTTCTTATCGTTCTGATATTTTCCGCTTCCCCCATTTTCAGGTTTGTTTGTTTTATAGTTTATATTATATGAAATGAACAGGGCATCTCACCCTGTTTTTTACTTCAAAAAAAAAACAATCATTCCTAGTTTACACTTAATTTGACAAATAATGACCTTTGATGAATCAATCAACGATTATAATTACAAAAGTAGTGGTCTCTCCACTAATTTTTAGTAGCATAGAAGAGTTTGTAAAAATTAATCACGTGATAAATTTTTGTATATAAATCTCTATACTTATAGTAGTTCAGCAACTAGTGAACTAGTACAGCAACAATGTTCAAGTTGTGATTTAAAAAGAAAGTAACGCCATGCCCTCTAATTTTCAAAAAGTAACATCATGTACTTAAACTAACTTTTGTGAATGTATATTTTGATTCGTGAAACTGATAAGGAAAATGGTAAGTGTACTATAAGATTTGTACTATTATTGTACTATTTGACACAAAGTAATGGAGTCTACAGAAAATCATAAATTCTTTTGAAATTTGCAAGAAACTATCCTTTTTTATGTTCAGAAATAAGAGTAATATAAGCACTTGTGTACAAATATCAATACTCAACAGATGAACATGCAAAGACATGCTAACATAAACTTATAACTCTCTGACTATCATCATAACTTTAAAAGTAAATCATCTATTTCGTAATAATTCACCAGTTATTATATACCAAAATACACAACCCAAATTATTATCTCCTAGTTTCCCCAGGGAATTGGCAGTCTTTTAACTCAAGTAGGCACGACCAACAAAGGCATTTTATGCGCACGTCTTTTTCATCTCCTTGTTTGTTTCTGTCTTATCTCTTCTATGATGTCTTTACTGCTTGAGTTTGCTCTTTTATTTTATTTTTCTTGGACTTTTCTTCGCTTTTCTCTTCGTCACGTTGTGCTTTTATACAGCACGCGTCGCATTAAAAGCTTAAAGGAATTAAGTCAAAGAATGATGACCTTTTGAGTTAATCACAGTTACCTTTTTTTGGATTCAAGGTCTCCGCAACAAATAAACAATAATAAAATGGCTTTTGTTAACCAGTGCTCCTGAGGCACTGGTTTACCATATATATTAACATCATTATCATCTTTAATGTCTCCACTCAAGATAGTCTTTGGTGGCCCATGCTCTCTTCTGGTACTTTCTCATTGAACTCTCTCTACTCCCTTATTAACAGCAAAGGTAGCCTCTCAAACTCTTACTCTTTCATTTGGAAGTCTGTCATACCCTCTAAGGTAAATTTTTTTTTTTTGGATTTTAATCAAAAGGAGACTTCAAACTAAAGAAAATTTGCTGAAAAAAGGTTGGACGGGGGACTCTAATTGTTCTTTTTGCAATCTAAAGTTGGAATCTAATAACCATCTGTTCTTCAAATGCCCCTATACTAAAGCAGTTTGGTCTTACTTTCTCCCCTGTTTTCCTTCAGTGCTTTGGCCAGACGACTTTAGCACTCTTATCGCTTCGAATGACAGCTTATTGTTAAATAACAGACTGCAATCTCTATGGAGAGTGCTCTTACCTACCTTCTGTTGGTGCATTTCGAGTAGTCGGAACAACACCATATTCAATGATACCCAGACCCCTCCTCAAAAGCTAGCTTCTAATGTAGCACATTTTGTATTATTCTGGACAGGATTCTCCAACAGTAGAAAGGTTGAGCATGTGCACAAGACAGTATGCGATCACGGTGTGAGGAGTCTGCTGCAGGACGTCGAGGAAGATGCAGTTGGTGACAACTTTCCTAATGCCCTATAATCTTTGTTTTTATCAGTGTTCAAGACTCTAGGTTTTGGTTAGTGTCTCGGGGTTGAATTGTGTCAACTATAAACTTTTTTGTGTTTGGGTGTATGCGGTGTATATACGGGTATGCTGGATGTCCAACCTTAAACAATCAGTTAGTTATCTTTTAAAGGGTTTTAGTCGAACTTATCGAATGATTTTTACTGTGCATTAGGTGTCGACAAGGTCCTCTCCCTAATCTCTAGTTTATTTCGTTCTGATATTTTCCACTTCCCCCATTTTCAGGTTTGTTTGTTTGACAGTTTATATTAATGAAATGAACAAGGTACCTCACCTGTTTTTTACTTTAAAAAAAGATGTGAATTCAAAAAGTCATTACTATTGTCAATATATAGCATATGCTTTGAGAAATTGGGATTAATGAAGCTAATTAATTAATTAATACTTTTTTCATGGGGAACATATTTTCTTAAGAGAAGAAAGCCATAAAATGACATATCTTTACTTACCTTCTTCATTTTTGTAAGTCACTAAATCAGACTAGATTAATTAAGCAAAACTACTGAATCCCTTTCATTTTCTTTTATACTTCTATTCTAATAGGTGTAGAATATACGAAAATAATAAAGATAGTTTAATTAGTGAAAGATAGTTAAATAATGTGAAACCGTTAGATACTTGAGAAATGAATAAGGAATGCTACTTTGTATTATTCGATTTTAGTATATATAAATAGTTTACAGCCATTTTTATTTTGCTGGATATTAGAGACTTATTTGGTTTCAAAGCTTAACAATATTATTTACTGATGTACATATTTTCTTAGAAATTCTGCAAGTACAAATTTTATACTTAAGGTTATATTTGGTTAGTAAAATAGTCAATAAGAGCATTAACTATGAGAGAAGTAAGACAACTAATTAACCCTTAACTAAAAGAGAAGTAAAATATGAAAGTAATTAATTACATTAATTCCAAGACAATAAATGATCCTTCACCGGGACATTGGTTAAAAGGACCCTAATAAAAATAAGAGCAATGCTTTGGTACTCCAAAAATAGAAATATTATTAATTTTTATTTCTATAAATATAGAAAATGGACTATAATAGAAGATGGATATTTTAGTCATTTATCACTCAATTAATTTTCTTTTCCTATTTCTTCTCCCCTCCGTAACCGATTCACCAATCACTTTCCTGTTTTGATTTGTTGCACCTCATCCACAAATCAAGCACTGACTATCCATTTATAGATCCAAATTCTCATAGATCCAAATTTTAAACTAAGAATAAAATATACTATGAAAACCCTCTAAATAAATAGTATGATTTACAATGACAACCAACGATTTCATGAAAAAAAGCGTAAAAATAAGAAAAATTTTAGAAAAGAAAATTTATGATAAGAAAAATTTTAGAAAAGAAAATTTATGATAACTTTATTATTTCTTCTATTATTAATTAAAGTGAAAGTTGTCGATAATTAAATGCATGTGATATCTTTCTCATCAATTTTTAAAAATAAAAGCAGAGAAATAATATGTTACATGATAATGGTTCAAAAAATCTAGAGGAGAAAAATAAAAGTTTCAAACTAGAAAAAGATAAAAACAGATAAGAAAGTCTAAGAGAAAAGTGTAACTAAATTCAGCATGATATCATACGAAAGTTTGAAGGCGAGAAAAAAATTAGGTAGGAAAACTTGTATATTGATAACTAGGTGTGGAAACGAACCGAATCAAATCGAATACCACAGTATTCATATTCGTATTCGGTTAATTTTCCGCAATTGAAGTTGAACTTCGAATTAGGTGTCGAATAGGGAAAGGGTGTTCAAATTTGGTTCGTTAATTAGACGAATATTTGTCAAATGTTCACGAATATCTCAATAGCACACTTGTTAAGTCACAAGATCCTCAACCATGAGGTGTTGACTTCAAACTCTATGTTTGAAGTCTTTTCTTATTTATTTTCTATAATGTTTTACTTAATTGTTCTTATGATATTTCAATATAAGAATTATTATAGTGTACGTTTATAAATTATTAATATAATTGTTGATGTATATAATCACAGTCACTAACCTCGGGTGAGTTTAGTTTTAAAGAGAGCAGAGTCCGCTTTCTCTCCTAAAGCCCAGCCGACGCCGACTCACCAAAGGATTCGCCACAATGTAAAGAAGGACCTGCGGAAGAGGCGGAGTTGGGATCTCCGGTGGTTCCTCCGACGGTCAAGTTAGTAATGTGTGATAATCTGGTGGAGCAGGAATTCACTTAGAGAAGATTCCTTACCTTGTTAGTCGCTCACGCTTTTATAGGTAGGGTTAAGGGGTATTTCCGCCTTTCCATTAGTTTGGGAACCACCGGTGAGTCAGCCCTCCCCTCCACGTGTGAGCCGAGGATTGGCTGAACATCCCTCCGCCTGCTAGAGTGGCTGGCCTTTACAGGTGTTAAATTGGGCGTAATCTGAGGGTTGGTGTGGTCTATTCGCCATTAATGGGATGGGATTACCAGAATGCATGGGTCCGAGGTGTCTTAAATCTTGTGAGAGATGGGGAATTAAGGGCCGCCGCTGCATTTAATGTGATGTTGATGGGCTCGAAAATCGTGGTGGCCGCTGCTTGAGTGGGAGAGAATCACGCAGGTGAGAGAAAGGGGAGCCGTGGTTGGATGGCCGACTCATGCGCCTCTTAGGGCGCCCCCGGGATGATTCACGAGGAGGACGATTGGGAGCTTTATGCGCCGCCTAGAGGACGAAAGTGGCCGAAGGGTAGGCCCGATTCGCTCCACATTGTTTGGAGGGGTCGGCAACTTGTAGGAAGGGATCGTGAACGGGCGGCGGTCTGGAGGGACGACCGACACCGCCTTCGCTGGCCGTCCGAGAGAGAATCGCCGATGGGCCGACTCGCACCGCCTTCAGCGTCGGTCATGGCGATAGTCGCCGATGGACCGGACGGGCCTGCATACGCGTGCCTCTGGGAGCGTGGAGGTCCTTGTCGGTCCTCATTGGTAAACAAGCGTTCGTCGGATCGGCCTTCGGCTCTTCTCTTTAATCACCGATTAGTGGTTATGACCATAACAGCTTGGCCCCTTTCGCTGGAGTCGGTTGGAAACGAGTCCAAGTGAAATGAGTAGCGCGTTCTCGCCCTGAGGGGTTCGGCGGGGTTCAATTGTTACATCGATGGGACGTGGCCGACGCCGAAGCGCTTGGCCATTGGCGCCGCCTTCGGGCGAGGAGGTGGGGCCCTTCGATCGTTACCCGCTGCCTCGAGTGGGTTTTAATCCTCCTCACGATCGCGAAGAGAGCTACCGTAGCGGGTCCCACCGTATAAATAGAAAGAGGCACCGAGGAAGGCATTCGCTTTCTTCCCTCATCTACTAATTCAGCGATTTTCCTACGGTGGTAAAGATCCGCATGGATTCCGATCGCCATAAGCAACTTGATGAGTTCCGCCGGTTACCCAGACGCAAATGAGGTCTTTATGCTCGAATTTGACATACCGGAGGCTTACAAGTTGGAGGCTCCGGCGAAATCATCTCCGGTGTATAGCCACGGCGAGCGGAGGGCTCCCTTGTATCTCAAACACTTGGAATGCGGCCTCCGGCTGCCACTGCACCCTTTTCTTCAAAAAGTGTTTGATGAGTTAGGCGTGTCTCCAATGCAAATGACGCCAAACTCGATAGCCATATTAGTCGGCTTCACCGTCATCTGCCGTTGGCTCTCGATTCGCCGACGATGAGCGGCCGAGCCACTTGGTCGCGACATACCCGTAAGACGCCACTATTACCTTCGATGTTGGGAGAATTCAAGGTTATCCTTGACCTGCCCAAGTCGAACAAAGGGTGGAAAGATAGGTTCGTCTGGGTCACTGGGGACGACTCGAACTTAGGGTGCGCTGGCCCCGCCGAGATTAGAGAGAGACCCTAGAGCTCGCACTGCCGCCGAGCACCGGCGTGAGTTGGAGCAGATCGTCCACTACACGGGGCCGCGCACAATGGACGCTCTGCTCGACAGTCGGTCTTGCGGCTTCATGGGATTTTGTCCACTCCTCCTGGTCCTTCTGATGAGGCGAGGGCACATAACGTGACTTTCGGGGGGACAGTCGGGAGAGCGCTGCGGGCTGGGCCCACTTCGGATGAGGAGCTCCCGGAGGAACCCGGCGGCTGGGTTCGGCCACCAAACGGCCGAGGCGCCGAGCCGCCCCTCGGGGAATTCCGCCTCCACCGAAGTAGGTGAGAGGGCCGACGGGGCGATCAGAAGGGAAGCGGCCGATATCGTAGTGTCGCCTTTGGGTGGCGGGCTCGGTTTTCGGAGGACCCGGCAAAAGAAAACTAGCCATGGTCCCCGAGGTGCTAGACGGGCAGGAGAGAGTATGGAGCATCCGATAGGAGAGGAGTTGCTAGAGTCGGAAGGGCGGGAGGACGACCGACCATCGACCGAGACAGAGGGGGAGGTCGGCCCCCAAGGTACCGGCGCGGCCTCTGAATCTATGCCGGGGGAGGCTCCCATGGGGGG
Source organism: Asparagus setaceus (assembly GCA_012295165.1). Taxonomy (NCBI): domain Eukaryota; kingdom Viridiplantae; phylum Streptophyta; class Magnoliopsida; order Asparagales; family Asparagaceae; genus Asparagus; species Asparagus setaceus. The sequence goes on along the minus strand of CM022705.1, from coordinate 64,149,188 downwards.
CGGTATTCCATGTGGGAGCGACGCAGAGCCGGGACGCAGGGTCGATCATCAGGGGACAGCTCATCACCGACAGGGAAAAGAACCAACCGGTGATCAGGGAGCGGGTTTTGCTCCAGCGGGGTGGCCCTCCTCCTATCGCGCGGTTGAGGGTGAGGATTGGAACGGCTTAGTAGGCGATGATGGGGCTCTCTCCCTCGGCCGTTATGATGGGGAGCCGGATGCGAGCATCGCATAGGCCGCATGGTACTCGGATGCTCGCCGTCGGTGTTAAGGTCGAAGCTATGTACAAGGAAAGGCGGCAGAGTCAGCCTTGCCCGGATCGGGAGATTTTGACGGCGATTCCGATGTCGGCCGCACATCATCCCGCGGAGTTATTTGACCGTGGGATGTTTGGTGGAGGACGAGCCGCTCACCGGTCGCGGCCAGGCCATCAAGCCTATGAGAGGCTTCAGAGAAGCATCCGGCTACCGAGGTCCTAACGAGGACCTAGACCGAGCTATCAAGGAGCTTTCAATTAAGCAGGCCGAGCTTGATGATTGGCGGCGTGAGATGGAGGTTAAGGACCAAGTCATCAGGGAACTCAAAGCGTCCAGGGAGAGAATGTTGGTCGATATAGCAGATCTCCGACGACGCCTTCAGGACGGCGGGGGACGACCGGGGTCGTCCGATGTTTATAGAGAGCGACTCGGCGACGGCCAAGCAGTCGCTACTGAGAGGCAGACGCCAAAGACGCCAAGGCTCGGGCCATGAGGAGTCGGTCGCCCGTGAGCAACCGGCAAGGGAGTGTGTGCGACTTAAGGAATCCTTAAGCGTGGCGGAGGAAAGGGCTAAACATCTAGAGTCGCTCGACATCTGGCCATCCCCGAGAACAAAACCGACCGCCATCATCGAAGAATACCGACAAAGCACGATGGGGAAGGTCGGTTGCTCGCCTCGTATAGCGGGTTGTGACTTCATAGTTAAACAACTACCGTCCGAGTATCGGGGTCCTGTGCCGCTTCGATATCCTCCGGTATAGCCGCCGATAGATCTCCTCTCAAGATTTGAGGCATGGTGATACCACCCAGGCGACAACGACGCCGAGGAGGGAGAGGAGGACGGATCATCAAGCGGTGGCTCGCAGTTTACCGACCGGTCCGTAGTTTAGGTTTTAAGCACTCGCTTGTAATGTAATCGGCGGTGTATTTTGTACTTGCCCAATGAATGAATGCAATGAGAGTTTGTTTTCGTAGTTGTGTTTTGTGTCGCTTTCTATGGTGAGATTATTTGGTGAATTGACCGGCTTAACATGATCTGGTCACGCTATGCCTTGAATGGCCGGACGGTCTTCCATTGGGCTGCTGCCCAGACGCCTCTCGCCGCTTGAGTCGGCCTTTGGGGTCACTTGTTCTTGTTCTCGTTGGTTCATTGGGCGGTGGTAGTCGATCCGCCCGGACAAAACGAGCTTAGTTTTTGGGCGCAATGGGCCATCAGGTGATAAGCCTTGACGCCGTACTTCACCGCCGTGGGCGCTCAATTTCGGCGAAGAGACGTGGGCCATAAAGGCGGCTTTTAATTTTCAAGTGGCGGTTCGCTTGAGCATCAATCTCGACCGTTGTTCGCACCGTGGACGGACACGTGGGCATTACGGGTGTCTATATATATCCTTACTCCATTTGGGGATTTCTTTTTGCACTTTCTAAAGACCTATCCTCTTCTTCTTTCTCAAAACGAATTTTCTCGCCATGGTCGCTTCTACTCCCGCCTCGTTGATAGGATCGCCAAGCTCAAATCTTGGCAATCGGCGCAGAGAAGAGGACCCGAGGGGATCCACGAACGGCACGATCTTCCCCGTAGGGTTCACGCTTCTTCCAGAGAGACAGCCATTGTCGATCATGGCGCTGGATATGCTACCGCTGTACATGGCGACTTGGACAATGGATTGCGCCTCCCCTGCCGGCGTTAAGTGAAGAGGCTATGCGAACGCTCGGTGTCTCCGATGTGCTTTGCCCCTAACGCCATCGCTACGATAATGGCGTTCTTGGTGATCTGTCATCGTGTTAAGGTGGTGCCGACTTCCAACTCTTCGCAACCTCGCCACGGTGAGGGCGACAAAGAAGGATGCCCATTTCTTCTTGGTATGTGGGTGGTCGGTTTGTCGACATTCCGCATCAATAAGGACCGAAGAACAAATTGCCTGGTTTTCGGCGCCGATTAATTGGCTTGCCGCTCATGGCCGGAGATCAACAAAGACGCTTAAAGAACCTTCCTCTTCGCGACGAGGCGCGACTGACAAGTTCCGCCACTATTCGGTCGCGGAGGGGCCACAACTTGTTCGACAACGCTTCGTTGAGGGTAGCGGGGCTATCGTTCGTTCGACCGACCGAGGCCGACGAGGAAAGGGAGAAAGAGTTGCTAGAGGTGGCTCCCCAGCAGGTTGAAGATCCCAAGAGTGGGGGTTCTAGCCCGACCAGGGCTAATGAACTGCAACTCCCGCTAAGAAAGTCGTGGAGTACTGCCCACGCGAGGCGCAGCAGTGGAGGAGAGGTTCAAGAAATGGCGGCTAGGCTGCAGTGAAGAGGGTTTCCTCCGCCCGGGCCGACCGACCAAGAAGAAGAAGAAGAAGACGACGGCGAGTCGGTGGGGCCGACCTTGGGGAGGCGGTCGAGAGGGTGGTCTCCAGCGTGCCGAGGGCGCCACCGGGAACTCCCCACCGCTGGGGAAGAGTCGCCCCGCAAGTCCTCCCCGCCTCGCCCGGGCGAGGTTGGCGCCGAGGGGGGTCCGGCCCCGTGCGTCGGGCGGCTCCTAGCCGCCATGCGCGGGGTCGCCAAGGGCGATCGAGGGGCTCCTACCACTGGGGCCGATGGAGACGCCTCGAGGAGCCTACTCGAGGTCGGGAAGGAGGCACCGCCGTAAAAAATCGGCCCGAGTCGGACCTCGCGAGCCCGCCAAGGACTTGGGCATAGAGCTTCCTTCCGCCATCGATTGCCGAGGTGGGTCGCTAAGGTGGAGAGCTGCGATCCCACTCATTGGCAACTGTGGGAGGGGTACTGCAAGGGGGGAGCCTTCCCAGCGCATGATTCATCCCTCAGCATTCCTCCTTAGAGAGGGCACGGTGCTTCTCTCGTGGTGGGGACAGCCTGTCACTGAGCAGCTTCACTCTCCCCACGACAAGGATCTCTGGAGGAGACGCCTCACTGCCTCCGCAAGCCCTCTTGAGTTACCACACTCGAGGGGCCTTGGTAGGGAGGAGCTTTACGGTGCACTGCCTTGCGCCATGAATGCCGTGGAGCGACTTGGCGGAGAGGTTGGTCGCGAAAAGAGGAGCCGGAGGAGGCGAGAAGAGGGCGACCGCCTTGAGGCGAGAAGTCGGCCGGCGCTAAATGGCGCTACTGAAGTTGGAGGCCAAGCGATCTACCATCGCCGATCTCCAAACTCATCACCAGGCAGCGTAGTTATCGATGAGCCGAAGGGGAGGTCGTCCGATTGAAAAGGACGGTTGAAGGCTCCGGTGAGGGAGATCGAGGAGTGGAAGGCTCGATTGAGAGGCCGGAGGGCTTAGCCGGGGCCGAGACTCGAGCCAACTTATACGCCGGATGAGTCGGCGCTCATCAATCACCGTGGACGACGCAATCAATCGAGACTCGGCTTAAGGCTGCAACGTCGGAAGAGAGCAAGAAGGAAGTCATCGAAGAGTATAGGCAGGGACCCATGGGAAAAGTGGAGCTGTCCCTAGCTATCAAGGCGGGCTATGACTACTTGAAAGCCCAACTTCCTTCGGAAGCTCTCTCGACGTTGAGGCTCGTGATATCCTCCTGTGGTGGAGGGCTCTCAAGCTCCAAGGCCCGGAAGCCGTGGGGGCAGGAGGCTGCTTTAGCCGAGGACGACCCTGATGAGGATGAGGACGACGAGGAGGACGAGGATGACGATGGAGAGGAGGGAGACGGCGGCGAGGGAGGAGATTAGGCCGCTCTGGGCACTTTGTTCATTTTTTGCTTTGTTGTTAGTTGGAAAGTCTTTGTATTTGTAATACATTTTATTGGTGAATGAAAATTTAGTTCGCGTCTCTCTACGCCGAGTTCTCCTCTCTTTCTTTTGTGATGCCCTTTCTCAAGCTTTGTGATAATAGCGACTTTGGTCGGACTGGCCGCCATCTATGTTTTGTACGACATGACAAATGGGTTGACTGTGGACCATCGCTCGGTCGGCCTGATTGGCAATTTCGCGCTTGGTTCGTGGTCCCCCGTAGGGGAGTCGGGTCGACCACTGGGTGGTATGGTCGTTGATGGCAGTTGAGCCCATTCGTTTCGAGTGGGCCTTGAGATGTCCTCAATGGGCGTCCTTCAATCGCTGGCTTTTAGGTTTCCGGGATGGGCGGTAGGTTTCATTTAAGACAGGCGCTTCGGTGTTTTTCGAGATGACGATTCAGTTTCCAGGGTGACCCCTCGAGTTCCACACTCTTTAATTTCTTCCGTTGATCACGAGGGGGCTTAGCATTTATGGGTTCTATTATAAATAGGGGAGGAGACCATTACTTTTCGTGTTCTCGTTAGGTTGGTGGTTAATTCTGTCTTTACTCGTCATCTCTAAGGTTTCAAAGTGGGAGCGCCGGTGAGTTTTGCTGAGAGATGGTTGGGGCGTGGGGGTGGATTCTCCCCCCAGAGTCCACCATCTTGGGGTTTTCCAGCAGAGTGCGGTAGTTCGGTCATCTGTGAAGGAAGGGGAAAACTCCTCGCTTGCATCCAAAGAATTGGGGCACGGCTTGTGATCGCCATCAGATTTATTTTAGTTAGGATAGTGGGTGCGCTGAGTGTATCTCAAGAAAGGCCGCTTGTTTACATCCATGGATTCGATTTATATTTTGTTTACATCCATGGATTCTGATTTATATTTTGTTTACATCCATGGATTCTGATTTATTGTGTTGATATGGAACCATGGGGGCAACACCCAAAATCCTTTGGCAGTACTTCGCTCATATCCTCTAGGTCGTCTTGGTGCCCTTTCATTAACCGGCAACAATTGCGGTACTCCCCTTGTTGGAAGGCGTCGGCTTAGGCGTCGAGGTGGCGAGGAGGCTACGGAAAAGTTGAAGACACCGGCGCATAAATGACTACTAGGATGTATACCTAGGCTTGTAGTTTTAATTTTTCTTTTATTTTGGTATTTTGGGCGTGTAGTCCATTGTAAACTTTGCTTGGAATATTAATGAAAAGTCGTGTTTCAAGGATGGTTGTTCATGCGATTCATTCTTCATTTCTCCTCTTTTTTTTTTGTGTGGTTGAAAACTAGTCGGCCCCTGTGGCTTATAATAAACATGATAAGTAGACCGAAGATGTGTCGCCCCCCGGGCTTACAATAAACATAAGCGCATCAACACGGTCGCCCCCGTGGGCTTACAATAAACATAAGCGCATCAACACGGGTTGGGGCTTACAAGAACATAAGCGCATCAACACGGTCGCCCCCGTGGGCTTACAATAAACATAAGCGCATCAACACGGTCGCCCCCTCGGGGCTTACAATAAACATAAGCGCATCAACACGGTCGCCCCGCGGGCTTACTTCGAAGTGGCCCATCGCTGGCGGTCGTCGGGCCCGCCATCGACTAGCTAGCCGGGCGACGGGCCGCCTTCATCCGCAGCCCCTTTGTCAAGGTCATTCGCCTCGTGGTGCGGAGCTAACCGGTCGGCTCTTATGGTGGCGAGATCTTCGCAGAGGACGCATCACAGAGGTCGGGCCTAGGACTTACGCGGGCTTCTAGGTCTTAATTTTCAGAGCCGATCTGCTTTGAGGCAAAGAGCAAGCCCGAGTCGGCTCACGGGAGCCGACGACTGCAGGGGACTAATCACAGAGGTCGGGCCTAGGACTTACGTGGCGCCTAGGTCTTAATTTCTGCAGAGCCGATCTCCGCTTTGAGGCAAAGAGCAAGCCCGAGTCGGCTCACGGGAGCCGACGACTGCAGGGGACTAATCACAGAGGTCGGGCCTAGGACTTACGCGGGCTTCTAGGTCTTAATTTTCAGAGCCGATCTCCGCTTTGAGGCAAAGAGCAAGCCCGAGTCGGCTCACGGGAGCCGACGACTGCAGGGGACTAATCACAGAGGTCGGGCCTAGGACTTACGTGGCGCCTAGGTCTTAATTTTCGCAGAGCCGATCTGCTTTGAGGCAAAGAGCAAGCCCCAGTCGGCTCACGGGAGCCGACGACTGCAGGGGACTAATCACAGAGGTCGGGCCTAGGACTTACGTGGCGCCTAGGTCTTAATGGGGTCGGGTCACATGGGCCACGACTTGGCAGCGGATATGCTCCTTGACTCGACTTGACGGGTTGGGCAACCCGCTTTGACTTGGCGAGTAGGGTGTGGTTACTCAATTGAGCGAGTGGGATCACCCGTCGCGACTAGGTGAGAAGGGTTCCTTGACTCGCCCTAACCGAGAGGGAATGCCTCAACTTCGACTTAGTGAGAGTGGTAGGTTCGCTGACTAAGTAAGTTGGGTCGCCTGCCTCAACTAGGTGAGAAGGGTTCCTTGACTCGGCGTGGCGAAGGGTTCCTTGACTCGCCCTAACCGAGAGGGAATGCCTCAACTTCGACTTAGTGAGAGTGGTAGGTTAAGCTTGACTAAGTAAGTTGGGTGCTTTGTCTCAACTAGGTGAGAAGGGTTCCTTGACTCGACCCGTGGGAAGGGTCCCTAAACTCGGCTCCAACAAAGCACCATCCCGACTTGACGATGAAATTGGATTTTCATGATTCACTTTGTGAGAAGGCGGTTTGATCTGGCCATGACGAAATGATTATTTAAGACGCCCTTGTATCATTTAAGACAAAAGGATAATTGTCAGGCAAAATTCTATTTATATTGATGGCTTTTGAGCGAGATTTACAATGCAAATTTATTGAAAAAACTTCCTGAGGTGTTCTATGTTCCAGGGATGGGGTAGGACCCTCCCATCGGGACTTCGAGGCGATATGTTCCGGACGTGGTTCTTCGAGGACGGTGTAGGGTCCTTCCCAATTAGGCCAACTTGCCGCTGCCTCGGTGTCCTTGTCGAAGGCCGCCTTCCTCAAAGACTAGGTCGCCGACTTGGAATCTCCTCGGTCGGACTTTCTTTGTTGTAATGTCGGGCGATCCGCTGTTGATTGACGACTTGCTCGTAGAGCGTAAGGTTCGATCCTCCATCAAGTCCAAATGTCCTCGGTCCTTCGAATTTGCTTCTTCATCAAAGTGTTGGAGTCGGATGGTGGGCATGCCGACCTCCACCGGGTTACCGCCTCCATAAGTTAGCATGAATGGGGTTTCCCAGCTGAACTCTTGTGGGTCGCCCCAGACGCACCATAAGATGCTTGGCGCTTCTTCAACCCAATTGCCGAGTGCTTGGTTGACCTTCTTCTTCAAAGCTTGGAGGATGCATTTATTAGCCGTACCAAGGCACTTTGGGTGGGCTACCGGCTTAACTTGAGCTTGATCCTCCATTCTTCACAAAATCTTGGAATCCCCTCACGCCGAACCGGGTGCCGCTTGTCGGTGATGAATGAGCTGGGACGCCAAACCGCATACGATCGACTTCCGCTTAAGCCGGTGATGTTGGTCTCCCAATCTTCGCCAAAGGCTCGGCCTCGATCCATTTGGTGAAGTAGTCGATGGCGACTATCAAGAATTTACGCCTCGAGGCAATGGGAAGCGCCCCAAGATATCCAAATTCCATCACAAAGGAAGTGGGTCAAGATAGAAGTGAGTTACGTGGCGGCTCTAGGGATCTCTGCGAAGAATTGACATTTTTGCATTTGGAGACGAAGCCACGGAGTCGGCCACAATGGTCGGCCAAGAATATCCTTGGCGATAATCTTCGGGTAAGAGTTCTTGCCCTCGGTGGTTTCCGCAGTGCCCTCGTGGATTTCCTTAGAACATAATCGGCGGCGCTCGGAGGCACCGAGATAGGCCCCACCCCGCCGCTAGGTAGGACGACCGATAGAGCTGGCCGTCAATCATGAGGTAGCGGGCGCCCTCTCGCAAACTCTTCGCCTCTGCCGGTCGGTGGGTAAGGAGCCGGCCAAGAATTGATGAAAGGGTCCGCCTAACAGATTCCGGCTCCGGTCCATGACATCCGGGGACTTCGGCGCCGGAATGTGGAAGTGTGTCGGCGAAGATGGGTCCGAGCTACTCAAGGAACCGGTTGATGCCGCCTTTGACAAGGCATCGCTTCGTGCGTTAGCGTGAGGACTTGGATGATCTTGAAGTTGGCGAAGTGGGGGCGAGGTCCTTGACAATCTTCGTGTATTTAGCCATCCTTTTATCTTTTGCACAGACTTGCCGCTAACTCGATGAACCACCAACCGAGAGTCGGCCAAAGACATTAGACTTCTGGCCTGCCGCTAGGGCGCCCGCAGCCGCCTATGAGGGCTTTCAGATTCGCCTCATTGTTCGAGGCGGGAACTTGAAGGCGATGGATCGCCCGCGGATCGCCTCCTGGTCAGCAGCAGACGACGCCGGCTCCGCTTCCCGCCTCACTTGAGGACCCGTCCACCTTCAACTCCCACCAAGAAGCGACTTCAGGGGAGTCGGCTTCAGGTTCGGGACACGGGGGAAGTGCTGCGGCTCGCCCGGCCGGCTTGGGGGGTATGGATTGAGCAGGAGTAGCTAGGTCATCTGCTTCGCCATCTGGCGAGGTGGACTCTACGAGGAAGTCGGCCAATGCTTGCGCTTTTATGGTGGTCCTGGGCTCGAACTGAACATCATATTCGCTGAGTTCAATCGACCACGCCACCATCCTCCCAGATGTGGTGGGACTCCCCAGGGATTTCTTCATCGGGAGGCTCGTCCGCACGATAATAGGATGCGCTTGGAAGTACGGACGTAATCTGCGAGCCGTAGTGATGAGTGCGGCACGCTTTTCGACTAAGGGTAGTTCAACTCCCCTGCCCTCAAGATCCGGCTGACATAGTAGACCGGCTTCTGGATGTGGTCTTCTTCTCTAACTAACGCCGAGCTCACTGCTTCAGGTGAGACGGCCAAGTACAGGTATAGGGTCTCCCCTTCTACCGGTTGGCTCAGGAGTGGTTTGGTGCTCAGATATGCTTTGAGTTCTCTCGGCGGCGCAAAGATTCTTCGTCCACTCCAACTTCTTCTTGGGATCTTTGGCCCCTCGAGAACTTTGAAGAAAGGGAGGCTTCTCTCTGCCGACTTGGATGAAGCCCCAAGGCTATCTTCCCATTGAGCTTCAATGTCCTTCATGGTGCGCTGCTCGGAAGTCGCCGATGGCTTCTATCTTCTCCTGTTGATCTCAATCCCTCTCTGGGTGATCATAAATCCCAGAAATTTTCCCGATTGTACTCCAAAAGCACATTTGGTCGGGTTGAGCTTCATGCGGTAGCGCCGGAGGGTGGTGAAGGTCTCCTCCAGGTCGGTGATATGGGCGGCCGCCAATCTCGACTTCACCAAGATGTCGCCCACGAGGCTTCCACATTGCGCCGAAGCCGGGCCTTGAAGATCCCGCTGACTACCGGTAGGTCAGCACAGATTCTTGAGACCAAAGGGCATCACTTTGTAGCAAAGGTGCCTCGATTGGTGATGAAGGGCGTCTTCTCGATCATGCCTCGCCATGCGGATCTGGTTGTAACCTGAAAAAGCATCCAAGAAACTTAGCAACTGATGTCCCGCACTTTCGTCCACCAATTGATCAATGCGGGGGAGGGGGTAGCTGTCCTTGGGGCATGCTTTGTTGAGGTCGGTGAAGTCGACGACGCCCTCCATTTGCCGCTAGACTTCTTCACTAGGACGACGTTGGACGCCACCGGTATTGACCTCCCGAATGAAGTCGGCTCGTGAGCCGCCGACCTCCTCTCGCCGCCGCTTTTGCCGCCGCCCTGTGTTTCTTCGCCGAACCGCTTGACGTGGTTCGGCCGACAGAGTTCATGGCAATGACGCCAGCGAAATGCCCGCATGTCTTCGACTCCAAGCAAACACATCGAGATTAGATAAAAGAAAAGTAATTATCGCACCTCTTAATGGTTCCGAGAGGCTGGATCCGATCCTGAGTGTCCTCTCGCCCTTGTGGTCGATGGGAATCTCATGGAGGTCCTCAACTGGAGTCGTCCTCTCGCGCTCCTCTCCAAGCTGGCGAGCCGTCTTCTCGATGGGCGTGGCGGTCGCGACTCCTTTTCCCTTGGTGGAAAGGGCGTAGCAAGCTCGCTTCCTTCTCGGTCGCCCGACTACCCCCACTCCTCCCAATGTCGGGAATTTGATCATCTGATGATAGGTGGATGGGATGGCCCGCAAGCTGTGGAGAGACGTCCGTCCCAAGATGACATTATGTGCCGACTTGATGTCCATCACTACAAACTGGACGCCCACGGTCGATTGTACGGAGGCGCCTTGATCGGGGAAGGGTGATTTGTCCCTCCGAAGCCGAGAATGCCCGTGAAACCAATCGTGACCCAAAGACGGCTGGAGTTTGGACTTGTCAATACCCATACGGTTGAACGCGTCCAAAAACAATATGTCGACAGAGCTCCCGGTGTCGATCATGATCCTCTTCACCTTAAAGCCGTAGATATCGGCCGATATGACGATGGGTCGCTATGAGGCGCCTCGACGCCATCCAAGTCGGCCTGTTGAAAGAGATGGATACATCGCCTTCCGCTTCTTGTCACACTGTTCACCCGTAAGGCATGCTTGGCATACCTCTTTCGGGCGTTATTGGATTCCCCTCCTAAGGTCGGACCTCCGCTGATGGTGTTGATGACTCCCAGACTCCTTGGCCGGCTTCCCCGCCCGGTCGGTCGAGGTCCGGGGACCGAGAGGCCTGGTCGCCCCTTTGGCTTGCCGCCTCGGTGGATCAAATTCTTCAAGAAGCCTCTTTGGATGAGGTCTTCGATGTCCTTCGAGAACACGCACTCTCTCGTGTCGTGGCCGTGGTCCCGGTGGTATCGGCAGAATCGCCGTGAGTCTCTTGCTCTGCCCCGCTCTCATCGGGCGGGGCTTGTGGAGGAGCCCCTCTCTCTGGGCCTTGTCCAGGGCCCCAGAAAGGGAGGTGTTGAGGACTGTGAACACCGGAGGGGGAGTATCTGCTCTTCTATCATCCCTCCTGTCGAACCGACCATTGCGGTTGTTCTTGGGAGGAGGATTTCTTGGGATGTGCCTCGGCTCTTCTCTCCAAGGCGGGTCTGGAACCGACCTAGCGGGATGGGTCGCTGGAGCGGCATAGGTGGTCGGCTGAGGAGGATGAGGTATTGAATGCTTGTTGGTGGGGGCGTCTTGGGGTAGTTGTGGCCGCCCCGCCGACTCCTGGCCGCCGGGCGATCTTGTAAGCTTCCGCTTCTTCCATGTTCATGTAAGCATGGGCTTTGGACATCAAGTGCTCGTAGCTCCTGATGGGCTTCTTGTTGAGGGCTTTGGACAGGTCGCCAGGTCGCAGCCCCGCTACCAGGGCTGCCATAGCTACTTTGCTCCCTTGGTCTTCGACTTCTAGCCTCTTCGCCTGAAACCTCTTAATGTAGGCTCTGAGGCTCGCCCGGCTCTGCACGGTTTGAATGAGCACACCTTGGAGGGCAATTTAGGCTTGGCGTTGGCCAAGAAGTGGTGGATGAGCTAGGCTTAGCTCTTGAAGCTACCAATGGACCTCTTCTCCAATGAGTTCCACCAAAGCTTGGCTTCTGTCAAGGTGGCAGGAAGCGGCGACAGATAGTCGCCGAGGCTGCATCATGATCATGGTGTTGTGGTAGTCTTGCACATGCTCATTTGGGTCTCTATCACCCGTGCTTGTCCATTGTCGGCATCTTGAATTTCTCGGCGGTGCTCTCATGATGGAGTCGGTGAAGGGGTGTTCCTCCGATGGCGCCGGCGACCGGCCGGGTACACTTGATTGTAGTCGCTTTGTCTTGTTGGTGGGGGCGTCTTGGGGTAGTTGTGGCGATCTCTTTGGACTCGGCTGGCGTGGCGATCTTGTAAGCTTCCGCTTCTTCCATGTTCATGTAAGCATGGGCTTTGGACATCAAGTGCTCGTAGCTCTGATGGGCTTCTTGTTGAGGGCTTTGGACAGTCGCCGGTCGCTGCCCGCTACCGTGGCTGCCATAGCTACTTTGCTCCCTTGGTCTTCGACTTCTAGCCTCTTCGCTGAAACCTCTTAATGTAGGCTCTGAGGCTCGCCCGGCTCTGCACGGTTTGAATGAGCACACCTTGGAGGGCAATTTAGGCTTGGCGTTGGCCAAGAAGTGGTGGATGAGCTAGGCTTAGCTCTTGAAGCTACCAATGGACCTCTTCTCCAATGAGTTCCACCAAAGCTTGGCTTCTGTCAAGGTGGCAGGAAGCGGCGACAGATAGTCGCCGAGGCTGCATCATGATCATGGTGTTGTGGTAGTCTTGCACATGCTCATTTGGGTCTCTATCACCCGTGCTTGTCCATTGTCGGCATCTTGAATTTCTCGGCGGTGCTCTCATGATGGAGTCGGTGAAGGGGTGTTCCTCCGATGGCGCCGGCGACCGGCCGGGTACACTTGATTGTAGTCGCTTTGTCTTGTTGGTGGGGGCGTCTTGGGGTAGTTGTGGCGATCTCTTTGGACTCGGCTGGCGTGGCGATCTTGTAAGCTTCCGCTTCTTCCATGTTCATGTAAGCATGGGCTTTGGACATCAAGTGCTCGTAGCTCTGATGGGCTTCTTGTTGAGGGCTTTGGACAGTCGCCGGTCGCTGACCCAGCTACCGAGGCTGCCATAGCTACTTTGCTCCCTTGGTCTTGACTTCTAGCCTCTTCGCTGAAACCTCTTAATGTAGGCTCTGAGGCTCGCCCGGCTCTGCACGGTTTGAATGAGCACACCGGAGGGCAATTTAGGCTTGGCGTTGGCCAAGAAGTGGTGGATGAGCTAGGCTTAGCTCTTGAAGCTACCAATGGACCTCTTCTCCAATGAGTTCCACAAAGCTTGGCTTCTGTCAAGGTGGCAGAGCGGCTGACGATAGTCGCTTAGGAGCGCATCATGATCATGGTGTTGTGGTAGTCTTGCACATGCTGGTGGGTCTCTATCACCCGTGCTTGTCCATTGTCGGCATCTTGAATTTCTCGGCGGTGCTCTCATGATGGAGTCGGTGAAGGGGTGTTCCTCCGATGGCGCCGGCGACCGGCCGGGTACACTTGATTGTAGTCGCTTTGTCTTGTTGGTGGGCGGTTGGGAATGGTGTTCTTGTGTGTGAGTCCGGAGGTTGTCTTGGTGGCGATCTACCGCCTTGGCTGGGAAGAAGGCTTTCATCGGTGAGTCGAATGCTAGGGGCGCCTAGAACAGCTATGGTATTTGGCTATAGGGAGGTGAGTGGCGCTCTGGTGATTCCTCCGTGACTTGTCAAGGTGGGGAGTCTCGAGGAGCGGGACACCTCTCGAAGCGGCAGTGTGGTTGCCCCGGTGGAGTGGCGGCCGGCGGAAGGTCGCCCGCCGTTGATGGGATGGCGCTTGCTGCTTGAGGGCGAGTGAAGAGGTCAGTTGCAAAAGCTTGGAACCGGGCATGCATGGTGGCTTGCATGGCTAGGGTGATCTTCGGTGGATTCACAGGTTGGGCACAGGTGACATAGCCCGCATGTAGGTTCTCCGACCGGAAAGATCGTCGCCACGGACATAGCCGCAAGAAGAAGAAAGGAGGCCCCACGGTGGGCCAAACTGCTGATGTATATAATCACGCCACTAACCTCGTGAGTTTAGTTTTAAAGAGAGCAGAGTCCGCTTTCTCTCCTAAAGCCCAAATGACGCCGACTCACCAAAGGATTCGCCACAACAAAGAAGGACCCGCGGAAGAGGCGGAGTTGGGATCTCCGGTGGTTCCTCAGAAGGTCAAGTTAGTAATGTGTGATAATCGGTGGGCGAGGAATTCACTTAGAAGATTCCTTACCTTGTTAGCCGCTCACGCTTTTATGTAGGGTTAAGGGGTATTTCCGTCTTTCCATTAGTTTGGGAACCACCGGTGAGTCAGCCCTCACCCTCCACGCGGTGAGCCGAGGATTGGTGAACATCCCTCCGCCGCTAGAGTGGTGGCCTTTACGTGTTAAATTGGGCGAACCGAGGGTTGGTGTGGTCTATTCGCCATTAATGGGATGGGATTGGCGGCCAGCGCATGGGTCGAGGTGTCTTAAATCTTGTGAGAGATGGGGAATTAAGGGGCCGCTGCATTTAATGTGATGTTGATGGGCTCGATCTTGTGTGGCCGTCGTTTGAGTGGAGAGAATCACGCAGGTGAGAGAAAGGGGAGCCGTGGTTGGATGGCCGACTCATGCGGCCTCTTAGGGCGCCCCCGGGATGATTCGCCGAGGAGGACGATTGGGAGCGCTTTATGCGTCAGCCTCTAGAGGACGAAAGTGGCCGAGAAGGGTAGGCCTGGATTCGCTCCACATTGTTTGGAGGGTCGGCAACTTGTAGGAAGGGATCGTAGCAGGCGGGTCGGAGGGACGACCGACACCGCCTTCCGCCGTCCGAGAGAGAACTGCCGATGGGTCGACTCGCACCGCCTTCTGGCCATGGCGATAGTCGCTGATGGGCCGGGCGAAGTCGGTACATGCAGTCGGTCGGTGGGTTGGCGTGGAGGTCCTTGTCGGTCCTCATTGGTAAACAAGCGTTAGTCGGATCGGCTCGGCTCTTCTCTTTAATCAGCGATTAGTGGTTATGACCATAACAATAATACTTATAAATAGCAATATTTATAAAATTATGCACACGAAAAGATAACACAATATAATAATCTAGAAATAGAAAAACATAAGCGAATATTTAATAATCAAACGAATCGAATATACCTCGGTCAAATTCTATTCGTTTATTCACCGAATACTAAAAAATATTCATTTATTATTAAATGAACTACCGAATCGAATATTACCGAATATCTGGACGAATAATAACCGAACTGTTTATTAATTATTTGGTTCGTTTCCGCCCCTATTGATAACCGATCTAAATTATTTACAAACCTAGGTGTGGAAGAGGGAGTAACTACAGTATCCTATAATTTAGGAATGTGAGAGAGAAAAATCAGATAAAAATTACAATGAGTGCCATTGGTACTCCAAAAATTGTTTTTTAGAGTTACCGAAGCTGTCCGCTAAAAATAATATCGGAGTTTGGGCTAATTAAGTTAGGCAAGTTGGTCAGAATTATCATTCTTAGGTCCAACTTGGAAATAAACTAAAGAAAGAAAATAGTCATGATTATATCTAAAGTTGAAAATTGAACTTGTCATCCGCGTGGAATCTTCTTCACGTTAACTTTATCTTTGATATACCAGACATAATAAGATATAATATTTTCACACGTGCCTATTAAGCACATAACTAGGCATATTGAAAATAGAGAGAAGAGGTGATTAGGCATCTAAAGTTAGAACAATTGGAAAATAGATTAGAAGATTAAAATAGTTCACATTTTTTAATGGTCAAAAAATTACTTTCCCCAAACACTTTCAAAACATCAACAGCCAAATAGTTCACATCCTAATCGATGACAACCACTATTTATATTGAGATAAGTCGAAGACTAACTTAAAGATATGATTATTTCGAGTAAAAAGAATAAATGATAATCAAATATATAGAAAATAAGTTACATCTTTCTAAGTAGAGTTAGTTTCAATCTAGAGTTGGATTAGAAATATGTAGAAATAATTTAAGCATGTTAAAATATACAAAAAGTTAATGACCTTTAAGATGCCTTAAAACTATACGTTATGTAAAGTTTGATGATCTAATATCATCTAATGATTATTTGCAGTTTAATATTTTTGATTTATTATCATGGATATGAACCAACCTCCCAACTCTTTCGAATCTCCCCAACGTGGAATTCCCATAAAAATCCCAAGGCTAAGATTTTGACTTATTAATTCGGGTGAAAGATTCAATGTACCAATTTAAAGGCTGGGCTCAAAAGACGACAAGCTTCCATTGCGTCACACTAAAAAAGGCGAACCTGACTCATTTGGATTGTGACCCAAATTAAGATGCTTCCAAGGCCCACTTGTCAACTGTCTCCATCTATTATCTCCTTCTATCTTTTGCCCATGACTACCTGTGTGGTCGTATTCTCCCCTTATTTTTCATTGACAACACCGAATTCAACCACTCCTTGTAGATTTATATATTATTGGCTTAATTGTGAATAGACCCCTTTTATTATCGCCCAACTGCAAAATATCCTCTTGTAGCTCTAATTGTGAAGATAGATCATCTGTATTTTTTGCTCAAGTATAGATAGACCCTCTTAGTGAATTTTTTTTTCTAATTTTTTAAGAATAAAAAAAATTAGCGATTGGGAGTTTATCCGCAAATAGAACTACAGCGAATCTATCTGCCTTCTCAAAAAAAATTTGACTCTTTTATGGGTAAAAAATCATTAAGAAGGTCTATCCGTATAAAGAGCACTATAGGGGGTCTATCCTCACTTGAGCAATTGTACATGAGGTCTATCCATAATTATTCTCTTTATCTCAGGACTTTTGGTTTGTTTTGTTCTATGCTCTTTGTTTATACATGCCATGGTTTGTGTAAAGGTTGCAACTTGGCTACCAAATAAATAGATAAAGATATGGATGAATTGAGACTTTTCAATTTGGATTGGGGTAAGCAAAAGTTTAATCGGGTTAGGGTCACGCTAGATGAGTCCAATTCTAACCCGATCCAACTCAACCCGTATCCAACTAGAAGCCAACTGACATATACAAAATGTATCCAGTTTTTATATTATATATGCACTTTTGAGCATGACATACGCGTAAATTAAAGAAAAGGCACTTGGGTTTGAATTATAACGGAGTTGACGGCCTGTAAGTTTGACTCGACAAAAGATTTATAATCTTGGTCGCTTCAAATTTTGCGATAAGCATAACAAAGTTAATCTTAACACAGCCAGTTGACCCACCAAAATCGAACTCCATCTGAGGTCAGGTTTTCTTCGGGTTAGTGAAGTAGCTTCACAACAGTACAAACTCAAAAAGGTAACCGTTTTGCTTCCGAGAGGCTAAAACCATGTAAAGTTAATTTGTTTGGGCTAGAGATCACATTACTTTTGTAAGCATGACAATAGCCTAGGGAGAACATGAAACAGGTCATAAGAAAAGCTGGGGAGTGAAGAATTTTGTTGATCTTTCATTTTTATTTTATGATGTCAAAATTGGATCACAAAGTTCATGAGTATTGCTAGGGAGTATATGCATTATCCTTCACACAGAAGCTATGCATCCTTCATTACTTCACAACTGGTTCTGTAACTAACCAAAGATACAGCACACTACTACAAGCTTAATAATAACGTCCTGTTACACCGAACCTCTTCTAATAAATATGGAGACTTAAACTAAGAGGGAGATGCAAAATCGATAGTAAACTAGGCATACAATTTGTAGAATCTCAACGCCAGCTTCTGAGCACCAGCAAACTGTGATTATCTCAAACTAATCAGAATCAGATTCATTAGAAATTTCTGATTGTCGAACGCTTCGTTTGCTTGTGCCTGAGTTGATTTTGCTTATGGAGGATTCACCATCGTATGAAATAACTTGACACTTTGCGAGCCTCTCCTCCAGATCTTCAGTGCTGAATTCATCAGTACCTCCAAGTTCATCAAATCCCACCTGAAACATGTTTACTCTAGAAATAAGATCTATAAAGCATTTCCCCCCTTTATTAACTAATATTTACAAGGTTTTAATCTCATACCACATAATCGTCTACTTTGGCATTCTTTACGAGAGCAAGGGTCGGTAGTACTACTATCCTCAGCTTCTCAGTAAGGAATGGACTTTTCTCAGCATGAACTTTTATAAAGCGTGTCTCTATATGTTGCTTTGCAAGAATACTCAAATGCTTGTCCATCACCTGCAAGGATCGAAATTTGAAACTAGAACTAGAATTCTTGACGCACTTGAAAATGTGATGTCTGCAGAGATATAAAAGCATATGAGCTTAACATGGCAGGCCATCTGCAAAATGTGTTATGACATGTATTCTTAGTGGGGATCAGGTAAAGGAAGAAGAGAATTTGGCACTTCAGAATAGAGGATATGTACACAATTCTACATAGGAAATGACGCAAGTACTTGATTCCTGAAAAGAGGGTTTTCAACTTACAGATGCTTGAACACAATTAAAACCGACACCAACCACTAACATGGAACTATATTGGTAAAGTATTTCTGCGTGATGCATGCTTGAAAGAACCATTTTAAGCACAGAAAAACTATTCTAGTCAGAATCTAACGAACAATTGAGATTCATAACCTCCATTTTGTCATGTAAGAGCCGGAAAATAATACTACCAGCATAAATCTTTTGCTTGTATTGAACAAAGAATAGATACCAATCAAAGTGAGAAAAAGATCTTAAAGCAACACCTAGAGTATCGATTTTCTGATTTGTTACTAAAGGCATAAGATGCTGAAGATATCTGCTTGCACACAAATATTTAATAACCTGGCTTGTCAATCCTACACCTAATTTCTATAATTTTCCATTCAAAACTACTCTGATATTGGTGCACAAGGGGAGCTTGGTTGTTTCCTAAGTCATGAGCATGCGATGAAGGACCAACAGGACCTCCTTACCCAACAACTTTCCTCCAAGATTATCTAGTTAGACTTTCCTGTCCATAATTAACCCAGACAAGAATTGCAGCTGAGTTTGCCAATCCTTTGCCAAACTTATTAAAGTTTGCTTTGTAAAGGGTCTTGTTTATGAGTGGAAAAAACCTTGAACCTAAACAAAAATGAAGACATGGTGTAGGATTTTGCATCCAGATGTTTTCTGATATCGCTAGGTAAAGGGGAGATTGGCTGGTTCCTAATTCCATAAGCATTCATGACTAACAGGACCTCCTCGCCCAACAACTTCCCTTCTAGATCATCCCGTTAACCTTTCTTGCCCATAATTATCCAGACAAGAGTATGGTAAAAAGTCACAAACAACAGAAGCTCACATCAGCATGAGAATTGGCCAATCCTTTGCCAAACTTTCTTTATTTCACTCAATAACAAGCCTTGTTTTGGAAAAACCTTGTACCTTAATGAAAATGATGACAGTGGAAATAATGAGGATGGTAGTGACAATAACAGCAACATATCTATAACTGTGAAACCAAAACCATGATATCAGTACTCTTAGGCTTCATCATTGTATTGAGCTCTTGACACTTTTGGGTTATTACAGGTAGATAAAAAGAAGCACAAAAGCGAGTAGGACATACGAAAGACTGTTACAGAGGAACAAGACTTGTCTTTTCCAGTTTGATCTATGACAGTGTTTTAGCTTTTAACAAATGCTGGATATAAAAGGGATGTCTCTTGAACATAGAAAGGATAAAGTTAAATCATGCCATGTGTTATAATCATTCGCAAATATTCACATAATGCCGATAGCAGAAAAGGGTCTCTAGTAGTCAAAGTCTAATTCAAGAGTTTTGCTTCAACTACACACTAGTACTGGACCAGATCAGAAATAGAAATTGAAGGCCAAAGTCCATCAGGGAAACATTATTTACCAAACCAGAAAGGTTCCCTAATTGTCGACTCTAATTCAAGAATTCTCCTAATAGACACTAGTAGTGGACCAGATCAGCAATAGAACCAGGCATCAAAAATAAATAATTTACTAAACACTTGTTCAGAAATGAAGAATTAGAAAATCAGAATGCAGATGGAAACATGGGCGCAACAGAAAGGAGAATGTTATGATGGACTTGCGGATATACACTAAGAGATAGGACAACCAATGAGTTCATCCATACAAAGTTAGAGGTCGTCTGTATTGAGGATCAAATGAGCAAAAATCAACCGAGATCGTTTAGTCATGTGTAATAGAGCCACAAAATGCATCATTTAGAAGAGACGACAAGATTATATAATCAATGAAGCAAGGGGACTAGAGGAAAATCCAAGAAAACATGATTGGAAGAAATTAAGAAGGATATAATAGTCGTTAACTTGCGATAGGAGGTAGCCCTAAGCCGAACCGAATGGAAGAATAGGACTCACGTAACCGGCCCCAAAAAAGAGAGATATTTGTTTTTCTTGTTGTTGCGGATGTAAACAGGATATTAGGCAACAAGAGTTTAAAAGCCCAACAATAACAGAGTTCTCTTACACATTTAAATTGTAATTGCGGTAAACAAAAACATGTATTCTGCTACAATATAGAAATGATTGGTAACAGAAGGGCATGGCAGAACATTGAGCGGAAGTGAGAGGGGTGGGTTTGAGGACTGGGGGATGTGGCGAAGGGAGGAATAGCAGTGCTTAAACCTTGGAGTCTTGGACAAAGTGAAAAACAATGTAAAACTTGTTTCTTTCTTTTCTTCCTTTTTAGGTAGGATAAATACCATTGAAAAGGACAAGAATCATCTTGGAGAGAGAGGAAATGGCAAAGAAAAACAAAAACAATGTCCCATTTCAACTCATGAAACAAAAAGTTTGAACCTGGATTCAAATTTAAGAAGCTGCACAAAACCTAGAAGTAACTTTGAAATTACAAACTGCACTGAGTCGAAGAATCTCCTGGACCCCGTTTTAGAAAACTAGGATATTTTTGTCAAATTCACACAATGGTTCATTAGGGAATACAGTGAATTTAACCTTCTACGAACAAGTTCCGAATAAACTAAAAACTCAATCTTTAATTCGAAGGCTTCTAACTGCAACAATTGATTTATTTATCATTTTCTGACGTTACTACTTTCTAGGCATGGATATGGTTAGTCTTCCTGATCTTTTCTCTAATGATGACATGGCAAGCATACTAAAATATTTAGTACAGCCACTTATGATGCACAAAAAAAGAGTAAAAAAAGGAAGAGAAATCGTAAGTGAAGGAACATTTGGATTGTTCCTATTAGACCCTTGTATATGTAGTGATCATAAAAACTTAAAGTTTCATGTCCTTTCCAGGACCTTGCGGCAAAACTAACTCAAATTTATTACTTGGCTAAAATGGACCCGTGTTCTGAAACTAACAGATGACTAGAAGAAAAGAAAAGAACAGAAAAAGAAAAAAAAAAAGCATACGTGACCTGCTCCATCTTACTTTGACTCTGTAGAAGATCTGACTGTTTTGGATATATTGGTGCCCAAGCCCAAACATTCTAGTAACAGGAATACTGCTCGTTGGTAGCTTTACTTAAACCTCGCTATTTATTTCTTTTGAACTAGTTAACATTTCTTACAAGTCTCTAATTGATATCTATAAGTTCGAGTAGAAATATGGAGGATGCATTTTGCTTTTGTCCTTTTTTCTTCATAGGTAACAATAGCTACAAAAGAAGTTTACAATGTATAATTAAAATAATAATTAAAAAAAACTTAACTATAATATATAAGAACCACTATGAGAATGAGTGACGAAAAATATATGAACAACTTCACCATATTTCACCAATAGCACAAGTTGACTGCTATTTTATCATAGTCATAAAGGCTTTTCGCAATCTGCAAATGAATCTGGAGGCCGCAACTTATTCTTATAAAAAACGTAGAAAGGAATAAATAACACGTTCAGTATATATGATCGAAATTTAAAGGATTATCTTAACCACTATACCTATCAAGACAAAATCCCATGCTCCAAAGGAGGCAATGCAAAGAGCATCATCATAATCCTCTCAAGTCTTTTTCACCAGACCGTTTAGCTACAGAGCTACGGGGAAAAATTAGACAAAGTTCTAAAACTTATTGTCCCCCGGGTATCAAATTGAGAACCATCCCTTTGTCAGTGCTAAATTCATGACCGGCGAAATTCCAGGAAAGGGAAGAGTTTCAATTACTCTAAGATCCTTAAAACTCTGTTAGACTCAAGAAAAAGATCTAAAAGGTCAGTGAAAATGATAGGTTTGATATGGGAAATAGAAATCAACTACGAGACACATGTAAAACCAAGAGCCAAACTGAAGAAATCTACCAATTGAGACAATGACAAAGAAGTTTTCTTACTTTTTTTAGTATGAAACGATACCTCGGGTCATATAACAAGGATAATTTAACTAGGAAAATATGCACAAATTATGAGGGTTGACATCACATTGACAAATGGATTTGTTGGGCCTTTCTTTTGTAAATTATGATTCATAGCCTTACTTTATGGAGCTCAAGTGACAAAATGATGACAGTTGAACTTTATCTTTTTATATCAAGAGAATATAAATCAGACAACCAACCTACACACTGATCCCCCATTCCCTGCAGAAAAGAACACAATATCAGTATTTCAGTAGCACAATCAATAATTTGTTAATGGCACCTTTCATGGAAAACAGGGGTTTTTTAAGGTGTTATGCCAATTGGAGTTCTATCCAGAGTGTGGGTTTTGTGTTCTACACAAACTTGATTTCCATTTCCTAATGTTATTTTCATGACTCTAATATGTTAGTACTCTAGGATCTAGAGGTTTAGTAAATCTTATCAGTTAAAAGTCACGAAATATCATCCCATATAACCATCTCACATGATACAACCGATTAGCCAACATCAAAACTTATTTTTAAGATAGATGAACTCTAGTCGTCCTTCAAGGCATCCTCTTGCAACCGAAGTCCTCATACTTGCAAACCCTTTATCATAGGCCTTTTACATCCATTGATCTACATGCTTTTAATCCTTAGAAAGAAAAGGAATCACAAGCTAACATTTAAGTTAATTAAAAGAATGAGAGGTTAAATCCTCCAACTGTTCTTACCTTCATTCAATGGTTTTATTCACTTTATTTTTTTTATTAAACAAATAAAATACATATGAATTGCCACCTTGCCCCCACCTCGCTCAGCATACGCATGCCATTTGATGTGAGGGCAAGTCATATAGGCGTCTCTTTGGAAATAATGTAAACAAGGTAACATAATCAAGCCTAGATATAAGTGGGGGTGGTTTCTGCTAATTAACTATGTTAAATGTATAAAGACCAACTTCAGCATAATACCATATGGATTTGTGTAGTTTACCCATATCAAAAGATAGTGGTGGAAGAAAAGGAGGTCCCTCATGCAAATATGATCTTATGCAAAACAAACCAATGCCTACGTTTGAGCTTATGGTTCTTGAACTAGTAAAGACAGAACAAACACTTTATTCTGCATGTGTTAGGAGGAAAGCAGGTGAAGAAACAAGATTTTAAGAATTGGAGTACAAAATTCAATGTGTGATAATGATACTAAAGAGAAGGCAATGTGTTGCCAATCACCCAAATTCTATTGTAATAAAGAACTACCCATAATAAAAAGAACACCAAGATATGTACTTGTTGGTGAGATCCAAATGACTTAAGACTGCTAGATAAACAGAAATTAGAAGAAAAGAAGAGTTAGCAAGAATAGAGTATTGAGAATGGCTAAAATGCAAAGTAGCATAAAGAAAACCAGATACGGATGCTTTAAAATAAAAAGAGATAAAATAAGCATTTGTGTTCATAATAGTGAAAATTAGCAGTAATCGAGATGACAGAAGTACAATTTAGCATAATATGCATTCAGAGGAGAAGATAGCAAGATGAATTCAAAGGAAATTTGTTTGAGGCAATTGAAAGAGAGTCAGAGGACCATTCTCAAGATGGAGTTAGAAATTAGAGTGATCCATAATATTGGATGATTCCCTTGATTATTTGACATATAAAATTGGAGTTCAATCCAGTGGTGGAGCCATAAATTCATAATAGTGGTGTCACAATATATATAAAAGGCGATATTACTAATTTTTCTCTGACATTGAGTATATTCATGAATTTTAATGAGATAAAAAGATATTTAACTAGATACAATTACAATTGACCCTTCAATGTCTTCATGTTCTGAAATTGTTGCATAATAGCATCCATTCAAAATACTAGTTAATACATTCTTTTAAATGTAAACTTATATACCTTTTTTTCTTTTCAAAATTGACGGTAGCTCTTTGATATGCGGTAAATTGGGCCATTTAAGTTAATAGCTCCTCTGGTTATTTTATTTTTAGATTTGGCCATTAAGAATTAATGGCTCACTACTCACTATACAAATGATTTGGCATTTTATTTTATAAGTTCACATATACTTCATAAGTTGGCCATTAGAGTGTCACTTTACTTAATAAGTTCACTGACACCACCCTTCATATGCTACATTCGCCCTTGGTTCAATCACATAATTTGAGCCGTATGTAGTTTATGCACATGAACAACTATACTACCAGCTTGTCTTTCAAAGGAATCAGGTGTCACGGTCGAATTTCTAAATTCCCAAGTTAGAAAGGTTATTTGGCTTCAGGATCTTTAACCAATTTTCATATGCTTTATCATAATAAGCTTTAAGATAGAAAGAAATCATGTCCTTTCTATAACATTATATTGAAAAGGTGTCCAGTACAATAAACGCCGAAAACCTTCAATCTTATTGATACAGAGTAATTCATAATAGAGAACTTCTCAGTATTAATTAGCAGGATCCCTACAAATTATAATCCCCAAACATGCTACTATTAACCTCATCCGGTGAATTCAGTCCCAAGCCTAATCGAAAAAAAAATCATCGCAAAAGGAAATGCCCATTTCAATAACCTAATTTAAGTATCTACAGATCTATCACCAAGAATTAACCTTTAAAAAAAATACCTTGCAAGGCCAATTCTCGCGGTAGAAGTGGCAGACAACGCGATCGCTAGCCTTAACAGTAGCAAAGAAATCCTTCTCAGAGATCTCGGTGTACTCGCCATGGCCAAGAGCAAGCCACTTGCTCCTCTTCTCCGCCATCTTCTTCATCTGCTGAAGCCTCCTCTCTCTCAACGCTTCGATGTCGTCAAGATCGAGGCGATCTAGGGCGGTGATCTCCTCATCGAGCTTGTCCTCCACTGCCTTGGCTACAGTTAGTACTTGATTCTCGATGATCTGATGGGAAAACAAAGTTCGAGTTAGGCAAAAGGATTGGTACTTGAAGAAAGAGAATGAGATGGGAGTTGGAAATTTTGAAACTTTGCCTGCTTCACTAGAGATTCGCCCATGGCTGAAGCTCGATCTGATCTCCAACTCCCAGAGAGAGAGTTTGATGGAGGGGTTTTGTATTCGGAAAGAGAATTGTTCTCGGGATTTCTTTTGGGCTTTTTTTGTTGGGTTTTTACGGGCTTTTTCTTCGATGTTGGTCCCTTAAATCGTTAATAATTTTTTTTCGTTATACCCCCGCGGTTCACACACTCAAGTGGCTAGTCCGCGGTTCGAGGCTTGAGAGCGGAAAGTCACTCCTCTAGCCCGTTGGGATTTTTGCAGGCGAAAGGGCTCAAGAACCCGGGTTCCCCGGCTTGCCCCCACCCTGGACACACACCCGCTAGCCATGTGTGCCACCCAAGCGGGTTAAATCGTTAATAATTTGAAGTGAGTTACTTAAATCATTCAAATTGCTTTAGGTCCCTCAATTCTTACACTGTAAAGCCTTGTTTGGATGGAGGTGAATGGATGGAAAGGAATGTAAAATTTCATTTTCACCTCGTTTGGGAGTTTTTTTAGGGGGTTAGAGGATGGAAGGGGATGTAAAATTTTGGCCAATTTTCTTCACCTCCGAATTGGGCGGTAGAGGGTGTAATGGAAACGGATGTAAAGTTTTATAATGTGATAAGACAATTATACCCTTATGGTATTAAAATCAATGGCTAAGATATACTTTCATCCAATATGTAAGGGTATTTACGTAACTTTATCTTTTTACTTCCGTTACTCTTAGAACTCCCAAACAAGGTAAAACAAATTTACTTCCGTTCTCCTTACTAAACTCCCAAACAACATTTTATCTTTTTCCTTCCATTCCCTACCTTTCCTTTCCATTACTTAACTTTCCGTTCCATTACTTAGTAAACTCCCAAACATAGCATAAGAGTTGGAGGACCGAAATGGATATTTCAAAGATTAGAGAAACTACTTTTGGGACAACTTATAAAATTGAGGGAGTTAGCAATAATTTCAATTTTAAGGGATTAAATATTAAATATTTAAGGACCTAGTATAGCAAAAGCTCTTTCGTTTTTCTTGTTCTGTATATATAACTCCATTACTTTAGTTATATTATTAAATGTAATTTTTCTCCAATTTATATTGTTTCTTGTAAAACTTAGAAATTTTCTAAAAGGAATGTAATTTTTCAGTTATATTGAATCTTTAATAATTGTTTTTCAAAGGAACACAAATTTCTAAAGTAATACAAATCCCTATATGTGAAGGGAATCTTTTGTTTTCTGAAGAAAGAGTTGTATCTTGAAATATCATGGACTATGGATGTAATCCTTATAATTACAACAAATATCTATAAATAATCATGAACGTGATATTCATTTGAGTTAATGAATTTATTATTATTATTATTATTATTATTATTTACTACTATAATTATTATTATTGTTATTATTATTATTATTAAATTTTTTAGTATTTTATTATTTCGCAACATCAGGGACAACATATTTTTGTTCAATGGAATTAGCAATAGCAAAATTTCTTATGAGATTTTCTAAGTACACATATCTTCAACACACAGCTATATCTTGAATTTTAAAAGGGAGAAGTATTTCCCAAGAAAAAAGAAAGAAAACATTTATGTCAGAAAGTTAATTGTATGAGTGGGAGGATATTTAGAGGAGTTTAGGGTCCCTTAATCTTCTCTGGTGACTGATTAATCTGATAGAAACAGATCCCTGCACAAGTAACACTCGTTAGAGGACCGGAGGAGATTTCCCCCGGCGTGCCCTCTAACGTTCAAATTAGTGATAAATAAAGCAAAACTATTAGAATGCCGAAAGTATTGTCCAACATACCTTGGTGTGGTTGAGTTATTCACTATTTATAGAGAATTCATGGGGGCACATTGGTAATTCGACTCGGCCGGTGGAGTCGGTGATCAGACTCCACTTTACACGCGTCTACAGCCAATTGAGTGAGTCAGCTTTGCATTTAATGCGACAGTCTGACAGAATGGCGAAAGTATTGGCGACGTCCGAGGAGTTATTATAACTTCGGCTCGAGAAGTCATTATGACTAGCCATGCATTCAATGTGATAGCGATTGAGCGGCGAAGTATGGGAGCCAACTAGCCATTCATTAAATGCGAACGACGTTGGTGAGACTGATAGGTCATTTCGTCTTTTGAGACATTCTCTGGTTGAGTCCGAGTAGAAAACGTCTTTCATCTCAGACTCATATTTCTTTAATAAATCTCAACTTGAAGATGTCTTTTGTCTCAGACTCAGAGTGTTAGAGAGATCGGTGCTCACACCTGGGTTGGACTTTCAGATTATATGACTTGGCCCGTTAATGTGACATGTAGCTAACTCTTAGGGGCTCATTAAGCTTGGCGATTTATAGGATACAACAGAAAATAAATTTCACTTGTTATGAATATCAGTATATCAGCATGGTGATTTTTAATTCGTGTATATATATATATATATTTATACACACATGCACACACAATTAACAATGGTCATATTCCATGACTTGCTTAATTTGCTACTTGACCTCTTGCTAGTAGCCAACAATTTTTTTCCTTTTTTTTTATTATTATTTTATAAGCACCTCAGGCCCAGTAGTCTAATGGGGCGAAACACTACAGCCCCTTCCTAACTTCTTTCATAACAATCTTTGGAAGTTATATATCCAATAGCTCCACCCATAGATAACAGAAAAATAGCACATTGTTTTTCCTTCTTTTTATTTTTTTTGTTTTTTTGTTTTTTTGTGTGGGGTTGGGAATTGGTAAGAAATTATTTTAAATGTTTTTTTGTCCCTTTGGCATTTAACATGCATTCAATTTGATTTCCCATTTAGTTAGGGGACAAGTATGGAGGTCTAAATTAAATACCTTATCACATTATCATGCATAAGTAAGATAAATGAAGGGGCATACTTGTAATATCACCAGCATGAAAAGTGAATGTAGAAAGAGTTATATGGTACACAAATGAATTGTGCATCATTTTGGTTGCACTAAAGTATCTAATGCCTTAAATGCTGACAGTGTTTGGTTGATGCATTTAGAATGCTGACAGATATATACATGTTTCGAGTTGATGGTCGATGAACCAGAAACTGTTATTTCTGTCCATGTTCTAGTTGTTAGATTTATTCATTAATTGATATATATATATATATATATATATATATATATATATATATATATATATATATATATATATATATATATATATATATATATATATATATATATAAAAGGAATATGGAGAAACTTGGTACCAAGTTCCTTAAAGGAACTTGGTAGTGAGATGAACAAATCGGTCCACACCTCATGGGGAGAAATAGAGAGGAAAGAGAAAGAGGAGAGAAAAAGATTTTTTAAAATTTGAAACATGGACCAAATTTGTTCATCACTACCAAGTTCCTTTAAGGAACTTGGTACCAAATTTTCCATTTATATATATATATATATATATATATATATATATATATATATATATATATATATATATATATATATATAAAGAAGCTCTATGAACTTAAGTTCATAATGAATAGTGGTGCACCAACTTTTTATTCACTTTCATCTTGTCTTGAGATTTGTGATGCACAAATCTCAAAGTGGGCTTTATATCTTTCACGGATCCCAAAGCAAGATGGTGGTTAGAAAAGTTGGTGCACTATTCATTATGAACTTAAGTTCATAGGAGTCTTCTCTCTATATATATATATATATATATATATATATATATATATATATATATAGACACACACAGAATCATAATGTTCCACAGTTGATTCAAGTTGTAGGAGGCAGCCCAACTGTCGAATAAATGTCTTGTTGCACAAATTTAGTATGTATGGAAATGATGGGTTTGATTTCAGAAACTCAAGTCGTTTTACAGTTCAAAGTGCCAGAAAGATGACTGTGTTGAATTCCCAATATGCTAGTTTTTTTTATTGCCTTACTATATTTTTCTGTAGCCCTGTCAGCTTGGCTGTACTTTATATTAAGTTCACACAGAATTGAGATTAATAAGGGAAAAGACTTCCATTAGGATGATGGTAATTATCATTACATATCCTTTTGTTTTCTGCTGAAAGTACTTTACGAATTGATTATACATACTGGATAACGAGTGAGGATATTATATTTGACTTTTTTTTACTGTAAGTAAATTAAGATTAGATTCGTCTGGAAGGTAACAATATAACATGTCACAATACTCTCTAAATGCACTTCACGAGCTGACATACTTAAAAGATTATTTCTTGCTAACAAGACGTACATATAAGAGGTTATTGAATATTATAAATTCATGATGCATTTTGCTAAATGAACTGTCAAGAAGTAATAAAAGCAAGACATGCCTGTTGGATGTGATTAACATGATTGTCTCACCATTCGTTTTTTTTGGTTAATGGCTTGTTTATCA
Organism: Asparagus setaceus; assembly: GCA_012295165.1. Lineage (NCBI taxonomy): Eukaryota > Viridiplantae > Streptophyta > Magnoliopsida > Asparagales > Asparagaceae > Asparagus > Asparagus setaceus. The sequence continues at coordinate 64,119,858 of CM022705.1, read as the reverse complement.
AATTGAATTGTCATATCGTATTCTTTTTTCAATATTTTCACCGGAGATCTATTTGAATTCTCTAAACTTTTGTGAGCTAAAACTATAAAATAATATTTTAAATACATCAAAAGGGTGACAAGAAATATCTTTAATATATAGTATGGCTATGAACATCAAATTGTGTTGCTAGTATATATATATATATATATATATATATATATATATATATATATATATATATATATATATATATATATATATATATATATAGAGAGAGAGAGAGAGAGAGAGAAGACTCCTATGAACTTAAGTTCATAATGAATAGTGGTGCACCAACTTTTCTAACCACTCATCTTGCTTTGGGATCCGTGAAAGATATAAAGGCCACTTTGAGATTTGTGCATCACAAATCTCAAGGCAAGATGAGTAGATAAAAAGTTGGTGCACCACTATTCATTATGAACTTAAGTTCATAGGAGCCTTACTATATATATATATATATATATATATATATATATATATATATATATATAGAGAGAGAGAGAGAAGACTCCTATGAACTTAAGTTCATAATGAATAGTGGTGCACCAACTTTTTATCCACTCATCTTGCCTTGAGATTTGTGATGCACAAATCTCAAAGTGGCCTTTATATCTTTCACGGATCCCAAAGCAAGATGAGTGGTTAGAAAAGTTGGTGCACCACTATTCATTATGAACTTAAGTTCATAGGAGCCTTACTATATATATATATATATATATATATATATATATATATATATATATATATATTAAAATTCATATAAACTTAAGTGGATAGGAGCCCTTTATCCACCAACTTTTTATCCATTAATTTTACATTGAGATTTGTGCTTGCATGTGATACAAATGAAGCCACAAATCTCAAAGATGCTGATGATGTGTAGCACAAATCTCAAAGCATAATGAAATGATAAAAGTTTGGTGGACAAATGCTCATATCCACTTAAGTTTATAGGAGCACTATATATATATATATATATATATATATATATATATATATATATATATATATATATATATATATATATATTATGAAACTATAAAGTAGAATAGAGAAAATAGACAAGAAGTAGAGAGAACTCAATTGCTAATTATTATTGAGATTGATTGAGATCACAAGTGAGGTAGGAATACCTCTATTTATAGGCAAACTGATACATGAACCATATTAACTACTCATTAATGAACTTATTCATTCTAGAACATGTATTGAGTTGTTCCAAAAGAAGGTTAATGTACTAGGGGAATGTCAATGAGTAATACATGTATCAATCTTCTTGAGAAACTAAATGGACATCCACATCATTGAATTGTTTCATAACATTCCCCCTTGGATGTCCATCAATACACAAAGAATATGCATCGTTAAAACCTTACTAGGAAAAAACCCAGTGGGAAAAAAATCCTAGTGAAGGAAAAAGAGTACACTATTCTTGTGTATTAGTTTCTCCCCCTGATTCAAATATCATTTGAGATTTTTAACCGACGATTCCAATATTTTTCACTAATTTCTCAAAGTTGCGGTCGGCAATGCCTTGGTAAATAAATCGCGGATTATCACTCGATCGAATTTGTTGCACATTAATTTCACCATTCTTTTGCAAATCATGTGTAAAAAAGAATTTTGGTGAAATATGTTTTGTTCTATCTCCTTTAATATATCCTCCTTTTAATTGAGCTATACAAGCTGCATTATCTTCAAACAAAATAGTCGGAGGATTTTCATTTTCAGGAGACAATCCACTATTCTTCCGGATATAGTGAATCATTGATCTTAGCCAAATACATTCTCGACTGGCCTCATGAATTGCTATTATTTCAGCATGATTCGAAAAAGTGGCAGCAATTGATTGCTTTGTAGATCGCCATGAAATAGCGGTATCACCACATGTAAATAAATAACCAGTTTGAGACCTTGCTTTATGCGGGTCAGATAAATACCCAGCATCAGCATATCCAAGCAATTCAGATCGAGAATTATAAGAATAAAATAAACCAAGATCAATTGTTCCTTAGAGATAGCGAAAAATATGCTTTATACCGTTCCAATGTCGTTTTGTAGGAGATGAACTAAATCTTGCTAATAAATTCACAGAAAATGATATATCTGGTCTTGTACAATTAGCAAGATACATTAGTGCACCTATTGCATTGAGATATGGTACTTCAGGACCAAGAATCTCTTCATCTTCCTCTTTAGGTCTAAAAGGATCCTTAGCAGTATCAAGTGACCTGACGACCATTGGGGTACTCAATGGATGTGCTTTATCCATGTAGAACCGTTTTAATACCTTCTGGGTATAAGCAGTTTGGTGAACAAAAATCCCATTTTCTAAATGCTCAATTTGTAAACCAAGGCAAAATATAGTTTTTCCAAAATCTTTGATCTCAAATTCTTTCTTCAAATACTCAACCACCTTTTGGAGCTCTTCAGGAGTTCCAATCAGATTAAGATCATCAACATATACAGCAATGATCACAAAATTTGACCCATTCCTTTTATGAAAACACATGGACATACGGGGTCATTTGTATAACCTTCTTTAACTAAACATTCAGGCGGTTATACCACATTCGTCCGTTGCTTGAGCCCATACAAAGACATTTGCAATTTAATGGAGTACATTTCTCTAGGATTTGATTTACATGCTTCGGGCATGCTAAATCCTTCGAGGATTTTCATATAGATATCATTATCTAATGTTCCATACAAATAGCGGTGACTCGTCCATCGAGGCGCATATCAAGTTTTTCATGCCTTTGCTAAACTCACAAGATATCTAAATGTAATTCCATCCATTCTTGGAGAATATGTTTATCATAATCAAATCACGGTCTTTGTGAAAATCCTTGGGCTACAAGTCTTGCTTTATATCTCACAATTTTATTTTTCTCATTTCTTTTCCTCACAAATACCCATTTATATCCTCTTGGTTTTACACCTTGGTGTTTGGACTATAGATCCAAAACTTTTCGTTTAGCGATGAATCTAATTGATTGGATCGCATCTTTCCATTTTGACCAATCATTACTTCGCCGACATTCATCAACCGTTCTGGGTTCATGATCCTCGTCTTCTTCCATAATATCAAGTGCTACATTATATGCAAATGCATTATCGATAATTACTTCTCTTCGGTTCCAACTCTTTCTTGTAATGACAAAATTTATTGAATTTTCTATAGTTTCATTCTCTTTAGGAGTTAGCTCTTCAGGAGTAACCTCTTCAGGAGGTTGAATTTTGTCATTTGTAATATTTTGATCATTTGATCCTCTTTTCTTTCGAGGATTCTTATCTTTGGAACCAAGGGGTCTACCACGCTTCAGGCGTACTTTAGACTCGTTAGCACTTTTAATTTGTCCTTCTGGGATATCAATTTTAACCGGAGCATTTTCTGCTGGAATAAATGATTTTGTAATTCTTCTGGAATCACAAAAAGCATCCGGTAATTGGTTTGCAATTTTCTGTAAATGTATTATCCTTTGAACTTCCAGTTCACAATCTTTTGTACGAAGATCAAGGAAGTCTAATGATATTTTCTAAGTAATTTCCTTTTTCGGTTGATCTTTACCTCCCCCTAATGTCGGGAAATATGATTCATCAAAATGACAATCTGCAAATCTTGCAGTAAATAAATCACCTGTTAATGGTTCAACATATTTAATTATAGAAGGTGATTCATATCCGACATATATCCACAATCTTCTTTGAGGGCCCATTTTAGTTCGTTGAGGTGGTGCAATAGGAACATATACCGCACAACCAAAAATTCTTAAATAAGAAATATTTGGCTCGTGGCCAAGAACTAATTGTAAGGGAGAATAAGTATTGTAACTTGTCGGCCTAATTCTCACAAGTATTGCTGCATGTAATATAGCATGTCCCCAAGCAGATAGAGGAAGTTTAGACCTCATTAACAATGGTCTTGCAATTAATTGAAGCCGTTTAATAAATAATTCGGCTAGACCATTTTGTGTATGAACATGAGCTACAGGATGTTCAACACTTATTCCAATAGACATGCAATAATCATCAAAAACATGTGATGAATATTCACCAGCATTATCTAGACGAATTTTTTTAATGGAATAATGAGGAAATTGTGCTCGTAATTTAATTATCTGAGCAAGCAATCTCGCAAATGCCAAGTTGCGACTAGATAATAAACATACATGTGACCATCTTGTTGATGCATCAATTAGCACCATAAAATATCTAAATGGTCCACATGGTGGATCTACAGGCCCACATATATCACCATGAATTCGTTCTAGAAATGCAGGGGATTCAGTTCCCACTTTAGTTGGTGATGGTCTAACAATTAACTTCCCTTGGGAGCAAGCAACATATGAGAATTCATTAGAATTTAGTATCTTTTGATTTTTCAATGAATGACCATGTGAGTTTGCAATTATTCGCCTCATCATTATAGAACCAGGATGTCCAAGGCGATCATGCCAAACCATAAAATTATTAGGATTAGTAGACTTCTGGTCTACAAGGTGATGAATTTCAGCTGTACTTATTTTTGTATAATATAAACCCGAAGACGAGAAGGACTTTTCTATCGCATTTCTTCTCGAAATGGTATTTGTAATCAATAAGTATTCACCATTTGTCTCATTCATCGTCTCGATATGATACCCATTTTGGCGGATATCTTTAAAACTTATCAAATTTCTTCGAGACTTTATCGAGAGTAGTGCATTATTTATGACTATTTTAGTTCCTTCAGGGAGGAATACAGTGGCTCTTCCGGAGCCATCAATCAATTTAGCACTACCACATATTGTGTTAACATTTGATTCTTCCATTTTTAAATGAGAAAAATACTTCATGTTTTTAAATATAGTGTGCGTAGTAGCACTATCAATGAGACAAATATCATCATCACCATTATTTGATCCTAAATATTTGGCATCCATATCTTCTTGAGAAAAGAAATGACAAAGAAAATTACAAACAAAAATAAATATTAATAAAGTCCATAAATTACGAAATTCATAAAGAAAATTACATAAAAGATCGAAAATAACAAAATTCAAAATATTGGGTATTTGTCATAGGATCATTTCAAACCGGGTTGCTCAAGGAAATCGGCAACATCGAGGTGTGTGATATCATCATAAACATTGTTTTGATCAATGAAATTTGTCTCGGCATTTTTACCTTTCCTTTTAATGATGCCCGATAGAGGTCAACAAGATGTTTTGCCGCATCTATGTACGCCACCAATGACCTTCTATTCCACACCGGTAGTATATTTCTTCATAATGTTTCTTTTCTTCACTTTTCTTATCATTATTGTCCCACTTTTGGGAGTTTGTCCCACTTCTGGAGGTTGTTTTGTCTTTTGCCACGGATATGATCATTGTGATTATAAGGCACATATCTACCACGACCTCGTCCACGGCGATGGTTCGTCCTCGGCCTCCTCCACGGCCATGTCCATACGACCATGATTTTGAGATTGAGTTGCATTCGCCGAGGGAATGGAGTAGCACCGATGGAGTGGGATTCATGATTTTTAACAACAATTCATTATTTTGTTCACCAAAGGAGGCATGAAATCAATTCGAGTATTTCTTAAATCCTCTCTCGATATTGTCAGCCGCAAGAGCATATTCGAGGCATGAAAGGTGGAGAATGTTTTTCTAACATATCGTCATCGGTGACATTTTCTCCACACAATTGCAATTGAGAGGTAATTTTATACATTCGAAATTATACTCACCGATTGATTTAAAATCTTGTAGCCTTAAGTGAAGCCAATCATCTAGGGCTTTTGGAAGCACGACCAACTTCAGTGGTCAAACCTCTCCTTCAAATTATTCCACAGAGTAAGGGGATCTTTCACAGTTAGATATTCTTTTTTTAATCCTTCATCCAAATGATGGCGAAGGAAAATCATAGCTTTGGCACGGTCTTGATTGGATGTCTCATTTTCTTCCACAATAGTATTCTCAAGACCCATTGCAGCAAGATGTATTTCAACATCTAACATCCAGGATAAGTAGTTCTTTCCAGAAATATCAAGAGGCACAAATTCTTGTTTCGTAAGGTTAGTCATTGTGAAAAATGATTTGAATTGGAAAGAGAAATTTTACCTCAAAGTTTACTCAAAATATGAACACGTGCCCAACGATGAATCCAATGGACTTGAAATGGATTGCCTCAATGGTAGATCGTCGTCGATAGCGTATTATGAAACTATAAAGTAGAATAGAGAAAATAGACAAGAAGTAGAGAGAACTCAATTGCTAATTATTATTGAGATTGATTGAAATCACAAGTGAGGTAGGAATACCTCTATTTATAGGCAAACTGATACATGAACCATATTAACTACTCATTAATGAACTTATTCATTCTAGAACATGTATTGAGTTGTTCCAAAAGAAGGTTAATGTACTAGGGAATGTCAAGGAGTAATACATGTATCAATCTTCTTGAGAAACTAAATGGACATCCACATCATTGAATTGTTTCATAACATATATATATATATATATATATATATATATATATATATATATATATATATATATATATATATATATATATATAGAGAGAGAGAGAGAGAGAGAGAGAGAGAGAGTGATGGGAAGATAAAGAAGTTCTATATATGCAGACTACAAAGATAAGCGAAGCTTGCTGACCAATTTAATTATTGTATTAATTATTTGTAAATTCAAGTTGTTCTTCTATGTATTGATTTCCGAGGAATGAAATACAATGACGTCAGAATTGGTAGCGGACCTGCTATAAAGCTTTTCTTTCAAGTATCAGCCTTGGGTAGTTGGCATTTGGAAACGAAATTCATGGAAGTGTATATATAGAGTGGAAATGAAGTTTCAGTTTAAAAAAAATAAATGCATGAGTATGGCTTACGTATCAAAGTGGCATGAGCATTGAGTCCCACATGCACATGTTGGCTGTTAGTTGAGTATCTGGCTCAAGAAAACTAAATGCTCCCAACTTTGGCAAGTTAATAATCTCTTTCAATTTTCAGCCTTCGCTGTTTTGTTTTGGCAGTCACAGACTCACAATGCAGTTACTTAGGTCCAACTCATTATTAATTATTTGATACAAAATTTCAATTACTTGCTGTCCTTGTCCACCAATTTTGGTCAATCAGCAATTAAAAATATCATCATCATATCATTTAAAAAGAATACCCTCATATCTTTATCGTATATGACAGCAACTGTTCAAGAAAAGGAGTTCACCAATATTATTTTTTGCAAAAAGGAATTCACAACTATACGTGGAAAAAAAATCACATATAGGTAAAGTAGTACACAAAGGAAGAAACATGTCAATTTGCAGTTAATTTCTCTGTTATAAATCTCATTATAATACTAACCACGTATTGCTGAAACAAGATATATCCAACCCATTATATAGTCCGAATCAATAACAAATGTGTATCATACAACAGTTTAATTAATGCATGCCGACTCAGCAATACACCAATGCTACCAAAAATGGGAGATACACTAATGGTTTACCAACATATATTAAAAATATTAAGGCAACTGGAATCGTCGTGTAGATAAATCCAATTCTAGTTAAATAGATCGCATTGATCATTTCTCTTTCATCCGTCCTGAACCCATGCATTCAGTGGGTCAAAAGCCTTGGTCTCATTTTTCTTTCCAGATAGAGACGACGTAATTCCTTGGTAAAAGGAGTGCGGTTGCTCTGCGGGACCTGGCAAGCGAAGATGGGACCTACAACCGAAATGAATATTCGACCAGCAAGATTTGACGAAACAGTGACGCGCAAGGAAACGTTGATTCTCTTTTCGTGTGTCCGGTGCGGTTAAATCCTAGGGGCGCATCATGTGGGGGGTGGATGGCCCCGCTCATGGTGTTTTCTCTCTCCATCCATCACCAACTGCAATGGTGCCATGATGCTCTTCTAAAGATTCCCATGTGCAGAGCAAAACAGCAAACAACTAACCTTTACGTATGATTTTCAATGAAGTTGATAGTTCTAGAATAGGGATTTTATATGAAACCAACTTTAAAATAAGGGTGTAATATAGAAACCACATTTATTATTTAATTTATGGCTTAATATCAGAAAACCCCCCTTAACTTTGGGCGATTATCAGAAAACCCCTCTTAACTTTCAAAACATCAGAAAACCCCCCTTAAGTTTAGGGGTTATCAGAAAACCCCCTTTAACTTTAAGATTTTATCACAAAACTCCCCTAACGGCGTTAAATTGATTATCCCAAATTATCAGCGGACAAAAGTACTCGGTAGAATTTTGATGGGAGAGTTTTTTTCAAGAACTTCGAAAAGTTTTTCTGAGAAAATCAAATTAATGTGTTAAACTAAATTATTAATTTTTTTATCACGCGTGGGTGAAATCCTACTTGGGAGTATTTTGTTTCGCTGAAAAGTTGGGATAATAAAGGATAACATCGTTAGGGGTTTTGTGATAAACCTTAAAGTTAAAGGGGGTTTTCTGATAACCCCTAAAGTTAAGGGAGGTTTTCTGATATTTTGAAAGTTAAAGGGGGTTTTCTGATAATCGCCCAAAGGTAAGGGGGGTTTTCTGATATTAAGCCTTAATTTATACAGGAACCATCTTAAAAGTATATTTCATTTCAATCACCACAAAAACTCATTTTCTGTTGACTTTTTATCAAAATTTCTTAACTACCCATGTGTTTATAGCTGGTCTCTGTAATGTGCTGCCCTAAATCTAGAGGTAGAAGAAGAGGGAGATGAGAGAACAAGAGGGGAGAGAGAGAGAGAGCCCTAAATCTAGAGGTAGAAGAAGAGGGAGTGGGGAGAACAAGAGGGGGAGGGGGAGGGGGGCGAGAGAGAGAGAGAGAGAGAGAGATGATCCAACAGTAAAATAGGGTATTAAAAAAATTTTGATAAAAAAGTCAACAGGAAATGAGTTTTGGTAGTTGATTGAAATGAAATATACTTTTAAGGTGGTTCTTATATAAATTAAATAATAAAGATGGTTCATGTATTACACCTCTATTTTAAAGGTGGTTTCCATATAAAAACCCTTTAGAATAATAATTTTCAGATAACCTCATGCTTTCTGATGCAGTAATAGGTGGTGGATACTAATACATTAATGGAGGATGACTGTAGGCATCAAAAATTGCTGAAGAACCTCAAATATGACTAAATCATGAGAAGATCGAAGGACAACGTCGTCGAAATCTCAAGAAGTCAACACATGAGGAGATTGTGTCTCCTTCGATCACGAGACACTCGTTTAATGTCTCGCCACGGCGAGACACCTTGATGTGTCTCGCTAGCGAGACACTTATGTGTGCCTTGCACAAGCGAGACACCTTGATGTGTCTCCATTCCGGTGCGGTTAAATCCTAGGGGCGCATCATGTGGGGGTGGATGGCCCCGCTCATGGTGTTTTCTCTCTCCATCCATCACCAACTGCAATGGTGCCATGATGCTCTTCTAAAGATTCCCATGTGCAGAGCAAAACAGCAAACAACTAACCTTTACGTATGATTTTCAATGAAGTTGATAGTTCTAGAATAGGGATTTTATATGAAACCAACTTTAAAATAAGGGTGTAATATAGAAACCACATTTATTATTTAATTTATGGCTTAATATCGAGAAAACCCCTTAAGTTTAGGGGTTATCGAGAAAACCCTCTTAACTTTCAAAACATCGAAAACCCCTTAAGTTTAGGGGTTATCGAGAAAACCCCTTTAACTTTAAGATTTTATCACAAAACTCCCTAGCGTTAAATTGATTATCCCAAATTATCACACAAAAAAGTAATTCCTGGGAGGGGATTGGGAGAGTTTTTTCAAGAACTTCGAAAGTTTTCTCTGAAAATCAAATTAATGTGTTAAACTAAATTATTAATTTTTTTATCAGCGTGGGTGAAATCCTACTTGGGAGTATTTTGTTTATTTGAAAAGTTGGGATAATAAAGGATAACATCGTTAGGGTTTTGTGATAAACCTTAAAGTTAAAGGGGTTTTCGATATTAAAGTTAAAGGGGTTTTCGATATTAAAGTTAAAGGGGTTTTCGATAATCGCCCAAAGGTAAGGGGTTTTCGATATTAAGCCTTAATTTATCTGAGGAACCATCTTAAAAGTATATTTCATTTCAATCACCACAAAAACTCATTTTCTGTTGACTTTTTTTATCAAAATTTCTTAACTACCCATGTGTTTACAGTTGGCTCCCTCTCTCTTGTAACAGTGCCCTAAATCTAGACGTAGAAGAAGAGGGAGATGAGAGAACAAGAGGGGGGAGAGAGAGAGAGAGAGCCCTAAATCTAGAGGTAGAAGAAGAGGGAGTGGGGAGAACAAGAGGGGAGAGAGAGAGAGAGAGAGAGAGAGAGATGATCCAACAGTAAAATAGGGTATTAAAAAAATTTTGATAAAAAAGTCAACAGGAAATGAGTTTTGGTAGTTGATTGAAATGAAATATACTTTTAAGGTGGTTCTTATATAAATTAAATAATAAAGATGGTTCATGTATTACACCTCTATTTTAAAGGTGGTTTCCATATAAAACCCTTTAGAATAATAATTTTCGATAACCTCATGCTTTACGATGCGGTAATAGGTGGTGGATACTAATACATTAATGGAGGATGGCTAGGCATCAAAATTGTGAAGAACCTCAAATATGACTAAATCATGAGAAGATCGAAGGACAACGTCGTCGAAATCTCAAGAAGTCAACACATGAGGAGATTGTGTCTCGCCACAAGGCGAGACACTGCTTGTGTCTCGCCACGAAGCGAGACATTTGATGTGTCTCACGCTAGCGAGACACTTATGTGTGCCTTGCACAAGCGAGACACCTTGATGTGTCTCGCCAGCATGGTGACACTTATGTGTGCCTTGCACAAGCGAGACACCTTGATGTGTCTCGCCAGCATGGTGACACTTATGTGTGCCTCACACAAGCGAGACACCTTGATGTGTCTCGCATAGCGAGGCATTATTTGTGTCTCGCCAAAGCGAACACCCATAATACGGCGAGCTCGAAGGGTCTAAATCAATCTTTGGTGGGGCCCACTTGGCGTTATCAATGCGAGAGGCGTTGAACACTTTAATGTGCGGTTACATCGCCAAGATACCACTAGGCGTGATTCTAGGGCATTTAATCGTGCTCAAAAAGCGTGAAACCGCCGCCGAAATGGATTTACATCGCCTCGCTAGTCACCGGAGGTAAATACACGCTTCGGCCGCCACCGCGACCGCCGCTGAGCGAGTAGCCAGGCCAGGGTACTGAGCCAGCTAACTACAAATGTCGGCACTTATGACACTTTGTTTCTTGGAGACACGTTCCCAAAGGCTATAAATACTTTCCCTCGTCCACTTGGGCGGAGGATCGGCATTTGGCAATCGAGATCAAAGAAATCGAGCTTTTGCAAGGAGAGAGAATCAAGCTTCCAAAGTTCAAGAACGCGATCCACACGGAGATTCCTCGAGTTTAAGCTTTGACTTATTCTTGAGAAGAGTAGATATCTTACTTTGCTAAGATATTTGCTTAAGTTCTTGTTTCCTGCGAAGCATCAACTAAACCCGTCGATTCGGCGATCGCTCTCGGTGGTCCACGGACACGCTGGCCCCCGCATGCAAAGTCCCACAAAATGTGAGATCTACACTTGTAGCATCTTTTGTTGAGTTTGTGAAAGTGATTAAAATTTCTTTATGGCGAGAGTTATCGTGTAATTTTCTCAATTGTTTTCATTGAAACATTTTGTAATGGAAACAACAAAGAATCTCATTTTCGACCCAAACACGATGGCGACCATTGGGAGCCAGCGGTCTCGAGCGAGATCGTTGTGTCGCACTTCAGTTGATCGCCACCTCATGGTCGACGGACCGATTATTATCGATCGCAAGTTCAAGAATACCTCTCCTCTTCATCATCAAGTCTTCCTCACCCGCAAACATCGGAGGATTTCATCTCCTAAGAGGGAGGTTAGTTACGTTGTGATCTTAGCGATTCTCGTTAAACTGCGGCGGGCGATTTCCCTCTCCACAACATCGGTGGATTTCAAAGCGGAAGCTCGTTCAAGTTGACTCCTTTCGAAGAAGGAGTCATTTAACAAGATCTCAACCACTCTGACGAAGAGGGCTCGTCAGAGACAACGTCAAAAGATGGCCCGACAACTTGCAAAGGCCATGGAGTCAACAGACGGAGTTCATTACAACATGAACTCGCGTGATCAGCGGCGTCAGCAAGTAACAGCGCCTCAACCTCAATTCGCCACAGCTCCTCCTAAGGAAGAATGGGTTCTCGTTAAAAGGAACCAATTGACAAGGAAGGAGCTTCAAAGCCGCCGCGGCACGCCAGAAGTCGCACGTGCCATTGTTCGTAAGGCGCAGGAGTTGAAATCAACCAGGGAATCAACTCAAAATCACAAAGTTTGGGTCCCGAAGTCAACGTCAAAGATGGCTCAAGAATCTGCCTCGCCAGAATTTTTCACCGAGATAGCTGAGCCGCCTCGCTAGACAGCTTTAAGCCGCCGCCAACATGAGGTAGTAAATCGCTCTCGCTTAGCGAGACAAAACCGCCGGGCCAAAAGCCGGTGGTACCTTCCATGCCTTAGTGAAAATCGACTTTTCCGTTCCTTTCTTCCGCTTCTCGGTATCGGCCAGTTAAGTCAGGAATCATCAACCGGTGTTTAATCGCCTTGGTCCACAGCTCGGAAATAAAGGCAAGGCACCAGTGAAGAAACGGTTGAGTTACCCCGTCCAGAAGAGTCCTGAGCAAGCTGAGATGTCTCAAGTCTCCAGAATCCCAATTGCATCTCGTTTGAGCATCCCGCAAGGGGTCCGCGAGACTGCTAAAGGGAAGAACTCGAGGCGTGTGATTCGTGAAGTCACAAGAGATGATAAAACACTTGTGATTTGTACCAAGACAACTTCAGTAGATGAAGTTGAAAAGTCAAAGGTGCCTCCCAAGTCGAATGATCGACGCCCCCAAAAGAAGACGTGTCCTCCAGTTAAGGATAACGTTATACTTGGGGGTGAAAGTTCAACCAGTGACAAGCCACATCAACGGTGTCATCAGGCTGGGGGTAGTAACACACGAAAGAGAACAATTGATGAAATAAATTGTTCTTGCTCGTGTGCACAACTAATCAAGACGTTGTTATCAGGATGTGCCTGTTCCGAGTCAAGCGCTCAATCACAAAGAGCTTGATTCGAGGCTTTCCTTGCCAACAACGAAGATTTGAAGCCGGAGTCAAGACGACCCCGAAGAAAAAGAAGATCTGCCATTCATCGAGATGAATTCCCCGAAGTCACCATTAATATGGTGAACAAAGGAAAAGGGCCAGCAACGGACGAGGACCCTGACTTCACTCCTGCAGGAAAAGTCAGCTCCCGAGTTTCCCAGCAGATGTCTCGATTACAATTGCGAGCTACAAGACGCATTGACTATAGAAGAATGCATGAAGGAGAGTCATCCGAAGATGAAGTTTCCGACGCCTGCTCAGCAATAGCTTCAGACGGTACTGTTTCAAGTATGAGTCGTCACCGTAGGGAAGCTTTTACCATTACTCCCGATGTCCTGGCTCAAATGTTACAAGAAGCCTTAGCCAAGCAAAGAGAAGAGCTTAAGGCCGAAATGAGAACAGAGATGGAGCTAGCCATGCAACAGATGAGGGAGTTGCAAACCCATACAGCTGCACAACCTGGGTCTAGTCAACAGCCTGGATCTAGTCAACAAGGTGGAGCTATCAATCATGATACCCATACTGTCGAAGACAGTGATTCGGAGATAGATGAACACATTTATGCCGATAAACCTCCAAAGAAAAAGGTGTTCACTACCCAAAGCGAAAATGTTCTAATTCCTATTACTGGGAATCATCCAAAACAAGGCGAGGGTGAAAATGAAAAGATGAAGGAGCTTGAAGGCAAAATTAATGCTTTGATGTCCGCACAGGAAGTCAAGAAGACTGGAATCCCGTGTCCATATCCGAGAAAATGGGATTCAATCCCTTATCCGCCGAAATTCAGTTTGATTAATTTCACACCTTTTGACGGGAGGGGTTCGCCTACACAGCACTTGATCTATTTCAAATCTCACTTGGGGGTGATCTCGGGAAATGAGCCTTTGATGATTCTATTATTCGGTTTGCATCTTCGAGCCAGCCGATTGGTATCGAAGACTCAAAGCTGGGAGCATTAACTGTTGGAATGACATGGAAAGCTCTTTTCTCAGTAACTTCTTTGATGATGACACAGAAGTTTCCATTGGAACTCTCCTAGACGAGAAGCAGAAAAATGGGGAAACAATTGACACCTTCGTTAAGCGTTTCATAATAAAGCTATGAATTGCGAGATCCATTCTTGAAGAGTTCATATTGAAGACTTGCCACAACAATCTTTCTATAGAATTGTTGGAAGTCATGGGGGTTACTCCACCAACCACTTGGAAGGAATTGAAACTCAACGGTGAAGAAGCAGAACGGTTCATCAGGAGAAAGAAGACTGAGAGAGGTGAACCCACAACGGTTCCCTCCAAGCCAATTTTGTGCCCGTGGCAAAGGAAAGGCAAGCTAATCTTGTTGAAGCAAATCGCATTCCAACAGCAACAACAAGCTTCACAACAGCAGAATCGCAATTGAGGTTTCAACAAAACCTCAAGAATCGTAAGGCTCCTGGATACTAGGTTCCAAAAGAGCTATACTTTCAAAGAGGAAGAAGTACCGTTATCTTCAAATACCTCTTGGATAACAACAAGATCAAATTGCCTCAATTACAAATCAAGAGGAGGCTAACAAGACCTCGGACCCCAAATATTGTGCGTACCACGGGGTCCATCATCCCACTAAGAGTTGTTTTGTTCTTAAAGACAAAATTCAAGCTCTAATCGATCACGGGAATCATAGGCGAAGAAGGAGAAGAAAGTTGGTTCAAATATGGTGGCTATCAACTTTGGATCTCTACGCCTATGTCATATTCTGAAGATTGTCCCTGAGGTTGAAGTTAAAACTGTTAATGATGATCCGCATGGGCAACGTCAGAAAGGGTTGGTATCTTACACAGCTCCTAATGGCGAAGTACTTTGGATTCATCCAGATCTTATTCAAGATGAGCAATGGACGGGGTCTTCTTCAACACGGAAGTCCAAGCATAAAGGCAAGCTCTGTGCTCATATTTGGCAATTAGGAAGAGGGTGACGAAAAGCTCCAATTCTTTAGTCATCGAAAATGAACATGAAGTTCTCGTGTGAAGGTAACCCGACTTTGCTACGAAGTGGGCATAAGTTCAGTTATCAATACCGAAATTCGATTGAATGCCAAAACTTTAGCGGGCTGGGGTGGCAATGACTCCACCTACACACCGCAGCGCCAGAAGTAGCCAAGGAGGATACAACCAAGCAAAAGATAAACAACCTCAAGAGGTGCAAGTCCCGGGCGTCCGGATTTAATCATCCGATTAGGAAGGACAAACCGAAGTTCCGCTCATCATATCGTTTTGGCGTTATGACCCGGTTAGCCAACATTCCGGCAAGGATAACTCTTTACGAGTTACTCGTCTTTCTAAAGAGACTAGGAAGCCTTACGAGGAAGCATTAGGCGATTCGAAGCTTTTATTACTCAAGTCAGCGAGGTTAGGAGAAGACCGAACAGCGCAACTTGGCGACAACACAATTCCTTGCATAACCTTTGCAGAGAGGATATGCAAGTGAAAAAATCGAAGCATGACGGACCATTATACTTCCTTTGGGTACATTGGCTCGATTGTCGCAACGATTCAAGTTGATCACGGATCTGCGGTCGATATTATGCCACTCCGGTTGATGTATCATCTTGGAATTAGGCTAGCAAGTTGGCTTCTACAGCACGGTGATTTATGGATTTAATACCGGTCGGACCTTTGGGTAAAATCGGATAAAGTGCCGGCTTGGAGATCTCAAATCGAAGTTACATGTTATGTAATCGATCACGAGACTTCATATAACCTACTATTGGGTCGACCTTGGATCCACGGTAGCCTTATAGTCCCATCCACATTACATCGGTGCTTGAAGTATGTCGACGATAATGTGGTCAAGATGGTCGCGATAAGCAACCATTCAAGGGGTTAGAAAATTATTTCTTGACTCTCTTTTGTATGGTCTTGAATCCGAATCTTGAACCATCGGCCCGAGTGCGGACAGCGGTAATGAAGGCGATTCGAGGCGGGCTCGATTCGATGGAAGCTTTGTATTTAATGACATCGAACCTCTTGTAATCGATCTTGGCGGATCTGAATCGTCGGAGAAAGTTATGGCAGCGGCTTGCGAAGAACATATAATAAATGGCGATTTAGAGTATGTACATAGTGTTGATACTGTAATGCAGGTATTGAACAGGGATCATGATGTACATGTACCGCTCTCGTCGTTGAACCAGGTGAAGAAATGTCTTCAAAGTTCGACGGGATCAACATTCCTCCTTCCTTTGAAAGATGCAAAGCAAACAATCTTTGGAAAAGGAAGAAAATCTCCACCACAAGATTATTGCGAGGAATCTGAAGATAGCAACGATGATCCGTGCAAGCATTATTCCAAATATAGCTCACAAGCGCACCATTACATGAAGAAATGGGGATATAACCGTTACAGACCGGTCTTGGCCGGACGGTTATGCAGTTCATCTCGACCCTCTCATGTTCGAAGGAAAGCCCGATCGTTATTATGAATATAAAAGGGTGCGGGCTATGTTTCTTCATCCTCGGCGAATCTTTGTTGGCAAATTGATGATCATGGCATTTCGTCGATTCTTCGACACAGGATTGGATTTTAGTCTTGGCAAAGTGTTCAAGGGGCTAATGTCCAATATGACCACAATAAGTCACCGCGGCTTGAAGAAGATGATTATTTACGAATGGGAAGACCCTTGGACTTTCCATCGAATCTTCGATTCGGCGATAGGTTTGAACAAAGAGAGCCACCGAAGATACAGCTTGTTCGCTAATATGGGTGATGAAGATAATCGAAACCCATATTAAGTGAGTGGTAGTCTTCCTCGGAAGAAAAAGAGAATTGATTTCTCGTTAGGAATATATTGATGTATTAGCACGGAATTACGAAGACATGCACGGGCTTGATCGAGTAGCGATTACCGACTTAATATCAAGCGAGTCTAAACACGTGAAACAACAACGTGAAGATTTAGTCCACAAATCATGGAAGCAATGCGTGAGGTTAAACTCATAAAATCGGGTTTACGTCGGGGAAGAGCAACATCAGTTGGGTGGCAAATATTGTTCTGTTCTAAAAAAGAATGGGACAATTAGAATTTGCATTGACTTCAGAGATTTAAATATGGCATGTCCAAAGGATGATTTTCCACTCCCCATCACAGATGTCATCATAGACAATACGTGCGGGTTTGAAAGAATGTCATTTATGGACGGATTCTCTGGATATAATCAAATCAAGATGCATCCTGATGATGAGAAACATACCTCATTTCGGACGCCTCTTGGCATCTTTTGTTATACCGTTATGCCCTTCGGTCTGAAGAATGCAGGCGCCACTTATCAACGGGCGATGACAAATATTTTTGAAGATCATCTAAGAAAGACCGTCGAATGCTACGTTGACGATTTAGTAGTAAAAAGCCGGGATAAGAGCGATCATATTAAAGATCTCAGGACGGTATTTGAACTTATGCGGAGTCATCAATTGAAGATGAATCCAACTAAATCTTTCTTGGGAATGGCCAGTGGTAAATTCCTTGGTTTCGTCGTCACGTCAAAAGGAATTCATATTGATCCAGACAAGGTGAAGGCGATTAATGAGTTACAACCCCCGAAGAATCTCAAAGAACTCAGAGGGTTGCAAGGGAGATTGGCTTACATAAGACGGTTTATTTCAAACCTTGCGGGCAAGTGTCAGCCGTTCTCCAAGTTAGCCAAGAAGGGTGTTTCATTCGTTTGGGATGATGCTTGTCAGAAGGCTTTTGAAGATATTAAAATATATCTATCAAATCCTCCTGTTCTCGTCGCACCGAAATCAGGAAGGCCGTTCTTGATTTATGTCAGAGCGACCAACCATTCATTAAGTGCTTTATTAGCACAAGATGATGATAACGGTCACTTAACAAGCAAGATACTATTTGAGTCGGACAATGGTGGTGAATCCGATATCGATATCGAGAAAGAATGCAGCTTTGGTGTTCGCGATTCGAAAATGCGTCATTACAGTGGACGGGCGATACATGTCATCTCGGATGTTAACCCAATTCGGTATTCATGACACAACCGGCTTCTTTGAATTGGCGATTAGCGAGATGGGCATTACTCCTTCATAATCGACATCCACTTCAAGCGGCAAAAGTCGGTGAAGGGACAAGCGATTTGTGATCTTCTAGCCGTCGCGACCGTCGGCGATAAAGCTATACTTTATGAAGATTTACGTGAAACCTCTGAAGTCAATCACACTTCTCATGAACTGTGTGGCAATTGTACTGACCGAGCGCCTCGCGCAACCAATGTGGCAAGTGATCCTGGATGTTCTAAGATTTCACGGAGTCGGAGTTGTCTTAGTTTCCCGAGAAACATGTGATGCCTCGGGCTTATTATTTGTCGAACCGTGTTCCAATAATGTGGCTGAATACAATGCGTTACTTATTGGACTCAGTTTTGCTAAAGAGCTGGGGGTCGAATATCTTGAAGCGTTCGGAGATTCTCAACTCATAGTTAAGCAAATTCGCGGAGACTATGAAGTTAGAAATCCGGATTTAATCCCATATCATGAAGTGGCAATAGAGATGGCGGAATCATTCAAAAGTTTCTTCATCGAATATATACCACGGCTTCAGAATGCTTATGCCGATGCGTTGGCAGCACTGGCTGTTTCATTGGCGCAACCCCCTCAAACAGAGCAGTTCGTCACTGTGAGGACACACCAACTTTTCATACCAGAATATATTTTGGGTGTCAAGGAAGCACATGCTACTTCAACGAGACCCGAACTTCGAGATTGGCGCTTTCCTATTATAGATTATGTCTTACACGGTATTTTACCGGAAGATATAAAAGAAAGGGAATCTATCCGAAGAAGAGCACCGAGATTCTACTACAACGCAGCATCTCAAACACTTTATCGTCGCACGTACGATGGATTGTTACTCCGATGTCTTTCGACCAAGGAAGCAGAAGAAGCACTTAAAGAAGCACATGACGGCACTTGCGGTGCGCATCAACCTGGTCCTAAGCTGGGAGATAGACTAAGAAGGTTAGGCTATTATTGGCCGACCATGATTAGAGATGCAATTGAATATGCGAGACGATGTCACGCGTGTCAAATACATGCAAATTACATGCATCAGCCACCAGAAGATCTGCATCCTTCAGCTACTTCTTGGCCATTTGAAACCTGGGGAATGGATGTGGTAGGACCCATATTTCCCCCATCAGCAAAAGGTGATCGCTTTATTTTAGCGATTACCGACTACTTCTCTAAATGGGCTGAAGCAGTTCCACTCAAAGAAGTCAAAACGAGTACTGTCATCAAATTCATTAAACACCATATTATCTATCGATATGGTGTTCCAAGACGAATTGTGCATGACAAGGATCCTCATCTGACATCAACGCCTTGATTGTGTCATACAATACTGAAGAAGGTGCTGTAGAAGAAGAAATGTTAGCTTTTGAAAGTCTTAAATGCTTGAACTTTCATTAGAAACAAAAAAAATTGGGAGATATACCGATGCGGCTAGAAGATCCTCCAGCAGGAGTTGTTTCCACACTCATCAATTCAGCTTGGGGAACCACCGGAGTTGATTCAATTTCAGGTTGGATAGCCGGTGGTCCAGGGTGCATAATAGGGCTTTCAACCTGAGTTGTTTGCTCTATAGTTGGTTGTTGATCGTGAACCAAGCGGTCGAGTTGGCTTGAGTAGTTGGTGGTCGGGTTGAATGATCAAACTCGGCAGATGGATACAATGATGGACTCATAGGAGAACAAGGGTTGAATCTCCAAATATGAGACCTTGAGGAGTTTGTTGCTCTGATGGTAATGCCGAGTCCTACGGTGAGAATACCATCAAGTGTCAATTATTAGTTAAAAGGCCCGACAAGACTTGGGCGATAAGACCGCATCTGACAGAGAGCTAGCTTCTGATGAATTCCCTCGAGTAGGTTCGATAGCATCTCAGAAATCATATGCGGATCAAACTCAGAGAAAGAGATCATTTGGGCAAGGCTTTGTTCAAATGACCCCTCAAAACTCTCTTCATGTGCGGACTCCGTTGGCCTCTGGCTTTCTGCTGTGACATCAACAATACGCTCTGGGAGTTAGTATACACATATCTACATATATGAGAATCATAATAACATATATGTACATACCAAGAGCCGGTTCCGTGGGTTCAGTAGATTTATCAAGCTCGCCTTTGCTTCTCCCTCAATCTGCTCTTCCATCACTGCAGTTACAGTGTATTAGTGCTTCAATTCAATGAAGGGAGAACAAAAGTAAAGTTCAAATTTCATACCAGGAGTTGGCTCAGGCTGGCTAGTGCTTGCGCTCATATCTTGGAATTTTTCTAAAAGAATATGAAGCGCGTTAGCAATGAGTGGAGGAACCAATTCAGACTCTTTCATGATTCTAAGTCGCCATCCAGATGAAATGGTCGTACCTACAGCAACACCCTCAGAAGCCGGAGGGATGTCAACGTCAGCATCGGTATTGATATCAGGAGTGTCCTGATCCATAGCTTCAGGCGTTGGTATCTCCAAGCTGGGATCCTCATAAGTGAACACTCTCGGAGGAGAAGGTTCAGCTGGAACCTCGCCTTCTTCAGATAAGAAAAATGGATCCGGAATTAATAATCATAGATGAAATGGTAAAGCCCGAGATGTTAAATACGAGTCATACCTTCTCTTCCGAGCGGAAAATCAGTGTCTATCGCCTCAGGAGTCGGTGATTTTGGGGAACTTCGTGCAATGGCTTTGTCTTGCGACCTTCTTCGTACGCATTATTGCCCGGGCAATAGAAGCAGAAGTATGAACAACCGGTGATGGACGAGCCTTCTTTCGGAGTATAAGCTCGGTCGCTTCTTCTTCTTCTTCTTCTTCTTCTTCCCTGTCTCGGCCAGTCATCAGGTGGGGATGGGTAAACGACTGCGAGGCCGTTTCAAAGGGCAGCAGGAGGAGGTGGAACACGAAGAGGTTTGGTGGTACATCTTGTCATTTGGAAGCGGCGAGGCGATGGCACTACAACTTCGCTCGAATCGCGGACCTCTATTGGACGAGCGATCGTTTCTTCTTCTTGAAGTGTGGGCTGTATAATCAAATTCCTCTTCTTCACTCTCTTCTTGGGCGACCTTCTTCTTGCCTTTTGATTTTGTTGAAGGGCGAGCTCGTTTGGGGGAAGCACGGGTTGATATAGGCTCTCTGTTATGATCTACTTCCGTGGGAGCGTTAGCTGCAATGAGCCATTTGCGGTGTAGAAAAGTCATCTGAAGCCCGGCTGCGAGGCCCGAACTTGGCATTGGTGCGGCCGCTTATGTTCCAATACGGTAGCGGGCACCTCAATAAGACCTCCATGAGTCTTCATCCCGATTTGGATTCCGATGTAGATTTGATCGTGGCGAATTGGCGAGGCGGCATGGGAGATAAGGCTCTATGTCGCGGAATTCTTCACGGGAAGATCGGGTAACCGATCGCGAATGTTCATTAACCATCGGAAGCAACCAAGATCGAATAGTTCGACTTCCGCTAGGCCCGGCGGCATCTACAAGTATTTCATCATATCGGCTGAAAAGTTCGGAAACATTTGAAGAATTCCCAACTCTTGGCAATTCGAATTGGCGAGATGCTTGGACCATTGTCTTGCTTTCCATTTACATTCTTCCAAGATCGTAAGTAAAGGCGGTTCATAATCTACTATGTCGGGGCCGTCATCAAATGCAGACGATGGAGCACGAGCGAGCCATCAAATAAGTATATGGTAATTCTACTTTGACAGCTGGGATGTCGTTAGAAGACCCTTTGCCCCTATGAAGAAAACCAGAAACTATCCGTCGGAGTCCACCATGAATATCTGCCACCATTGCCGGAAGAAGAGAAAGGCGACGACCGGTAACCAGTTCAACGGCTGGGAAGAGCACTTCTAAAGGCAGGGCATCTGAAGATTGGTGCGGGACTACACATTTCTTCAACCAAATAGCCAAGTAGCCCGCTAAGAGAGTCTGTGGCTTGATCTGCTTTTGTAGTTGCCACAAGAAAGTCTCAAACTTCGTCCCCTTAGGAATTTTGCCCTCAGCATATGGGGTAGTGAAGGATTGAGCATTGATCTTTGCAATCAGCTTGTTGATGGCAGAAGGAGTGGCGGTTTTCTGTTCACTTACATCCTCCTCACCTTCTAAGTTCTGGAATAGATAATCGGCGAACTGTTTATGGCTAATCTGCGGAAGCCTCCTAGCCTTCACGTCCACTGTCGCTATTGCAGCTTGATAGTGGCAAGTCAGCTCCCATAAAATTTCATAAACAAGTGATCTTTTCTCTTTCATTTCCCTCAATCTTCGATTGCCGGGAAAATATTCTTGATATGGTGCTTCACCCATTGGAAGTCCGGAAACCTTCATCATCTCATGAAGTGGTAGACCCAATTCCCCATTCTTCGTCAGGAAAGTGTTGCTATCTGGGTTATAGATTTCCAGCAATGCGAGGAAATGATGCGAGCTGGGAGGAATTCCATACATGCTAGCACGGATGGGGACATATAATCCAATCTCTTTGAGTTCCCGACTCCATCGGTCGAGAACATAAGATGTCATCCGTGTCCACCATCGATTCGTGATAGAATGTACCCAACGAAGCACGGTGAGATTTCTTAGGAGGTAACTCCTTCCTATTTTGGCCAAGCGATTCTTCAATGTGTCAGCTTTGACCATCAGTTCATTATGAGGTGTGCTGTCATGACCTACAAGGCCCGGGTAAAGCACCCGAACGTAATTTCTATCACTAGAACACAGGCGGCATCTTTACCAATATATCCGCGGTGTATGCGTTCCATATCTTGATCAACCCCAAGACATATTCCTCTTAACGGATAAATTGCGCGATGCAAGAGTGAATGATGGCGGGCAAGCGGAGGTAAATAAAGATTAGAGCCATCACCTTCATATAGCCATAGTTGGTCCAGAATAGATAAGGCTTACGGATCCGCAGAATCCCGAATAAATATTTGGACTTCCTCATTATCTCTGTGGATCCGGCATTTTTGTCGATTAGGCGTCGGTGATCATTCTTCGTGAGTCACGGCGATCACCATGTTCTAACGCTTCCAATAATGCGGGCGCACTTGGACCGGCGGAGCATCGGTCACTAGTGGCATCTCTTGAGAAGAGGAAAACAGTACATGCAATCCACTTGGCTCATGAACATTGAATCTTTGTAGGGAAACTCAAGCGCAAAGCACATATACACTTATCGATCTTTGGGTCAAAATTAACATCAAAATGGCTAAGTGTTGGGACAGCGACTTCGCCCGGCGGCGAGGCAGTTCAAGTTACCTCGCCAGCGGTGACAATCACAAGCTGTCTGCCAGGCGAGGCGATCTCAACTTGACTTCGCCCGAAGCGAGGCGGTTTCAACCGTCGCCGGCGGCAGGCGGTCCAACTTATCGCCCGGCGAAACGGTCCCAACTATCTCGCCCGAGGCGAGGCGGCCTCGACCTCGCCAAACCGCGAGACAATGAAGCTTTGTTCGTTGATTTGTGAGATGTTTTGGCTATGCAAAACACTTGTTTTAGCCGAATCCCATAAAGGAGGATCTCGACTCTGCCAAATGCCTCATGAAAGAGATCAAATGAGGATTCATGCACAAAAGTTCAAGTTTTGACAAAAATAGGACTTCAAATCAAAAAAAAATGAGAGAAACTTACCCCGAGCAGCGAGGCCATAGGTTCTTGGTTGAAGCTTGGCGGTTACCCTTAGGGACCACGAGATCTCTTAGGCGACATGATTAAAAATCGATTTTTTAATCGGTTTTGGTTCAAATGACAAGGGAGAAGTTGGGTCTTGGGGAACTCAAAGCAATTGAGCTAGGGTTTGCTTCAAGAACTTGGATCTGACATGAAGAACATGAAAGAACAAGCTTTTCAATCCAAAATCCCAATACAACCCAAACCCTAGATCTATAAAGATGGGTTTTGAACATACTGAATGCTCAAAGGGGTTTGTTAGGGTCACAGGAGTGCGAGGAAGAGCTTCGGGAAGAAGTTTGAGAAAATTTTGAAGTTTAGAAGGCGGATCGAATGGGGTTAAAACCCTAGTGTCGGGTTTTATCTGACCCGCTTATTCGGCGAGGTCAAGCTGCCCGCTCAAGCGAGCAAGTCCAACCGCCCAGCTCAAGCGAGCAAGTCCAACCGCCCAGCTCAAGCGGCGAGTCCAGCCGCTCAAGCGAGACAACATTAATCGCTATCCTTTAGCGAGACTTCAGATTGCCTTGCTCGCTTTCTTCAAGTGGGACAATTCCAGATATTGATAAATATTCTCCGTACGGGATTCAAGGCAGTATATTCAAGACAAATTGGTTCCATACTACATACAGAAGCTTTCCTGGAAATCTGATATTCAGAAAACCAGACGACGTTTTTTTTTCTCTGAATGATTCCCAAGGCATTCAATCACAACCCAAGTGGTGACTTTCAAGATGAAGATGATTAGTCCAAAATCGACTTCGACATTTCAATTCATTCAAATACAAATGCAACAGTTATTGATCCCAAAATATGGTCGTGACGGCCAGCGAAGCGAGGTTGGCTGAAGCAAAACACGGGCCTCTTCTACAAAGTTCAGCGATGAGCAGTAAAGGCATCTTATCAAAGTATTCGGACCCTCGATAAAATCTGAGAGAGTCGAAAACTTTGGAGGGTATCTGTAGGCATCAAAATTGTCAAGAACCTCAAATATGACTAAATCATGAGAAGATCGAAGGACAGCGTCGTCGAAATCTCAAGAAGTCAACACATGAGGAGATTGTGTCTGCTTCTGATCGCGAGACACTTCGTTTATGTCTGCGCCCGCGGCGAGACACCTTGATGTGTCTCGGCGCTAGCGAGACACTTATGTGTGCCTTGCACAAGCGAGACACCTTGATGTGTCTACATTGGTTTTACTTATGTGTGCCTTGCACAAGCGAGACACCTTGATGTGTCTCCATTTGCGAACACTTGTGTATGCCTCGCCGCGGCGAGACACCTTGATGTGTCTCGCTATAGGCGAGCACTTACTTGTCTGCCAGCGAACACCCATAATACGGCGAGCTCGAAGGGTCTAAATCAATCTTTGGTGGGGCCCACTTGGCGTTATCAATGCGAGGCGTTCGGACACTTTAATGTGCGGTTACCGCGGCGAAGATCGCCCACTAAGTGATTCTAGGGCATTTAATCGTGCCTAAAAGCGGAAAACCGTTACGGCGGTGGAGGGGCGACCTTTGCCTCGCTAGTCGTGAGGCGACCCATCTTACCTCGCCCGGTGGCGGCACTGCTACCGCGCCCGATGGCGGCTGACTTAGCATGGCGGCTGAGGCTGCAGCGTAACTACAAATGTCGGCACTTATGACACTTTGTTTCTTGGAGACACGTTTCCCAAAGGCTATAAATACTTTCCTACGTCCACTTGGGCAGAGGATCGGCATTTGGCAATCAGAGATCAAAGAAATCAGAGCTTTTGCAAGGAGAGAGAGAGAATCCAAGCTTCCAAAGTTCAAGAACGCGATCCACACGGAGATTCCTCGAGTTTAAGCTTTGACTTATTCTTGAGAAGAGTAGATATCTTACTTTGCTAAGATATTTGCTTAAGTTCTTGTTTCCTTTGCGAAGCATCAACTAAACCCCGTCGATTCGACGATCGCTGCTCGGTGGTCCACGGATTACGCGTCCCCGGCACAGGCAAAGTCCCACAAAAACAGGAGATCTACACTTGTAGCATCTTTTGTTCGAGTTTGTGAGAAAGTGATTAAAATTTCTTTGTAACTGAGAGTTATACGTGTAATTTTCTCAATTGTTTTCATTCGAAACATTTTGTAATGGAAACAACAAAGAATCTCATTTTCGACCCAAACGATGGCGACCGATGGGAGCCAGCGGTCTCGAGCAGAGATCGTTGTGTCGCAGCCTGATGATCAAGCCGACCTCATGGTCGACGGACTGGATTATTACTTCGATCAAGCCAAGTTCGAAGAATACCTCTCCTCTTCATCATCGAAGTCTTCCTCACCCCGCAAACATCGGAGGATTTCATCTCCTAAGAGGAGGTTAGTTACGTTGTGATGTAGCGATTCTCGTTAAACTGCGGCGGGCGATTTCCCCTCTCCACAACATCCCGGTGGATTTCAAAGCCGGAAGCTCTGTTCAAGTTGACTCCTTTCAGAAGAAGGAGTCATTTAACAAGATCTCAACCACTCTGACGAAGAGGGCTCGTCAGAGACAACGTCAAAAGATGGCCCGACAACTTGCAAAGGCCATGGAGTCAGCAGGCGGAGTTCATTACAACATGAACTTCGGCGTGATGGCGGCGTCGGCAAATAGCAGCGCCTCAACCTCAATTGCGGCTCCTCCTAAGGAAGAATGGGTTCGTTAAAAGGAACCAATTGACAAGGAAGGGCCTACGCGCGTCGTGCGCGTGGCTTCGTCTGCGATGCCATTGTTCGTAAAGCGCGAGTTGAAATCAACGGGGAATCAACTCAAAATCACAAAGTTTGGGTCGAAGTCAACGTCAAAAGATGGCTCAAGAATGCGCCTCGCCGAAATTTTTCACGAGGCGATTCGAGCGCCTGCGGCTTAAGCACCTAAAACCTGCCTGCCATGGCGATGTAAACTGTCTCGCTAAGCGAGCGATCTGGCTGCCTGCATGCGCCAGGCGACCTTCCATGCCTTAGTGAAAATCGACTTTTCGTTCCTTTCTTCCGCTTCTCGGTGAGGTATCGGCCGTTAAGTCAGGAAATCACATCAACCGGTGTTTAATCGCCTTGGTCCACGGCTCGGAAATAAAGGCAAGGCACCGATGAAAAGCGGTTGAGTTACCCGTCGAGAAGAGTCTGAGCAAGGCGAGATGTCTCAAGTCTCGAGAATCCCAATTGCATCTCGTTTGAGCATCCGCAAAGTCGCGAGGCTGCTAAAGGAAGAACTTCGGCGTGTGATTCGTGAAGTCACAAGAGATGATAAAACACTTGTGATTTGTACCAAGACAACCGGTAGATGAAGTTGAAAAGTCAAAGTGCCTCCCAAGTCGAATGATCGGCGCCCCAAAGAGCGTGTCCTCGGTTAAGGATAGCGTTATACTTGGGGTGAAAGTTCAACGGTGACAAGCCACATCAGCGGTGTCATCGGTAGGGGTAGTAACACGAAAGAACAATTGATGAAATAAATTGTTCTTGCTCGTGCACAACTAATCAAGGCGTTGTTATCGGGATGTGCTGTTAGAGTCAAGCGCTCAATCACAAAGAGCTTCAAGATTCGAGAGGCTTTCCTTGCCAACAACGAAGATTTGAAGCCGAGTCAAGACGACTCAAGAAAAAGAAGATCGCCATTCATCGAGATGAATTCCCGAAGTCACCATTAATATGGTGAACAAAGGAAAAGGGCGACAGGGCGAGGACCACGACTTCACTCCTGCGAGAAAAAGTCGGCTCGAGTTTCGAATGTCTCGATTACAATTCGCGAGCTACAAGGCGCATTGACTATAGAAGAATGCATGAAGGAGAGTCATCGAAGATGAAGTTCGGCCGCTCGCAATAGCCGGGCAGTCTTGTTTCAAGTATGAGTCGCCACCGTAGGGAAGCTTTACCATTACTCCGATGTCTGGCTCAAATGTTACAAGAAGCCTTAGCCAAGCAAAGAGAAGAGCTTAAGGCGAAATGAGAACAGAGATGGAGCTAGCCATGCAACGGATGAGGGAGTTGCAAACCCATCTGTTGCACAACTGGGTCTAGTCAGCGACACGGATCTAGTCAACAAGGTGGAGCTATCAATCATGATACCCATCTTGTCGAGAGCGGTGATTCGGAGATAGATGAACACATTTATGCCGATAAACCTCCAAAGAAAAAGGTGTTCACTACCCAAAGCGAAAATGTTCTAATTCCTATGCAGGGAATCATCAAAACAAAGCGAGGTGAAAATGAAAAGATGAAGGAGCTTGAAGGCAAAATTAATGCTTTGATGTCCTACGGAAGTCAAGAAGGCTGGAATCCGTGTCCATATCAGAAAATGGGATTCAATCCCTTATCCGCGAAATTCAGTTTGATTAATTTCACACCTTTTGGCGGGAGGGTTAGCCTACACCTTGATCTATTTCAAATCTCACTTGGGGTGATCTCGAAATGAGCCTTTGATGATTCGGTCATTCGTTGGTACCCTTGAGGGGCTGCCTTGATTGGTATCGAAGACTCAAAGGCTGGGAGCATTAGCTGTTGGAATGACATGGAAAGCTCTTTTCTCGATAACTTCTTTGATGATGACACGAAGTTTCCATTGGAACTCTCCTAGGCGAAGCGAAAAATGGAAACAATTGACACCTTCGTTAAGCGTTTCCTTAATAAAGCTATAGTGCGAGAGATCCAATTACTGAAGAGTTCATATTGAAGACTTGCCACAACAATCTTTCTATAGAATTGTTGGAAGTCATGGGGGTTACTCCACCAACCACTTGGAAGGAATTGAAACTCAACGGTGAAGAAGCGAGCGGTTCATCGGGAGAAAGAAGGCGAGAGGTGAACCCACAACGGTTCCCTCCAAGCGAATTTTGTGCCCCGTGGCAAAGGAAAGGCGCAAGCTAATGCTGTTGAAGCAAATCAGGCATTCCAACAGCAACAACAAGCTTCACAACAGCAGCAACCGCAATTGAGGTTTCAACAAAAACCTCAAGAATCGCAGAAGGCTCCGGATACTAGGTTCCAAAAGAGCTATACTTTCAAAGAGGAAGAAGTACCAATTATCTTCAAATACCTCTTGGATAACAACAAGATCAAATTGCCTCCAATTACAAATCAAGAGGAGGCTAACAAGACCTCGGACCCCAAATATTGTGCGTACCACAGAAGGGTCCATCATCCGACTAAGAGTTGTTTTGTTCTTAAAGACAAAATTCAAGCTCTAATCGATGCGGGAATCATAACGGCGAAGAAGGAGAAGAAAGTTGGTTCAAATATGGTGGCTATCAACTTTGGATCTCTACCGCCTATGTCATATTTACAGAAGATTGTCCCTGAGGTTGAAGTTAAAACTGTTAATGATGATCCGCATGGGCAACGTCAGAAAGGGTTGGTATCTTACACAGCTCCTAATGGCGAAGTACTTTGGATTCATCCAGATCTTATTCAAGATGAGCAATGGACGGGGTCTTCTTCAACACGGAAGTCCAAGCATAAAGGCAAGCTCTGTGCTCATATTTCGGCAATTCCGGAAGAGGGTGACGAAAAAGCTCCAATTCTTTCGTCATCTGAAAATGAACATGAAGTTCTCGTGACAGAAGGTAACCCAGCTTTTGCTACCAGAAGTGGGCATAAGTTCAGTTATCAATACCCCGAGAATTCCGATTCGAATGCCAAAACTTTAACGGAACTGGGGGTGGCAATGACTCCACCTACACAATCTGCAAAGCAGCAGGAAGTAGCCAAGGAGGATACAACCAAGCAAAAAGATAAACAACCTCAAGAGGTGCAAGTCCCGAGGCAGTCCCGATTTAATCATCCGATTAGGAAGGACAAACCGGGAAGTTCTGGCTCATCATATCGTTTTGACGTTATGACCCAGTTAGCCAACATTCCAGCAAGGATAACTCTTTACGAGTTACTACGTCTTTCTAAAGAGACTAGGGAAGCCTTACAGGAAGCATTAGCTGATTCAGAAGCTTTTATTACTCAAGTCAAGCAGGTTCCGGAGAAGACCGAACACTGCAACTTGGCAGCAACACAATTCCCTTGCATAACCTTTACCCGAGAGGATATGCAAGTGAAAAATTCGAAGCATGACAGACCATTATACTTCACTGGGTACATTGGCTCGATTGCTGTCAACAGGATTCAAGTTGATCCTGGATCTGCAGTCAGTATTATGCCACTCCGGTTGATGTATCATCTTGGAATTCCGGCTAGCAAGTTGGCTTCTACAGGCACGGTGATTTATGCATTCACATAAGCATATAAAAATCCTAAAAGTTTAGCATGAAAATCCCTTCTAGAGATTTTAAATTTTACTCAAAAAATTAAGCTATGTTGTAAAATATTCAAAACATATTGTCGTTTATTCCTTTTGTTTCATATTTTAATTGAGCTGAGGTCAATCCTTCTCCACCTTTATCTTTTTTCTGGGCAATTCTAGAGTACTTCCTTCATTGTCTATGTTGATTGTGACATCAGGCTGGAGCTAGATTTCTTGTGCTATTATATTTCTTTCGGCTCGTTTATCTTTTGTCTTCTCATCTAACTTTCACCGAGAATCTGAATGTCTTTCCAATGTTGAATACCAACTTCTTCAAATATGGACTCGATTATTTTTCATTTTCAATGAGAACAAAGGCTAATTTCATTGATATTAATGGTCATATACATGTTTGACTATTAATATCAATGATCCAAACCGTTTATTATGATCTACACATTCTAAAATTCATGTAGATTAAAAATTACATAAATTCAATATTTATAGTCTTTTCATCTAATGACCTAGAAATGGATGATATGTAACTATCTCAAATGTTGATTATTTTGAGTTGCTTGAATTAAGAGATAGAAAATTCTAAATCTCACAATTTTTTATCCATTTGTATTAGATGACATATAGATTATAGTGAACAGTTTGGATTTACAAAATACATAGGCAAATATATATTTTAGAGGTATGTGTAACTAAGTTAGTTACACCCTATGCATTATAACTCTCTCTCTCTCTCTCTCTCTCTCTATATATATATATATATATATATATATATATATATATATATATATATATATATATATATATATATATATAAAATTTAATTTGAACCTTGGCTTGAAGCCATTTTGAGGAAGTTTGTTTATGCTAGAAACTATTGTGTAGTGATTACGAATCCAAAAACTAGAAAATAAATTTCTACAAAGGAAAACTAATATAATATGTCAAATTAGCGATTAGTTTACAAATATATATGGACATTGAACTACAATGATCATAATTAAAGCATATAAATTGTTGATTAGTTACTACCACGAAACATGTAACTTGGAATAAATCTCTGAGCAAAAAAATTGGAATTGAGATGGTATTATCTTGTAAGTAAACAAAGAAATGTTATCATAAGAGCTTCTCTAAATATATTAACCTAATGGGCTTTACTTTGCTAAAACTTGTTGTTGACCGATAAACTAAACGTCACGCATATTATGCTCTAACTAGTGGAAACATCATGATTTATATATAAGAATTTTAAGGGTATTTTTTTTTGAAACTTTTAGGGTGCTTTATGCAAATTACAAACTATTTTATGGATTTTCTTTCTACACCAAATTTTTATTTAGCTTTGGGACACATAGGTCCATGCCGAGATTGCTGACTTTCGTATTTTCTTGAATTTATCTTTGTAGTTTTAACATTTTAAGTGACCAATCCGTAATTCATAGAATTTTAGGGATGAACGTGTAATTTTTGCAATTTCTGAATTTTACTGGGGGACCAAACTGTAATTTCTGGATTGGATTGTAAAACTGGGCTGAAATGCAATTTCTGCAATAATAAGGGTGGGCATGGGCGGTTGAGCAATGGTAGAGCAGAGCCTGACTTCATGGGTCAAGACCCGGCCCGACCCGACCCAACCCGTGATATACCCGGGCTATGGGTCGGGCTGGGTTTCACTCTATACCATGACAAAAGGTAGGCCGGCCGCTGACGGCCCATGTTCAACTCTACTTGGCTTCGGCGACCATGTAAATGATAGTTATATTTTGATATACTTTTAGTAGCAACTCAATCAAAAATTGCAACCTCCAGGTGCTTGAGTTATAATTTTAGTAGTAATAGAGATTTTCGAACATCTATTCAATATTTTGATAAATATTCATAATCATTTTGATTCTTGAAAATACTCAAATTATTGTGAATCTTTTATTCTTTGAGATAATTCCACCATAAATTGTAAATTTATAGGGTTTATAATAATCTAGCAAAAAAATTTAAAAATAAAAAATTAAAAAGAAAAAATTGAACAAAAAAAAGAGTGTGGGTGTGCGTGCAGAACCAGCAGTGAGTTGGAGTGGGACCAGTGACCCTGCAGACCATGGGGGAGGTCAGCCGAACCGAGGACAAAGTCCTCACTTCGGCCATGAGAAGCTTGCCCATGCAGAGTTTGAGCAGGCGACCCCAAAGCTGGTGGCGGTTCATGGGTCAATCGGCGAGGCCATACCCTTATGTAATATTTTCAGGGTGTAAACTACAAATTCTGGACTATTTTGTAATTTCTAGGTTTAAATGCAATTTCTGCAGTTGTTCATGGAGTAAACTGCAAGTTCTGAATTGTTTTGCAATTTCTATAGGTTGTTAGGGAGTGAACTGCAAATTTTGGTTATTTTGCGATTTCTGTGCTTAAACGCAATTTCTACAGTTTTTTTCAGGGAGTAAACTGCTAATTCTAGACTGTTTTTCAGTAATTTTAGAATTGTATAGACCGATTTCAGCAAAATTCAAGGGGGCTGTTCGCAAATTCCATGGAGACTTTGCAATTTTCAGGAGTTGAGAGATTATTTTGTAATTTAAAGAATTAGTGCATGAAGTTGTTTGCAATGCATGAGATTTGTGGAGGGGATTATTTGTAATGTGCACAACGTCCCGATTGCGGAATGAGTTGGCGGATTCAAAATTTAGACACCAACCTTTAATTTGTTTATTTTTTTCACTTTTGCTTCTGAAAGCCATGTGAACCACTATGAAGACAACGTATCTGAAATCTAGTTTGTGAAGCTCAAGTTTAGTTCTGCATGTTCATATCATTTGCCAGCGTGGACAAAAGTCCTTAATTTTATTTGTTTAACATATAATGTTGTTGGGGTGGTGAATTTAGCGTCTAGTTTTCGTATACTTGAAGTTCAAATAAAGATGAACGTATTTCTCTTGAATGCGGTAAAGATAATATCTCACTTGGAATATCTAATCACAAGTCTAAAGTAAATAATTAAATTGTTAAAGTACCAATTACTAATAGTTAGAACCAATATGAATTTAAGAACAACAAAACATATATATGAAGAGTGTGTCATCAAAGGGGTTTAAACTGTATAATACTATAGCCATGTTTGGATTAGAGACTTGTTTTACCCTCGGACTAATTTAACTCACTATAGTCTTGTGATATAATAATCTAGGAGATTATAGTAAGTTAAATTTTAATAATCTGTTTGGTTCAATTTGTTATTAACACAATTAATAACAATCACTAGTGGAAAAAGCAACAACAACGGCGGCAACATCGGCGACGGGCATTTCGCGTCGGCGATGTTAAACATTGGCGGCGGGGATCAACTATCGGTGACGGTATGCGTCGGCGATGTTAAACATTGGCGGCGGGGATCAACTATCGCTGACGGTATGCCCGTCAGCGATGTTAACTATATATACCTTTTACAGCCGGTCGCGATTTTACCATAGTAAAACCTAACCCTACCCTAAACCCGCCCGCCCGCCCGGCGTTTCATGCTTGCAGCCACCAGCGCCCGTGCCTTTTGCGGCGTCGGATTTCGCCAGGTCCAAGTTCGCGTCCTTAGCCTCTTCTTCTCTCTCTTTTCGGTAGGTTACAATGCCGTACGTACTCAAGGTATTATCTTCTTCTAATTTGTAGTATTTTAGTATTTCTTGCAATTTTATGGGTTATGAAATACAAATTTTGAAAAACCCCAAATTAAATTAACTAATCTAACCTTAATTACATTGATCTACCCAAATTGATCTTCATCATAACCTCAATAACATTATCTTAAGCATATAATCCTAATTAAGCCTACTTAAAGTTTGGTAACCCTAACCCTAACTTTAATTTTCATCAAATATAGCTAAATAAACTTATCTACCCAAGTGAATAACATATTTTCAACTAACTTTAATCCAAAATTTAATATTTTCTAATTAATTAATTAATTTTAACTTTAACAACTTTAATCCTAACTTTAATAACTCAATAATCTACTTTAATCCTAACATTAACAACTTAATTAAATTAATCTACCAAATACAATCCTAATAGTAACCCTAATTATAATTTAATAACCTAATCTTAACTTTAATAATCTACAATAATAATATACTTTTTCTTTTTAACATAATCCCATATATGATAGTACTAATTAAACTTTAGTCATCCAATTCCTAATTTAATAACCTAATTAAACAAATGTAATCAATTACTAATGACCCCTAATTCTACTAATTTTTACTCAAATATGATATTAAACCTAAATATAAGTAATTAATTTAAATATATATAATTCTAATCCTAATTTTATGAACTAACTATCGATTTAATCCTAATACCAAACCTAATTACATTAATAACCTAAATATAAGTAATATTACACAATGGAGGTTGATGATACGAAGGTCACCCAGAATAGTGGTGTCATGACTACCTTCTCACGGGAATGTTTCTCAAATAGAAGAGATCGAATCGGTTGAAAATAATATAACATATTATGGACGGTTGGAAGATGTGGTGGAGATATTCTACGGCTATGGTGGTCCAAATGAATATAAATACATGATGTTCATGATTCGATGGTGTTTTGCAAAGGCTCAAAAGGATTCTTTTGGATTTACAATTGTCAATCTCGATAAAGAAATTGATAGTGATGAAAAATTCATGTTTGCATCTCAGGTGGGACAATATTTCTATGTGAAAGATCCTACGGTTAAAGACGAGTGGGTTGTCCTATACAATAATTCCAGAGCTTATATTCAACATTCTACCAATGAAGATGGTGACGAGAGCTATAAAGAGAATTTCAATGAGCCAAATGCAACATCGATGACCCCCTCGCATCCGAAATGTAGTGTTTGATACGGATGCTCCAACGACTTCGGACGGACATTCCAAATATTATCACGCATATTTCAAGGAGCTAAAATTATTTAGTTAAAGTCTAGTCTTCATGTAACTTTTATTTTAGTTTGCAAATTGTAATATGAATTCATTGAAAATCATGGTAAACGATGTATCTTAATTACCTTTTGGACAATATAAATTGCATATAAATATGTAATATATATCATCTTTTGTATATTCAACTTGCACATGCATACATCTTGAATTGAAATGAAAAGTTTAATAACTCTCTTATTACATCTTGTTTTATTTTGGACAATATAAATTGCATCTATAATATATTATTTTGTATATTTATTCAACTTGCGGATGTCTAAAAACATTAGCGAGGAGGCTATTGAAGAAGCCAATCCCATGCAAGACCAATCCACCGAGGAAGAGCACTAGTTCAAGATATCTGAGGTATAACTTAGTTTAAGTTAAGTATTTATTATTCTTGATATATGCACAATAATAATTTATTTACATTATTTCTTTAGGTGAGGGCGAGGATGAACCATCTCTGTACCATTATATGCATCCCCTAGCAATACTTCATGCATATATTCCTGATTGAGCTGGCCTTTACCAAAGATGCAGTGTAGGCTGCACTCGCTGCATGAGAGATACCAATTGGCCAAAAGCGGTTGGATGGATGGATGCCACGATTGAGGAGATATTAGCTGATGCAAAAAATGAAATCAGACAAAGATTTGGTGAGTTTAATCATTTATTTTCGATTATTTGATAATTAAATTGAATTATGAGAGCTTAAGGTTAAATAAATAAAAATGTTATCATTGGATATCTATTCAGTTGTAAATCGTGTTTTATATTATGACTGTAGGCGTTAAAAATTGCTTATCAGTACCCGAACAAGACTCGCGACGATGGGTTGACAACCGACGATCCGTCCGATAACACGACCCGAAAACATTGGCGAGTGAGTACTCGGCGAACACATGAAGCGAGTTGGCAAGGCATACGAGCCGACGAAACGACGTGCCGACAAAGCTCGACGAGGCGAGTTAACTAAACTCGAACGCCGACGAGACGGAATCAATCAGATATTAGTCCGTCGATGCAAACGAGCCGCTCGAGCTCGGAAGTTGATCGGATACGGACTCAAACACAACGGCGATCACCGAGAAAACCAAGCCCTAAGACCGAAACGACGGAAAACGACTCGAACCGACGAACGGACGCCAAATTGGTCGAGGTGGTACCTGCCAAGAAGCGTTCTGCCACTATGGTTAGCCACTGCCAGCAAGCCGAGGTGGCTCGCCAACATGGCCGAGCCTCCTTGGCCAAGGCGAGGTGGCTCGCCAACATGGTAGAGCCTCCTCGGCCAAGTGGCGAGGTGGCTCGGCCATTGGCGAGCCACTTGAGATGTATAAATAGGGGGTCTTGGTGGTTCGGGGTGGATTTATTTGGATTTTGGCGACTTCAAGAGCCCTCGCGAGATCTACGATGCGGTTCCGAGCACGGCGAGCTCAAGTCGATCGGCGTCGGATCTATAGGCGGAAGGTAAGCAAACTTCGGGTCGAACTCTGATACCCTCTAGGTTAAGCCGTCTTAACCTCGGGGATAACGTGATTTCTCCTTGTAGATCTCACCGCTCGTGATCCTCTCCTTCGTGAGTGTGATCCCCGCAGCATCCTCTCCTTCGTGAGTGTGATCCCCTCGAGCCGTTTCCTTCGTGAAGCGAGCCCCTCGTCTGTAGTTCGAACTTCGGGTTTACACCGGGATCGAATTGCGGTGGTCAGCGGACGAACAAAAGTCCCCGACACAGCAAAGAACCCACGCAGTTTGGTGATCCCGTAAAATAGAGATCCTCGTGTTTGTTCACAAAAGGAAGAAAGTTGTAATTTTCGCTTTCATTGTAAGCTGAAATAAAAGGCATTTTTCTTTTGTTTGAATTTTGTTGTAGGCCAGCGAAGGCGTAGCGAGTTCAAGCGAGCAATGAATAACAAACCAACTTTCCGTGAACAAAGGCGACCAGTGGGAATAGCGGCTTCAACAAAGAAGCCGCCGTGTCGCGAACCACGGATCCCGATCCCGGCCATCGAGGAGGTCGAGTTCGAGTTCGACCGTAAGAAGTATGAGGAATACCTCTCCTCCTCGTCGAGATCCGGTTCCCCATAAGTCCAAGATGGTCTCCGCAAGGAAGACCCAATCGGCCTCGAATCGCGAGGCGAAAATCCACCACCACGGCTGTCAAGGCTGAGGCAGCGGTGGTTCCCGGCTAACTGCGGCCAAATCTTGAGAACCCTATCTCTGCGAGGTCGATTCGCCAATAAGCGTTGTGACTCTCTCAAGAGAGCGTCGGCGGCGTCGGCGCTGGCGAAACAATTAGCCAGGCGAAAGAGTCAATGGATGGGGTCGCTATGGCGGATCTAAGATCTAAGTTGACTCGAGGTCAAGTTCGAGATCGTGAGCCGCATTCCTACAGCCGGCGATGAATGAATGGGTCCGAAGTCAAACGGAACCGCTTCTACGCCAGAGCGATCCGCCGCCGCACTTTCAGCAGCACGCTTTGGTGCAACAAGCCCGCGAAGTTGAAGAAGGAGGCGCTAAGAAGTCCAAGTCCGCCGAAGCTTCAACTCCGACGAACCCAAAGATCCAAGCCTAGCTCTCGCCGCCACTTACCCCGCCTGCTCAAATCGTAAATCGTGAGCACCTCAACAAAAGTGGGATTGAAGCCGGTTACCTCCTGTTCGCACTCAAACTTCCGGCCGGCCAACTTCGCCACGACCGCCAGGCTTGCCGTTAAGGATCGCCTAGGTCGCTAAAGGAATCACGGGTCACTCGATATGGGGAGTCGCACCCACAAAGACAAGAAGAAACCCGAATGCCCGACCGGCTTCAATCAAGTCCGAGAGCCCGCCGAAGATTCACACTCGCTGGCTACGCCGGGCGAAAGTGACTTATGAAAGGCCTATTTGTTCTCGAAGGCGGCTCTCATCGGCGATGACAGCGTTATACGAGAAGTCGTGCCAACACACGATAGGTTGCTCCTGTTCATACCGACGAAGTTGTACTATCGCGGCCGGGGTACGGTAAATCCCAAAGAGGAACGCCTAATCAAACATGCCCCGCTTGTGCTCAAACCGATCAAGGCAAGGTTATCGAGTGCAACCGCTTAAAACGACCGAGAAGGTGTCGGTCTTTGATAGGCTCGCACGAATGCCCGAACCCAAGTCAAGACGCCCGCAAGAAAAGATGGGCCGTGCATGAATTGCCGAAAGTGTTACCATCAACATGACCACCAGAGGGACGCCGCCACGCGTCGCTTCCGGCATCGCAACGAATGACTCGATTGCGGTCCGACTGTTAGACGACCCAATTATCGCAACATGCGAAGGGATTACCTCGATGATGAAGTGTCGGATGCGGCTCGCGATGGCTTCCGATAATACAATTTCGGCATAGGACAACCTCGCGAGGCGCTCATGATCGCGCGAACAAGTGTCCCGTGATGCTTGAAGAGGCCTAACCAAGCAAAAGGACAACTTTAAGCTTGAAATGGGCGGCTATCACGGCGGATGAGAGCAATGCATGACCAGAGATCCGCGATAATGAGCGACCAAAGCGAGTCAAGTCGTCGCAATAATGTCAACTTAACGGATAGCGACGGACGAGAGAAGGAGGCCAAACGTAGATGATCATCTTTGCTCGGCAAAGCGCTAGCGATAACACCGTCATTCCTCCCCACGGAGACATAGGGAGAATGAGAAAATAAAAGACCTCGAGAGCAAAATCAATACTCGATTTCCGCTCAAGAGGTAAAGAAAACGGTATACCATGTCCTTACCCAAGGGAGTGGGAATCAATCCGTATCAGACAAAATTCAACCTCATCAACTTTACACCGTTTGGCGGAAGGGATCGCCCACTCGGCCTTGATCTACTTCAAGTCTCATCTAGGTGTTATCTCGACGCGAGCCCTTGATGGTTCGGTCACTCGTTGGCACCCGCCGTGGGCTGCCTTGATTGGTACCGCCGTCTCAAACCGAGGGCGTTAATAGGCTGGGATGATATGGAGGCCATGTTTCTCATCAATTTCTTCGGCGATGACAGAGGTATCCATCGGTTCTTTGTTGGGCGAAAGCGAAGAGCGGGGAAGCGATGGACAACCGTCAAGAGGTTGAAATAAGGCAATGAATGCGAGATCCGATAACGGAGTTCATTCTCAAACTTGTCATAGCAACTGTCATTGGGCGTGTTGGAAGCAATGTGGCGCACCGTCAGAGACTGGAAAGATTTAAGGATACGTGGAGAGCAAGCCGGCGATTCACGAGAAGGAAAGCGGAGAGAGGCCAGCCTATGGTGGATACTCATAAGCGAGAACTTTGTCCCCGTGGCAAAGGTAAAGCGCCGACAAAGTCTGTAGGCGCTAATCAAGCGTTCGAGCTGCAACCACAACAGCGGTCGCAACAGCGTGCACCACGACAATCGCGGCCTCAATGGCCAACAAACTCGAATCGAAACCATCGGTTCGAGGTTTCCCAAGACTTACTCGTTCAGGGCGAGGAAGTTAGAGCATCTTCAAATACCTTACGGAGAACAATAAAATCCGGTTGCCCCAATTGTAAACCAAGAGGAGGCAAACAAGGTTCTGAGTCCTAAATGCTAGCGTACGCGGTACACCATCCTACAAAGTTACGCTACCATCTCAAGGACAAGATTGAGGCCTTGATGCGATGTTGGAGTCATTACTCAAAACCCTCTAAAGAGAAGGTGGGAGCAAATCACGGTCTCTATAAGCTTGGATCAGTTCCTTGGTTGGTTCCAACCGGCGCCCGGTTGTGAAGGTAGGAATGAAGATGGTGAATGAAGATCCTCACGAACAGCGTGAGAAGGGGCTCGTCGCATCTGACGACAAGCGGAGAAATCCTTTGGGTCCACCGACTTCTTTGGAAGGCGATCGATGGACTACATCCTCGGCCAAAAGGAAGTCTAAGGAAAAGGCAAACTATGCCATGTTGCTTGGCAATTCGAGAGAAGGATGATGAAGTCTTTGCCACAAGGAGTGGACACGAATCTGACTACAAATATCAGGAGACCCCAGATCAAGCGAAGGCGGCTGTCCGGCGGGGGTGGCCACGAATCCTCTCACTCGTGCAGAGAAAGGGCAACAACAGACGACTGCCAAAGAAAAAGCAGCCGAAGCAAAGGAGAAACAACCTTAGGTCCAGGAAGCTCAATTCCCGAAGCAATCCCGATTCAATGCTTGGGTGTGAGGATAGGCCGGGAATCGAGCTCTCCATACGCTTTGATGTCATGGCCCAATTGGCAAACATCCCGGCTAGAATAACTCTCTACGAGTTGCTCCGATTGTCAAAGGAAACCCGGGAAGCTCTACAAGAAGCTCTGGCTGACTCTGAAGTCTTTCTCACCCAGATTGAGCGAGTCCGGAAGAGTCGGCTCAACGGTCAACTACTTGGCGAAGCACTTCCACATTACTTTTACAAAGGAGGATATGCGGCGAAAGATTCAAGCATGATAGGCGTACTTCCACGGGGTATATCGGCTCGGCGAGGTTAGCAGGATCCAAGTCGATCCGGGTTCATTGTCGACATCATGCCCTAGCGCCTCATGTATCATCTTGGAATCCACGCGATGGTGGCGTCGGCGAACCTGATGATCACGGGTTTAACACCAGCGGGTCTCGGCGGCTTGGTAAAATCGAATAAAGTGCCAAATGGGGACTTAAAGTCGAAGTCACTGCTATGTGATTGGCGAGAGACTTCCTATAACTTCTTGTTGGGTGACCTTGGATCCCGCGGTAGCGTTATAGTCCCATCTACTCTTCATCGGTGTCTCAAATATGTAGACACGAATAATGAGTCAAGGCGGTGGTGGCGGACAAACAACCGTTTAAGGGGATGGAGAATTATTTCTTGATTCTCTCCTCTACGGTAATGAGTCGGCGAATCATCGGCCCAAAGGCGGACGGTGAAGAAGGCGTCTGCGGCGGGCTTGATTATAGTGGTGGTTTTGTTTTAAGCGACATTGTACCCCTT
This sequence comes from Asparagus setaceus, assembly GCA_012295165.1. NCBI lineage: Eukaryota > Viridiplantae > Streptophyta > Magnoliopsida > Asparagales > Asparagaceae > Asparagus > Asparagus setaceus. The sequence goes on along the minus strand of CM022705.1, from coordinate 64,078,769 downwards.
GTAATCAATCTTGGCGATGAAGAATCGTCAAATGAACATTGTAATTGGCAAATTGCCGATGAATCAATAAATGGCGATTTAGAGTATCCCTTGTCTTTAAATGATGTAATGCGAGGTTTATACAAAGATCGAGTTGCACACCTTTCGGTCATCTTACTTTACACAAAAGCAATTCGAGACTCCTTTGGGACAACACTTTCGTCATCCAAGATCGAGTAGTGAAAAAGACTTGGTTTACGGTAAAGGAGATGTAGTTCCGGCACGAATCATTCCTTAGAAAGCGGCGAAGGCGGCAATGAGCCTATCCTCCACACATTCGATATAGTCCGAAACGGGTATCATGAAGAAGTGGGGTACAACTGACACAAGGGAAGGCCTATGTTTGGTGAGGTCCTCGAGTCCCTCCTAAGCGGCATATGTCCCAAAAGGGAAGCCGGATAACTACTATGCATTTAGAAGGGGATTGGGATCTGAGTCCTCCTCGGAAGATGAATGCTCGTGGTGATTGATAATAATCCACCCGATGAGAGCGGACGATAAATCGATTCTTGGCTTGGGATTAGGACACCCGACCTGGGAGAAGCTTTCAAGGCTTTGATGTCAAATATGGCTACGGTCGATCCTGCTACTATTGAGGGTGATGAAGACATGCCAACATGGGAAGACCCATGGATCCATCAACTTCGAGGCGGTTTGGGGATAGATTGAACAAAGAGAACCCCCACTAGGGCGAGGTAGTCGAGGTTAATATGGGTGATGAGGAGCATCCTAAGCTCATAAACATCGGCAATACTCTTCCCTCGGAAGAAGGAAGAGTTGATCGCCCTAATCGGGGAGTACATCGGCGTATTAGCTTGGAGCTACGAGGACATGCGGGACTTCGACCTAATGTGGCGACACATCGCCTCAACATCAAGGTGGATGTCAAACTGTCAAGCAACGCAAAGACGGTTTCGTCCACAAATCTTGCAGGCAATCGTCAACGAAGTGAAGAAACTCATAGAATCGGGATTCATCGAGGAAATTCAACATCCGGATTGGGTGGCGAATATAGTCCGGTCATGAAGAAGCGGTTCGATTAGGATGCAGTATGCGACTCTGAGAGACCTAAGCTGCTTGCCCAAAGGATGATTTCCCTCGCCAATCACAGGCGTCATAGTTGACAATACATGTGGATTGAGAGGATGTCCTTTATGGATGGCTTCTCGGGGTGTAGGCATCAAAAATTGCTGAAGAACCTCAAATATGACTAAATCATGAGAAGATCGAAGGACAACGTCGTCGAAATCTCAAGAAGTCAACACATGGGAGATTGTGTCGCTTCTGATCGCGAGACACTTCGTTTAATGTCTGCGCCCGCGGCGAGACACCTTGATGTCGGCGATGGCGAGACACTTGTCAATGCTACGCCACGGCGAGACACCTTGATGTGTCATTGTTAGCGAGACACTTGTGTGTGCCTACGCCTGGCGAGACACCTTGATGTGTCTCGCTATAGGCGAGGCACTTACTATGTCTCGCAAAGGCGAGACACCGGGATACTTGAAGCGAGCTCTCGAAGGGTCTAAATCAATGCGATGGGGCCCACTTGACTTTATCAATGCGAGAGAGCGTTGGACACTTTAATGGGCGGTTATCTGGCGAAGATCGCCCACTAGGCGTAATTCTAGGAGCATTTAATCGTGTCTAAAAGCGGAAAACCGTTCGGCGGTGGAGGGCGACAACGCCTCGCCGATCGGCGAGGCGGCCCATCTGCCCGTAGCGGCGGCCTACTGCTACCTACGCCCGATGGCGAGGCGGCTTGGCGCTGGCGGCTCGGCTGCGCTAGCTAACTTCTGCACTTATGACACTTGTGTTTCCGAAGAGACACGTTTCCCAAAGACTATAAATACCCTCCCTCGTCCACTTGGGCGGGGTGAAGGCCGATTAGAAATCAATCAAGCTTTGGAGTTCAAGAACACTATCCGCGGAGATTCCTCGAGTTTAAGCCTTGCCTTAATTCTTGAGAAGAGTAGATATCTTACATTGCTAAGATATTTCTTTGAAGTTCTTGTTTCCTTTGCGAAGCATCAACTAAACCCGTCGATTCGACGATATTTCGGTGGTCCACGGATTCGCGTCCGACGCGAGGCAAAGTCCCAGCGAGGAGATCTACACTTGTAGCGTCTTTTGTTGAGTTTGTGAGAGAGTTGTTTAATTTCCTTGTAGCGAGAATAAAAGTGTAATTTTCTCAAGTTTTACAAATGGAACTAACTTTCGACCCAAACGATGGCGACCACGATGGGAGCCAGCGGTCTCGAGCAGAGATCGTTGTGTCCAGACCACCCTGCGGCGATCGAGCCGACCTCATGGTTGATGGATTAGATTACTTCTTCGATCAAGCCAAATTGAAGAGTATCTTTCCTCTTCCACATTGAAGTCCTCCTCACCCATAAACATCGGAGGATGTCATCTCTTAAGAGGAAGTTCGTTCTTGTTAAACACAATAGAAGCGATTTCCCCTCTCAACAAGATCTCAAGCGATCGGCGAAGAGCTTCGCCAAAGGCGGCGTCAAAAGATGGCGATCAATTCGCCAAGGCTGCGGAGTCGGCGGATGGAGTTCATTATCGAGAACTCCGTGATCAAAGGCATCAACAAGCTGCAATCTCTCAATCCGTCGGCCTCCTCCCAAGGAAGAATGGGTTCTCGTCAAAAGGACCGATTGACAAAGAAGGAGGCGGCGCTCAAAAGCGCGTGCCTTTTACTTTCGAGACGCGTCTTTTGTTGTTCAAGCGCCAGAGTCAAAAGCAATCCGACAAGCGGCTCAAAATCGCCAAGCATGGATCGAAGTCAAAATCGGCTCAAGACTGCGCGGCAACATTCTTCGGTAGAGCGGCTTTCGGTACGCCTGGCGTTAGCGAAGGCGACCTAAAATTTCGGCGGAAGCCGGCGGCGGTGTAAAGCGTCTCAGCGCCCGGCGAACGATCGAGTTGCCTACGCTCAAAGCGGCGATCCTTCATGCCTTGACAAAAATGGGCTTTTCAGCCCTTTCTTCCACTTCTCCGTTGCGGTATCAAGCTGTTAAGTCACGGAAACCGTCAACCGGTGTTCGGTCGCCTTGGTCCCTGTCGAGAACCAAAGTCAAAACACGGTAATGGAGCGTTTGGGTCACCGATCCATAAACAACGACGGGTTGGGGGCGTACCCAAACTCAAGTGATGTTGAAATGTCTTAGAGCCATCGTAGCGGCTCAAAGCGAAAGAATTTACATTGCGTCTCGTATGAGCATCCACAAAGGGTCCACGAACCGGCCGAGAAGAATAAGTTGAGGCAAGTGACTCGCAAAATCACGAGATGACCGGACCCTCGTGATTCATCTGAAGCAACCGGATAGCGAAGCCAGCGGCGGAAGTTGTCTCTCAAGTCAAAGAGTCGACGTCCCCAAAAGAAGACGTGTCCTACAATTAAGGACAACGTTACACTTGGGGGTGGAAGTGCAATTTGTAATAACCCACACCAACCACACCATCAAGCTGGGGATGGCAACACACAAAAGAGAATGATTGATGAAATAGATTATTCTTGCCCGTGTGCAAAACTGATTAAGACGTTGTTATCAGGATGTGCACGATTACGAGTCGAGCGGCTCACCCACAAAGAGCCGATTATTGAGCGGCTTTCCCTGTCAGTAACGGAAAATCTGAAGCCACAGTTGAGACGACGTCGAAGAAGAAAGAGATCATCCATCCAGTTTGATGAGTTTCCCAAAGTGACTATCAATGTGGTGAACAAAGGGAAAGGACCGGCGACGGATGCAGATCCTGACTTCACTCCTGGAGGAAAGGTTGGGTCTCAAATTTCTCAGAGAATGTCTCGGTTGCAATCGCAAGCTACCCATCGCATCGACTACAGAAGGATGCATGAGGAAGAGTCATCTGATGATGAAGCTTCCGACATCAATTCGGCGATAACCGATGACACAATGTCAAGTCTTTGGTCCCCATCCCGAGAAGCTTTACCATTACTACCGATGTCACGGCTCAAATGTTACAAGAAGCCTTAGCCAAGCAAAGAGAGCTTAAGGCGAAATGAGAACGAGATGGAGCTAGCCATGCAGCGAGATGAGGAGTTGCAAACCCATCTGTTGCACAACACGGATCGATCAACACCACGAATCCAGTCAACAAGGTGGAGCTACCCACCATAATACTCATAATGTCGAAGCGATGATTGGAGGTAGATGAACACATTCTGGCGATCAACCGCCGACAAAAGATGCACAGTGCTCAAGGTGGAAATGTTCCAATTCCTCCTATTGGAAATAATCAAAACAAAGGGAGGATAGCGGCAAAAAGATGAAAGAGCTTGAGGGCAAAATCAATGCTTTGATGTCATACGAGGAAGTCAAGAAGCACGGCATCCGTGTCAGTATCCTAGAGAGTGGGATTCAATTCCTTACCGCCAAAATTCAATTTGATCAACTTCACACCTTTTGGCGGGAGGGTTAGCCTACCACGACTTGATCTATTTCAAGTCTCACTTGGGGTGATCTCGGGAAATGAGCCCTTGATGGTTCGGTCATTTGTCGGTACCCTTATTTGTTGCCTTGATTGGTATCGAAGACTCAAGGCCGATAGCATCAAGCTGTTGGAATGATATGGAAAGCTTGTTCCTCGGCAACTTCTTCGATGGCGACACGAAGTCTCGATTGGAACCCTCTTGGATGAAAGCGAAGAGTGGAGAGGCGATTGATTGTTTAGTTAAGCGCTTCGCATTAAAGCCATAAAGGCTGCAAAGATCCAATCACCGAAAGGTTTATATTGAAGACTTGCCACAACAATCTTTCTATAGAATTGTTGGAAGTCATGGGGGTTGTCCCACCAACTACATGGCAAGATCTGAAAATACGAGGAGAACAAGCCGAACGTTTCCTCAAAAGGAAGAAAGCTGAAAGAGGCGAAATGATGGCTGACCCCTCAGAAGCAAATTTTTCCTCTCGTAATAGAGGAAAGACATCCGCGGATCGCTATTAATCAAACGCCAGCCTACCTAATTCACGCCAAAAGCTTCTAAATCAGAATTCCACAGGACATATTCTTTCAAGGACGAAGAAGTTCCAATCATCTTCAAATACCTCCTTGATAACAACAAAATCAAGTTGCCTCCGATTACAAATCAAGAGGAGGCTAACAAAACTTCGGACTCTAAATACTGTGCGTACCACAGGAAGATCCTCCATCCTACAAAGGATTGCTTAGCTCTTAAGGCCATCATCCAAGCCTTGGTTGAAGCCGGCGTCTTAACGCCGAAATAAGCTGAATCTTTATACTCCGACAAGTATACGAGTATAAACTGCTTCTTTATACTCCGACGGGTATACGAGTATAAACTGCTTCTTTACACTCAAGCGGTATCTGATATAAAGCTGCTCCCCTTCCCAGATAAGTACAAGAGGTTAAAGCTGTTCCTTCTTCTTACTCGATAAGAATATGAGTATAAACTATTCTAAATGAATGCAACCCGGTTTTGCAAAGAAAGTGGGGTGGATAATCCATGGGCGAGAGGTCCACCTCCACGATGGCGATCAAACCTTCCTCACGATTAGGATTGTCTCAAAATTCCTATCTGGTCAAACCTTCTTACAGTTAGGACCACGGTCAAAATCCTCTCGATTCCTTCCATGAGCGAGGTCCACCTCCATTGGCGATCAAACCTTCCTACGGTTAGGATTGTCTCAAAATTCCTATCCTGGTCAAACCTTCTTACAGTTAGGACCACAGTCAAAATCCCCTCTCGATTCCTTCCATGAACGAGAGGTCTATCTCCACATTGAGCGATCAAACCTTCCTACAGTTAGGATCGTCTCCAAAACTCCTATCAAACCTTCCTACAGTTAGGATCATTTTTAAATTTTCACTCCCACTTGGTCAAACCTTCCTACAGTTAGGACCATAACCAAAATCTCCTCTCGATTCCTTCCATGAACGAGAGGTCCACTTTCAAGATTGAGCGATCAAACCTTCCGATAGTAAGGATCGTCTTAAAATTCCCATCTTGGTCAAACCTTCCTACAGTTAGGACCATGGATGAGAGGTCTACTTCACCAACAGGGTTCGTTTTCGCCCCGAGAAACACACAGCGGGGTTCGTTTTAAGCCCCGAGGACACAACGGGTTTGTTTTAGCCCCAAGAGAACACAATTCCAAAGTCTCGTATTCAATATGCGTAGCATAGATGTCATTATTTAATGACACCTAAAATATGCATTCATGCATAGGGATGTTATCTCGTCCTTACGAGAGATAAGTCGACATCTAACACATCTGTAGGGTAATCAATTCGTGATAATTGATCAAGCATTATTCAATATGTAGCACAAAGTCTAAGAGAGTTCATTCTTTTAGCACAGCGTAACATGTAGAGCGGACTCGGATAATCTACATGCTAGCCCAACTCAAGCGGTAGTTGGTAAAGGCTCATCAAATCCGTTGATGGCTGAGGGTTTGCCAAAAATCCTATATCTATCATGCAAAAGGAGACCACAAAGTGTCTCGGCAAATCCGAATTGACGATTACCCTCCATGTAATCGAAGCAAATTGATTCTATATTCCATATAAAAGCTTTCCTGGAAATCTGATGTTCAGAAAACCAGACGATGCTTTTTCTCTGAATGAGTCTCAAGGCATTCAATCGCAACCCAAGTGGTGACTTTCAAGATGAAGATGATTAGTCCAAAATGGGCTTGACAACCAATCAAATACAAATGCAAGTTATTGATCCCAAAATATGGTCGTGACGGCCAGCGTAGCGGGGTTCGAGAATTGAAGCAAAACACGGGCCTCTTCTACAAAGTTCAGCGATGAGCGAAGCAAAGCATCTTATCCAAAGTATTCGGACCCTCGACAAAATCTGAGAGAATCGAAAACTTTGGAGGGTATCTGTAGGCATCAAAATTGCTGAAGAACCTCAAATATGACTAAATCATGAGAAGATCGAAGGACAACGTCGTCGAAATCTCAAGAAGTCAACACATGGGGAGATTGTGTCTTCTGATCGCGAGACACTTCGTTTGTCTCGCCACGGCGAGACACCTTGATGTCTCGGCGATAGCGAGACACTTGTGTGATACCTACGGCGAGACACCTTGATGTGTCACGTTGTTAGCGAACGCTTGTGTGTGCCTCGCCGGCGAACACCTTGATGTGTCTCGCTATAGGCGGCACTACTGTCTGCGCAAAGGCGGAACACCAGGATACTGAAGCGAGCTCGAAGGGTCTAAATCAATGCTGATGGGGCCCTTGACTTTATCAATGCGAGAGCGTTCGGACACTTTAATGGGCGGTTATCACGGCGAAGATCGCCCACTAGGCGTAATTCTAGAGCATTGTCGTGTCTAAAAGCGAGGAAAACCGTTCTGGCCGGTGGAGGGCGACAACGCCTCGCCGATCGGCCGAGGCAGCCCATCTTCGCCTGCGGCTAGCGAAGCCTACTGCCACCTGCGCCCGGTGGCGACTTGGCGCCGGCTTTCGGTACGCAGCGCTGCTTCCAAACTTCACGCACTTATGACACTTGTGTTTCAGAAGAGACACGTTTCCCAAAGACTATAAATACCCTCCTCGTCCACTTGGGCGGGGGTCGGCCATTAGAAATCAATCAAGCTTTGGGGTTCAAGAACACTATCCGCGGAGATTCCTCGAGTTTAAGCCTTGCCTTAATTCTTGAGAAGAGTAGATATCTTACATTGCTAAGATATTTCTTTGAAGTTCTTGTTTCCTTTGCGAAGCATCAACTAAACCCGTCGATTCGGCGATCATTTTCGGTGGTCCCGCAGTTCAGCGTCCGACGAAAGTCCCGAAAATAGGAGATCTACACTTGTAGCGTCTTTTGTTGAGTTTGTGAGAGAGTTGTTTAATTTCCTTGTAGCGAGAATAAAAGTGTAATTTTCTCAAGTTTTACAAATGGAACTAACTTCGACCCAAACCACGGTATAATCAAATCAAGATGCACCGATGGCGCCAAACACCTGGCGTTGAGCGCCCATCGGTATATTTTGCTACGGTCATGCCATTCGGTTTAAAGAACGCCGGTGCAACATACCGGCGAGCAATGGCGGAGATTTTCGGGATCATCTTGAGCGGTCGAATGCTACGTCGGCGATTTGGTGCGTGAAAAGCCGTGACAAAGAAGATCACATCAAAGATCTTAGAGCGGTATTGAGCTCATGCGAACTCATCAACTAAAGATGAATCTGCCAAATCCTTCCTTGGGATGTCGGTGGCAAGTTTCACCGGCCGTCGTCACCGACAAAGGAATCCATGTTGATCGACAAAGTGAAGGCGATTCAAAATTGCAACCTCGAAATCTAAGAGAACTTCGAGGGGTTACAAGGGAGATTGGCATACATCCGCCGGTTCATATCGAACCTATCGGGAAGTGCCAACCATTTTCTAAGTTGAACAAGAAGAGTGTCGTTTATTTGGGGCGGCGCGCGGAAGAGCATTGAAGAGATCAAATTGTATCTCGCCAAACCTCTGTTCTCGTTGCACGCGATGGAAAACGTTTTGATCTATGTCAAGGCAGCGGATCACTTTCGTTAAGCGCTTTACTTGCGCAAGGCGGCGGCGGTGATCCGCGAGCAGGCGATGTATTATCGGCGAACATTAGTGGTGAGTCTCGATACCCAATGGTGAAGCGGTGCCTTGCATTGGTGTTCGCGATTGAAAAATCGGCACTATTTAGTTGGACGGGCGATTTATGTTATCTCTAGCGTAAATCCGGTCGAATATTTATGACCCGGCCGGCCTCGATGAGTTGGCGTTTGGCGAAATGGGCCTTACTCTTGTCCCAATATGACTTGCACTTCAAACAACGAAGTCGGTCAAAGGACAAGCGATTTATGCATCTCTTGGTCGCCAACCCAACAACGACGCAGCGGAGCTATATGATGATCTCGGGATGAAGTTCAAGAAGTCAACACTACATCGCACCAACAAATATGGCGATTGTATTTTGGCGGAGCTTCTCGGGCCACTAATGTGGCAAGTACCCGGATGTTCTAAAATCTCATTTGGAGTCGGAGTTGTCTGATTTCCAGGAATCATGTCATGCCCGTGCTTATTCACTCACGAACCTGTTCCAATAGCGTAGCGAATATAGCGCTACTTATCGGGCTTAGTTTCGCCAAGGAGCCGGGGTTGAATATCTCAAGCATACGGCGATTCACAACCGATAGTCGCAGATCCGCGGAGACTACGAAGTCAGAAATCCAGATCTGATTCCTTATCATCAGGTAGCAATCGAAATGGCGGACTCATTGAAGAATTCTTCATCGAATATATCCAGCGCCTCAAAAGCGCTTATGCGGATGCTGGCGGCGTTAGGCATGTCGTTAGCACAACCTTAGAGACCGAGCAACTAGTTACGGCCAGACTCATCAACTCTTCGTACCATTATACGATGAGGCACAAGAAGATAAGGGGGTAGTTACCAAAGAAGTACATACAACCCAAACCAAGTTGGAGCCCCGAGGCTGGCGCTTTCCTATCATCGATTATGTCTTGCATGGTATCCTCGCCACAAGACGGAAGGAGAGAGAGTCAATCCGCTAAGAGCTCCAAGATTCTTTACGCATACGTAAAACCCGTGATGCTATATCGCCGGGTACGATGGTCTTTACTCCGATGCCTTTCAAACAAGGAGGCGAAGAGGTCCTTCGAAGCAACGAAGGTGAATGTGGTGCGCATCGGCCGGGTCCCAAGCTCTGGCGAATCGGAGAATGGGCTACTTTTGGCCCACAATGATTAATGACGCAATCGAGCACGCCGGAATGCCACGCGTGTCAAATTCCGCGAATTATATGCATCGCCTCCCCGAAGCAGCCAGATCCTTCGCCACATCCCGCCATTCGAGACATGGGGAATGGATGTTGTAGGTCCTATCTTTCCTCCGTCGGTCAAAGCGTCGGTTTATTCTAGCGACACCGACTACTTCTCCAAGTGGGTCAAGCAATCCCGCTAAAAGAAGTGAAGGCGAAGTACCGTCATGCAATTTATCAAACACCATGTCATCTACCGACACGGTGTTCCAAGACGGATCGTGCATGACAACGGTCCCCAATTCATCGGCAATTCCTTCATCGGGTTTTGCGAAAATTCAAGATACAAGATGTCTCGCCGACGTTCTATAATCTAGCAAATAATGGGTTAGCCGGTATGCTCAACAAGACGATCATCAAAATTTTGTCGAAGCTTGTGAAGAATAACAAGCGAGACCGATGATAAACTCGAGAAGCACTCGGGCATATCGCACAACGGCACGCCGACAGAGCTACCCGCACTCCTCTCGTTTACTGTGAAGCAATTCTCCGCTGGAAATCCAGATTCCACTTCGCCGCCTTGCAAAGAGATGACGACCAAGAACAACATCAAAACGCCTCAAGAGCTTGAGATGTTAGATGAGAAGCTCGAGGCTCAACAATGCATTGAGTTCTATCAAGCTAGGATGTCGAGGGCTTTCAACAAGAAAGTTCGACAGAGAACCTTTAAGGAGGAGATCTCGCCCCGCCGCTAGACGGCCGATAATTCTCAACTCCAAGAAGAAAGGTAAATTCGAACCCAATGGGAAGGACTGCTCATAATAGACACAGCCTATTCAACGGTGCATATCGCCTTATCACACAGAATGGCGACCGGCAATTAATGCCGATAAATGGGAAGTTTCTGAAAAAGTATTACCCTTAGTACATTCAGGATAACCCATTTTGATGGGAAGTTCCTCAGAGAATATCTCACTCATTTTCATGAGGATAACCCTAAGTTATTGTGTTTTCCTCCAAAATTCTCTCACCGATCAAATTCATTGACGGTGGGCCCACTAAAAATTTCCCTGGTCCAACCACCAGCAAAATGCCCTCTCGATTCATTCCACGAACGAGAGGTCCACTTTAATATTCTGGTTAGCAACCCTATAAAAGCGAAAGCTATCCGTACCCTTCCTAGATTCTCGGAGTGGAGCCCCCACTCTTAGTTTCTCATCGGGAAATAGAATACATTCTCCCTTTCCCACATTCACCTGGAGATAGGACACATCCTTCCTCTTCAGAAGCAAGAGATAGAATACATTCTTCCTCTCTTGTCTTAGATTCTCGGAGTGGAGATCCCACTCTTAGTTTCATCTTTCAAGATTCTCAAAATGGAGATCCCATTTTTAGTCTCTTTCACTGGAAACATGACAAAAATCCTTCCTTTCCAGCACCCGGAGATAGGAGACAAGATCCTCCTTCCTCTCCACCTTCGGGAAATAGAATACATTCTTCCTTTCCCACCTCAATCAATCTTATTCCGGTTCAATCCTTCTCCGGTCAAAAGAAGGCGCCAAGATTCATCTTGGGGTATTTTATCCCGAAGCCTAAGAAGGGATAAAGTCCCTCCTACCCAGCGTCGCCGGTTTAGTCTTTTAGATTGAAGAAGACACGAGTTTGATTACGGGGTATTTTATCCGAAACCTAAGAAGGGATAAAGTCGGCGCCTCCTGCAGCGTCGCCGGTTTAGTCTTTTCCGATTGAAGAAGACACGAGTTTGATTCGGGGTATTTTATCCGAAACCTAAGAAGGGATAAAGTCGGCGCTCACAGCGTCCGCGGGTTTAGTCTTTTCCGATTGAAGAAGACACCGAGTTTGATTCGGGGTATTTCATCCGAAGCCTAAGAAGGGATGAGTCTACGCGCTATAGCGTTCTTAGGGTTAGCCTTCGTGAAAAAGACAAAGTCTACATATTCAACATCGTAGCATTAAGTCTAAGAGAGTTTCATTCTTTAGCACAACGCTATGTAGAACGGATTTAGACAATCTACACGCCAGCCCAACTCAAACGGTAGTTGGTAAAGGCTCATCAAACCCTTGTTGAGGGCGGGGTTGGCTAATAACCCTAAAGTCGACGCCACACGCTGCCGCCGGTTTAGTCTTTTCCGATTGAAGAAGACACGAGTTTGATTCGGGGTATTTTATCCGAAGCCTAAGAAGGGATAAAGTCGGCGCCCCTCACAGCGTCGCCGGTTTAGTCTTTTAGATTGAAGAAGACACGAGTTTGATTACGGGGTATTTCATCCGAAGCCTAAGAAGGGATGAGTCGCTATAACAGCGTTAGGGTGGTCTCTTGCCCGTAAAAGACAAAGTCTACATATTCAACATCGTAGCATTAAGTCTAGAAGAGTTTCATTCTTCCAAAGACAACGCCACGCATGAACGGATCCGTGATAATCCGCGACGCTTAGCCCAATTCAAGCGGTAGTTGGTAAAGGCTAATCAAATCCGTTGACGGCTGAGGGTTTGCCAAAAATCCTATGAGTATTATGGTTAAGTATTTCTGACGAAATAAAAGAATCATAATAGAGCACAAAGGAGGACAGAAATATGTTTTATCGATAAAAGACTGAAGTTACACAAGTTTTCTAAACGGCAAACTTGTGACAGCAAAATTTGCTGCTTTAACTTAGATACTTTATTGAGGAAAGTTTGTTGAAGTTCCTCCTGAAGCTCGGCCCCGAAACTCTCCTCGTTGCTATTAAGGGTCTTTGCGGTCTCCTCCTCGACTTCGACCAGCTTCTGCTTTGAAAACTCAAGCTTCTCGGACATGACTGCGATAGTCTCCTCCTTGTTGGCCTTCGTCAGCTTCAAGATGATCGGACTCTCCCTCGCCACCTGAAGTTCCTGTTCGAGCTCTACTATCCTCGCTTCTCCAGCAGCGACACAAGATTGAAGATACTCCACGGAAGACGAAGCTTGATGTGGCGATCTCAAAGAGCGCACCGGTCTGCTTGCATTTGAACCGAGTCGGTAATAGCGCAAGCATCTGCTAAAGCATGCGGCGAGCCTCTGTCTTTATCTCTATATATGAGGGGAGCCCGGCTGCTTCAAAATCTTGTAGACTTTGGAGCTTAACCTCTAAATGGTCGAAATCATCAGCAATGTGGCCTGGGCAGACTCAATCTGCCAGATATTCTCCCATGCCGCCTAGCCCTACTCCAAATAGGATTATGAGTTCCTAATTCTTAACGAGAAGTTCCTGGAGAATATTACCATATTCTTAAGGATAACTCGATAACCCTCAACTTCCTCCTACTGTGGAACCTCAAAGAGGGATAAATTGACGAATTCTGACAGTGCTTATGTTGGCGCCGGACAGCGCGTTCAACCTTGAAAGAATTCCTCCCGCTGTATCAATGCCGATTCATGCGTCGCCACAAGAAGGCCAATCAGTCAACAGTCTGGAATTGGGATAAACCCCAAAAAGAATTCCTCCCACTGTGAACAATTGTACTCTGACAAGGAGTGATACAGTAGCGACGCCAACCAACGCGTCGTCGCCGAAGGATTCACCGATCAACGGTTGAGATCCACGCAAGATCGCACGCCGGTCAACGCGTTGCACTCGCCGATTGAAGGCTAAAATCCATGTAGTTCGACGCCAGTTAACGTATCACAGCCAAGGATTCTCCCGGAGGAATCTCGATGGTCAATTGGACGACAATTCACCAATACGAGTCGACAGTAAGGAAACTTAATTAGCTACAGTTTGAAACTCCAACAACGGTCAAGCAATAAATGCAGCACCGCAGCACCCCCAGGTATCCTACAAAGCACTGGAGAACCTGAGAGAATTGGAGGAATCAAATACTGGAGCCAACCTCAAAAGAAATTCATCTATCGACTTACGGTGAGATTTCGACAACGGTCGGACAAAAATGCGATGCAGTAATACCTTCAGCAATCCTACAAAGCACTGGAAAGACTTAAGGGAATGGAGAGATCAAACGCCAGGGTCATTCACAAGTCCTCTCACGCCAATTAAAGAGTGAAGGGCTCATCATGTCCAAAGCATCGGACTCATCAAGAATCGAGGCCGAGGCGGCTTTGGAGGGTATCTGTGGCGTTAAAATTGCTTATCAAGACTAACAAGACTCGCGACGATGGGTTGACAACCGACGATCCGTCCGATAACACGACCCGAAAACATTGGCGAGTGAGTACTCGGCGAACACATGAAGCGAGTTGGCAAGGCATACGAGCCGACGAAACGACGTGCCGACAAAGCTCGACGAGGCGAGTTAACTAAACTCGAACGCCGACGAGACGGAATCAACTGTACTTAGTCCGTCGATGCAAACGAGCCGTTCGAGCTCTGGAAGTTGATCGGATACGGACTCAAACACAACGGCGGCATCACCGGAGAAAAAAACCAAGCCCGGAAGACCGGGAAACGACGGAAAAAACGACTCGAACCGACGTAAACGGGACTTCGGCCAAATTGGCCGAGGTACCTCGGCCAAGGCCGAGGTGGCTCGACCACTATGGCCAAGCCACCTCGGCCAAGGCCGAGGTGGCTCGGCCAAACATGGCCGAGCCTCCTCGGCCAAGGCGAGGTGGCTCGGCCAACATGGCCGAGCCTCCTCGGCCAAGGCGAGGTGGCTCGGCCAATTGTGAACCACCCCCTGAGATGTATAAATAGGGGGTCTTGTGGTTCGGGGTGGATTTATTTGGATTTTGGCGGACTTCGAAGAGCCCTCGCGAGATCTACGACGACGGTTCCGGAGCACCGGCGAGCTCAAGTCCGCCGACGCCGATCTATAGGCGGAAGGTAAGCAAACTCGGGTCGAACTCTGAGATACCCTCTAGGTTAAGCTTCGTCTTAACCTCGGGGATAGCTGTGATTTCTCCTTGTAGATCTCACCGCTCCGTGATCCTCTCCTTCGTGAGTGTGATCCCGCATCGCGATCCTCTCCTTCGTGAGTGTGATCCCTCGGTAACCGTTTCCTTCGTTGAAGCGAGCCCCTCGTCTGTAGTTCGAACCAGGGTTTACACGGGGATCGAAATTGCGCGGTGGTCAGCGGACGAACAAAAGTCCCGACCACGGGCAAAGAACCCATAGCGAGGATCAGTAAAATAGAGATCCTCGTGTTTGTTCACAAAAGGAAGAAAGTTGTAATTTTCGTTTTCATTGTAAGCCTGAAATAAAAAGGCATTTTTCTTTTGTTTGAATTTTGTTGTAGGCCAACGAAGCTGTAAACGAGTTCAAACGAGCAATGAATAACAAACCAACTTTCCCCGCGAACAATGACATACTAGATTTTTTTGGTTTTTATGACACCTAAAATTAATATATATAAACGATGAACATATAATATCTTCATATTTGGATCCAAGTTCCCCCCTATAACATCTCAAAGTTTTGAGTCTCACGTTGTTAACAATGAGAATTACATATTACAAAAGAGGTATCTTTCAAAACATAAGCCCATGTCACTTTCCGTAATTAAAGGAACACTCCTACCCGAGTTAATATCTAAAAGCATGAAGTAACTTCAACTTATTTTAGAAAACTTAATGTTTTGAGGAGTTGTATCCAAATATATGAGAATTTGGGGACTTGTATCCAAATACATGAGATTTAGGGGACCAATAAATTTCATCAATCTAATATGTATAATACATGCAAGCCAATAGTACTATATAAGTTACAGTGATATTCATCTAGTGCGTAGTAGGCTTAATTAATAAGTAGGTGCTCTTATAACTTAATTAGTTGTGGATTCTTTTGGTATTTTCGAGTATTTGATAATTAAATTGAATTATGAGAGCTTAAGGTTAAATAAATAAAAAGTGTTGACATATTTATTATTTTTTCTTTATTGTAGGAGAAAAACTCTTCAAGAAACCAGGACGGTAGGGAAGTAACTTTAAGAAAAAGTTACCACCGGATGGCTTTCGTGCATTTGTCAGGTGGGGACACAATGAGATTCCGACCGGGCAATGGGCTAATAACTTTAGCTCATATCTTGGATGCTTGATACGGAGGAGTGATAAAGTGAATCCTTACTCTGGCCCGTATGACCTTTAATGTCCTGGAGAGTATATATCGAGATTGTTGGGTAAAATACTCTATTTTTCAATTATTTTACATTTTTATCAATTGACCGTGCTTAACTATATGTTAATATTTAGAGATATTTCAACATCGAAGACAATCCCGTAGGGTGGGATTTTTTATTTGGATACATGGGAAAGTTCAAGCATGCTCTTGAGTGGAGACATGAGATAAAGAAGAAATGCTTGAAAGTTTCACTCCTAGCGGGAGAGGATCTACAAGCGAGATAGGAGGATTGAGCGGATCATTTAGTTGCACTTATTGTATTGTGGGGCGGGAGGAGCACCGAGTAAATATGTATAAATGCATAATAGAAATTAGATTCTTCATATAATATTTGAATTTAGTGATATATTTCGTTTTATATTTACTAAAGTTCTCTTTGTTCATGTTGAAGAAAAATGTGGGAGAAATAAACTAAACCGATGGAAGAAAGATTATGATCATCATACGGGAACTACTTCATTTGCCCAGATTGAGGATCAATTTTGTAGGACTACGGTATAAGATATTTTTATCTTATATATATATTCTCTCCGCTTCCTATAATATTTGATAAATAAAACTAATAAATAAATTTATAAATTTCAGAACGCTCCCTATATCCCGCTTCCAGAATTACATAAGAGGACGATGGTTCACTTTAAGAAGGGGTATGATGCCAATGATGATAAGAAAAAAAAGCTAGAATCGGCTAAGAAAATGCAGGTAAGTATATCTATATATAAGTTTAGTTCCTTGTTTATTTCCACTCTAACCGAATGAATTGCATGTAATTGAAAACAAATATAAAATAAGTAATGTTTAAGGCACAACATTAGAACAGACTTCACAACATTAATTAGAACGGACTTCACATTAGAACTGCATAGATAGTTTAGTTACGAATGAATTACATTTTACTTCCACTCTATCCCAATGAATTACATGAAACTGAAACTAATCGTGAAGGCTTACATTTTACCTATTTTAGAAATTCCAATTCTTAAATGCGATTCTTTAATCTTTTAGGAAGCTCTGGAAAACACATATCTTTGAGGTTGTTGCCTGAGCAGAGGCCCCGACTAGAGAAGAGAATTATAATGTGAGCCATTTGGTTTGTGGACTTCCTAAAAGGGGAGGACGGTGGATGGGAGTTGGAGCTCGAGAGGTGTCTACACCATTTCAGCCTCCGCCAATTTCAGCGCCATCGACTATGCCCTCGGGGCCCTCTTACATCTTGAGGAGGATTGCACTCATGACGATGCGGCTGTTAGTTGGTGATGGATCTTTTAGATGGCGATTCACGAGGAGATGTGGGAGGATATTCAAGAGGAGCTTATACGAGTGATCCACCCTCTGCTACTTTGCGATGGTTTCGGGCAAATATTGAAATCTTGTAGGCGGCGGGTTCCTATTAGAACAAAACGGATTATGAAATGGTTGGTGTTAGCGTTGAAAGTTGATTCCATTTGTAAAAACTAGAAAATTACACTTTTGGTTCTCGTTACAATGAATTTAGATAACTCTCTTACAAACTTCGAACAAAAGGCGCTACAAGTGTAGATCTCTTTTTCGTGGGTCTTTGCATGTTGGGGGCCGGCGTGTCAGTGGACCACTTGATCGTCGAATCGGCGGAGTTTAGTTGATGCCATAGGAAACAAGAACTTCAGCAAATATCTTAGCAAGGTAAGATATCTACTCTTCTCAAGAATAAGTCAAAGCTTAAACTCGAGGAATCTCCGCGTGGGTCGTGTTCTTGAGCTTTAGAAGCTTGGATTTTAGAAGCTTGGATTCTCTCTCCTCTTCTGATGGCCGACCCCCTGCCCAAGTGGACGTAGGAGGGTATTTATAGTCTTTGGGAAGCGTGCCCTCTTGAAACACAAGTGTCATAAGTGCGGAAATTTGCGGTTAAGCCTGGCGCTCAGTACGCCTCGCGCCAGCTACCTCGGCTGGCGGCGGTGTAAACTGCCTATGCTGGCGGCGGTATGAAACTACCTCGTGACAAGCGAGGCAATGTCGCCCCTCCACCGCCGTAACGGTTTCGCTTTTAGGCATGATTAAATGCCTAAATTACGCCTAGTGGTATCTTCAGCGTGTAACCGCCTATTAGCGTGTCACGAGCGTCTCTGCGTTGATAAAGTCAAGTGGGCCCACCGGCATTGATTTAGACCCTTGAGAACTTCGTTTCAAGTATCACGGGTGTCGCCTTTTGCGAGAACAGTGTCACCTGCTTTATGGCGAGACACATCAAGGTGTCTCGCTTCGTCGCGAGGCACACACAAGTGTCTCGCTAGCGTGAGACACATCAAATGTCTCGCTTCGTCGCGAGGCACACACAAGTGTCTCGCTAGCGTGAGACACATCAAATGTCTCGCTTCGTGGCGAGACACAAGCGAATGTCTCGCCTTTGTGGCGAGACACAATCTCCCATGTGTTGACTTCTTGAGATTTCGGCGGCGTTGTCCTCCGATCTTCTCATGATTTAGTCATATTTGAGGTTCTTCGGCAATTTTTATGCCTCTGATACCCCTCCAAAGTTTTCGGACTCCTCGTATTTTGTCGAAGTGCGGAATACTTTGGATAAGATGCGCCTTGCTTCTGTTCATCGTTGAACTTTGTAGAAGAGGCCCGTGTTTTACTTCAGTTTCTCGAACCCTGGCTACGCGTCGTCGCTGACCATATTTTGGGATCAATAACTGTTGCATTTGTATTTGGTTGAAATGTCGAAGTCAATTTTGGACCAATCATCTTCATCTTGAAAGTCACCACTTGGGTTGCGATTGAATGCCTTGAGAATCATTCAGAGAAAAAGCATCGTCTGGTTTTCTGAACATCAGATTTCCAGGAAAGCTTCTATATGGAATATGAAACCAATTTGCTTCAGATTACGTGCGAAGGGTAATCGTCGAATTCCGGATTTGCCGAGATAGTTTGTGGTCTCCTTTTGCATGATAGATATAGGATTTTTGGCAAACCCTCAGCCATCAACGGATTTGATGAGCCTTTACCAACTACCGTTTGAGTTGGGCTAGCATGTAGATTATCTGAGTCCGTTCTACATGTTACGTTGTGCTAAAAGAATGAACTCTTTTAGACTTTGTGCTACGATATTGAATACGTAGACTTGATCAATTATCACGGGAATTGACTACCCGGCGACGTGTGTTAGACGCTGACTTATCTCTGGTAAGGGACAGAGATAACATCCCTATGCATGAATGCATAGTTTAGGTGTCATTAAGTAATGACATCTATGCTACGATATTGAATCGTGAAGCGATCAATTATCACGGAATTGACTACCCGGCGAATGTGTTAGATCACGGACTTATCTCTGGTAAGGGACAGAGATAACATCCCTATGCATGAATGCATAGTTTAGGTGTCATTAAATAATGACATCTATGCTACGATATTGAATACGTAGACTTTTGGAATTGTGTCTTCTCTTGGGGCGAAAACAAACCCGTTGTGTCTTCTCTTGGGGCGAAAACAAACCCGTTGTGTCTTCTCTTGGGGCGAAAACAAACCCTGTTGGTGAAGTAGACCTCTCATCCATAAAAGGAATCAAAAGGAGATTTTGACCATGGTCCTAACTGTAGGAAGGTTTGACCAAGATGGGAATTTTAAGACGATCCTTACTATCGGAAGGTTTGATCGCTCAATCCTGAAAGTGGACCTCTCGTTCATGGAAAGAATCGAGAAGAGATTTTGGTTATGGTCCTAACTGTAGGAAGGTTTGACCAAGTGGGAGTGAAAATTTAAAAATGATCCTAACTGTAGGAAAGTTTGATAGGAGTTTTGGAGACGATCCTAACTATCGGAAGGTTTGATCGCTCAATCCTGAAATGGACCTCTCGTTCATGGAAGGAATCAAGAGGAGATTTTGGCCATGGTCCTAACTGTAGGAAGGTTTGACCAGGATAGAAATTTTGAGACAATCCTAACTGTAGGAAGGTTTGATTACTCAATGTGGAAGTGGACCTCTCGTTCATGGATTATCCACCCCCAGCTTTCTTTGTAAAACTGGGCTGCATTTATTTAGAATAGTTTATACTCATATTCCTATTGGAGTAAGAAGGAGGAGCAGTTTAACCTCTTGTACTCATCGGAGGAAAGGGAGCAGTTTATACTCGTATACAGCCAGTCTAAAGCGGTTTATACTCGTATACAGCCGAATCTGAGAGGGCGGTTTATACTCGTATACGTCGAATCTGAGAGGGCGGTTTATACTCGTATACAGCCAGTGTAAAGCGGTTTATACTCGTATACCCTTGAATCTGAGAGGGCGGTTTATACTCGTATACAGCCAGTCTAAAGAAGCGGTTTATACTCGTATACGTCGAATCTGAGAGGGCGGTTTATACTCGTATACACGTCGGAGTCATTTCTCATTCGGCTTATTTCGGCGTTAAGACGCCGGCTTCAACCAAGGCTTGGATGATGGCCTTGAGAGCTAAGCAATCCTTAGTAGGATGGAGGATCCTCGTGAGTATGATATTTAGGGTCAGAAGTCTTGTCGACTTCCTCGATTTATAATCGGAGGCAAATTGATTTTGTTGTTATCAAGGAGGTGTTTGAAGATGATCAGAACTTCTTCGTCTCTGAAGGAGTATGTCCTGTGGAATTCTGATTTAGAAGCTTTTGGCGTGGTCGTTGTTGTGACGTTTGACTAACAGCGATCCGAGATGCCTTTCCTCTATTACGAGAGGAAAAATTTATACGAGGATCGGTAGTCATTTAGCCTCTTCGACTTTCTTCCTTTTGAGGAAGCGTTGGCTTGTTCTCCTCGTATTTTCAGATCTTTCCATGTAGTTGGTGGGGCGACCCCATGACTTCCAACAGATCAATGGAGATTATTGTGGCAAGTCTTCAATATAAACTTTTGATGGTGGATCCACGCAATTCATAGCTTTATTGCGAAAACGCTTAACGAAGGTGTCAATTGTCTCCCCATCCTTCTGCTTCTCATCTAGAAGAGTTCCAATCGAGACTTCGGTATCGTCATCGAAGAAGTTGCTGAGGAACAAGCTTTCCATGTCATCCCAGCATTTAATGCTCTCAGCTTTGAGTCTTCGATACCAATCGAAGGCAGCTCAGCGAAGGGTACCGACAAATGACCGAACCATCAAGGGCTCATTTTCCGAGATCACCCCCAAGTGAGACTTGAAATAGATCAAGTGCTGTGTAGGCGAACCCCTCCCGTCAAAAGGTGTGAAGTTGATCAAATTGAATTTTGGCGGGTAAGGGATTGAATCCCACTCTCTCGGATATGGACACGGGATACCGGTCTTCTTAACCTCGTGAGCAGACATTAAAGCATTGATTTTATCTTCAAGCTCTTTCATCTTTTCGCCGTCATCCTCCCCTTGTTTTGGATTACTTCCAATAGGAGGAATTGGAACATTTCCATCTTGAGCACCAGATGCCGCTTTCTTCGGAGGTTGATCAGCGTAAATGTGTTCATCTATCTCCGAATCACTGTCTTCGACATTATGGGCATCATGGTGGGTAATTCCACCTTGTTGACTGGACTCAGGCTGTTGACTGGGCTCAGGTTGTGCAGCCGTATGGGTTTGCAACTCCCTCATCTGTTGCATGGCTAGCTCCATTTCTGTTTTCATTTCGGCCTTAAGCTCTTCACGTTGTTTAGCTAGGGCCTCCTGTAACATTTGAGCTAAGGTTTCAAGAGTAATTGCAAAAGCTTCTCTGGGATGGCGACCAACACTTGACATTGTGTCATCGGAAGCTATCGCCGAATTGATGTCAGAAGCTTCGTCATCAGATGACTTTCCCTCATGCATCCTTCTATAGTCAATGCGTTGCGTGGCTCGCAATTGTAGTGAGACATTCTCGAGAAATCGAGACCCGATCTTTCCTCCGTGAGTGAAGTCGATCCGTGATCCGTCGCCGGTCCTTTCCCTTTGTTCACCATGTTGATAGTCACCGGAAACTTATCAAATTGGATGGATGATCTCTTTCTTCTTCGATGTCGTCTTGGCTGTGGTTTGAATCTTCCGTTCGCGAGGGAAGCCGTTCGAATCTTGAAGCTCTTTGTGGATGGCGTTGACTCGAAACGGGCACATCGATAACGGCGTCTTAATCGGTTGTACACACAAGCATGAACAATCTATTTCGTCGATCGTCCTCTTTAGGTGTGTTGCCACTGACTGATTACCGCGTTGATGTGGGTTATTGCAAATAACATTTCCACCTCAAGTGTAGCGTTGTCCTTGGCCGGAGGACAAGTCTTCTTTGGGGCGTCGAACAAGGTAATCCAAGCGAGACACTTGGTGTCTCGTTTTGCAAAGGCATGAAGGGCTGCCACCATTGTTGGCGAGCGGTTGAGCTTTATCCTTGTGAGCGGTTTACCTTACCTGTTGTTGGCGAGCGACTTAAGCTGTCTCGGTGGCGAGACAGTTTACTATACCATTTGTGGCGGCTTGGCATCTCACCATGCTTGCGAGGCAGCTTGAGCTGTCTCGGCTGGAAGAGATATCGGGCGATTTTGAGGTAGATTTTGGGACCCAAACTTCGTGATTTTGAGTCGATTCCACGGTTGATCTCGACTCTTGTGCCTGCGAACAACGGCACATGCACGAGCAGCGTGCATGGCGTTTTGAGCCTTTCTTCCTTGTCAATCGGGTCCTTTTGGCGAGAACCCATTCTTCCTTAGGAGGAGTGTTAGTGGATTGGCCGAGGCTAAAGTTTGTTGGCGCCTCGGTCACATGAGTTCATGTTGTAATGAACTCCGTGCATTGATTCCATGGCCTTTGCAAGTTGTCGGGCCATTTTTGGCGTTGTCTCGGCGAGCCCTCTTCGTCAGTGGTTGAATCTTGTTAAATGACTCCTTCTTCGAAAGGAGTCAACAGAGCTTCCGGCTTTGAGATCCACCGGGATGTTGTTGAGAGGGGAAATCGCCTCCGCCGCAGTTTAACGAGAATCGCTGCGCATCACAACGTAACTAACCTCCTCTTAGGAGATGAGATCCTCCAATGTTTGCGGGGTGAGGAGGACTTGATGATGAAGAGGAGATATTCTTGAACTTGGCTTGATCGAAGAAGTAATCGATCCATCGACCATGAGGTCGGCTTGATCGCTGCAAGGCTGCGACACAACGATCTCGGGCTCGAGACCGTTGGCTCCCACTGTGGTCGCCATCGTGTTCGCGTTGAAAGTTGATTCCATTTGTAAAAACTAGAGAAAATTACACTTTTGGTTCTCAGTTACAATGAATTTAGATAACTCTCTTACAAACTCGAACAAAAGACGCTACAAGTGTAGATCTCCTGTTTTCGTGGGTCTTTGTCTTGGGGCCAATGTCCGTGGACCACCGAGCAGCGATCGTCGAATCGACGGAGTTTAGTTGATGCTTCGCAAAGGAAACAAGAACTTCAGCAAATATCTTAGCAAGGTAAGATATCTACTCTTCTCAAGAATAAGTCAAAGCTTAAACTCGAGGAATCTCCGCGTGGGTCGTGTTCTTGAGCTTTAGAAGCTTGGATTTTAGAAGCTTGGATTCTCTCTCCTCTTCTGATGGCCGACCCCCTGCCCAAGTGGACGTAGGAGGGTATTTATAGTCTTTGGGAAACGTGCCCTCTTCAGAAACACAAGTGTCATAAGTGCAGGAAATTTGCGTTACCGAGCCGCCATACTAAGTCAGCCTCACGACCGGCGAAGTAGGGAAGCCGCTAACCGCGAGGCAGATATGGGTCACCGGCCGACAAGCGGCAATGTCGCCCTCCACCGCCGTAACGGTTTCCCCGCTTTTAGGCATGATTAAATGCCCTAGAATTACGCCTAGTGGGCGATCTTCGCGGTAACCGCCATTAACGGTTCAACGCTCTCTCGCTGATAAAGTCAAGTGGGCCCACCAAAGATTGATTTAGACCCTTCGAGAACTTCGTTTCAAGTATCACGGGTGTCTGCGCCTTTTGCGAGACACGTAAGTGCCTCGCCTATAGCGAGACACATCAAGGTGTCTCGCTTCGTCGCGAGGCACACACAAGTGTTCGCCAATGAGACACATCAAGGTGTCTCGCCAGGCGGCATTACAGTGTTCGCCGGTACATCAAGGTGTCTCGCTTCGTGGCGAGACACAAGCAGTGTCTCGCGTAGCGAGACACAATCTCCCCATGTGTTGACTTCTTGAGATTTCGACGACGTTGTCCTCCGATCTTCTCATGATTTAGTCATATTTGAGGTTCTTCAGCAATTTTTTATGCCTACAGTTGGCCTCTCAAAATGCATTTGGTGGTAGTGGAGAGAGTAGTAGACAGGTATATTTATTATATACGTAAAACATGATTACACACAATATTAAATATGTGATTCTAAATTGTTTTTTATTTTATGTTAGAATGAAGATGTTATCATTGGGAGCACGAGTCGTAGGGATGGAGACGCCGGTGGCAACGCGGACGATGATATGGATAGGACGGATGACCTATCTTAGTGAGTTATATCCTAAACTCATGTTTGTATATTGGACATCTTTATATTGGAGAATATTATGATTTGCTTGTATGCTTAATATCCTAAACTTCGTGTTTGTTGGAATTGTGAGATATATGTGGGTATGCATGTGAGTATTATATATATGGACATTAGCTTGTTTGAGTTGGCATGTATGTGCGTATGATATATGTGGATATAGAACTTTTCGTTTTATTTGTGTGATTTGTTGTGGAAATTTTTGTGTGGCTTGTTGGGAAATATATAAACGATCATATTATTTGTCTTGTTAATGAAATTTGGATTGTGGAAATTTATAATTTGTTATGGAATGTGCGAAAATTGTGATTGCATACGGTTTGTTATGGATTGTGCACGAATTTTGTGAAATTTTTGGCGATGCACGAATATATGCGAGGAGCGTGCGAGATGTTTGTGAAATTTGGATTGGATATATTTCATATGTTGTTTTGGAATGTCGCGAGGATTGTTGTTAGCGGAATATATGCAGGAATTTAGTTTGTATGTACGAGGAATTGAATGAAAAATCGTATTTTTAGGCTGTTGGTAAACATCGGCGGGAATCCGTCGGCGATGTTACCATTGACGGCTACCCGTCGGCGATGTTCTTCGCCGACGGCTTGCGTCGACAGCGTGTGAACATCGGCGGCGATGCGCGTCGGCGATATATCGGCGAGTTCGTCGTGATGTTTACTATCGGCGGGCACACCGTCGGTGATGTAAACATCACCGACGGTATGCCGCCAACGAATTCCAAGAATGAGCATTACTGACGGCAGCCCGTCAGGGATGTTTCTTCTCTGATGGGACTATTACTGACGGTCTATCCTTGACGGAAGCCCGTCAAGGATGACCATTGCTGACGGGCTTGTGGGCATCCTTGACGGGAAAGCCCGTCAAGGATGCGTGGTTTTCCACTAGTGAATGTAATGTATGAAAACTTATCATTATAACGTGGTATAGGATTAGGACATAACAACAAATGTCCATAATATCCTTCTACCTATTACAAGTCTTAAGTGAAATTTATGAAAGTTTTAGGGCATTTTGAATATTTTATATGATAAGGACCATGAATTTAAGCTTTGCCTCAACAACTAATCCAACTTGGATGAATAGTATTTGAGAAAAAAAAAATACATCTTACATTGTGTTGCCCAATTACAAGAACTCAGTTTTAATATGTTTCAGACCCTTGAATGTATATGTTAGGCTTTGTCGGTTTTTTGATCTAGCAAGCATATGTGTGCAGTTGCAGGTTTATACAAATGAACTCCTTTAACCCATCTATGTTATAGTCGAACAGCGGATCAATTTACTTCATCATCGATTAATGAGTTTCCATTGTAATGCATTTGTTCGGAGTTTATTTGTCGTGTTATCTCCTCTATATTTTTATTTTTTTTTTCAATTTTAAAAAAATATTGATTAAGGGGTAAGGGGGTCTTTTCATATCTAATCCCAAATGATAAATAGTCTCCGGGCTATAATAACACCTCCCCCTCCCCCTTTATTAAGTCCGAGATATATGGACTATTTCTTTTTAAAGGACTAAATAGTCAGACTTAATCTCCTAAAAATATTGAACCAAACACCTCACTATTTTATTTTAAAGGATAAACCCTTATTACCTAAAAATAATACCCAATCCAAACATGGCCTATATATGAAGAGTGTTGCATCAAAGGGGTTAAAATTATATAATACTGTTAAATTGTTAAAGTACCAATTACTAATAATTAGGACCAATATGATTTTAAGAACAACAAAAATGCATCAAGAGGGGCTAAATTTGTTAATACCTCATCATAGCAAATAATAAATTATTAAATTACCGATCTTGATTCTGATAGAGGATGCATAGACAAGAACAATAACCTACAAGAAAATTATATTATTGATCAATGTTGTCATGACTCAACGATATTCGATAACTAAAAGAATAAAAATAAAAATAAAAATTTCAAGCAGCGAGAGAAGCATACCTGTTGAAGGAGATGAAAATGCTATGAAAATTGTGTATTCTTGATTTATATATATAGACATGAGATGTTGCATGTGAGAGGATAACATTTATAAATAGAGTTTTATTTAGATAAAAATATAATTCAAATTCTAATTAAATATTGCATTCTAATTACCCGGTTCTTTCTTTGATTCTCGGTTGCATTTAGTATAGCTTAGAATGCTACAGTGGATTTCGGATTTAGTTTAAAACAAGGATCACAATATGTTATGGACACTTGTGAGTCCTTAACTAATAGATTGATAATATTGTCTCTATTTAGTTCTCACCAATGAAAATTCAATAAAAACAAAACAATTAGGAATTTTAGAGAAGGATATGAGGTTCACGTTAGATAGATTAGAATATTATCCACGGTAAGCATAGATAACTAATAAATAATTTAGATTTTGAAAGTTAAATAGATTAGAATAACAATGTAATATACAAAAGGGTGAAGTGTAATATTGATCATAAATTTTTTTCTCAAACTCACACTTATATATATATATATATATATATATATATATATATATATATATATATATATATATATATAGAGAGAGAGAGTAAGGCTCTATGAACTTAAGTTCATAATGAATAGTGGTGCACCAACTTTTTATCCACTCATCTGCCTTGAGATTTGTGATGCACAAATCTCAAAGTGGCCTTTATATCTTTCACGGATCCCAAAGCAAGATGAGTGGTTAGAAAAGTTGGTGCAACACTATTCATTATGAACTTAAGTTCATAGAGCCTTGCTATATATATATATATATATATATATATATATATATATATATATATATATATATATATATATATATATATATATATATATATATATATATATATATATATATGAAACGAGCTCTATGAACTTAAGTTCATAATGAATAGTGGTGCACCAACTTTTCTAACCACTCATCTTGCTTTGGGATCCGTGAAAGATATAAAGGCCACTTTGAGATTTGTGCATCACAAATCTCAAGGCAAGATGAGTGGATAAAAAGTTGGTGCACCACTATTAAATATAGTGAGGAAACTATATATATATATATATATATATATATATATATATATATATATATATATATATATATATATATATATATATATATATATATATATATATATAAATGACTCTATGAACTTAAGTTCATAATGAATAGTGTTGCACCAACTTTTCTAACCACTCATCTTGCTTTGGGATCCGTGAAAGATATAAAGGCCACTTTGAGATTTGTGCATCACAAATCTCAAGGCAAGATGAGTGGATAAAAAGTTGGTGCACCACTATTCATTATGAACTTAAGTTCATAAGGCTCTACTCCTATATATATATATATATATATATATATATATATATATATATATATATATATATATATATATATATATATATATATATATAGGAAATAATGTATATGAGGTGGTGGCACATTTTCTAAATGAAATTTCTTAAGAGATAGCCATGTGGTGAGGCCTTTTGAGTAGTCATCAAAGGGTGTACATGCATTTCTATCTCTTGGTAGCTCGTTTAGCGAAATGATTTCAATCTCTAAATCATTCATATATATATATAGCAAGACTCTATAAACTTAAGTTGATAGGGAATAGTCATCCACCAACTTTGCTAACCATTGATATTGCCTTAGGATCGTGAAGATATGAAGCCTATCTTTAAGATTTGTGCATCTCTTCATTTCACGGATCCCAGCAAGATCAATAGATATAAAAGTTGGTGGACATCTCTCAACGGTTGCCAAATATCTCTCATATATATATATATATATATATATATATATATATATATATATATATATATATATATATATATATATATATATATATATATATATATATATATATATAAACCATACTAAAGAAAAGAGCCAGTTTATTTAGTTTGAGAACTTTATTTAAGAAGTTAAATTTTATCTGTCATCAAAAGGAGGTTAGTAAATTTGTCTCTTGGTAGGGATAAGAAATTAAATTTTATCTGTCATCAAAAGGAGGTTAGTAAATTTGTCTTTTGGGCGGGTTAACATTAATATATATTAACAAGATATGTAAACATATTACCAAATTTTCCTAATAAATTCGTAATCCTTCGCCACAGGTAAAATAAAATTAGTTAATCCTTATTATTAAAAGCATTATTTTCAATTGTAATGGATAAGGATAAATAATTTCACATCCCCTATTTCACCTACGCATAAGCTGTTTGCTGTTTTCGCCTCACTGCCAGTGAAAATGGAAAAGAACATCCCTCCACTTCTAGACCTCAGCCTACTTTGCGTGTCCCGTGGCACTCTCGTAATTTCCCTCCTTCCTGTATTCTGTATCCAAATTCCTAGTCAATAATCAATCAATCAGCCAGCCGCCTGCCTCCCAAACTTCATATTTCAAAATAAATAAATTTAAAAAAAATCCCCCAAATAAATAAAAGCATCACCAGTACACGAGCTACAAGAAAAGGCAAAGAATAGAGTAACCCCCAATCACCTCGCTGGACTCAAACTCCCGTTCATTTTGAGAAACCGACAGCGTAGAAATCGATGGAGTCGTCGCCGGTGGCGGAAGGATCGACGGCGAGGGCGGTGGCGGCGAGATCATCGTACGTGGACTCGCTGCGAGCGTGCGGAATGATCGCCGGAGCTAAGATCGACAAGGAGGAGCTGAGGCGGCGGATCACGATACCGGAGTACTTGAGGAGGGCGATGAAGGAGGCGGTGATGGAGAAGACGACGTCGGCGAGCAAGGCTGGGGTCGTGGAGGAGCTCGGCCAGGAGTCGCCGGAGGCTCCGATCGTGGTGTTCGTGAACTCGAAGAGTGGAGGGAGGCATGGGAAAGCTCTGATGGAGAGGCTACAGGAGCTCATGGGAGAGGAGCAGGTATTGAATTTCGTGGTCACTCTATTTTGAGAGATTTTTGGACTTGGTTTCAGTAGATTTTGGAGTCTTGATGTGTTTGAGGGTATGAAAATTACGAAAGTTGTAAAATTTGGGTATAAAGATTAGTAATTTTGATTCTCTCTGTCTCTAGATTGCTAGAATTTTCTTATAAGTTTGTTAATGTTTAGCTCTGTGAGCTTCGGTTTGCTCTTTTGAACCTAGGGCATTCAAGGACTAGGAGCATCAACAGTGTATTTAAGTAGTTTGAGCCTTCTTTTTAGGCACCAAGAATAGTCAAGCTGAGTCCAAGCAATGCAGAAAAATGTATATTTTTTGTCGTTTGGTACTGAAGCTACAAAGATATTATAAATGGTGCAGGTTTTTGATCTCTCACGGGTGAAGCCTCCTCAGTTTGTTCAGTTTGGCTTAGGTGTTTTGGAGCAGTTGGCCGATCTTGGCGATGATTGTGCAAGGAGCGTTCGTCAGAAGTTGAGGGTTGTGGTATGTCAGCGTAGAAGTCTAATTTATCATGTTCTCTTTATCTATTGCTAAGAGATGATGCATTTTCATCATCTATGTGGACGTTTTTACATTGTGAAATTATGAGTTTGCTTGTGCCCTTAATTGTTGGTGTGTGTGCTGTAATTAACCTTCGAAGAACTTTTTGGTTCTACCTTGCAGGTTGCAGGTGGTGATGGAACTGTAGGTTGGGTATTAGGGAGTCTTGGAGAACTTTTTGAGCACAGAGAGCCAGTTCCTCCAGTTGCTATTATTCCACTTGGCACGGGCAATGATCTTTCGAGGAGTTTTGGTTGGGTAAGGAGCTTTGCAGTTGCCTCAGTTGGATTGTTGTAGTTGCAAAGTTGATAGTGGCTTGCAATTTCCTCTCGTGCAGGGTGGTTCATTTCCTTTTGCATGGCGATCTGCTGTGAAACGAATTCTCCAAAAGGCAAGTAATGGTCCTATTTGCCGTCTTGACAGGTAAGGCTTATCAAAGTGCACAGTGAATTCGTTTTGTGCTAGAGCAGATTATTATTCTTTATACCGACTGCATCTTAAAATTTTGCTACTGGCCATCAACAATGCATACAATCAGTCATTTTATCTTCTAAATATACTGAAAAAGTGAAAAGCATGAAGAGCTTAAATACATTCAACTTCAATTGAATTCCGAGTTTTAGCTATGCTTCTTTTTTCAATAAACAAGAAGCAAATCTCGATGTCTGTACCTTGTAGCAAATCTCCATTCAACCACTTTTCTTTTGTGGCATCTAAGAAGGTTTCTCCACCTCCGGTAACGCTGACAGTACAAGTTACATTTTGGATCCCTGGCATGATTATGCATTTTATCTCACTTTGGCATTGTTGCGGAATACTGACAAGTCCCCCCCCTTTTTTTTTTTGTCTAGACATACTGTCCACCTTTGACTCTGTCTTATTGTGATACTACTTCTAAGGAAGAACTGTTTCCATATGCAGGGTAACAAATTTGATGCCTCTACTACCTGTGATTTGGTTGATAAATGAACAAGGATACAACTGGCACTTAGTGATATACATTTGGGTGTAAGGCATAGAAAATCGTCAAAATTTAGATACAGGGAAAAGGTTTTTTCTCCTTTGGTAGGGATGGGTCATAGACCTTTGTATCCAAAGCAATCAGCAAATGATGACAAAATTAGCTGAAAGGGGAACTATCTTAGTTATTATTTCAGATCTCATCACAAAGTTTTAAATTAAAATTGGCAATTGAAAGTTTATCATTTGTGGATAATAACCCGCACCATGCCAAACTTTTCTCTAAATGGTCCTTTTTGATAATCATGGTTGGAGAATTTTCTATTTCTAGCTATTAGATCTGTTACTGAGTTTTAAGTCAAATCCAGTTTGAAAATGGTATTGTATGGTCTTGTTGGTGTCTATAAGTTACAAAATTGTAAGTTGTGATTGCTAATGCTAGTTTGAAATCTGCATTGGGATCTAAGTACTAAAGTCTAAAATGGTTCTCTTTTGGTTAGTTTTTGACTTAATTTACTTTCTTTTCTTGCATATAGTGGACTTATTTTTCTAGTTCGAGCCATCACTATCAAGTCCGTTCTTATCTTTATTAAGGTTACAATTCCATAAATTTAGGATTCTGACTAATTGGCAGTCAGATTTGGGAATATCAAGTGTGAAGCAACTATTATTTTATACCTTGTTTTATGTCACCACCCTAACTCCTGTCTTTTGTGATACAACTATCTAATTAGTTGATATTGTGGTATTTACTAGTTGGAGGACTGATATTTATTCATAATATGTTTATATACTTGTTGCTTAACACCTTCTTTTGTTCATACTATCATCACCCACTAAACGATAGATGTAGTTGCAACTGTTTCAATACCTCATACTTTATGCTCTCTCAGTTTCTTGTAATCTCTCTAATAGTATATTAAATTGTAATTCAAGGATCACTATACTTGGTGATGACAAACATTTTATAAGCAACTGCTGTGTGATAAGTCTCTTTCCTAAATCTGCAGATTAAGCAGTTCCTTTTTAATTGCGTTGGACTACTATTTTGTGCTAATTTCTTTTGAGCCTCTGTTCAGGCATATCAAACATAGATCTAGTGCTTATGAAAATTTTATTTTCTTCATGCAGTTGGCATGTCTTGGTCTCGATGCCAGCAGGAGAAAAAGTCGATCTACCACACTCTCTTAGGCACATGGGAGAGCGCACTTTAAGTGAGGTTGCTACTGAGCCTTCTACTCATTCTTCTGCACTATATTTTCATAATTATTCCTATTACCTTGTACATTTACATTATGGATTCATTAGAAGATGCTGGCATGTGCTGTTGCAAACTCTCTTCCAGCTCAAATGTATAGAATCTTTTAATCCTGTAATGTATGTCACCACATGTCTCGGTAGGCTTATTAGCTGCAGACATTCAAATTATTGCGGGGATCATTTAACTGGTTAATGGTTGCACATGTCTGGATATGTTAAATTGGGATAACTTATGGCCCAAGATCGAAAATGTCCATGCTTATGGGTGGAGGGCTATTAATCTGTTATTGCAGCTGGGGAGTAATAATAGACTAATAGGTCCTTCTTTAGATATTGATTGTAGGAGCTGAGAGGAAGATTCCGAGATTCTCAGTGACAGCCTGTAAAGTTAATTTAGTGTTCATCGGCAGGGTCCTAGCCACTTGTCAAAGGCTGCAAAAAATTGATATAAAGGTTTGAAATCTTAGTATTGGTCTTAATGTCAGTTCACCTTTATCGGAGTCAGTTTCTGGAGGTTTCAACACGTTTAGTAGTTTTAGATCAGTGCTTGAAGCTTTGAATCCTTTAATTTAGGAAGTAAAACAACCCTTTACCTGGTACTCAATATATCCACATTACTATATCATAATATATCTCCTTGCTTTGTCTCCAGCTCTGAATTCATGCTGGGTCTTAGCTTCATTCCTGGTTCCTGATCAACAATTCTAAAGTCTTATTGACCTTCTCTCAAACAATTGCGCCAAGTCTACTTACCCTATTGACAATACATTAGCTGAGCAGTTGTTGTTTGTAGGCTTATTGCCTCATTTACCAACCTGCAAAACCTGAAATCCGAGCCCTTGTAATATTGTATTCTTTCCTCATAATAGGATTCTTGCCTTTTCCACTCTCGAAGGACTTCTGCGTGGGAGAGTTTGAAAGACAATGTTGGATATTATGAGAGCATCATTTCAAAATAGGTGAAGTCCACCTTGTAAATGCTAGTGAAATAAATAAAAAGGAAGGGTTTTCTTATAGAAACCACCTAATAAAATAGGGTAATTCTATAGAAATCACCTTTGATTTTCAAATTTATACACAAACCACCTTTAAAGAATTTTTTATTGTAATCAACCACTTGGACCCACTTTTCGGTTAAATTTTATTTTCCAGTTAAGGATCATCTCTCTAATATACTTGGTACTTGACACTAATTATTACACCAAAACTGAAAAACTTGACTTAAAAGTGAGTCCAGGTGGTTAATTGAAACAAAAACCGTTTAAAGGCGGTTTATGTATAAATGAACAATCAAAGGTGGTTTCTAGAATGACCCTATTTTAAAGGTGGTTTCTAGAAAAACCCAAAAGTAATATACACTGGTTTAATGTTCATAGTTTAAATTATTAGGGCACCAAATATGAACTATTCACATCACACTATCTGTTAGTTCTTGTCTACAATAAGGTCTTAGTTGTTTATCCCTTTTGATACTGTCAAAACTCCAGTATGGTTATGTTTTCACGAATTACATAGGAAATAGCGGGATTATTGTCCTGATTTATGTCCCTGTGTTGAATTAGCATGTGATCTAATAAATTGTTTCATCTTGGTAATTTGATACTTTATTACCATATAATCTATACTATTTTATTAAATCAATTGCCTTTGGTTGCAGGAACATGACATGTCATTTAAACTATCTCCCTTGAAAGCAACTACTTTTCATCTTTTTTATAGCTTTCATGCTATTATCTATATCTAACTGATTTACTGTTGAGATGGTTTATCTTGGAAATTGTTACATATATGCATCTTTTTTTATCTAATCTGCATGGAAATGGGTGCGGGTACTGGTACGGTACATGACAAATTTGTGAAAGTTAGGGTCCAGGGACACGGTTGTATATATGTATGTATATGTTTATTTATATGTATTAAAATTAATACTTTATAGGAAATCAATATTCATCAAATGTTATGAGAATTAAAATTGCTTGAAATTTTTTATGTTTCTATCTATATAGATTATAAATTGGAAAACAGCTCGTTTTTGAACTATATACTAAACTACCCTTTAAAATCATAGTTCTTAATTGGGTATGGGTTGAAGTGAACTTGACCCATGCCCAACAGTTTTCAAGACCTAGAAGTAAAGTGTAGGACATACGTCAAATAAGTGCATGACTTATGACGAGTGTTTTCAATTATAATAATTGAGCACACACCCGAATTTACTATGCATATATTCAAAGAGTGTCCAAGAAGTTTGGGTTGGGGTACGGATACATGTCTGGTACGTGTATGGCTTCATAGAAGTACCCATGTAAGATAGCTTTCTATTAATTCTTAGCTTCGCAATTGTAGGCGGGAAAATCGCCAACCCGCCCGATCAAAGGGATGAACTTCGCTGCCGCGAGCTCAACACAGCTTATTGGATGAGCTCGCCTAGAGCTCAACTGCCGCCTGTTTGATGAACTTGCCCGCGCGAGGTCGTCTCACTCGTTGAGCTCGCCTGCAGCAGCTCAACAATCTCCTTTTTGACAAACTCGCCCGCACGAGGTCGTCCCACTCGTTGAGCTTCGCCCATGAGTTCAACATCGCTGAGTTTAACCCGCACATGCGCCAAGCGCAGGGTTCGCGCACAACAAACACCAACTTACGTTGGAGGGGCCGCCGATTGACCCGCTTGTTGGGCTTCGTCGGCGTTTAAGCGACTCTCAAGCTCGCCGGCTCGCTGCATGCGGCAGTGCAAGTGGCTACTTGCGGAATTGGGCCCACCCACTCTCCACGTCCTGGGTAATGATGAGGCATGGCTCTCATTACCTCTATAGTGGTCACATCCCACAGCTAGAGGAGGGCATGGTGCTCCTCACCCATTAGTAGTCACATCCCACAAGTCAAAGGGGTGACCACTTATTCGACAAGCAATCTGTTAAATGAACTCGCCTACACGAGTTCAACCGCGCCTGCGTACTTCGTTCTCCTGCGAATCAAGCACGCCCGCAAGGGGCTCGTCAGTTGGCCCAGCCTGCGAATCAAACACGCCCGCAAGGGGCCCGCCAGTTGACCCCGCCTGCGAATCAAGCACTCTGTAAAGGCCCGATTGACCCGCTTGTTGGCAATCGCTGCAAGCTCGCTGAGCATTCAAAGGCTGCTGCTTCGCCTACTTGAGCGATGCAAGCGGCTACTTGTTTGTGGAAGTGGGCCCACCCACTTTTCGTCTGGATAAAGATGAGGTATGGCTCTCATTACCTCTATAGGGTCACATCCGCTAGAGGAAGGGTTTTCTTATAGAAACCACCTAATAAAATAGGGTAATTCTATAGAAATCACCTTTGATTTTCAAATTTATACACAAACCACCTTTAAAGAATTTTTATTGTAATCAACCACTTGGACCCACTTTTCGGTTAAATTTTATTTTCCAGTTAAGGATCATCTCTCTAATATACTTGGTACTTGACACTAATTATTACACCAAAACTGAAAAACTTGACTTAAAAGTGAGTCCAGGTGGTTAATTGAAACAAAAAACCGTTTAAAGGCGGTTTATGTATAAATGAACAATCAAAGGTGGTTTCTGTAGAATGACCCTATTTTAAAGGTGGTTTCTAGGAAAAAAAACCCAAAAAGTAATATACACTGGTTTAATGTTCATAGTTTAAATTATTAGGGCACCAAATATGAACTATTCACATCACACTATCTGTTAGTTCTTGTCTACAATAAGGTCTTAGTTGTTTATCCCTTTTGATACTGTCAAAACTCCAGTATGGTTATGTTTTCACGAATTACATAGGAAATAGCGGGATTATTGTCCTGATTTATGTCCCTGTGTTGAATTAGCATGTGATCTAATAAATTGTTTCATCTTGGTAATTTGATACTTTATTACCCGCATAATCTATACTATTTTATTAAATCAATTGCCTTTGGTTGCAGGAACATGACATGTCATTTAAACTATCTCCCTTGAAAGCAACTACTTTTCATCTTTTTTTATAGCTTTCATGCTATTATCTATATCTAACTGATTTACTGTTGAGATGGTTTATCTTGGAAATTGTTACATATATGCATCTTTTTTTATCTAATCTGCATGGAAATGGGTGCGGGTACTGGTACGGTACATGACAAATTTGTGAAAGTTAGGGTCCAGGGACACGGTTGTATATATGTATGTATATGTTTATTTATATGTATTAAAATTAATACTTTATAGGAAATCAATATTCATCAAATGTTATGAGAATTAAAATTGCTTGAAATTTTTATGTTTCTATCTATATAGATTATAAATTGGAAAACATTTCGTTTTGAACTATATACTAAACTACCCTTTAAAATC
This sequence comes from Asparagus setaceus, assembly GCA_012295165.1. Taxonomy (NCBI): domain Eukaryota; kingdom Viridiplantae; phylum Streptophyta; class Magnoliopsida; order Asparagales; family Asparagaceae; genus Asparagus; species Asparagus setaceus. The sequence continues at coordinate 64,042,402 of CM022705.1, read as the reverse complement.
ATAGTTCTTAATTGGGTATGGGTTGAAGTGAACTTGACCCATGCCCAACAGTTTTCAAGACCTAGAAGTAAAGTGTAGGACATACGTCAAATAAGTGCATGACTTATGACGAGTGTTTTCAATTATAATAATTGAGCACACACCCGAATTTACTATGCATATATTCAAAGAGTGTCCAAGAAGTTTGGGTTGGGGTACGGATACATGTCTGGTACGTGTATGGCTTCATAGAAGTACCCATGTAAGATAGCTTTCTATTAATTCTTAGCTCGCAATTGTAGGCGGGAAAAATCGCCAACCCCGCCAGTCAAAGGGATGAACTCGCCTGCACGAGCTCAACACAGCTTATTGGATGAGCTCGCCTAGAGCTCAACTGCCGCCTGTTTGATGAACTTGCCCGCGCGAGGTCGTCTCACTCGTTGAGCTCGCCTGCAGCAGCTCAACAATCTCCTTTTTGACAAACTCGCCCGCACGAGGTCGTCCCACTCGTTGAGCTCGCCCACATGAGTTCAACATCGCCTGAGTTTAACCCCGCCTGTGCGCCAAGCACGCCTGCAAGGGGTTCGCCTGCACAACAAACACCAACTTACACGTTGGAGGGGCCCGATTGACCCGCTTGTTGGGCTTCGTCGGCGTTTAAGCGGCTCTCAAGCTCGCCTCGCCGCCGTCAACAAGGTAAGTGGCTACTTATGAATGGGCCCACCCACTCTCCACGTCCTGGGTAATGATGAGGCATGGCTCTCATTACCTCTATAGTGGTCACATCCCACAGCTAGAGGAGGGCATGGTGCTCCTCACCCATTAGTAGTCACATCCCACAAGTCAAAGGGGTGACCACTTATTCGACAAGCAATCTGTTAAATGAACTCGCCTACACGAGTTCAACCGCGCCTGCGTACTTCGTTCTCCTGCGAATCAAGCACTCTGTAAGGGGCCCGATTGACCCGCTGCGAATCAAGCACTCTGTAAGGGGCCCGATTGACCCGCTGCGAATCAAGCACTCCTGTAAGGGGCCCGCCAGTTGACCCCGCTTGTTCGGCAATCTCGCCTGCAAGCTCGCCTGAGCATTCAAAAGGCTCGCCTGCTCGCCTACTTGAACGATGCAAACAGCTACTTGTTTGTGGAAGTGGGCCCACCCACTTTTCACGTCCTGGATAAAGATGAGGTATGGCTCTCATTACCTCTATAGGGGTCACATCCCACAGCTAGAGGAAGGCATGGTGCCCCTTACACATCAGTGGTGACATCTCACAAGCCAAAGGGGTAGCCTATCCCACCCCTTTGCCTATTTATAAGCCTCCTTGGCAACAACGCAGGGGGCTGGACGGCTGGGAATAGAATTGGCTGAGCTAGGCTAGAAGGTGAAGAAGCAAAAGAAGCAATCACAAGGCAGAGGTTGCTTACTCATTGGCTCCATTGGCTCAAGCTTGAGCAAGAGCTTGGATTGTTGAAGTAGACTCCATCTGAATCCTCAGATTTGGAGGCTCTTGAGCTTTTTGTAAACTCTTGCATTGTAGCACTATCCAAGCAAGCTCGGGTAGAACCGAACTCAACCACGCCGGAGCTTCTACTGCGTACTGAAGCTCGACCGCAACGTCGATCGGATCGTCCAAGGGAAGCAAACTCGACTCGAGCATCGAGGGAGGCATCCTATCGCTACCGACGAACCCACGTTAAACAAGAAAGGCATTCCCTTCGCTTCTGTTGTAAAAAGTAATTCTTGATTTGTAACAAACAATTCAACCAATACGAATCCGAGAGGAGATTTTTACACCAAACAGCAATGAGAAAATAATCTTGGTGGGTGTTCTTTTTAAATAGGTATTTGGAAAATTATAATATTATCACTATATGTATGCTCTAACATTGTAATACTAACTCCTTTGCATCACACGTGTAACAACTATTATTATTATTATTATTATTTTGTATTGTTTAAAAAAGTATCATTATTCTCGCAGGATGTGGTGACTGAAGGTACTGTTCCTGAAAAGGTTTTATGCGTTGAAGGGGTCTTCTACAATTACTTTAGCATAGGTACGTGCAGACTCTGACATTGCTCTTGTTTATAATTTTTAATTGTATTGGTTTTGTTGAGGTCTCCTGTTTCATGTATTTCTTTATATGCATATGTTTCTCCTGAGTCATGGTAAGGAGTTGGTGCTGTAGTAAACTGCAAATTACTTTGATACATGCTCTGTCGATGCAGGCTATGAGTCACATGCCCTCTAGCACTAGTGGAGACTTTTGATACCTTATGAGTTTAATTTCACTAAGGTCATTCATTTTCTTAAAAAGACCAGTAAAATGGAGAAGTCATACGTAGGCTGCCTGCTTAGTTCTTGACAGCGCCTTGGTGAATATAGGCCGCTTACATGGACTCACCACATCAAAAAGGGTTTATTGCCCGCTTAAGCATAACAACGGGTGAAGAGAACAAGTTAGGTTAGAATGAATTGGATCAGAAATTGGTCCAGGTTTATTCAGATAAAATGGCTAGAATAAGGTTTTGAATCTTTCAACAAAATCCTTCCTCTCTTGTTGCTACAAAACGCCTATGTGCCACTGGGCTTTAGCCACTATGTTCGGCGCCCTGAAGCATCTAGCACTTTCTAAAATATTAAGCTGAACTGTAATTCCAGTTAAATAAGATCTAGCATACATCGACTTGACTGAACCTTGGGAAGCATAAATGAACAAGTAGTCATTTTTAACAAGTCTCATCTGGAGGAATAAATAGTCATGTTGTCTTCTCTTTTAAATGCAAAGTGGTTGATTGTTGTCTATCTAGGTTCAAAGTTGCACTTCCCCATGTCTTTATTGTTGCAAAGTGTTAATATTTACTACTTTATGTTGACAGGGGATTTGGGATCATAACAAATGAAGCTTAATTTTTTTGAACTAGTACGCAAATGTTTATTATATTTATATATTAACTTTTCGCTAAATTTTTTTTATGAAGCTTCTGCCTCATTAAAATTTAACTTAGTTTGTTGTAGCCATTGAACTTTTTTTTAATATTATTTCATAACTAAAGTTCTTAGCTTGTGAGTCTTCTTTTAGTTGGTACACATAAATAATGCTGTATGTTGCAGGAATGGATGCTCAAGTTGCTTATGGCTTCCACCATCTGCGTAACACAAAGCCTTACCTTGCTCAAGGACCAATTTCTAATAAGGTTTGGATCTGATTGATTCTGATTTACTGTCCATATAAAGATTTCTTTTGTCCAGTTTCCTTACTACAAATATAAAGATGTATTATCTTTTCTCAAAAATATATAAAATGTATTATCGATTTATCTTATATATATATATATATATATATATATATATATATATATATATATATATATATATATATATATATATATATATATAATCTTCAAATGGTTTTAGTTTCTTGTATCAACTTTTGCTTCTCTATAAAAGCTATTTTTGGTAATTTTCTAGAACCATTGCCTTTAGTCTATGTTGTATCGGTCTATACTTTCCATACAACATTTTGGATAAAGAAACAGTCTAGTGACGCTGTGAGAAAGAACATAGTGGATGTTGATTAGTCTGTTGATCTCTTCAAAGAACATAGTGGATGTTGATTAGTTTGTTGATCTCTTCTTCTTCTCCTTTGTGCTAGAGCTTCTATTTTCTTTATGTTGGTTATGCTAGGCTTCTTCCAAGTTATTGCCTTGTTTCATTTGTTGTATTCTCTGATTTTTGGGTATCTATGACTTAGAGATATAGTGCAGGGTGGGCTCTAATAAGCCCACATCATGCTGTGAAGAAAATTGACCCTAAATATTATGGTAATTTACTACATCAAACTATTTGCTAAACAATAAAATATTGTAGATTCTCATTCATATTTTAAAAGCTACAACTACTCCCTTTATATAGGGATACAATAACAAGAAGTTTATTGTGTAGTCAATGTGGGACTAAACACAATTATCTAATCACAATTATTCTCTTAGTTACATTCCTAATATCTCTCAATCATCAAATCTCTAATTTATACTTCTAATATATTATTCCTAATATAACTATAACATTATAGATCTCCCTAATATATTCCTTAACACTCCCCCTCAAGCTGGAGCATGTATATCATGCATGTCCGACTTGTTACAAATAAGATGTACTCACTCCAATTTGTGACACGACTTAAAAGGCTAAAATTTTCTATGCAACCTTTCTCATCGTAGTTTCTTCATCTTCTAGTCTTCTACTTGAATATTTTCCACCACGAACAACCTCAACCAAAATCACCAAATGCGATACCTTGATCTTCTTCATAGATCAACCAGGAAACTACCAAACAAACGATCCTCACCAGAGACCCACCAAGCAAACGATCCTCTTCACGGATCAACCAAACAAACAATCCTCTTCACGGATTAACCAAACAACGATCCTTTTCCGATTAACCAAACAAAATGATCATTCTTTAGGGATATGCCAAACAAATTATCCCTCTTTAGGGATCCACCAAACAAAATGATCCTCTTCAAGGATTAACCAAACAAAATGATCATTCTTTAGGGATATGCCAAACAAATTATCCCTCTTTAGGGATCCACCAAACAAATAAAGCCAAGAAAATAACCTTTATCGAACCAAACTCTAAACCAAATCCTGATTCAATCAAAATCTTTTTTTCGGTAGCTAATGGTGGTCAAGGTTTCTAGAATACAAGCGGTGGTGGTGGTGATGTCGACAAGTTGAGTAGGCGGTGACCGAAGGGAAATCGAGGCGGCACAGGTGGTGACGAGAATATATACATCGAGGATGACTACTGCTATCAATAATGACAATCCTGATTATCAATAAATCCATAGAAAGCAGGACGGACAAGAATTCGCGGCACTATTCATGATGAACAGTCACTGCGGTACTGCTCACGGTGAACAAAAAGAAGGGAGGTTGTAAGGCAGAGAGAGGAGTTTGATGGTGAGGGATTGGGGGGGGCTAGGGCTTGTAAGGATCTAGGGTTTTGTGGAGGTTAGGGTTTGCGTGGCTCTGATACCATGTTAAACAATAAAATATTGTAGATTCTCATTCATATTTGAAAAGCTACAACTACTACTCTTTATGTAGGGATACAATACCAAGAAGTTTATTATGTAGTCAATGTGAGACTAAACACAATTACCTAATCACAATTATTCTCTTAGTTACATTCCTAATATCTCTTAATCACCAAATCTCTAATTTATACTCCTAATATATTATTCCTAATATAATTGTAACATTATAGATCTCCATAATATATTCCTTAACACTATTGATCATGCCTTTTCATGCAGATTCTTTAATTATCACTAACAATTTAATCCTTGATTTTCTCTTTAGGTTGTTTGCATTTTTTCTGGTTATTCGAGGACCATTCACTTCAATTATTTTTGTATTTTTAAGAGATTGTATCCACATATTTATCTTCTCTAGCTTATGTTTCTCAGGTTTATTAGATTTCAAATGCTATTGGAGCATTATTATTGTTGTTTCGCATATGGGGACTTAATTCGAGTTTTTCTTGTGCCAGTTGATTTATTCTTCATATAGCTGCACACAAGGATGGTTCTGTACACCTTGCGTGGGTAGTCCAGGTTTGAGGTTAGTTTTTTCCTCGTCATAATGTTTATTGCTTCTTCTAGAAGTTCAAAGTTTCTCTCCTTACTCCATAATAAGGGCAGAATTTTTTATGGATATCATTATAGGCCCTGTATTCGCAATTTCTTGCGTTCTGTTTGTACATGATTGCTAAAACAATGTCTTTACCAGTGTTAAAAGATGTTAGGCGGACCTAGTACCGGACCTACGCGGACCTAGTACGAGACCTACTGCTTAGGACCTACCCACTTAAGCATTATTCCTTTTGAAAACAATTAATAAGTGGAGAAAAGGCCCAACAATCAAAAGGAGAGAATTAGGGAAATAATAGAAAATCAGGGAAAAATACTAATGAATATCTGCTATAATTACTCTGGTAAGTAGTAAAAGAAGAAGAAAGCAGTAGAAGTACAAGCAGAAGCGGAGGTAGCTGGTAGAGCAATGGAAAAATCTCCTAATATAAGGATGTTGGTACTCAGAGTTTTCCTCCAGAAAGTTTCTCTTTCTTGTCAGTGATAGACTAATGTCGTATCTGTCATTAAAATTGGGAGAAAGTTGGGAATGGCTAAAGGTTTCATTCTTATACAACTAGATCCATGTATGTCAGCAAACTCAGGACATTCTGTGGAATGTGAAATGTCCAATGATTTGCTGTTTTCTTTTACAATTCTGGTAATTACAGGAGATACTCTGTTACATCTTCTAAAATATATTTGTTTTCTGTCATTTTTGTATTCGTTTATATCTGTAGAGCATCATTATCCTTTTTGTTTTATCATGTCTTCTGTTTCCTTTCTGTTATGCATGTCAGTCCTATTGCTTTTGAAAAGAAATTGTACTTCTGACTGCTAGCCAGTGCATTAGTTTGTTCAAATTTGATTCTAGAACTTTTGATGCAGGGGACTCAAGAATATTCTGCGACTTCATATTAAAAAGGTCAATTGTTCAGAATGGGAGCAAATCCCAATCCCTTCAGAGTATGTACACAAATTCCTTAAATTTTTTTGGTGGAATGTTTTTCATTTCTATTTGCTTTTTGCCATGCCCTATAGATGACACTATTAAAACTTATCATCTTTTCTTTCATCTACGAACTAATAGGTAGAAGAATTTGTAAGAATTATCCCCTGATTGCATGATGAGCGAAATGGGTCTAGTATTAGTACCTACTAACAGCCATTCTGTGGTACTTCACCACCATTCAGAGGGTTGACACAAGCTTAAGAGTTGTCAATCAACGTTTTGTGAAACACTCTTAATTTGGAGTTTTGCTGAACTCTCTGTTTATGGGATTGAGTTTGATGATTATGGTTGTTTGATAATTGGTCTTGTCAAGATCACAAATTATGTTTTGAATTTGGGTTAGTATTGTACATCTTTTCTTGCCATCATTCTTAAAGACAGCATCGGCTGCATCAAAACGCCGAAGTTGTGGTGATGGTTGAGGGATATAATTTTGTATTCTAAAATGCCCTCGCAGGTTGAAGGCCCATTTATGGTCAGAAAAATGGACTCATGCGGCGGTATCATTTTTTTGGGTTATTTGCATATATACCCCTTAAATCATGAGTATTTGCAAAAATACCCACCAAATCTTAGTATTTGCAAAACTAACCCTCAAATCATCTACTGTGTGAAAAAATACTCCAAAAATCAACAAATCATCAACTTGGTGCTAAAAATTTGATTTTTTTGATAATTTTTTCATTGCGATTACAAATTAGCTATCAAAGTTGATGATTAATTGCTTTGAAGGCAATTTTTTCGAAAATTGATGATTTAAGGGGTAATTTTGCAAATAATGAGATTTGGAGGGTATTTTTGCAAATACCCATGATTTAAGGGGTATATATGCAAATAACCCTTCTTTTTGTTAAAAAAAATCCATATTAAATTCTGTGTCAATGGGACTCGGGTTGCTTTGATGCCATATTAAAGACCCTGCCATTACACCAAAAATCCAAAGTGGTAGTGAGGGTACAAGGTTGTAAGTTTGTATTCTAATATTTTTAAATTGCTAACTATATAAGGTGTTCTAACTTCTGAGCAATGCATCATTTCTAGAGCTATTCTCTCTCTCATAAGGTGATTGTTAAAATGTTTCTTCTTTAATTTTCTTTGCAGTGTTAGGTCAATAGTAGCATTAAATCTTCACAACTACGGTAGTGGGAGGAATCCATGGGGTCATCCCAAGCCTGAATATCTTGAAAAGGTGTACATATCTTTTTGTTCCTTCTCTTTTAACTGATACCTATTTATATTATTATTTCCTTAATGTTTCTTACCCATATTCCTTGAAAGTTTGTTTGAATTTATAGTCGAAAAGAATAAACAAAAAAGAAAAGAAATCTACCCAAACTATAACTAATACTAGGAATATTGTTTTCTTTTATTTGTCCCCTTCTTTTTGATATTAATGACGTTTAGTGATGGCAGAGTTTCAGCCATCAATGCATATTATATCGTAATGTGTGATCAGTTTCATCAATATCTGCTTTAGTTTTTGATCTGAGTATTTTCTTTTCCTCTTTTGAGTAGTGTATAATCACTTTTTCTCTTTCTTTTTTCTCAGAGAGGCTTTGTCGAGGCCCATGCCGATGATGGTCTGCTTGAAATTTTTGGTCTGAAGCATGGGTGGCATGCCTCATTTGTTATGGTTGAACTCATTGACGCCAAGCACATTGCTCAGGTAAGACAATTATCTTTATGTAGGTACATCAATTATCTTAGTGTCGGTCTGGATCCTAAAACCTTTATGGACTTTAGACTTTCTGTTAGTCAGGGATTCAGGATTTTGATGAGATCAGCATATTCCTATGGATAATTAGAACAGTCCCTAAAAATAATAAAATGTTTTATTTTCTACCGTCATATCTAACAGGATATGTTTCTTAGTGTCTGCCATATCCTTTTCAATACTCTCTGATTTTTTTTTTGCTGTAATTATGATGGGCATGACTCTTATTTTTACATAATATTACTCTTTCGAGTAGTTTATGATTTCAAGTAAACCGAATTATGGAAACTGCATGTGTAATTGCCTTTAGGATCTAATGAATTGAACAAAGATTTGGTTAGGCGGGTGAGGTTTTCAGGAGAGAACTGAGCTTGTCGATGTCAATTCAAATTTTGATTTAAGAAATAGTTGGGTTTAATTTCAGCTCAGACCTGATCTGGAAACAAGCTCGATTACTAGAGTTCTAATATTTATTGTCCTATAACATAAAAACACTAATCCTTTTTCGTTGTCAGTTGTAAAATCTAATAGCTTCCTTTTCTAACAAATAAACAACATTATTATGCATGTGAATATGTTTAGTATGTACATGTTGGCATAAGTTCTATGATGGTAGTAGTTTTTATCGGTTGGAAGTTGTTTTGGGCTATTAAGTTTGGCCTAACCTTATCCCCCGGCATGATCTAACTTTACTCATGTTCCAAATTTTGGCTTCTGATGTCTTTTTCTCAGGCGGCTGCAATTAGGTTGGAGATCAGAGGTGGGCGGTGGAAAAAGGCTTATATGCAAATGGATGGCGAGCCATGGAAACAGGCAATTAATGAGTACTCAACTATCATTGACATAAAGAGGGTACCTCATCAATCTCTCATGATAAGTGGAGAGTGATTCTTGCGTGAACTCATCATCAGATTGAGTTACATATTTAAGCAAGGAAGTTCATGGTTCGTGTGAGCTCCTACTGAATTAGACACAACTACTCTGTGTCACCTGATGTTACTGTATTTTGCTAGCAAAAAGTGAGTTTATGAAGTTTAATTATTCTTTTTAGGTGTAAGTTGATTAAGAGTGCTGAGGTCTTGCTCCTGTATATTTATATGGACGGTGAAAAGTAATGTATATATTATGTAGCGCCATTAGCTGGTTGTCTAAGGATCTTCATTCTTTTCCAAATACTTATTGTATTGATATGTGGTTGTTAAGTCTATTTGGAACAAATTCTCCTTTCCTCTTTATCTGATATTGGTGTCATCTGTTGTGCGACGTTCTATTTTTTTTTCACGTAAGATTAGCTAGTTCTTTTCAAATTGTTCAAACGTTCGCTCACGTTTTTTTGTTTCCTTTTCTCTCTGTACCACTTGTTCAAAGATTTGTTACACTTGTTGGTTTATTGATGGGACTCAATTGGTGATGGATCTAGCATCTTGTGCGTCGTCTCAGCTTTGTTAGAAGTTAGAAGTATATGGCCTAGTCATCGAAGTTTCTGCGCTCATAAATAAAGGAAGTGTGCAAGAGGCTTGAATTAATACAAAACCGTACAGAAAATTATCTCAAAATAGAAAACCGTACAGAAAATTATCTCAAAATAGAAAACCGTACAGAAAATTATCTCAAAATAGAAAACCGTACAGAAAATTATCTCAAAATAGAAAACCGTACAGAAAATTATCTCAAAATAGAAAACCGTACAGAAAATTATCTCAAAATAGAAAACCGTACAGAAAATTATCTCAAAATAGAAAACCGTACAGAAAATTATCTCAAAATAGAAAACCGTACAGAAAATTATCTCAAAATAGAAAACCGTACAGAAAATTATCTCAAAATAGAAAACCGTACAGAAAATTATCTCAAAATAGAAAACCGTACAGAAAATTATCTCAAAATAGAAAACCGTACAGAAAATTATCTCAAAATAGAAAACCGTACAGAAAATTATCTCAAAATAGAAAACCGTACAGAAAATTATCTCAAAATAGAAAACCGTACAGAAAATTATCTCAAAATAGAAAACCGTACAGAAAATTATCTCAAAATAGAAAACCGTACAGAAAATTATCTCAAAATAGAAAACCGTACAGAAAATTATCTCAAAATAGAAAACCGTACAGAAAATTATCTCAAAATAGAAAACCGTACAGAAAATTATCTCAAAATAGAAAACCGTACAGAAAATTATCTCAAAATAGAAAACCGTACAGAAAATTATCTCAAAATAGAAAACCGTACAGAAAATTATCTCAAAATAGAAAACCGTACAGAAAATTATCTCAAAATAGAAAACCGTACAGAAAATTATCTCAAAATAGAAAACCGTACAGAAAATTATCTCAAAATAGAAAACCGTACAGAAAATTATCTCAAAATAGAAAACCGTACAGAAAATTATCTCAAAATAGAAAACCGTACAGAAAATTATCTCAAAATAGAAAACCGTACAGAAAATTATCTCAAAATAGAAAACCGTACAGAAAATTATCTCAAAATAGAAAACCGTACAGAAAATTATCTCAAAATAGAAAACCGTACAGAAAATTATCTCAAAATAGAAAACCGTACAGAAAATTATCTCAAAATAGAAAACCGTACAGAAAATTATCTCAAAATAGAAAACCGTACAGAAAATTATCTCAAAATAGAAAACCGTACAGAAAATTATCTCAAAATAGAAAACCGTACAGAAAATTATCTCAAAATAGAAAACCGTACAGAAAATTATCTCAAAATAGAAAACCGTACAGAAAATTATCTCAAAATAGAAAACCGTACAGAAAATTATCTCAAAATAGAAAACCGTACAGAAAATTATCTCAAAATAGAAACTGCATGTGTAATTGCCTTTAGGATCTAATGAATTGAACAAAGATTTGGTTAGGCGGGTGAGGTTTTCAGGAGAGAACTGAGCTTGTCGATGTCAATTCAAATTTTGATTTAAGAAATAGTTGGGTTTAATTTCAGCTCAGACCTGATCTGGAAACAAGCTCGATTACTAGAGTTCTAATATTTATTGTCCTATAACATAAAAACACTAATCCTTTTTCGTTGTCAGTTGTAAAATCTAATAGCTTCCTTTTCTAACAAATAAACAACATTATTATGCATGTGAATATGTTTAGTATGTACATGTTGGCATAAGTTCTATGATGGTAGTAGTTTTTATCGGTTGGAAGTTGTTTTGGGCTATTAAGTTTGGCCTAACCTTATCCCCCGGCATGATCTAACTTTACTCATGTTCCAAATTTTGGCTTCTGATGTCTTTTTCTCAGGCGGCTGCAATTAGGTTGGAGATCAGAGGTGGGCGGTGGAAAAAGGCTTATATGCAAATGGATGGCGAGCCATGGAAACAGGCAATTAATGAGTACTCAACTATCATTGACATAAAGAGGGTACCTCATCAATCTCTCATGATAAGTGGAGAGTGATTCTTGCGTGAACTCATCATCAGATTGAGTTACATATTTAAGCAAGGAAGTTCATGGTTCGTGTGAGCTCCTACTGAATTAGACACAACTACTCTGTGTCACCTGATGTTACTGTATTTTGCTAGCAAAAAGTGAGTTTATGAAGTTTAATTATTCTTTTTAGGTGTAAGTTGATTAAGAGTGCTGAGGTCTTGCTCCTGTATATTTATATGGACGGTGAAAAGTAATGTATATATTATGTAGCGCCATTAGCTGGTTGTCTAAGGATCTTCATTCTTTTCCAAATACTTATTGTATTGATATGTGGTTGTTAAGTCTATTTGGAACAAATTCTCCTTTCCTCTTTATCTGATATTGGTGTCATCTGTTGTGCGACGTTCTATTTTTTTTTCACGTAAGATTAGCTAGTTCTTTTCAAATTGTTCAAACGTTCGCTCACGTTTTTTTGTTTCCTTTTCTCTCTGTACCACTTGTTCAAAGATTTGTTACACTTGTTGGTTTATTGATGGGACTCAATTGGTGATGGATCTAGCATCTTGTGCGTCGTCTCAGCTTTGTTAGAAGTTAGAAGTATATGGCCTAGTCATCGAAGTTTCTGCGCTCATAAATAAAGGAAGTGTGCAAGAGGCTTGAATTAATACAAAACCGTACAGAAAATTATCTCAAAATAGAAAACCGTACAGAAAATTATCTGAAAATTATGCTTTACATTGTGCTTTTGCTGGATTCTTTATGCCTCGATTTATTCATTGTTTTTTTAAGGGTTAATTGCAAATGGACCCTTTGTATTATAGCCCAATTGCGGATAGGCTCTAGGTAGTTGTACTATAGCCCAATTGTGGATAGTCTACGTGTAATTTTATTTGTGCGGATAGACACCCTGAGTGAGTTTTTATTTATTATTCATTATTTATTTATTTTATTACTTTTAAGTGTCAAGAAAAATTCACTCAGGCGTTCTATCCACACACTTGAGCAATAATACAAGGGGTCTATCCGGACAAATCTGTTTAAGATAGAAGGAAGTTTGGATTACAGGAATTATTAAATTGTTAGTCTATAGTACACAAGTTCAATAATTTAAAAATTCACTCAGGAAGTAACAATGTTAGCGAGCAGTATATCCATAGTTAACGGATTCAAGAAAATCCATCCATTAGTGTATTTGTTGGCTACTAAGTTGCATGGGTACGGGTACGGGTACTGGACATGTCAAATTTGTAAAAGGTAATGTATGGGGACACCGTTATATATATGCATGTTATGTATATTTATATGTATTAAAATTAATAATTTACATAAGATCAATATTATTTTTTCATTATTTATCAAACAAATATTATTTTTTTATTTACATAAGATCAATATATAAGAAATAGATGTGAAGTGTAGAATATACATCTAGCAAGAGTATGAGGAGTGTTTTAAATTAAAGGGAAAATTGCTTCTAGCCCCCAAAATAACTTCATCTATTCTCCCCCCCTAAAGACTTTTTCAAAGCTTCTAAAGCCCCCATCCCCAAAATGCAAATGCCTTTAGCCCCCAAACCCAGTTCCCAAGTGACCTGGTTAAAAAAAAAAACAATTCCCAAAATGCCTTTTTGATTTAACTGTCTCCCACTACTCAAGACACCTTTCCTCGTCGAACGTGCCATCTCGAAATCCCCAATGTGTCCCTCCCATCGCTACCCCCTCCCCTCCGCCGGCGGCGACCCGCCGGACTTCCGCCAGGCCTTTGACGTCCTCGACGCCGACCGCGATGGCAAGATCAGCCTCAGTGACCTCAAGTCCACGATCATCGCTGACGACGAGATCATCGCCTCCATGATCTCTGCCGCCGACGCCGACCGCAACGGCTTCGTGGACTTCGATGAGTTCGAGCGCGTCCTCGGCGGCGGTGGGGGGCGAGACGGGAGAGAGGTAATGGAGAACGCGTTCAGGGTCATGGATCGAGACGGAGATGGGAGAATAGGGTTCGAGGATCTGAGCATGTACAGATCTTGAGGAGGTTTTGTATTGGCTGGCGTTGATTTTGTTTAATTTTCCCTTTTGTTTATGCTTATTTGCTGGAGCTTTTATTTTAAATGACATGTGTTCGGTAAAAGCTTGAATATCAATCAATCAGGATGAAATAAAATCGCAGGAGGTGTTGTGTCTAAGAGTGGATTAGATAATGAGATGGTTGTTAACATTATGAGATAGTTGTTAAGGTTATGAGTTTGTTGTTAACCTTATGAGATGGTTGTTAAGGTTATGAGTTTGTTGTTAACCTTATGAGATGGTTGTTAATGTTATGAGTTTGTTGTTAACGTTATGAGTTTGTTGTAAACCTCGGCGTCGACATCGGCGACGGAACTTTCTCGGCTTTCGTTCATGAGGCGAAGAACATTGCGATCTTGAAGACGGTGGTGACGAAGACGGTGGATCGTTCTAGATCTGGAACAAGGCGGGAACTCCGGCGACTCCCGATGTGAGAGTGAAGCTAAGGATCAAGATCTGGAAATGGACGTTCTAGATCGATCCAATTCGATTCGAATTTACTGTAAATTTATAGATCCGGTGAGATTTAAATTTGATAGTAGTTTTTGAACTGAATTATTATTGTGTAATTTCCCCCCCTTTTTTAACTTGTACTTGAATCTGAGTGCTATATATTTTTGTTATTTTACATATTGTTGTAAATTTTTTAAAATCGATGACTTGAGATTAAAGCAGAGTCTGTAAATTTACATATTGTTGTTATTTTACTGTAATGAGTTTATTGTTAAGGTTATGAGTTGGTTGTGAAGAAAGGTTATGAGTTGGTTGTGGAGGTTATGAGTTGGTTGTTAATGTTATAAGTTATTTAACAACAATCACAACCAACTCATAACCTTAACAACCAACTCATAACCTTCACAACCAACTTTTAACATTCACAATCAACTGATAACCTTAACAACCAACTCATAACATTCATAACCAACTCATAACCGAGGTTCACAACCAACTCATAACATTCAACCAACTTATAACCTTCACAACTAACTCATAACCCTAACCAACTCATAACCTTCACAACCAACTCATAACCGAGGTTCACAACCAACTCATAACCTTCACAACTAACTCTTAACCCTAACCAACTTATAACTTTAACAACCAACTCATAACCTTCACAACCAACTCATCGATTTCAAAAAAAATTACAACAATATGTAAAATAATAAAAAATATAGCACTCAGATTCAAGTATAAGTTAAAAAAGAGGAAAAAATTACACAATAATAATTCAGTTCAAAAAAATATAGCATTCATAACCTTTTGCTCAACCCTTTTCCAGATCTTGATCCTTAGCTTCAGTCTCACATCGGGAGTCGCATCAGTTCCCGCCTTTTTCTTGGGAACGGCGACGCTGAATCCATCGCAACTCGCATTGATCCCAATCTTCTTCGTCTTAAACAATCCACCGTCTTCGTCACCGCCGTCTTCAAAATTGTAGTGTTCTTCGCCTCATGAACGAATGCCGGGAAAGTTCTTAGGTTTTGGAGGGAACTAGAATTTGGAGGGAACTAGAATTTTTCCCCCCAAAACCCATTTCTAATCATCACAGTGACATTATGAAAAAGAGAGAGAGAGGAGGGGGTATTATGGTCTTCAAATGTTTAAAAGTCTTGGGTTTTGTGTTTTGGGGGCTAAAAGAATTGTGAGTTTGCTTTTAGGGGTTTTGAGAGTGTTGAAAAAGTCTTGGGTGAGGGGAGTATACTTCTTGTTACTTTGGGGGGCTAGAAGCAATTTTCCCTAAATTAAAACATGTATTATATAATTGAGTATACACCCGAATAAATAAATGCATATATTCAAAAAGTGTCCAAGAGGTTTGGGCCAGGGGAGGAGGCATATAGGGCCCAATAGGGCCCTGGCCACCCCTTGATTCATTGAAAATTAATAGGTATAGGGAAATTTTCATATTAGTCCCTTTAATCTTTCATATTTGAAATGGATCCCCTCAAATCTTAGGTTTCTCAGATCCTATGTTACTCTGAAATTAGCCCCTCATATCATAGATATTAATATTAAGTCACTCAATTTTAACTTATTTTGCTATTAAGTCCCTCAATTCTTAACTTATTTTAAAATTAGTCCATCCGATCAAGAGTAAAAGTAACAATCGGAGGGATTACCAAGTAAAATCTATTGTGTAGACTATTATAGCTCCTCCAATTCTCATAATATTTTTTTTTTCAAATTAATCCCTCCAATGGCTATTTCTATTCTTGAGTGGAGGGCTAATTTCAAAATAAGCCAAACATTGAGAGCCCTAATAGCAATTTCCATGGTTGAGAGAGTAATTTCAAAGTATGAAATATTTAAGGGACTTATATGATGACTCAATTATGGAACGGTTTCTTAAATGACGTTGAGTATCTTCTACCCCCGTGTTGAGGGTTTAATTATTTTTTGGACCCCCCTTGCCGAAATTCCTGGTTCCGCCACTGGTTTGGGCGGTACGGATATAGGTACGGCTTCCTAATAGAAGTATCCAGGTAACATAGGTTGGCTACGATTGTCACATCTCTCATTACAGCATAAAAATTATGTCCTTAAACACAAAATAGTATATAATGTTTGCCAACCGAATTAATCAACTGAGACTCGCAATCTGCTGATGATACACTTATGTTCTCTTAACTTTAGGTAACATGCTTCTTGAATTAATTGTTGCAACTAAAGCCATTTCAGAGGTAAATGATTCGCTTCGAAAAAGATAAATGATTCAGATTGTTCCAACATAAGTAATTTGGAAAGGCAGACGAAGATGATAAGGATATCAAATTTATTTACCGCTGAAATCTAAATTTATCAGCAAAGCCTATAAAAATCTTAGAGCCTTTATATCCTTAAAAACTCATGTCCATGTTAATTTAGGGTCTAGGTCATGGCCACAACATATAAAGCTAATCCAAATCATCAAGTCTGTTAGCAGTTATCAGCAAGCACAAAAAATAAAATAAAAAAATAAAATAAATATATAAATAAATAAATAAATATATATATATATATATATATATATATATATATATATATATATATATATATATATATATATATATATATATATATATATATATATATATATATATATAGAAGACTCCTATGAACTTAAGTTCATAATGAATAGTGGTGCACCAACTTTTTATCCACTCATCTTGCCTTGAGATTTGTGATGCACAAATCTCAAAGTGGCCTTTATATCTTTCACGGATCCCAAAGCAAGATGAGTGGTTAGAAAAGTTGGTGCACCACTATTCATTATGAACTTAAGTTCATAGAGCTCTTTCTATATATATATATATATATATATATATATATATATATATATATATATATATATATATATATATATATTCTTAGAATCCAAGATCTCTAGAAGAGTTCACAAAACTGTCATTTTGTTTAAGTTTTTAAAACAAACTTTAAAAAGCACATAAAGTTTTGCATAAAAATCGTTGATTTTTTTTGATAAAATCAAATATTTGTGGATTCAGATGGTGCAAAATAGTAAACAAATATGCCTGGATTTATTTTACGAATTTAGGCAAGAATAGTTGCATTGTAACAGTCGATAAAGGTAGATAGGTTAGAAATGAATTTAATTGACCGTTGCTGGTCATATTATGAAACTTGCAGTTATGACAAATAAAGTAGAAAAACCATCTTCCACGTAATTACTGCTCACCTGAAGGAAGACCTGGTAAAGGAGATCCTTGTACATCATGGCCAATTGTCCTTGTAAATTCTCGTATGGAATGTACTCAGGAGAGATTCCATAAGGAAAAATTCATTCCCGCAGCCTCATAAACATCGATTCAATATCCAGTGTGATGGCAGACACGAGCAACAAAGCCCTCGACTGTTCGCCAGGGTATGGTACGACATTCTGATCATACTTGCCGCCTTCGTAGATGGGGAGCTGAGATTTCTTCGCGAGATCAGAGGGTAGAAATTTCGCCTGTGCTGATTTATTGAAGCCCATTATGGCTTTTACTCGTTCATATTCTACCGAGTTGAGAGCTGCAAACCGCATCTAGGATTCATCTTGATTTTCTGATCTAAATGTGAACTTCTTGGTTGACAATACAAGATCACCTTTGCAGCTTTAGCAAAGTTATAGTAAATTTTAATTGCATTTAAGTTTGTAATGACCCTTGACAGTTATAAATAATATCAGAATTGTGCCTATTTCTGTCATTCTCCATTACCTGGCTACACTCAGATAAGTAATGCATGCATAATATTCAAAATACAGTGTGATGAAATTGGATCAAACACTGTGCCGTTACTTTACCAGTATTTTATTGGAGATTGTATCGTACATTAAAGATCAGGAGGCAATTCTGAGGAGTACATGTGAGATTATAAATTCTAGAATGTATTTTGAACTGTACATAGTACATCAAATGTTTATAAATGAAAACTGGACCAACTTTATCATAAGTTTAACCATCAGACAAGCAATGATCAAGTAATTATTGAATCCCAAAATATTTTGTAAACTATTTTTTTTATTGCACATTTGTTAGATTTCTTTTGGCTTTTCTCCACCATCAGGCTATAGGTAGTATATGAACACGACTGGGGAAATATGTTGCAGTAGGGATTGTGTTGAGCTGCACTGTTGTGTTTCTTGAAATATTGGTATCAATGATAAACAATATGATTAGCATCAAACATTTGTTCTTTTAAGAAATGTGCTAACTATTATTATGTAATGTCACCCTATGTGACCATGTCCCTTTGTATATACACTTTGGATTTTGCTGTAATAATCTTGGAATAGTTTTACGAACTTCTCTTTTTCTCCAGGAGCTACATTTTTTTACTAGTAAGTATCTAGGAATTCTGTTGAGTCATTCAATTATCTGGCCTTCCGCACCCTTCTCATTCTTTCTCGCCATCAAACTTAACTGTTGTCATCTTACCTTGTCAAAATAAGAAATCTATTCACAAAGATTTATAGATATATTCTACCAGGAATAATCAACTCTTCGAAGGAAGAAAGAAGTATTACATTCGAAAAAATAAAAATAAAAATCAAACTGCTGCTACCTGAAACTGCAGCTTGGATGATACCGTTTTCGAAATCTCTAGAGTAAAGAACCAGCCTTGTGGTACTCCAATTGCTGTACGGAACATAGTGTTAGGATGTAGTCCGTACAATATCTCTTGTTTGAGTAATAACAAACTCTCATTTGGTATTAATATTTGTTTGGAATGTTATAGTACATGTAAATACATGTATGAGAAGTGTACGAGGCGAAACAACGGGAAAATCAGCTCAAAAGCTGATTTAAGCACTTCTATCATTGATGGTAGGACTTGACCATCAATGGTGAGAAGTCATCATTGATGGCCAACATGCATCATCGATGATTTTTTTTACTTCAGAGACATTCATATCGTCGATGAGCTTCTCAACCATTGATGGTCTCTGGACATCATCGATGGTCGAGAGACACCATCGATGGTAAAGTCGGCTGATTACAGATTTTTAGATTTAATCGCAGCCGTTCGTCATTTATAATATCTCCAATCTCTACCACGTTTAGAATATCTCTTTTGTGACCTATTGGAGAGTTTACATCATTGAAAGAGAGAGAAAAGAGAGGGAGTTATAGGGTTTGATACTAAGAAATTTTAAAGAGAGTTTTTGATTCCCCGGAGCCTCGTTGAACTCTCACTCGTCGCGCACTACATCTTTGAATTGTATCAGCAAGGAGAGTTATCCTTGGATTGATCTTCTTCACCGTTCTTCATCAAGCTTCGCTTATATCCTTCTAGTGGCGGTTTGTTTCATCAAAAGGGCTATACGATCATTTTGTTTTTTGTACTTAATTGATATTTGGTTTGTTTTTGCTTTGAACTTCTTTTACGGCTTACTCGAGCCGGTTGAATTGAGGGTTGAGACTAGCTAGAGCTAGGTGTTACTCATTGTGGGAGTTAGGTTAAAGGACTGGTTTCGGGTAGATACCAAGATACGGTCTTGTAAGCCTACTGAATCGGGTTTGTGATTCAGGAGAACTCTTTGCATAGTGAGGAAGTCCATTCGCGAGAAGGAAGAGTGGACGTAGAATTGTTTATCGCTTTTATTTGTTATTTTCCGCTGCATATTCTGTGTTTTGGCGAAAAATGGTAGCAATCCTATTAACCCCACCTCTAGGCTTACATCTCAGATCCAATACATAGAAATCATTCATTTCCGTGGAAATGGTCATACAGCCCATATTCTTCATCAGAGTTTCCATGTTTTGATCCTCATCAACATCAAATTGAGTGGTTGTGATCCCACAAACATTCTGCAATATAGCTAGGCAAAGGACAACTAAGATGCATGGCAAGAGTTTTGTTGTTCTGTCCATCTTAACCTGGTTTTAGAACAGTGACCTGTTTCATAAATATTGCAGGCCAAAGAAAGAGAGGCTATGTTAGGTGAAAATTAGTTTGACAAAATCAGAAGGGGGTAGGGATAGGCATTTAATTTGTCATTGTATCTGATTTTTCTGAGCTCCTTTATACTAAATATATCTCCAATATAAGAAATTTTTTTTGGTCTCTAATAAGCTTAACAAAAGGAAATTCCATAGGGGCTTCTGAGAGCAGAGTTGGAGACCTACAAACTGAACTCATTTGACTGCAGCATAAATGAAATGCATCTCTTTCTGCGGTTGTTCATTAATGTGGTGATTATAGAGGAGGAAAGTTCTCTGTATAAGTTGGTGTAACATGATAACACCCCATATAATAGTGTCCCACATCGGAAGGGGACGGGGAATTTGAAGTGTTTATAAGATAATTCAAAAGACTCAAGTGCAACAAGTGCTAATACTTTTTAACATTGGATTTACCCAAACAACGAGTTGTTCGTAGTGGGTCCCACATCTTACTTCGCACTATTCTGCGCTTTCTTTTTGGTAGAAACTCCTCTTATTTAGGTATGCATGCACATTTTGGATAGCCAATTTTGGATATAATCTTTTAAAGTATTTGATGCTATTTATTCCAGCTGACTCGGTATAAGTCTAACAACTATGTTAACATGCTGCAGGACTTTATTATTCCTTGAAGATTTACCAAGGAGACTTGACCCTTCACCGGCTTTAATAATGTTAATTTATTTCTTGAGTTATAAACTGCACGGAAACTTAAGAGTGTAATACATCATCTGCATACAACTTAAATTTCATTAAGCGAGACATTTATGCTGGCCACGTTAACGTTGTAAGCATGACTTTTCTTGAGGGGAAATTACATGAAAAGTTCCATGAATCCAGGTCTGCATGCAAACCTTCCATCAACCCAAACAGCTTAGAAAGGATTAGTTAAAATATAACAACTCAAGTAAATATATTCTGAGCAATTGTCATATGACATGAGAATATGGAATAAGATAAATAGTATAATGCATCTTTGTCAATGATTGCATACATTAATTGATTTGTTATTTTCTTTCCATATTATATTTTCTACATAGATATCTTTTAAATTCAGTTTCTTAAACATCTACCTTGAATTTTTCTTCTATTCTTTCGGAAGAATTAGGATAAACTTCACAACTATAAAACAAAGCCTTCTTATAAATTACTGTTAGAATTCATAGTGATTGCAGGGAACTACTCTTTTGTTTGTCTGGACTTAAATTTGACGCACACTATAATCACATGTCCACCTTTTCCCTGAAGTTATCATTATACAAGTAAAAGTACTATTCTATAGATATGCGGATATAAAATCCTTAATAAAAAAATTCCCACTTACACCCAACAAGGAAAAATAGTCACATACTGTGAGATCATACGCACGCTCCTGTTCTTTCTTGATGTAGAGCAACGAAATGCCCAACAACAGAAGATAACAACTAATTGGTGTAACATGTAGAAAAAGAATATACAAACATGTTATATAAAATATATTTATTTTCACACAATCTGGTGAAGCTTGGATTTTCCTTATCAGCTTAATTAACTAACTTGAATGAAAAGTTCCATTTTCATTAGTAATACTCCCCAAGCCACAGCCCAGTTACATGACAAGCACTTGCTTGTGATAATATGTTCTGTATAAAGCCAAAATTTTCATTTATGGACTTGCTTATCAAAGTCTTGACTCGATAAATTAAAATGACTAATCATATCATCATAATTAAAGTGATGAAATTCCTAGCGTCCTTCACCTGTGGGTAGGTATTTGTTGCCATGCAAATCATTTCCAAGATTTCAAATTTCATGAAGTAACAATTTATGCTTTATATAAGACTTTGGGATCTAATCATGGTGCGGGACAACGAACATAAATATACCCAGACCTCTTGTTGTTCCTATTTGAATTTTGTACTCTTGCAAATGAAACATACTACACTTCCATGTTTGCTTTGGATCTTTAACAACTTTTAACTGAATCTGGTGAAGGAACTTTCTCATATTATAGGTTTTATTTGAAGGGCAAATAATGAGCGGGAATTAATTATTACTATACAACATTGTTAACTTCTTAAAGAAAAGAAAGAGAGAGAGAGAAGATGTACTGCATTTCGTAAATTCAAGCAACAGTTCAACAATGATCATGACATTTCAATTAACAGGTCGCACAACCAGGTTATCTAATTTATGTAGACATGGAGAGAATAAAAATGATTTAGAGGTTTATGGACATACATATAATGTTTGTAGCGTTTTTTAATATTAAAAAAAAATGTATGTAACAAATCCTTACCTTTGTTGCGTCCTGAGGCTTGTGAATGCTGATTCATGATCCTGAAAAATCAAACAAACTTATGAGTAAGAGAATTCATCCAGAAATGAAGTTTGAACACACTGAAAGGTCAAGTTATCATTATTATTCCTTGTTCCTTGAGCATAAATGGGCTAAATAACACAGCAACCATGTGATCTTTTCGTTTTGGATAGAATGTGATCTTTAAACAAAAACAAAGAGGTTTTCACATATTCATGAAAACTGTAACGACAAGATTTAAAAGTTTACAACATACTGAGTGATAAGAAATGACAATTACCTTTTTTTTCTTCCAGAGGGAAACGTTGATCACAGTACTAATTTCTCAAATTGCCTTCATAAACGCACACATATCCATTCTCTTGATTTCAATGTCATACACAAACTGAATATGCCATATGAAGATGTCAGGACAGATTCTTCAAAAGTTTGAGATTTATGTGTACAGTGATTGGTATTTCCTAAATTCCAGACAAATAACATCTCATGCTACACATCCCTTCCAGCGATCTCTCCTCAGTCTTCACTTGAATTTAACACATAGTATTGCTTATCTCACACTACACTTCTTTCTTTTACAAATCTTAAACTCTGATACACTGTTTACACCTAGTTCCAATTCTAGCAAGTTATTTGTACAAACAATGACGACTCTATGCAGATAAGAGTTCAGACTTCAAATCTGTAGCTTCCAGTTTCCACTATCACTTTGTACATGCAATCAAGTATCAGGGATGATCTCAACAATTTCTGTAGCATCTTCTGGAGCTGGCTCGACAATTACTTGCTCTTCCGTCTCTCTATATGTCATAATTCCTACATCAGGTGAACCAGAGTACATACCAGAAACATTTATGCTAACTGGGCTCTGTGAACCTTCACCATCGTTTGGCATGCAAGCTGAATCTCCAATGGGATTGCTGTGATTTGATCTACCATCATTCATGCTGTTGGAATAATTCTTGAAAGTATGAGAACTAAGGTCCTTCCTGTCATAATAACTTGCCCATTTTCTGATATTCCTCCATATTGAATTCTCGGAGGCAGAGGTCTTCAATTCATCCCGTTCCTTGTAGAAGAAATTGACAAGAAAGAGAATCAGAGCGAGAGATGAGACACAACCTGTTATGAGGAATAGGCCACTGAAGCTTCGGAAGTTGAGGCTGCTCGAGGTGATGCTGCTTTCATCGCTTGGGCAAGTGGTCAGATCTCTGAACCACTTCTTCTCGATTGCTGCCATTGCATCCCCCTCTGTCACAGTGAGGATAGCCCTCGAGACATCAGACACTAGAGGAGAGCCTTTTGGGAAAACCTAACAGATAAGAAGATAATAGACTAGAGTCAGAATTTCCTGGAAACCTCTATAAGAAGTTTTATCATATCAGATATATCTGTCTCAGAAGCGTTATTTTATTCATGCCTTTAAAGAAGAAACTTCAGGAGAGATCCCTTATGTTGCTCAAATACCATCTGGATCCTTTGTGTCAGGAAATCATCATATGGGGTCCCTAACGTTACCTCTGTCATCAGCCTACATTCTTTTGACAAACTTCCATCAAATCTTGCTGACGTATCAGTGATGTGGTAGGGAAAACTTGTAGTTCCACTAATTTTTTTGGTTACTGAATGCCTCCGCATCACTGACACATTAGCGAAGTTTGTAAAGAGGATCTAGTCTGATAATGGAGATAACATTATGGACTCCTATTGATAGCTAACAAACATAAAAGACCAGGATAATATTTGGCCAATACATGAGGGACCTACAATGAAGTTTAGCCTGAAAAAAAGATAACTCACAAAGCCAAATCCCTCCGCCTTGTAGGTCTTTCCCACCATCACATAGTCTTGGCAATGCTCTGATAAGAAGAGTTTGAGAAATGGGATCTCATCACAAATCGCTGCAACCCCTCCATTCTTGCTCCCCAGTGAAAGACCCTCAGCATATCCTTTGAGACTGCCATAGTTCCTGAGCTTGATCCCTTTATTTTTGAAAAGCCTCATCACGAACGACCCATCTTGGTACCCGATATAGTCGTCATTTTTTATGAGCTCGCTCAGCTCGGTCACTGTAGGCTGGAGTTTCTGAACAGTCAACACTGACGTCAAGCTGGCAGTGTAACTCGACGTCAGTATCAGCACAAAAAACACCCATATGATGACCGCAAATCTCGATAGATTGCTCTGCAATCTCTGTTCTGCACACACAATTGACAAAAGGAGAAGGTTTAGTGACATGCTAAAATTATAGTTATGAGTTGATGGACTATAGAGTGTTGGAATCCGTACTATGAGCGAAGACTACTGTGGAGAAGGCAAAGTAGAAGATGGTGCCCATCTGCTGTGACAGAGGGCCACGAAACTCTGTGTTGATGCGGTGTTCGATCACCCAGACAACAAAACCAGTGAAGAAGAAGAAGGCAAGGCTTGCGAGCCACAGATTGGGTGTCAACGGCCTCAAGAATATCCATTCATTATTTCTCTCATCTTCCTTCACTGGGACTACCATGGACACTCCAGATTCCGTGTATGGCAGTGTAAAGTCGACATTCATTGATCGGTCAGCAGTGATTGTTATATCTCCTACTACTGCATCAAATTTCTGAAACGTTGAACTCAAGCATTACTCAAATAATGAAACATGTATATTTTTCTATATTAATTGTTTTATACTTTTACATGACCAATAAACATATTGGGTGATCGCCTTTTACAAGTTAACACACAACAAGAAATGAAGTAGTCAGACATTGTCTTATGATCATGTTATCTACAAAGTTGAACATACTAATGTCTATTGACTGACAATGCAATGTTTAGTTCTTTTTTTAATTTTTGATAATGACTATAACATGATTTTGAATCTGAAATCTCTGATAATCTAAACCCAAAGGCTTCTACTCCAATATATGCAATTATGTACTAACCTTATAGTAGACTTCGGCCACCAAAGAATCATAATCACCGTAATAAGGCACATAGTCATAGTTTACGGAGTACGGCAAAGTACGCATGACTTCCTCAAATATATCAATACAATATCCGGTTACGTTCACCCACCCGGTAGCTTTATCTGTCTGGACATTGATGAACTGTTTGAATCCTTTCTTCACTGGCACCCCAATTTGTAGCTTCTTCTCCTTCGTTGGAATCTCCCACCCCTTAGGCACTGCCTTCAGGTTCCCAGGCCATATCACAGTCTTCAAACCCGCAGCTGATGCATTATCCAAATCCTTGGTTATCTTCACCGTTGGTGACCAGAACCCCACCGTTCTCCACCCTCCTTTTCCTATCACATTCACTATCTCAAAGCTCGTGGACTGCAGTTGCCCATCAACAAGCTTGAAATCCCCAGTCAGGCCATGAAACTGGGCACCCAATAACTCCTCGAGTAATTGTGACCCGCTTTTTGAGACCTCGAGTTGCACCAGATCACTCGAGTAGTCAGTGCCACGTGGCAGTCTTGCAAAGCTGGTGTTTAGTTTACCTGCTTTTTCTACTGCGAGGACCACGGCCCAAGCCGCATCATAGGCCCTGAACTGGTCTATGTTGGGGCTCACATGAGGGTCCTCCGTCGGGTTGTCACGTGCAAATCTCGCGCGCCAACGTGCAGAAAAGTCTGTGAGCGCACTGGAATTTGGCATGTATGAGTGCACGCCGAGCATTCCCTTCATTGAGTCCAGGACAGCAGGATCCAACATCTCCAACTCATTGGTTACACTGTCAGATGCTATCCAGGCATATCCTTCACTCATCAGTCCTACAGCTCGAGCCTGCAAGCACAAGTTAGTAAACTTTTATTTTTGAAAATAACAATCTACATGAAACTATCATGTTTCGTTGAAAAAGTGCTTATCAAAAGAAGTTCGAATACAAGAAAAGAAATTTTTTCAAAATCTATTAAATATCAGGAGACAAATTACAGGAATGAAAACAAATATGCCAGTCTAAACAAAATATCCATAACATGCTACATTGAGAACTTGGTCAAAGTTTTGGAGAGTTTAGTGAGATACATTTTGAAAGAGTCGCTGCGCCAGTTCATGCACCATATGCACGACGAAGACCCGAGTCTGCATCAACATGAGCTCATTCAATTCAGCATTCAGCCAATTGTCAGAAGCATTTGAAGGGATGACACTACGGTATGGGACACGGACATTGATCGAGCTCAATGCGTCAACGAGGAAAGGGATGATGCCTGATCCATACTCAGTGTCCTCATAGACTGGGACGACTGCTCGCCATCGGTGGAGCTTGATGATGGAAGCAATGACGGAGACTTGGGCGGAGTCATCGAGGGTGGCACGGACAAAGTAATGGGTATTGAGGGAGGGGCTAGAGGCCGAGGATGAGACAACGGGGACATGAGTTCTATTACCGAGGTTGGCAACAAATTTGGTCTGAGATGAGGTGGTCGGGCCAATGATGATCTGTACTTTGACGTTCTTAACTAGGTCCACAACTGTAGTAATGGAGGGAGAAGAGAATTAAGATCAATATAAGTGATGGCAAAAGTAATTCATAAATCACTGTCAATGAAGAAAAATATAAAAACAAGTAAAAGTAGGAAAGGGAAAAAGAAAAAAAAAAAAAAGAAAAATCACGAAATCAGTTGACTTTCACCCACTTAAGGCATCAGAGTATGAAAATAAACAGACAGAAAAGAGAGAGAGAGAGAGAGAGAGAGAGAGAGAGAGAGAGAGAAGAGAAGAAAAGAAAAGAACCTTTCCATATTCACATCTTGAAACAAGATATTTCTAGTAGAATCTCTAATTCAATTTTTGAAGCAAATAATCACAAAATCGCTTAATAGTTAAGCTACTGTACCTTGATTATTCTATCTGAAGTCAACCTTTACTGTCGAGTTTGAACCTACATCTTATAACTTATAATTAGAGTATGACTATGAAATAAGTATGATTGTTTATTAATTAGAATATGGATCCTTATGGATCCAAACCTGAGCATTTTATAGTTTAACTTATTTATTCAATTTAAACAATGTTCTTCTGTAACAGGTTTTCTGTAAAATTACTTTATCATTGTCAGATATATTTGATATGCACTAAACACGTAAATCTACATATTGAAGAAAAATATTGAATTGAATCCCCTAACAGGTTAAGTTTAAACCCTTAATTGGATTCTAAATTTCTTAGTCGGCTTATATCCAGAGGGAGATTCTCTGAATTTATAATGATTAAAATGGATTTATAGGATCAGACTTCTTAAAAAAAAACCAACATATTACTTGCAATATTTTACAAGAATTTTCTTCTCATGCAGATGGTGTACATTACATAAGCTGTCAAGGCGACAAGGACTTCTCTTCCCTGACTTGTTCATACTTGAACTTGAGAAGTTAAACTTGCAGATCATGAGACTGAGTACATAACACAGATTAAATATCTAAGTGTAGATCAGATGGCTTAACAACATAATTAACTAACTGGTTTTTATGATTAAGATTAAACTGATAATTTAATCAAAGTTTTAGTAATTAAACCTTACATATCAAATGATATCCCCAACTAACATACAAGAGACAAGTAACATGATATTTGTAGTACTATTTGTGTTGTCATCATACTTTTGCTTATTAAATTTCATTATATATTATTGTATTGTGTTACCTGCTGAGGCTGCACCAACAATTTCATTTTGAGAATCCGTGGGGTGTAAAATCACCCTCCTGGTAACATTACCACGGGCTGCATAGAAGTCATCCATAGCCAGCAAAATGCTCGCCCAGTTCTTTTTGCCCAACAAAGTCTTGAAATCAAGAACCACTCCGACATTGATAACGTCAGCATTCTGCGCCAGCACAACCCTAATTTGATTACCCAGCAGCAAGGAAGAGGAGCAAAAGCAGATGAAAGAAAGAGAGAAAAGACTCATAATTGATCTCTGAATCAAATACATGAACTGCTTAACTTTCTCTCAGTATTACTGGGTCTGTTGTTGCTGATATGAGACCATGTGCACTAAAGGAGGAGGACAAGGGTGACAGAGAAATTTGGCCAGTTGTTTGAGTAGCATTCATATTTAAAGAGGACATAAGAGCTACTATTTTGTGTAGTTTATGCAGAAAACAAGTCAACCTTGGATATACTAATCAAGTTCTTACGCATGTGCTTGTGTAATATGATACTCACCTGGTAAGCAACTACAATGTAAGAGACAGTTGACATGGATTTTTTTTAATGTATTTTTAATGTCATATGATATTCTACTCTGATAATGTCTAAATGGAGAGAGAAGAAATTCCATGCGACGAAACTCAAGCAGACGAATAAAAAGAAGAGCCTGTACAAATTCAACTAAGAACTACAAAGGACTACAAAGAAATTAAGTATTCATCTTTAAGGACTACAAAGCTGCACACAATCATTTTGGTATGATAATATAAATAAGAACCAGTGATCAGATAAAACACAAATTAAAGGTAAATGCTCACTACATTGTAAAATTAAACTTGATTTGGTAAGATAATGCAACTAAGAACAATGAAATTGAGAAACAATGAGATTTAGACTAAAGTTTAGCATCCCTTGAAAATATTTTTTTATCCTTACCCGATCTCTAAAGACTGGAATTTGAGCTGCATTGACGAGGACTGAAGCGAGAGGGACAGATTCGTGTCAGCTTCTTTGCTCCAATAATAGTTGGTTGCTTACCATGACCCTGAACTCCATATTCAATCAAACCTTCAAAAGATGAAGACTGGTTAAGCGGATTGACAATTTGAGTTTAATTTTAAGCAATATCAATATCACCGGTGATAAAAAAAAAAGTATAGCATCATAACAAGATTAAAGCCAAAGG
Source organism: Asparagus setaceus (assembly GCA_012295165.1). Taxonomy (NCBI): domain Eukaryota; kingdom Viridiplantae; phylum Streptophyta; class Magnoliopsida; order Asparagales; family Asparagaceae; genus Asparagus; species Asparagus setaceus. The sequence continues at coordinate 64,013,037 of CM022705.1, read as the reverse complement.
CGTAGTATTAAACAAAACCGATGCTCACAATTTGATACTTGACCATATTCCATATTCTCTAATCTTGCTGGTCATGAATACCCTTCAAATAAACAATTTATCTTTTATAAGTTTTTTTCCAGGAAAGTAACATAATTTATACCCTACCAGTTTGTGAAAAGTAATTTAACGGATTAACAATTTCACAAGCTTTCAATCTTGAAATACAAAGCTTAAACTGATAACTTTTAAATTAGTTCAGACTAATAATGTTCATACTGAGAGAAAGAGATGCACATTAATAGAATAGATCGAAATTACAAAGGCATTTGACCATAGACATTGTTTATTTGTACAATAATATCAAAAAGAAATCTCATTCAGCTCTCTTTCCAGGTACATTACAGTTGATACGATAATAACCAGATTAAATCCCATCTATCAGCTAGGAATAAACAAAAGAAACGAAGCAACAATATCCAGTATCTGAATCACTGAGGTTAAACATAGAAAGCTAAGCTACTCTTCATAAATAAACAAGAGGGGCAAACAAAAAAAAAAAAAAAGAAAAAAAAAGAGGAAAGTTATGGACAACTTCACATAAAGAAATCTAAGAGGATCTAGCATCACTTGTACATTGACCTTCTAAATCAAGTGAACTTCCTCTGTAGTTTCTCATAAATCATGTGAACTTCCTCTGTAGTTTCTCATGAGAGAAATGGTCTGATTCTTATCCAGGTAGAAATTTATGTGGATAAGCAAAGGACTTTGAACTTCAGAACTTTCTTCCAATTTCTAGTATTATTAGTGGGCTAACCAATCAGCAGCGTAGGATGCTACTTTAAACATCCAATTGAGGTTTTAAAACCCGTTCAGATTACAATTCAATGTGGTTAAAGTTAAAACCACCAAAAGTTTTCTTGGGCCATCAAATATAACTGTCTAGTTATATGAATTCTGGATCAGTTTCGCAAACTTACACATCTGGTATAGTTGGAAAGTATTTGAAACAATTTTAGATAACTCTAGGTAATATGATCATAGGATTTAGGGTTTTAAATAATAACCACCTTAACTTTTGTCCAAATTGATACTTACCACCCTTAGTTTTTTTTTTTTTTGGGTCAAAACCACCAATATTGGCTTACATGTGTGCAATGTCACACCTATTTCACTATTCAGCTCAATGTAGCTTTAGCTAAAAACATCAACCATTATGAAAGCTGTTAAGTACACTGGATTACTCATTGAACTCTGGGTCAGCTTTGCAAATCAAAACATCTGGAGTGAATGGGATATGGATGAACTGAAAAATTGAAAATATAGAGTTCAAATAATTGTAAAATAAAACAACCATTAAATTGTATCATTATAGGTTCCACAAAGTTGAAGAACCAAGAATTTGAATCTGCAACTGATGCTAACATTGATTAGGCGTGATATGGACATTCCTTCTGTTTATAATTGCAACTAACCATTTCCATTAAATAATTTAAATTATTGTAACTTAGAAGTGACTCCATCCCTTGTTCACATATATATGTAATATTCATAAAACCAGACTAAATTTGAAGTGAACTTATTCATCGAATATTCAAGAAATTACTTCTGCATTACTTGTTATAACACCCTTATGTGTTGGTTAAATTTGGCTATAGGAATATCAATATATCATTATGTATGCATATTGTTTGCAGGATTAACATTTCTGAGCCTCTAACTGACAGAACAGGACCATTGTTAATATGATTTCAGTCCTCATAATAGAAATGTCAACTCCACTGATCAAATCACCCTTCTGGGATTCAGAACATAGAACTGCAATGATCACAATGTCACAATTATACCAAAACAATATCCTTCCATTTATTTGTGCTCAAAGCACCCGATCAACAATATTTTCTAATTTCATATTAACTGTGTTGACTTTTGGGAAGAAAAAAACTGGATATTTCTACTAAGAAATAAAATGATCAAGTGTAAGATTTATTCTTTCTATCACGATACCATTTCTATGTTTTCTACCAAAATATTGTGAGAAGTCCAAATTTAGGATTGATCTCTAAGTTCAATAAAACATGATTTCTTAAATAAAATTGTTGAAAGTTGAAACACAATGTTCTCCAATTCTTTACTAAACTCTTGCTTCAGAGTAAGTAACCCCCATTCCCACCCCCTCTCTTCACACACACACACACACACACACACACAAACGACTTGTTTTAGAGAAGGAGACTTTATGGAGCTAAGTCAGCTAACAATGTCAACTAAAGCCTTCAAAGGGAGAGCTGACTGTAAATTTTGTTGACTGGAACTATTTTCCCTATTTGAAAACAATAATCCAGATCAACAAACAGTTGACTAAAACTACTGCAAGTTGTTGATGCTAATCTTTTTGGATAACTTACACTTTAGCACTAATGCTAAGCTTAAGTATTTCTCCAGTGGTGATCAGAAGTTTACCATTATATAGCTAGTGTTGACTGTTGCATGAGATATTCTGTGCACCTTCCTCTTCCTCAAGAAAACCTTGGCAGCCAGCCTTGATTCTCCATTCAGAAGCAAGTTTAACAATACTCAGTCTCAGATCTCATATTCGAAATTGCAAAATGCTCTTAGTCCTTTGTGGAATTTAAAGCTGTATGACCAATAAAATATTTCTTAGCTTTGTTCACTTATATATGAGGTTCTCTCTCTATAAATTTTCAGAAGAAAACCCATGTGGATGAGCTGTCAGAACTTTCCACATCTAACCTTTTCAAGCTAACACATCTATGAATAGACTATTCTACTCCTTCCCCGTAACCATATAAGAGGCAGCTTACAGTGCCTCTGTATACATTACAGAAATTAACAATGGAGATGTCAAAATCTCTCTTTTTCTACCTTTTCCTAACCTTTTTCTTTGTGATGATGTACAATAGTCATGGAGAGAACACATCTGTTCCATTTCATGTCGGAGTGATTCTTGACATGGGCACATTGGTGGGAAAGATGGGCTGGACCAGCATCTCAATGGCAATCGAGGACTTCTATGTTGTGAGTAGAAACTATACCACAAGGGTCGTACATACAAGGGACTCCAACAATGATGTTGCACAAGCTGCATCTTCAGGTGGATATTTCTGTCTGTATGTTTTTCTAAACAGTTATACAAAAAGAGAACTTTCACAAACCTTTAAAGAATTATCATGCCTCTTACGCTCCCTAATTACAAATAAGATAACAACTAAGAGAGCTAAGAGACACAAATGTTTTATTTGACACTGTTCCTTATCAACATCAAGGGAAGTGGTGGAAGGTTTTGGAGGCTTGAATGAAAATTTTCCTCTTAGATCCTAACTAATCAATGTTAAAACAAAAGGGAAAAATCAAGACAGGGAATATGAACTTTTCTGAAATGCTTGTTATCAAAAACTGGTTTGAGTCGCTATGCATCCTAAAACGCTGAACTTAAAGTAAGATTCGGCCTACTTCGGTGCAAAGATCCCAAAGCCAAATTGTTTCCAGGAACAACAACTTGAGTATACTGGTGTGCACCAACCATACCCTCCACACTTACCTTGATCAAGTTCATGCAGTAGATGACCTCCTTGGTCTGACTTCGGACTATGAGCTCCTCGGTTTGGCACAGAGTTGGACTCAAACGAGCACTGCAGTTTTCTAGAGGATATGTGAGACAGCTGTAAAAACTTTTGGTGTTGAGTAGAAGGCTTTATATAGGTGTTTGACCCAGCCCAAGAGTTGCCAGCACATTAATGAGAACAACCTAAAGGTCAGGTCAGTTACACCCACTCAGCCCACTATACTATTAACTGGTCTATTTAATGAGCCCATTAAACATATCAATTTAGAAGTCCAAACGTCATATCAGACCACTTAGTGTAGTCAGGTTAGAAGCCCAACAGTCAATCTCTAGCTCAAACTATGCTGCAAAGTAGCCTGTAGTCACTCATTGCACCATCATAGCACCTCAGCCTGATTAGCCCAGATCCACGACCCAAATCCGAGTTCGGGTTCCTTTCTGGGTCCCTTGTAGCACCATCATAGCACCTCAGTCTAAGTCCGAGTCCAAGTCCTGGTCCCTTCCCGGTTTCAAGTCTGAGTTTGAGTCCGGGTCCCTTTCCGGGTCCGAGTTTGAGTCTGAGTTCAGGTCCCTTTTCAGATCCGGGTCCGGGTGCGAGTCCGAGTCCATTTCCGGGTCCGGGGTCCGATAGTAAACTTATGGAGAATTATTAGATAAAGAGAGTTGAGGGCAAACCTCAAACCCATGACCTATGATTTGTTCAAAAAGATTTTTACCACTGGGCTACAGTGCATTTTTGTTATTGAAATACATACTATAATATATATGTAGTTTGAAACTTAGCCCATGTTTTTGGAAAACTTTTTACAGAAACTAACAATCCCCCACAAGTTTCAAACTATCATTGTTTTAACCAATGTGCATAAAGAAGATGTCTTATAGACTTGAATCCTCCTTTAGATCAACTAAAAGGTAGTTGAGTGCATGGTGAACTAGGTCTTGAACCAGCACTTAAATACAGTTTAGTAATCACACATAGATAAAATAAATAGAGGTGGATAACACCTAGAACCATTTATCTTTGCCTGAAGATTAACATGTTTTAGGCCATGTGCTCTTTCCTAGTTTTAATTATAATTTTGAAATCTTACCTTAAGACTCCATGGAAATTGCTAAACTTTCATCCTAATATAGGTGAGTCCTTTGGGTATATTCCTAATTACAACCCACATCCGAAATGTCTTCGACTCATTAAGGTTTTTAAAACCAACCTCCACATAGTAGGATAAACACAAGTTTTATTGTTATTTTTGAACCAATATCTAGTTATTAGTAGCTAAGCTTTGAACTAATAACTCGATTACATAAAAAATGAAAATGAAACTTACATAGCTTTAAGACCCATTTTTGCAGACATTTTCTCCATCAAATCCTTCTTCAGACCTTTCGTCATAGGATCGGCAATATTCTCTGGAGAACGAACGTCGATCACTAAGATGACTTCGTGATTGATTAAGTCACTGAGATAACCATGCTTCAAACGAAATGTCCGCTTCTTTCCGTTGAACAATGAGTTTGCTGCCACAACACTCGTTGCTTGATTATCACAATAGATAGTAATCACTGCTCATCGCAGTTCTTTCAACAGAAGGTCTCTAATAATGTTTCTAAGCCACTCAGCCTCATCTCCTGCTGTAGTCAGAGCATAAAACTCAGACTCTATGGATGAGCGTGCAATGATTGTTTGCTTCTTAGATTTCCATGAGATTGCTGCACCTCCCATAGTAAATACAAATCCTCTTGTACATCTGCACTCATCTGGTTCTAAGCACCAACTGGCATCTGAGAAGCCTTCAATAGTTGCAGGATATCCAGAGAAGAATAAGCTCACATTCATAGTTCCTTTCAAGTACCTCATTATTCTTTCAATAGCATACCAATGAGACTTTTTAGGATTACTTTTAAACCTGCTTAGCATCCCAACAGTGAAAGCTATATCTGATTTGTGCAGCTCATAATGTACATAAGACTTCCGATGATCCTTGAGTATTCCAGCTGTTTCACCTGTCTTCGTGAGTTAACTTGAAGCTTCTTGTTGTAGCCATATGGTATCGAGATCTCTGGAAGATAGAAGTAACCATATTTCTTCAACATATTCTCAATGTAATGTGATTGAGTTAGGCCAATTCCATTGTTTGGCCGAACGATCTTGATCCCAAGAATTACATCAGCATCTCCAAAATCTTTTATACAGAACTAAGTTGACAGAAACTTCTTTGTAGATGTGACTATCTACAGTATCAATGATAAGCATATCATCTACATATAGACAGTGTTAAATATTTACTTATTGGAATGCACGTGTCTTTTTTTATTTGTTTCATCAGATATTAGAATAAGTCATAGTGCTTAGTCAATTTGTTAGTTCCTATTCAATAGGAAATACTTAGTCAAGCTATTATTTAGGAATAAGACCAGTTTTTAGTGGATCACTTTTCCACTACCGTTAGGCACATTCAATCAGCTATATAAGCTGATGTAGCCATTGAATATCTGTATCCCAACTCAATCAGAGCTATTTTTGTTCTTTGCAATAATATCAAAGCCCATTTTCCCACTATCTCTTTTACTTTGCTATCATATAAACCTTCGTTTGTTTATATTGTTATTCCCTGCTGTACCAAACTCATTCGTCTCTGTTATTCAAAACTTACAATTGGTATCAGAGCTTTATTCTTAAGGGATCTGTGAGTTCAATGGAGTCTGAAAATAGTTTTTCGCAATTTTCTGCTCCTGTCTTCAATGGTGAAAATTACCAACTATGGGCTGTAAGAATGACAGCGTATCTTGAAGCTATGGATTTTTTGGGAGGCTGTGGAGGAAGACTACGATGTCGCTCCGCTGCCGAACAATCCTACCATGGCTCAAATCAAAAACCACAAGGAGAAGAAAACCAGGAAGTCCAAGGCGAAGGCGACTCTATTTGCTGCAGTTTCAACAACTATCTTCACAAGGATTATGTCCCTCACATCAGCAAAAGAAGTGTGGGACTATCTCAAGGAAGAATATGAAGGAGACGAACGGATTCGTGGCATGCAGGCTTTGAACCTGATAAGGGAATTTGAGCTGCAGAGAATGAAAGAGTCTGAGACTATCAAAGAATACTCAGACAGATTGTTGGGCATTGTAAACAAGGTACGGTTACTTGGCACTCATTTTTTGGATTCAAGAATTGTTGAAAAAATTCTTGTTACTATGCCTGAGAAATACGAAGCTTCTATAATCACCTTGGAATATACAAAGGATCTGTCAAAAATCACTTTGGCAGAATTATTAAACGCGTTACAGGCTCAAGAGCAATGAAGGCTTATGAGACAGGAACGTGTTGTTGAAGGTGCTTTACCAGCCAAGCACCAAGAAGCACGAAAGCCGAAGAAGAAGATCGACAGAAAAATTCTGTCGACGTCTGCTGAAGGTTCTGCAAACAACCAGAATCGAAGCAAATTTCAGAATACAAAGAAGAACTACCCGCCGTGTAAGCACTGCGGTAAAATTGGTCATCCACCATTCAGATGTTGGAGGAGACCAGATGCGAAGTGTAGCACATGCAATCAGCTTGGACATGAAGCTGTAACCTGCAGAAGCAACACTCAGAAGCACAGAGAAGCCCATAAAGCCGATCAAGACGATGAAGACCAGATGTTTGTTGCATCTTGTCATTCAACTACAATTTCCTCAGAAAGCTGGCTGATTGATAGCGGTTGCACGAACCACATGCCTTCTGACATAACTCTCTTCAAGGAGTTGAAGCCTTCAAAGGTAATGAAAGTCAGAATAGGCAATGGTGGTTATATTCCAGCAGAAGGGTCTGGAACCGTAGCAATTACAACAACTTCAGGTACAAAGACAATCTCAGATGTTCTCTATGTACCAGAAATTGATCAGAATTTATTAAGTGTTGGTCAGCTGCTAGAAAAAGGATTTAAAGTATCCTTCGAAGATTTTCATTGTGTCATTTATGATGCAACTGGAAAAGAAATGTTGAGGGTTAAAATGAGGGGCAAAAGCTTCTCTTACGACCCAAAGGAGGAAGAGCTGATGGTTTACCTCAATAAAGCTGGCACCACAGAGATCTGGCACAAGAAGCTTGGGCACTGTCATCTTCAAAGGATGCTGAAAATGCAAAAGAGTGACATGACGAGAGGTCTTCCGGAGCTCGATGATCACTTGCCAAATTGTTCTGCTTGTCAGTTTGGTAAACAAAGGAGGCTGTCATTTCCCAAATCATCTTGGAGAGCTTCTCAAAAGCTGCAACTTATACACACAGATGTTGCAGGACCTCAAAGAACACCATCTTTGCAAGTAGCATCTACTACATTCTTTTCATCGATGATTTTACAAGAATGTGCTGGATTTTCTTCTTGAAATTCAAGTAAGAGGTGGCTGGAATTTTCTGGAAGTTCAAGAAAATGATTGAAAATCAAAGTGGCTGCAAGATTCAAGTGTTGAGGTCTGATAATGGAAAACAATACACTTCAACGGAATTTAATTTGTTCTGTGAAGAAGCTGGCATCGAACATCAGCTTACTGTTCCATACTTCCATATACTCCACAACAAAATGGAGTGAGTGAAAGAAGGAACAGGTCCGTACTGGAGATGGCCAGATGCATGTTGCATGAGGAGGAGTTGCCGAAAGTTTTTTGGGCAGAGGCAGCCAACACCGCGGTGTTCTTACAGAATCGACTTCCAACAAAGGCTTTGGAAGACAAAACTCTGTTTGAAGCATGGTATGGTTACAAACCTTCGCTAAACTTTCTTAAAGTATTTGGATGCGTATGTTTTGTTCACATACCTCAGGTCAAGCGTGACAAGCTCGACAAGAAGGCGGTTCCAGGCATCTTGGTGGGCTACAGTTCAGTTTCTAAAGCCTACAAGCTGTATCATCCTCAAACAGAGAAAATGACGATCACCAGAGATGTACAATTCAATGAGGATGAGCAATGGGACTGGAAAAATCTGCGAGAGAAAGGTGGTCTCTTACAAGAACCAAAAGGTGATTCTTATGGTGACAAGACAACAGGCCAATGGAGAGACGAGTTGGAAGATGATCCTCCAGTCAGAGGTACAAGGCTACTTTCAGACATCTATGCAAGATGTAATGTAGCAATTTATGAACCAGCTAATCATGAAGAAGCATTGAAGGATCCGAAATGGAAGAAAGCAATGCAGGAGGAGTTGTCCATGATTGAGAAGAATCAAACTTGGGAGTTGGTTGAAAGACCTGAAGGAAGAAAAGTCATTGGTGTCAAATGGGTGTTCAAAACCAAGTTCAATGCAGATAGCTCCATCAACAAATACAAGGCTAGGCTCGTTGTTAAAGGGTATGCTCAAATTTATGGTGTTGATTATTCTGACACTTTTGCTCCTGTTGCAAGGTTAGACACAATTAGATTTCTGGTTGCAATATCGGCACAAAAGGGCTGGAAAGTTTTCCAGATAGATGTCAAATCAGCCTTCCTAAATGGTGTATTGCAGGAGGAGATATTTGTAGAGCAACCCGAAGGATTTGAGAAACAAGGTGAAGAAGAAAAGGTCTACCTGCTCAAAAAAGGCTCTATATGGTTTGAAGCAAGCGCCAAGAACTTGGTACAGCAGGATAGATGCTCACCTGTTGAGCCTTGGTTTTGTCAAAAGCCTGTCTGAAACTACTCTGTATGTGAAACATAAAGACAAAGATATTCTCATTATGTCTCTTTATGTTGATGATCTTCTGGTAACAGGAAACAACACAAGGCTAATTGAGAAGTTTAAACAAGAAATGATGCAAGTCTTTGAGATGACAGATCTTGGTCTCATGACTTATTTTCTTGGAATGGAGATCAAACAAGGCAAAGGTGAAGTGTTCATCTGTCAAAAGAAATATGCAAAGGAAATTCTGAAGAAATTTCAAATGGAGGAATGCAAGGCAGTGAGCACACCAATGAATCAAAAGGAAAAGTTGAGCAAAGAAGATGGAGCTGATAAAATTGATGAAGGTTACTACAGGAGCCTGATTGGATGTTTAATGTATCTCACAGCAACAAGGCCTGACATTCTATTTGCTGTAAGTCTTTTATCTCGATTTATGCATTGTGCTAGTGAAATGCATTCTAGAGCAGCAAAAAGAATATTGAGGTACATCAAAGGCACTACTGATTATGGTGTCAAGTTCGAGAAGTGTCAAAACTTCAGGTTATATGGCTTTTCTGATAGTGATTGGGCTGGATCAGTCGATGATATGAAAAGCACTTCATGATATTGTTTCAGCCTAGGTTCAGGAGTTTTCTCATGGTGCTCAAAGAAGCAGGAGATTGTTGCACAATCCACCGCAGAAGCGGAATTCATAGCAGCAACGGCAGCTACAAATCAAGTCTTGTGGCTAAAAAAAATCATGTGTGATTTGTACGAGGAGCAGAAGAATAACACTGAGATCTTTGTTGACAACCAAGCAGCCATAGCAATCTCAAACAATCCAGCGTTTCATGGGAAGACCAAGCATTTCAACATCAAGCTCTATTATTTGAGTAGGGGTGAGCATAGTTCGGTTCAAACCGAACAAACCGACCGAACCGGCCGAAGTTTGACAGTTCGGTTCGGTTTTGACTAGAGTTCGGTTCGGGTCGGTTTGAAGTTTTTTCAACCCGAACCGCCCGAACCGACCGAATTGTATTACCCATTCTAATCACTATCCGCATCCACTTAAACCCGACCCGTCATAGTTCATATAGAGTTGCTTCGCAGTAGCCTAATATCTTTTTCTCTCACGCAACCTAATGGCAACGAAATACCCCGACAACGGTGTCCTCTCTAATTCTAGGGCTTCTCATCATCTCTAGTTCTCTATCTCTCTATTCTCTATTCGCTTCTTCTACTTTCGACCAATCCACTTTGGAGGTAAGAAACTTAAACCCTAATGTTGATTCTAACATTTTCTTGATTTTTCTCCTCGATTGATGCACATAGTGCAAGAGAATTGTACCCAAGTGAAAACCGAACAAACCGATCCGAACCGAACCGAACCGACTTGAATCGGTTCGGTTCGGTTTTGAATGATAGGCAATTCGATTCGGTTTGGCAAAATTTGGCCAAAACCGAACCGACCGACCGATTGCACAGCCCTATATTTGAGGGAAGTGCAGCAAAATGGAGAAGTAACTTTAGTCTACTGCAAGTCCGAAGACCAGTTAGCAGACATGTTTACAAAGCCACTTCCCGTTAGCAAATTTGAGCTTCTGAGGCAAAGAATTGGAGTGTGCAATTCCTAAAGCAAGGAGGAGTGTTAAATATTTGCTTATTGGAATACACGTGTCTTTTTATTCTGTTTCATCAGATATTAGAATAAGTCATAGTGCTTAGTCAATGTGTTAGTTCCTATTCAATAGGAAATACTTAGTCAAGCTATTATTTAGGAATAAGATCAGTTTTTAGTGGATCACTTTTTCACTACCGTTAGGTACATTCAATCAGCTATATAAGCTGATGTAGCCATTGAATATCTGTATCCCAACTCAATCAGAGTTATTTTTGTTCTTTGCAATAATATCAAAGCCCATTTTCCCACTCTCTTTTACTTTGCTATCATATAAACCTTCGTTTATTTATATTGTTATTCCCTGCTATGCCAAACTCATTCGTCTCTGTTATTCAAAACTTACAGACAGATAATAATTACCTTCTCTCCAACATTTTTTATGTAGAGGCATTTGTCAGACTCACTGACTTTAAACCCATCTCCCCGAACGACTTTGTCGAACTTCTCATGCCAGAGTTTAGGAGCTTGCTTCAGTCTATACAGGGACTTGATTAATTTGCATACTTTGTTGTTCATGCCATCAACAATATAACCTTCTGGTTGCTCCATATAGATTTCCTCAGTGAGATCTCCATTTAAGAACGACGTCTTCATGTTCATCTAATGCACAACAAGCTTCTGTATGGTGGCCCAAGCGATAAGCACTCTAATGGTTGCGATGCGACAAACTGGTGCAAAGATGTCAAAGAAGTCAATGCCATCCTTCTGAAGAAACCTTTAACCACCAATATTGCCTTGTACTTCTCAATAGTATCGTCAGTACAAATTTTTCGTTTGAAGATCTAGTTGCTCTTGATCGGCCTTGCTCCGTCTGAAAGATCAACTAACTCCCAAGTGTGATTTTGAAAAAGAGAATTCATCTCATCTTCTACAGCTTCCTTCCATAATAATGCCTCTTTGAATCTCATAGCATCATGAAAGGTTAAAGGATCATCTTCTATATTATACATAAAGAAGTCATCACCAAAATCCTTTACCTTTCTTACCCGCTTGACAGGAGGCTCCGGAATAGCAACTTCTTTATCTTGCGTAGATTCCTCCAGAGTCGTAGGTTCAGTGTTATGTGGTATATCTTTTAGTGACAAGTTTTATCTTTGATAAACTTATCCTCTAAAAATTCTGCATCTCGAGCTTCAATAATTGAGTTAGTGTTAAGATCTAAGAACCTACTTGCATCACTGTCTTTGACAAACCCCAGAAAGATGCATTTATTCGTCTTTGGTCCCGGCTTTGACCTTCGATATCGTATTCTAACATAGGCGGGACACCCCACACTTTAAGATTATCTAAAGGAACAGATAACCAAACCAAGATTGATGTGGTTATATCGATTTAAAATATGATACCCAATTTAAAATCTAATTTGCCATTAATAATGCCTCTTTGAATCTCATAGCATCATGAAAGGTTAAAGGATCATCTTCTATATTATACATAAAGAAGTCATCACCAAAATCCTTTACCTTTCTTACCCGCTTGACAGGAGGCTCCGGAATAGCAACTTCTTTATCTTGCGTAGATTCCTCCAGAGTCGTAGGTTCAGTGTTATGTGGTATATCTTTTAGTGACAAGTTTTATCTTTGATAAACTTATCCTCTAAAAATTCTGCATCTCGAGCTTCAATAATTGAGTTAGTGTTAAGATCTAAGAACCTACTTGCATCACTGTCTTTGACAAACCCCAGAAAGATGCATTTATTCGTCTTTGGTCCCAGCTTTGACCTTCTGATATCAGGTATTCTAACATAGGCAGGACACCCCCACACTTTAAGATTATCTAAAGGAACAGGATAACCAAACCAAGATTGATGTGGTTATATCGATTTAAAATATGATACCCAATTTAAAATCTAATTTGCCATTAATAATGCCTCTTTGAATCTCATAGCATCATGAAAGGTTAAAGGATCATCTTCTATATTATACATAAAGAAGTCATCACCAAAATCCTTTACCTTTCTTACCCGCTGACAGAGGCTCGGAATAGCAACTTCTTTATCTTGCGTAGATTCCTCCAGAGTCGTAGGTTCAGTGTTATGTGGTATATCTTTTAGTGACAAGTTTTATCTTTGATAAACTTATCCTCTAAAAATTCTGCATCTCGAGCTTCAATAATTGAGTTAGTGTTAAGATCTAAGAACCTACTTGCATCACTGTCTTTGACAAACCCCAGAAAGATGCATTTATTCGTCTTTGGTCCCAGCTTTGACCTTCTGATATCAGGTATTCTAACATAGGCAGGACACCCCCACACTTTAAGATTATCTAAAGGAACAGGATAACCAAACCAGTATTGATGTGGGTTATATCGGATTTAAAATATGATACCCAATTTAAAATCTAATTTGCCATTAATAATGCCTCTTTGAATCTCATAGCATCATGAAAGGTTAAAGGATCATCTTCTATATTATACATAAAGAAGTCATCACCAAAATCCTTTACCTTTCTTACCCGCTGACAGGAGGCTCGGAATAGCAACTTCTTTATCTTGCGTAGATTCCTCCAGAGTCGTAGGTTCAGTGTTATGTGGTATATCTTTTAGTGACAAGTTTTATCTTTGATAAACTTATCCTCTAAAAATTCGCATCTCGAGCTTCAATAATTGAGTTAGTGTTAAGATCTAAGAACCTACTTGCATCATTGTCTTTGACAAACCCGAAAGATGCATTTATTAGTCTTTGGTCCCGGCTTTGACCTTCGATATCGTATTCTAACATAGGCGGGACACCCCACACTTTAAGATTATCTAAAGGAACAGGATAACCAAACCAAGATTGATGTGGTTATATCGATTTAAAATATGATACCCAATTTAAAATCTAATTTGCCATTAATGGAACATGTTTCACATTCTTGAGAGTAAGAGTCTTTCTAGAAATGAGTGTTATCACCACTATCCCCGTTCCAAAGACTTTAGCAGCAGAGCGATTAGCCATTGACACATTCTCATTAGCAGCAACATAAGAAGTAAAAAGATTCTTATCGCTGCAAATATGACATGTAGCACCAGTGTCCAACCACCATTCAGGAACATTAGGAGAATTTATCACCTGAAAAAGCATAGCCACAAAGTTCTGAACTTATGCAACATTGTTGACTTCACCAACATCGTTGACATTGTTTGCATTCTCCTTTGGTGCTTTACATGCCTTTGCAAAATGGCCCTTCTTTTCGCAGTTGAAGCACTGATCATTCTTCTTGAATCCTTTTGCACATTGAGATTCTTTGGAGCATTGAACTTCTTCTTAAAATTCTTCTCTTTTTTGTTGTTGAAGCTGTGGATAGGTTTAACATACACCATGTTAGCTGACGCCTTTTGCTTAGCGAGCAACTCGTTTTTAGTGCGAGTCCTAATTTTGTCCTCAAAACTTGAGTCTTCATCCTAGGATGAATGTCTGTTGAGAAAGACACCCGTAAAGGAGGGAGTTTGTTGACGATGGCACTGGCGATGAAGGTATCACAGAGCTCGATCTTCTCATCTTTTAACTTCATGGCAAATTTTTCAAGCTCCTTGACTTGAGGTAAAACCTCTTTATCATCTTCGAACTTGAGATTGAGGAACTTGTCGATGAGATGTGTTTTGGAAAGCTTCTCCTCATCTTTGTACTGCTGCTCTAGTGTACTCCAGATGTTCTTCGCATAGGCTTGCTGGTTGTAAACATTTGCAAGGTGATCAGCAAGATAATTGAGGAGATAACTCCTACAAAAGGTGTCGTCGCGGTCCCAGTTTGCTTTGCCGGTTGTGTCGTCCTCCTTGAACGTTGGCTTATCTTCTGAGACAACATAATAAATCTTTAGGAATTGCATCCTAAAGATCACCTTGCGTCGCTATGCATTGAAGCCGGTTCCGTCAAAGCTCTCGAGTTTCAGGCAACCAATTCCTATAGTTCTTCTAGGATTCATTATGAGATTGAAAATCTTGCTTTAAGGTTGTTAAAATAAAAGGAAAAAAAAATCAAAACAGAGAATATGGACTTTCCTGAAATGCTTGTTGTCAAAAACTAGTTTGAGTCGTATGCATCCTAAAATGCTGAACTTAAAGCAAGATTCGGCTTACTCCGATGCAAGGATCCCAAAGTCAAATTGCTTCCAGGAATAACAGCTTGAGTATACTGGTGTGTACCAACCAGACTCTCCATGATCACCTTGATCAAGTTCAGGCACTAGACAACCTCCTCGGTCTTACTTCGGACTATGAGCTCCTTGGTCTGGCACAGAGTTGAACTCAAACGGGCACTGCAATTTTCTAGAGGATAGGTGAGGGAGCTGTAAAAACTTCTGGTGTTTGAGCAAAAGGCTTTATATAGGTGTCTGACCCAGCCTAAGAGTTGTCAACACATTAATGAGAGCAACCCAAAGGTCGGGTCAGTTACAGCCACTCAGCCCACTACACCATTAACTGGTCTGTTTAATAGCCCATTAAACAAATCAGTTCAGAAGTCCAAAGGTCATATCAAACCACTTAGTGTAGTCGGGTTAGAAGCCCAACAGTCACCCTCTAGCTCAAACTATGCTGCGAAGCAGCCTGCAGTTACTCATTGCACCATCATAGCACCTCAGCACGATTAGCCCCGATCCACGACCCAAATCCGAGTTCGGGTCCCTTTCTCGGTCCGAGTTCGGGTCCGAGTCTGACTCCGAGTCCGGGTCCCTTTCAGGGTCTGGGTCTGAATCCAAGTCCATTTTCGGGTCCGAGTCTATTTCCGGATCTGAGTCCGAGTTCATTTCCGGGTCCGATAGTAAACTTATGGAGAATTATTAGATAAAAAGAGTTGACGGCAAGCCTCGAACCCGTGACCTATGATTTGTTCAAAAAGATTTTTACCACTGGGCTACAGTGGATTTTTGTTATTGAAATACATACTATAATATATATGTAGTTTGAAACTTAGCCCAGGTTTGTAGAAAACTTTTTACAAAAACTCTAACAATCAAAATGAAATTCATTAAATGCAACGAATAAACTACGCTATGTGATTAACCTAAAGCCATGGTTTGGGGTCTACCATAAATGAAGCTGTTTCATTCAATGACATATAACTTCCCAAAATGACCAGCACCTTTTTTGAGGGAACCATAAACGAACTTATTTGCAAAAACCAAAAAGGAATGACTCGTTTCTGAAAATAATCTAAAGAAGGAACCTAAATTAAGCTTTTACAAATGTTCTTTTTGAGGGTTTAACTTTTATGAATGTAATGAAGTTTGCTCTTGACCTATGAACGTAATGTAGTTGCTCTCAACCTACAGGTAACTACTTTAGAACCATTTTAGGTAAACATCCCCCCAAGTATAGGGGTTATCAGAAAATTTCTCTTTTAAATTTAAGATTTATCAGAATACCCCCTTTAACCATCAGATGTTGTTAGAAAACTCCCTAATTCTGATAGAACCTCAGAGTTAAAGGGGGTTTTCAAATTACCCCTAAATTTAAGGGGGGGTTTTCTAATATTTTCAAAGTCATGGGGGGTTATCCGATAATAGTCCAAAGTTAAGGGGGTTTTCTAATATTTAATATTCGTGATGAGATTAAATATCTTACAAATACCTTATCCTCAAGAATGGAGGTTTCATAATATAAATCTGCCAAGCTGAAATAACAGTAAGTGCTTATTGCTTGTGGTTCATTCTAGAAGGATTTTATTTATTTTTAAAAGAGGCAAATGGAAGGCAGCTAGCAGGTAAAACATAAATTCTCGAATAACTTCTATTGGCTGCATTTATACAATAAAGTATTACTCTGTATGCTGAGCCATAAATTTTGACAGCATATATGTGAATATTAACATATCCGTGGTATGAAAATTTGGATGTTGCATCACTCTCGTAGAAGATATATAAGAGTAGAACTAGAGACAATCAATAAACTATTTAAATTTCCTGCCAACGTAAACTAGTAAATTCATAAGTACCTTTGAATGCCTTCTCCTTCTTCTTTATTTATTCTGTTCAGGTTCTTCTTTTCTCATAGTAATGCAACTGATGTGTTCCTTACTGGAGAACAAAAATAGAAAAACGCTCCAATTAGTATAAATTCCAAACAGTAAGAAAATATTTATATTCCTATATAAAAAGCATTTTCTAATATTTTTATATATAGTAAATTTAATAAAAACTGTTGTTGGTACTTATACCAAATACTCATAAGTATTAACAATTAGGAAAAAAAAAATGGGTATGAGGTGGTGGCTCATTTTACAAAATGAGCTACCAAGAGATACACATGTATTAGGCCCACCCTAGTTGTCACATCGAAAAGTGAGAGCTTCACCACTTTATCTCTTGGTAGCTCATTTTGTTAAATAAACCACCACCTCACGATCATCGAACCCTAACAATTAATAAACTAACAGGCAGCTCATTTTTTCTTTATTTGAATTGCATTATTAGCACTCTATTTCCTATTAAATAATCTGGAGTAGTTGTTTGATTAACTAACCAGAAATTTTTTTTCGTATTTTCTACCTTCAAGACCATCTTGCACAATCATTCAATCTGCGACTAGGTCCTAACATGTTGGATTACAAAGTTTATAATTCCCAAAGAGTATAGCAAGTTCTGTAAATGAGTTGAGAGGAATACAAGAAGCCGTGCCAACAAGTGATACATCCTTTTTATAGGATACAGCCTGCTTCCAATTGATTTGCTAGTTTCATGCATAATAGCTGATGTAATGACTTTTTCTTCATTCTGGACTCCTCTGACATTTTCTGCAAAGTACAAGATTCCTTAAGAGATGCAAAAATTTTAAGCATGCTACCTGATATTAAAAAGTTTACCATAATGGCAACATTTCTGCAAAGTACAATGTTTCCTTTAAAACTATACTACTTTCACACGTACAATCTGAATGAGTTTATCTTAATTCTGATAATTTCTGAAGTAAATTGGTTTCTCTAATGAATCAAAGATGTGCCAGTTAACATTGTTTTATTCTTAAGGTGTACTTTTTCATCTATGTAACCTAGTGAGTTCATCATTCTGATGTTTTCTGGAAAGCACAATATTGTTATAATAAAGTTGTTTGTCATCATTGCAGGGGAGAAGGAGCATAATGTTTTGTCAAGGCTTGTTGTTGTCATATGGTTGTTTATAGTGCTTATTCTAACATCCAGTTATACAGCCAGCTTGAGCTCATAGCTAACAGTACAATACACTGCAGCTGATATGCACCAACTCCTAGAAAACACAGACTATGTTGGGTATCACGAAAGCTCCTTTATTGAAGGTATACTGAAACAACATTCTGAGGAATCAAGAATGAGAGCTTATGCAAACCCTGAAGAATATGTTGAAGCACTTGTGAAAGGAAGCAACAATGGCGGTGTAGCTGCTATTTTTCATAGCGTCGCTTATATCAAGGTGTTTCTGGCAAAACATTGTACAGGCTACACAATGGTTGGACCATTTTACAAGACAGCAGGAATTGGGTTTGTAAGTAGAATCCTCTCTACCCATGAACCTCTTAATTCTAAATTGTACATTAAACAAATTCTGAGAGAAATTTATGTACCTAAAGCATAAAACGAGATCTCTTAAATCTAGTATTCTAATTCTGACATCCGCAGACTACAATGTGTAATTGCTATAGTTGTAGAACCGAAAGAATGAGGAAAAAAAGAACTGCACTTCCTTGGAAACAATCGATGATATAAATAATTTAATCATTTCATGCTTTTAGAAATTAACTATAATAATACGGAAATATCAAATAAGTCTGCATCTTTTGGGAGCCAAGAGCTCACACAAAATTCTGAAGCATGAATATGAAATTTCAACCTGAGTACAAAGGAGAAATTTTTGAAATAGACCCTTTAACAAAAATATTCACCAAAATTGACCTAGTTGAGAAATATTTATTAAAATCGACCTAGTTTCAGCAACGTGCGCTGAAACTAGGTCGATTTTGAAAAAAGTATTTACGAAGTCTAAGGGATTGGGAATCCAATAGAGATTTAATGAGAATTAATCTCTACGAGATTGTGAATCCCGTAGAGGTTAATCCTCATTTAAACTCCACAAAATTGTCAATCCCGTTTACAAACAAACTCCACGCGATTAGCAATCTCTTGGAGTTTAAGAAAGAATTAATCTCTAAGGGATTGTCAATCCGGTAAAGATTAATTTTCATTTAATATCTATGGGATTCCTAATCCCTTAGACTTCGTAAACATTACTTTTCAAAAATTTAGTTTCAGTGCGCATTGCTGACGTGGTTGAAACTAGGTCGATTTTGATAAATATTTCTCAACTAGGTCGACTTTGGTGAACATTTTTGTGAAAGGGTCTATTTCAAAAATTTCTCCAAGTACAAACTTCAATGCCTGCAAACTCCAATTGTTCATTTACTCTCACCTTAAAAGTATTTAACTCCAAATTTACTGTCAGTATTTGAGATATTAATCCATGAATTCATGAGCTTTTGATTATACATCTCACTAAAGTAGATGAGAGAATTCCAAATTGAGCACTTTACATGTGAAAGGTAAAGCCTCCATACATATGCTTAAGTTGTTTGATAACTAGAGATGCAATTATGCATGTGTGCCAGAATGCATGAGTGTGTCAGTTCAGTGTTGTTGAAAAAATTATACAGCCCTCCATGAACCAATCCAAGTCTTCTACACATTCACTTTCCTTGATGTGCATAAATAAATAACTAGCACCTCTCTATTCTACAGTTATTCCCTAAAGGCTCTCCTCTGGTCCCTAACATGTCAAGAGGAATCCTACACGTAACAAAGGGACAAAGTATGGTAGAACTTGAGAGAAAGTGGTTTGGAGATCAGGCTACATGTCTAAACCAAGGAAACAGAGTTGTATCCAACAACCTCACCTTCTAGATTTTGGGGACTATTTCTCGTCACAAGGCTTGCTTCAAGCTGTGCCTTTGTTATATCCTTAACCATGTTCTTATACAAGAATTGGTGTGAGCTAAGAACCATCACTTTGGACAATTCTACTTGGCAGAGACTCAATTCATGGTTCAAATACTACAATAATAGAGACCTCAGTTCTCATGCATTCAAGAGGAACAACGAATATACCTGGTGTCTATGTAAATATATGCTTGCTGCAAACAATGAACCCCCCCTGTGTTGGCAAACAAAATAGC
The DNA here is from genome assembly GCA_012295165.1 of Asparagus setaceus. Taxonomy (NCBI): domain Eukaryota; kingdom Viridiplantae; phylum Streptophyta; class Magnoliopsida; order Asparagales; family Asparagaceae; genus Asparagus; species Asparagus setaceus. The sequence goes on along the minus strand of CM022705.1, from coordinate 63,993,063 downwards.
AGCTTAAGCACTACACCCTAACACGCAGCGGCGAATCTAGAAAATTTTCCTTGGGTGGAGAACAAGTGTCTATTTATCTAAAAACAAAAATATAATATTACAAGATTATAATAGATGATGGAAATGCACTCGGTACACTTTTTGTTAGAGTTTTAAATGGTCTACTTTCCAATGGGCTAATTCGAAATTATTATTAATTTTTTTAGTGTTTTTAGATAGCTTGGGATTTGGGGTGCAATTTAAAAAATTTTGGGGGGGTGGGGGGAATTGTAAACATTACAACACTTTAGGTGCAAAAATTTAAAAATTTTTAGGTGTGCAACTGCACCCCTAGAATGAATATAGATCCGCCCTTGCTAACACGATTCAGTTAAGGGAACATATAACCTTGCACAACTCAAATCATAAGAGCACATTAACCCTCATCTCGACTTAAACAGCTATTAGTCATGTCATCTATAATACTGATATCATCTATAATACTGATTTCGAGAAAGTTAATACGGAAGTCTGAAACTTTTTGGGGAGTTTTGCAATTTCTCAGGGGTTTATTTGCAATTTTTTGCGAGAATTTTTTTGCAATTTTTGAAACTTCCTAGTTTTTTTTTGCAATGTCTAAAACTTTCTAGGGTTTTTTGCAATATTTTGAGTGGTCATTTGCAATTTCTGAAACTTTCGGTCGGGGTTTCTATAATTTTCGGGGTTATTTGCAATATGTAAAACTTTCTTTTGGGGGTTACGCAATTTTGGGTTATTTGCATTTTCTAAAACTTTTTTAGGGGGTTTCTACAATTTCTCGGGGTTAGTTGTTTAGATTAATTATTAGTTGTTATGTTTATATGTTGTATGTTAAGTTTATTGACTTTCTGTTAATAGTTAGTTATTTGTAAATACTTTTGTGTTTAGTCATTAGTTAAAGAACAGTTGTTTGTTTATATGTTGTTCTGTTAATAGTTAGTTATTTGTTAAGACTAATTATTAGTTGTTATGTTTATATGTTGTATGTTAAGTTTATTGACTTTCGTTAATAGTTAGTTATTTGTAAATACTTTTGTGTTTAGTCATTAGTTAAAGAACAGTTGTTTGTTTATATGTTGTTGTTAATAGTTAGTTATTTGTTAAGACTAATTATTAGTTGTTATGTTTATATGTTGTGCGTTAAGTTTATTGACTTTACATTAATAGTTAGTTATTTGTAAATACTTTTGTGTTTAGTTGTTAAAGTTAGAGAATAGTTGTTAAGTTTATAGGTTAGTTGTTAAAGTTAGAGAATAATTGTTAAGCTTACGGGTTAATTGTTAAAGTTAGAAGTTTGTCGTTAACTTTTGTGTTTAGTGTTAAAGTTAGAAAACAATCATTAATTTTAGCATTTTGTTGATCATTTGTTTGTTTTCAACAATTTTGGCAGTAAGTTTAATTAAAATAGTACATGAATGCATAGATACTTAGCTATTTTTCAAAACATTTTGTTGTAGTTGTCATTAACTTGAGTTAAAAAAGTTATCTATTTTGTTTAAAGTTATATTATAATATTTTCTCGTATTATATGATGTATAATTCTAACATCTAACTCATAAGTTTAATAACTAATTAATAAGTTTAACAAATATCTCACAAGTTTAACAACTAACTGATAAATTTAACAACTAAGTAATAAGTTTAACAACCAACTCATAAGTTTAACATCTCACTCGAAGTTTAACAACTAACACTAAATTTAACAACTAACGAATAAATTTAACAACTATCTCATATAAGGTTAACAACTAACTCATAAGTTTAACAACTAACTAACAAATTTAATAACTAACTAATAAGTTTATCAACTAATTTAACAACCAACTACTAAGTACTCCAAACTACCTCCAAAATATATTTTATCAAATATATTTAACATTTGTAATTTACACTCAGTACTCCAAACTACCTCCAAAATCACTCTTTAAACATTCAAATAAGAGTATTCATAGAGAGAACATAGTGAATTAAGCTCAGACAAGATCTCAAACATCAATTTTATTAGACTAACATTTCAATTCAAGAATAGTCTTATATACATAATCATATCACTGAACTCAACAAGAACAAAACAATCAACAAACAAACTCCATACCTCCCCATCAGAATTACCTTCTGAGAAAGAGTTCCCATTCCCATTTCCTTCATTCTGAGAAGATCCAAATGAAAACAATCTATTAAAAGGGCAAGGCACCGACATCCAAAATCTGCTCCCATTTCCATCACCATTATCATTACCTTCTACTCTATTTCTCTCACTCGAGCTTGAGCTTCCATGCCCGTTATCATTCTTCGGTCCTCTAACAGGCATTTGAAATCTACAAATAAGACAACTACTGTGAGCCTCAGCCAAAGAAAAATATACTCATCATTTGTCTGCCGCCAAAACAGATCATTTTATCCCCAAAAAATCCTCCTCAAACCCTACTTCTTTTCCTAAAATCCTAATTCCTCTCTCTAAAATTTTAAAAATCCAATTCCCATTTCTAAATTCCAACAATCACCCAAACCCCATCACTTCCTTCATCCAAAACATCAACACTCGAGCAACACAATTCTTCTAGTCAACTATAAAACCTTAAACCCAACCCTATGGACCCACATCTCCCTCCCTAGCTTCGGAACCCACAGGTTCAACCTGGCGATGTCGATGCCGTAGATCGAGGAGAGGCTTGCCGGTGTCCCAGTCTATGCGCTTGCAACGACGTCGAGGAGTTTGTGCTGATGTCGGGGGGCGAGGATGGGAAGTCGTTAGGGCTTTTTTCCTTTCAAGTGAGGGAGTATTTTGGGATTTTTTGTAAAAATACAGTATATGGTATACTTAATCGGTTTAGGGGCTGAATCACATTTCTTTCTCAATTTTAGAGGGAAAACACACATTGACTTAGCCTTGGAGCTTAATCACACTCCCTTGCTCATTTTGGGGCCTCAAAGCATTTTTTCCCTTCCTTTAAACACACATAGTCTTTTCTTTTGGACTCACTATTAATCAGTTCAAAAAAGTCAATAACCAATTTAAATCCTTGGTTTCCCAAGAAAATTTTAAAATCCTTGAATCTATATCGCAGGTCCGCAACTTTCCCTTTCTCTACAATTATTGTCATATCTAGTAATATTAAAAAAATATCCCCCTAAAAATCGAAAGACCATCCATTTTCTACCCAGACATTGCAAGGAGCTATTGTTGCACAATAATTTACAGCTTGAGAAGAGACATACCAATTTGCATACCAAATTCAGTTGCCTCTTTCTTTTTTGGGGCAGCTGCTAATCTCAACCATGTGAATAGTTGACATGGAAAGGTGAGGTGATCGATTCACTATTTATTTGAATGACAAAAAAGATCAAAATTCCAATTAGAAGAGTGTTCTCTTAAAGTCCCTACTACTGCACCAAAACTTTAAAGTTGTGGTGAGGGTTGAGGGTTGTAGTTTTATACAAGCATTATGCCTGTGCTCGCACGAATTGGTTTGGTTTCTTTGGTTTGTATATCTGAATTTTTTGTTCTCTGAGTTTCAAAATTAAAAAACTTGATCCGAAACTTTTGTTCTAATAGAGCAAATACAAAGTAAGAACATAGATAATTTTTTATATCAAAATTTGAAATTCAAACTCAAATTAGGGAGGAACACGTCTTTTTATATATATAAAGGGGGGATTTAAACCATTTCTCTTTCCATATCTACCCTTTTATGTAGTTCAATTTATTCTTCCATTCACAGAATAGCAGATCCGATTTTCTTTATTTATATCTTCAATTGATTCTCCTGTCTATTAAGAATTTTGGTTCATAACTTAATTTTACAGTCAATGTATGTTGTAACAATAGTAACCACTAATTTATTCTTCAATAGACATAAGATCTTCGCGTATAACCACTAATGTCTATCCTCTCGATTAAAATTAAAATATGAGTAAATTTCACTAAACCCCCACTAAGTTTGGGCGTTTGACAGTAAACCCCCAATACCTTTGAAACTCTCACTATTGAAACTCTCACTAAACCCCAAAAACTTTTGGCAGAAAGCTTTCAAATTAACCTTGTCAGTTAATGTGTGGTTCAATGACCAAATTACCTCCAATAAAATTTTGGAAGAAAACATCCAGTAAGTTTTTTGTTTCTTCACTTAACCCCCAATAACTTTTCATCGAAAACCCCTAATAATAATTGTTTATTGCTTTCAGGGCTCTCTATGTAACTTTTAGATTTTTCAGGAGGTTTCTAATTTTTAGATTTTAGAAGGGGTTATCTGTAAATTTTTATTTTTACGGGAAGCTATTTGTAATACTCAAATTTTTTGGCTAGTTCTTTGTATTTTTAAAAATTTCAGAGTTTTCTTCCAATTTTTAGATTTTTTGAGGCCTTTTTGTAATTTTAGATTTTTCAGGAGGTTGTTTGTAATTTTCATATTTTAAGGGATCAGTTTGTAGTTTTTGGAGTTTTCGGGGTTTATAATTTTAGAATTTTAGGGGCTTGTTTGTAATTTTAGATTTTTCAGAGGTTGTTTGTAATTTTCATATTTTAAGGGATCGGTTGTAGTTTTGGAGTTTTCGGGGTTTATAATTTTAGAATTTTAGGGGCTTGTTTGTAATTTTAGATTTTCGGGATTTATAATTTTAGAATTTTAGAGGGTTTGTTTGTAATTTTAGAATTTTAGGGGCTTGTTTGTAATTTTAGAATTTTAGAGGGTTTGTTTGTAATTTTAGAATTTTAGAGGGTTTGTTTGTAATTTTAGAATTTTAGGGGCTTGTTTGTAATTTTAGATTTTTCAGAGGTTTCTAATTTTTAGATTTTTGAGGCCTTTTGTAATTTTAGATTTTTAGAGGTTGTTTGTAATTTTATGGGTTAATCTGCAAATAAGAATGATTTGAGGGGTATATATTGGCCTTAAAGAATAATGTTAGTCAGTGTAAAATTATGAGGTAATGTCCTTAAAGGGTTAAGTGCCAAAAAAAAAAAAGAATATTTTGGTGGTTTTCTAAAATTCTGAAAGTTATTGGGAGTTTTTAAAATTTTGTGGACTTAGTGCCGCGCGACTAAACTTATTGGAGGTTTAGTGAAATTTATCTTTTAAAACATTAAGGAGAGTCATGTGGTAATTTTTTGAAATGCAAAGCTATTAGTAAACCACCTATTGTGCCATAGAAATAACCAAATGTTAATCAGAATTAACTGGCTGACACCTGTCTCAAGTAGACTACACGCCGACTCGGGCACACCGACTTCTCGAAGGCCAAGACGAAAGACGTCCCTTCTCGACCCTCTCGTAGAGCCGAGACGAAAGGCGATCGTTCTCGGACCCCTCGCTGACAGCCAGTCACCATCAAATTAAATGCACGGTCAGAGTCATGATTACATCCTCCCCGAAAGTCTTAATGACTCATCAGATCTTGTCAGCACCCTACTCCCTCTGTCACCGTCGCATTAATCACAAGAGTGACTCATTCCCCTCGTGGCCGACACCTGTAAAGTATCAGCCGAGTAAGCTGATTGCTTGGACTCAACCAAGATTACATAAATACCCTCGTCAGCTGGGTATAAATAGGCACATTGCCTACTGACCAAAGGTACGCAATTTCTGCATACTTAGAGAACTTGATCAGTCCCTTTCTCCGCTTCAGATCATTACTAACTTCATCACCGGAGGAATCATCGGAGAACCCAACTCTGGTCCTCTAACGTGTTGCACATGTGCAGGACACTCTTCCTATCGGGGGATTAGCCATCAAAGGAGATCAAAGGACCCCAACCTCTTTAAAATCAGCCCTAAATCCGACTGTTAATCATCTGTGCATCAACACCACCAATCCCTCCTTTATATATAAAAGGGAAGAGAATTAAAAATATGATAATTAGTCCGAAAAATTATGGTTATTAGATTTTTAATTATGGATAACAAAGGGAATTAAAATTATGATTATTAGATATTTTTAACTATGGATAATTATGATTTGATTAGAATTACCAAATATTTGACTATATTTATAATTTCTTAATTCGGATAGATTTAATTTGATGAGGATCCTAATTATGGAAAGAAAATAAACCCATCATATAAGAATTCTAATTTAATATTAAAATAACATATAACATGTGGCTTTGTTTTGTACGCTTAGGTGGCATTGTTTTGTGCATTTAAGAGTACCACCAATTTCTCATTATATATAAATGAGGGATTCTAACAAGTCCCTGTAGGTTGAGCGCTTTCTATGGGCCGAAACCTGAACTCACACAGCATTATCAATTTTTTAAAATCTACATTAAATTCGTGGCCGGTAGGAATTGAACCTGGCTTGCTCTGTTGCCATCTTAAAGGACCAATCAATACACCAAAACTCCGAAGTTGTTTATAGTTGTATAATCTAACATTATCAAGTGTAAGGAAACACTAGTTCACCCAAAAGCTTAAATTCATAGATAATATGGTAGCAATGCATAAGAACAAAACTTAAAACTCCTTATCGGGCCTCTGAAACCACATGGAAAGACAATAAACATAAACTTCCTCAGAAGGAAAAATAAATGGAGATAGATAAACATGTCTTAAAAGTGCATAGAGAGTGAACCCAAGACCAGTGCTCAATGTGCGAGAAAAAACCACTTCATTCAAAACTTTATTTTGATGAATTTTAGGCTGTCAATGTTATCGAGAAAATTTGGCACTTAAGACAAAGAAAGCTCCTCGAGTCTATATGGAAATCAGAAGTGAATCTCTGCCAGTCAAATTCTAAAGTTAGGCAGGTAAGTCTTTAATGTTTCCATATGCTTCATCAAGCACACATTGTCTGGACAGAATTTCACCATATTCAAATCAACAAATTGACAGGTACTTGGGCATCTTATTTCTGTTTATATTTCTCCACACTGAACTCAGAGAAACAATATTTGATCATAAAAGGGGGAAAATTCAATGTATACATTACAAAAATTCACAAGATCTATGACCGATCACTACTAGATACCTAATACAGTATGGAAATTTGGAGACCTGCGAAAATTATTAAAATTCTTGAGACAAAGGAATTCAATATTTTTTTCAAAAGATTGCAGTATCAAGTTTCATGATATCTTTTGTACACCAAACAAAACAATTCTGGGAAGTTTCAATTTTCAAATCCTAACCCAGTGAAACAAACAGTGATTTATGAAAATAGAAACATCCAACAATATGCAAATTTGTCTACTGTGAATGATTTGGAGAAACAAAGTCAATCCATGTGCTCCACGATTTCTCCAGTCTATGATATCCATGTCAACAGGTCATCTCACTATAACACTTGAAAGTAAAGGGAGAACTTGACCATTTATTCAAGTACAAAGCTCTGGCTTTAAGCATCCTTCTGTCTTCTCCTATTTATCAATAATTGGGGCTGACAGGTTTCATTATAGCTGATATACCAGGAATTTCAGAATTTATAACATCTTCCTTGCAGTTTCCTCAGAAGACTGCAGGACTTCCTAACATGTTTTAAAAGGACAAAGCACTCTGAAATTTCAGTGAAATATATAAACTTGCATACATGAGAAATACTTCTTCACCTACCAAGTGGTAACCTACTCACCTACTAATTTCAGTCTATATGGATTTGGAAATGTATTCACGTAGATGAGTAGGTAAAAAGAATCTTGCAAAATTGTGCAATTTAAAATTGCTTAAGTTGTGATTCATGATACAAAAATCAACACTAAGGTTCCTTCAGCACCATTGAAATCAGAACTAGATTGGAAAGCCTCAGTAACAAATCTCAATAAAGTCCCTCATCATAACCATTGACTTTGAACAAGTCAGTTGATGAAAATAGTATATCGTCATCCTGGCATATTCTGAAAATGCAAATTCCTACATATACCCTTGTTGAGTATACTTTTAGAACTGTTCTGTTAAAATAAACCACAAGCTTATCCATGGAAGGTCAAGGGAAGGAGTTCCTTCTGATAGGTGTTCTTCAAGTTTTATGAACAAGGCAGCAGCAATAAGAGGTATCTTACTTTTCTTTTTGATCCTTACAAGCAAGAAAAAGATTCCTTATTGGCAGACACTGCAGGAACCCCGACAGCTTAAGATGGAGAGATCAGAGCACCATCTCATGTCCAGCCTTTTCCTAGTCCTTATAGCCACAGCAGTATGTATTCATGGTGATAATCAAACAGCTCCCTTCCATGTAGGTGTGCTCCTTGACTTGGACACACTGGTAGGGAAGATGGGCTGGATAAGTATCTTGATGGCAATTGATGACTTCTATGACTTGCACAGAAACTATACTACGAGGGTGGTTCTCCATGCCAAGGATACCAACAATGACGTTGTGCAAGCTGCAGCCTCAGGTAATTAGAGTTTGTCATCAATCATAGTGCAAGAGTTTATTTATTTATTTCATCATTGCTTTGTATCCAACTTCCAAAAGAATGTGTTCAATGTGTTCATGCTCCATCAATCTTCTTGCTACTCAGTTTAACAATTAAACAAATATCCACCTTTAAGCCTGAAAAAAGTTGGACCCCCTCCCTCAACACACACACACACCCACCCACACAACCACCCACCCCAAATTTATTGCATAAATTAAAAAAAATGATCCACAGCTATGAGTGCAAAGAGGTAAGGATATTTGCAGATACATCCCCATGCCAATGAAAATTTCTAAGCATAGATGTAGATTGCCTGATTCCATTTATTTGATTAATATTTGTTCACCACTTGAATGAGATGCAGTTTTAACCACCAATTTCCCATATGTTCCTAAATCCTCCATGGACCCAATTGATCTTGTAGCATATCTGAGTTCAGGTCCATAGGAGTATCTACCGGCCTACATCCTACCACCCCAGACATGTCAACACATAACTCATAAGATTCATACCTATCCAAGGAGATGGAGATAGTTAGTGAGACATCCAGGAAATATAAAGATCATTTATACACTTATATAAGCATTTCTACAGCTACATTTTCAAGTAAGCAATATGGAGATGTACATCAAGGAATTGTTGCAAAATATCAACAATGTCAATCCATAGAAATATTTAAAATATAAAAGATACATGAACATTCAGAAGTGTCCTGCGTGTTCCTGAGAAGTGTTCAAGAAGAACTACGTATATTACATGTCAGACAAGGACGCATCTTCATGACAGTGTTTGTGCTGCATTGAAACTATGGTTCATGTTAAGGTCCAAATCCAAATTCAACTATAAATTAGGAACTTTCATTTGGAATGGTAAAGAAGATATTTAAAAATATACCTAGCTATATCGTAGGAATGAAGACAAGACAAAGAGAAGGTAATAAAGACTACAAAAACGATGGACGAATACAAATTCATACAGTTGATATAAATGACAGCCTAAATGGATGTACAAAACATCCACATAATAATGCAAAATTGCCAATTATAGACATACTAACTATATGCTATACGAATATTGTTAAAATAATTAACGTAAAATATCAAATCTCCAGTGATAATATTAATACCCAATATTGTATTCATGAATTATGGCGGCATAAACTGTTATCGTGGCTCCCAGTCTCCTTTAAACTGTCATCCTTTGTAAAGATTGATTTCTTGATACATTCTTGACATGCAGCTATTGATTTGTTGGAGAACTCAAAAGTGAAAGCCATTATAGGTCCTCAGAAATCATCACAGGCCGTCTTCCTATCTGAGCTTGCTGACAAGTCTCAGGTCCCCCTCCTCTCCTTCTCAGCAACAAGCCCCTCCCTCTCGTCCATACATACACCTTACTTGATATGCACAATGCTTAATGACTCCTCCCAGGTGAATGGACCTCTTTTGTCCATCATTGAGGCCTTTGGGTGGAAGGAAGTGGTCCCTATTTATGAAGACACCGAATATGGGAGGGGAATTATGCCTTACCTTATTGACACATTTCAAGGGATGGGCACGTCTATAGCATACCGCAGTGTGATCTCGCCTTTGCTCACTGATGATCAGATCATGGAAGAGCTCTACAAATTGATGACAATGGAGGCACGAGTATTTGTCGTGCACATGACACCCCCTATAGGGGCTCGTTTCTTTGCAAAGGCAGAAGAGGTTGGAATGATGAGCAAAGGGTATGCATGGATAATAACCAGCGGGCTCTCAAATATTGTGGACTCACTTGATCAATCAGTCATCGAATCAATGCAAGGTTCTCTGGGTATGAAGCTATATGTTCCAAAATCAAAGGAACGTAATGAATTTTCTGCCCGGTGGAAGAAAAGATTCCAACAGGAGAACCCACTGGATCAACCTGCTGAACCAAGCATCTTCGAGTTCTGGGCATACGATACGGCTTGGGCATTAGCAATTGCAGCAGAGAAGGTCGGAATTGAAAAAACTCACCTTCAAAAGTCACTGAGTAATAGTAACTCCACGAGCCTGGACACATTAGGTTCTTCGACAAATGGTCCGAAACTTCTTGAAGCAATCTTGAATTGCAGATTTAGAGGACTCAGTGGTCAATTCCATCTCCTAGGCAGGGAATCACAATCTTCTACATTCAAAATAATCAATATCGTTGGGAAAGGAGAGAGACAACTTGGATTCTGGACCCCAAAATATGGGATATCGAGAAAGCTGAACCCAAGTATAAAGGAGACTTACTCAACTGCAATCAACAATCTGAATCCCATAATCTGGCCAGGGGAGACCAGTATAGTGCCAAAGGGTTGGCAAACTCCAGTTAGTGGGAAGAAGCTAAGGATCGGTGTTCCTATAAAAGATGATTTCCAGGAATTCGTGAAGGTGGAAAAGGATCCTATCACCAATGCAATAACAGTGACTGGATTCAGCATAGATGTCTTTGAGGCTGTAGTACAATCTTTGCCTTACGCCATCTCTTATGATTATATTCCATTTGCAGATATACAAGGGAAGAGTGCTGGAAGTTATGATGATCTTGTGTACCAAGTTCATCTACAGGTGAATAAAAATGAAGGAATGAAAAAAATTTATCCACTATCTACTATATGTTTTAACTTGCATATAAAAATGTCCAAATGTTTTATTGGCTTAGTCAGTTCTTAGGAAAGTACCAACAAACCTTGAAGACGATCATATTCATAGATACCAATTTATCGTACATCTCTAGATCAGTTAGATATTTTTGACGATAGAAAATGAATTGCCTTAAACATCCTAAACATTTCTCATCTTTCATTTTTCATTTTAAGATCCTTGACACATAAACTATTAGAATAGTATCTTTCAAGTCCCTTAAACCAGTTGCAGAATATTCCATGAATCTTAATCATGTTTTCAGGTATTTTGATAGTTTTAAAGATTTATTCCCTAGGTTTTGGAGAAGCATTTCACATAATTATCAAATAAAGTGATATTTCCTTCCCATTTTCTTGGATTAGTTGATGACACATATTGAGTATGTACCAAACAAGTCACGATTTTGCAGAATTATGATGCTGTGGTAGGTGATGTGGCCATCATCGCGAACAGATCTATTTATGTGGATTTCACACTTCCCTACACTGAGACAGGGGTAGCAATGCTTGTATCGGTCAAAGAAAATGTAAACAAGTGCACTTGGATATTTTTGAAGCCATTGACGAGGGACCTTTGGTTGGCTAGCTTCGCCTTCTTTCTTTTCACAGGATTTGTCGTATGGGTGATGGAACATCGAATCAACAATGAATTCAGGGGTCCATTTTCTCAACAGATTGGAACTGTCCTGTATTTCGCCTTCTCAATGCTTGTCTTTGCCCACAGTTGAGTAGAAATATGCTCTATTAATGAATTTACAGTAAGATACGAATTAATTTCACAAGAATATAAAGTGTCACTTGAGTGTTTTTGCCAAAACAATACAACAAACTAATAAGGGAAGCAGCTACTACACATAATAGTTACCACTTGTTTTAGTTGCCAGTAACATTTAGTAGCAATATATGGACAAACAATAAACTGAAAAAACTTAATATTGTTATTATATCATCTTCACTTTCATGCAACTGGTTTATCTCCCAAGTAAACATTAAGTAGAAAAACCTTTACATGGCATTAGCTCTTGTCCATAAATTATGTATTCATACTTCATAGCTCACTATTTTTCCTTATTGCTATAAGTTACTACCACCATAATTACAGCAGTAAGAAAGCCTTTATACTTGGGATTCAGATTGTTGATTGCGGTTGAGTAAATCTCCTTTATCTCCAAAGTTTTTCAGATCAGCTAATGTCAGAAGCTACTATAACTTTATATTCAGAAAAATATGCATACAATGAAAATACTTATCCACATCAAACAACAATGCTAGTTAATAATAAATTCTAGTATATATTAACTAATATCAGTAAACTAAAAGTAACTTAAATATTCTTATGCTACAATAGTAACTCTCAACATCTATCATTTGATTTATATTTAATATTTCTACGTTTTGAAGCTTAAACAGCAGATTCAAGCATTAGCTCAATCCAATCTAAAACAATCTAAAATAAGGGAAAAAACTGCTTGAGTCTAAGCTAGAGCCAACAATCAACCAAGTGCAGATCCAAAGAGGAGCAGCATAAGAAGTCCATATAGTACCGGAATAGAACTTGTGATATAGAACCTCGCAAACAAGTAGTAACAAAGTATAACTTATTCAATTGGGATGTCAATTACAGATTAGATTTCACTTTATTCATTTGAGGAGAGCCACAGTATGTTGATGGCATAAAAAGGTACTAACTCTGACTTCTTGTCAATTTCTAACATTTCTACCAATCTACAATCATGCTTGCAGGGGAAAAGATCGAGAATGTTTTGTCCAGGCTAGTAGTGATCATATGGTTATTTGCAGTGCTTATACTGACATCAAGTTATACTGCTAACTTGAGCTCAATGCTAACAGTACAACAACAGCAGCCAATGGTAACTGATGTAAACCAACTCAAAATGAGTGGATACTATGTTGGATACCAAAAGGGAACCTTTGAGGAAGGATTGCTTAAGCAACGCCAATTTGATGAGAGAAAAATGAGGTCTTATAATAATCCTGATGAATACGCTGAGGCACTCTCTAAAGGAAGCAAAAAAGGAGGGGTTGCTGCAATTTTCCATGGAATCCCATATATCAAGCTGTTCCTTGCAAAACATTGTACCGGCTACACAATGGTTGGGCCAGTGTACAAGGCAGGAGGAATGGGATTTGTAAGCTTCATTCTTCATCTTTCTTCATGACTAAGGCGTGCTTAATATTTCACAAAGCAGAACATCCTTCTATCTTCAAACCCATGGCATGCTTCATTTTTCACAAAGCTTAAAACAATAACACACTGATAAAATTCTTATAGTTCAGTCGTTCACTTGCTAGAACTTAGGACATTTATAAAAAATATGACTATCTTTGGACACTTCCTATATAACAATAAGATATTCATTATTAATAGTTTCTGCAAAGTAACTATAAATTATGACAACAGATATCTTTGTTTTCTTATTTTATTTTATTTTATTTTTACTACCAAAACTAACTGACCCATGGCAGGGGAGTTTCTATTCTGTGTAAACTTCCTATATTTGTGATGTATCCCTAACCCCTCACCTAAATGTTATTACCTTCATTTATTTTCAATAATGAATGCTCTCGAGATATAAAATTTCCAAGGTTACAGAAAGCGCTAGGCAGCCTAGGCGCCGGGTCCGAAGGCTAGGGCCAAAGCGTCTGGGCAAGGCCTATACGGTTTTTTTACATTTTTATCTGTTAGTCACAATAATTGATAATAAATGACAATGTTATAGAAAGCGCTAGGCGCCAATAGGCGCAGGGATTGGTGCCTAGCACCTAGGCACTTAGGTAGATTTCTTTCTTTTGTTTAAGTGGTGGTGGAGGAGGTTTTCTAAAAGTCGGAGGGGTTGGAGAAAGTGCTTATAGTTAGTGGAGGAGTTTGGAGGAGGTTGGAGGACGTGGAGGCTACAGGAGGAAATCACGATTTCACGTACAAGACCTAAGCGGTGTAGTCCGCGTAAGCGGTCCAAGCTCCCCTAGGAGCTCCCAAGACCTAGGCGGACGGCCTAGACGGGCTAGGCATCTGCTTTTAAAACATTGAAAGTTTCTCAAATTTAAAATGTTTCCCTCTCAATATCATCACTATCACCATCATCATCCTCACCACCACCAACACTATTATCTAAGCCTTTTCCTATCAAACTGCGGTTAGCTACAAGAGAGAAGGCTTTATGAAAGCATTGACTACTAGTTGTTGAATCTGCTAAATTCCTTGCCAAGAAAATTATGGAAAGCTAGTGGCTTGTCATAAAATCCTGGAAGCCCGCTAGGTGCCAACTTTACTAGTCATACATATTAAGTTGGTGCACTCGGTGAGAAGATGATTATTTTATTTTCTTTTCTTTTCTTTTTGTAGGATACTTATATCAAATAAGAAATAAAGTAAACCGCAACATGCATAAGCTTTTCTTTAAGAATGAAGTTCATATGCACATATAACTCATGGCACACTCTAGACAAGTTTCAATACCATTCAAGGTAAGGCTCTAGCTTTGCCAACTTTCATTTCTTGCGAAATATATGTGCAAATTAGTAAACTTCTCTCAATTCCACAGGTATTTCCTAAAGGATCTCCTCTAGTCCCTGACATCTCAAGAGGGATCCTAAATGTCACAGAGGGAGATATCATGGTTGAGATTGAGAAAAAGTGGTTTGGTGAGCAAGTGTGTCTAAATGAAGGAAACACTGTCAGCTCTAATAACCTCACGTTTCATAGCTTCTCAGGACTATTTCTTATCACTGGGACAGCTTCAACCAGTGTCCTCTTTATATTCTTGGCACAGTTTTTCTACAAGAACTGGAACGAACTGAAAATAGTTGGTCAGAACAAGTCTATTTGGCAGACACTGAATGCATCTTTCAAATTCTACAACAAGAAAGATGTAAGTCCTGAGAACAGCACAGTCAAAGTAAATGGCAAGGAAGGTGCCAGCATTACATTCTCAGAGGCGTCGATAACATAAATGACAAGTCAAGCTTTTCCTACTCCCCAGATGTAAACTCTTCCTTCCAAGAAGAAATACTCTCTACAGAATTGGTAATTTCACCAACACAAGAACAGTCGGTGGAGATGACTAGGTAAGGTAGAGACCAGTCCACATTTGTAACCTCAGAACCAGCTAAGTTTTTATATTACTCATCTCAAACGCCTCAGCTACTAATTCTTCTCTTAAATGAAAGTCTCAAAAATAATTTTAAGAAGTATTGTAACTGTTGACATGCACGTGAATAAGAATTCATGAACTATAACTATGATAGCAACTGTTGGGTTGCTATGGTTGGATATTTCTATGTCAGTCTAACTGGTTGTTGTCTTAGCTTCTCTTATGTATATCGAATTGATTTAACAATTCCTTCCCTGCATAAAATTTACAAAAGTTTGAAGCTATCTTTGTTTCTTTCAGTTTCATAATTTCAGTATGGACTTTCTTTGAAGTAGTTATATCCTTGAAGTCTTTCCTAAGTGATAAGATTAGTCTGCCAAGCTTATACAAAGGGAGTCACTTTACTTTCTTGATCATCTATTTCTTCAATTAAATTTATTATCTTTTTATTTTAAGAAAAAGAATCCAGAAAATTTGTTGACATTTCTAAGTTAATTATGAAGTTCATATGCACATATAACTCATGGCACACTCTAGACAAGTTTCAATACCATTCAAGGTAAGGCTCTAGCTTTGCCAACTTTCATTTCTTCTTGAAATATATGTGCAAATTAGTAAACTTCTCTCAATTCCACAGGTATTTCCTAAAGGATCTCCTCTAGTCCCTGACATCTCAAGAGGGATCCTAAATGTCACAGAGGGAGATATCATGGTTGAGATTGAGAAAAAGTGGTTTGGTGAGCAAGTGTGTCTAAATGAAGGAAACACTGTCAGCTCTAATAACCTCACGTTTCATAGCTTCTCAGGACTATTTCTTATCACTGGGACAGCTTCAACCAGTGTCCTCTTTATATTCTTGGCACAGTTTTTCTACAAGAACTGGAACGAACTGAAAATAGTTGGTCAGAACAAGTCTATTTGGCAGACACTGAATGCATCTTTCAAATTCTACAACAAGAAAGATGTAAGTCCTGAGAACAGCACAGTCAAAGTAAATGGCAAGGAAGGTGCCAGCATTACATTCTCAGAGAGCGTCGATAACATAAATGACAAGTCAAGCTTTTCCTACTCCCCAGATGTAAACTCTTCCTTCCAAGAAGAAATACTCTCTACAGAATTGGTAATTTCACCAACACAAGAACAGTCGGTGGAGATGACTAGGTAAGGTAGAGACCAGTCCACATTTGTAACCTCAGAACCAGCTAAGTTTTTATATTACTCATCTCAAACGCCTCAGCTACTAATTCTTCTCTTAAATGAAAGTCTCAAAAATAATTTTAAGAAGTATTGTAACTGTTGACATGCACGTGAATAAGAATTCATGAACTATAACTATGATAGCAACTGTTGGGTTGCTATGGTTGGATATTTCTATGTCAGTCTAACTGGTTGTTGTCTTAGCTTCTCTTATGTATATCGAATTGATTTAACAATTCCTTCCCTGCATAAAATTTACAAAAGTTTGAAGCTATCTTTGTTTCTTTCAGTTTCATAATTTCAGTATGGACTTTCTTTGAAGTAGTTATATCCTTGAAGTCTTTCCTAAGTGATAAGATTAGTCTGCCAAGCTTATACAAAGGGAGTCACTTTACTTTCTTGATCATCTATTTCTTCAATTAAATTTATTATCTTTTTTATTTTAAGAAAAAGAATCCAGAAAATTTGTTGACATTTCTAAGTTAATTATGAATTTTACGTTCTAAATCAGTATGACAATAATCAAATGAGCTGTCCTAGCAATGCTCGCTCATCCCATGGGTCATGAGCATTAAGAATTGAATAGGTTAATCATACATCGAAATCCTAAACATTCATAATGGTGTTGAAGACGACATGGTAAACTTCTGGGGCCATAAATCTGGAGACTGGAGACATATTTGGTTTGGGAAGTTGCATTGACAATTACTTGGACAAAAGTTTAGGGAACAGAAGGGAACTTCTCTTGCACAGTAGAAGCTCGTCAAACACAGAGAGAACCAAAATAAATCTCTTCCATTTTTCATATGGTTCCACCACTCCCTTTGGCATCACCTACTAATTTGAGAATTTGATTTGAAAACCATATTCTCAACCTGGGCAATATGGTGTCCCTAATTTGAAAGCCACATGTTAATTGGACAGCTCAAATTTAGGTCTTCCCGTGCACCACACATACTATTTATGTGACAATGCACGTTGATAATACTTGAGAGCACAAGTTTAGTGCTTGATTTCAAAACAGAACTTCACATAATTATCAAATGAAATATTGCTCAAAAGTATAGATCCGTGTCTTAGTAAATACCAAAATATATTAACGCATGCCAACACAAAAAATAGCAATTACAGCAACAAACAAAGCCCATTCAAATAACAGATGATTTCACTACAAAATATCCTATGGAACCCTCTATAGATGAAAATAGAAATCTCAATAACCTATCAATAATTGGGTAATGACTATCAACCCTTAAAAAAATGTTGGATTATCATGCATAAACCCAGCCAGCAAACTGAACAAAGCTTTAGTTTATGAAATCAAAACAGAAGATTCTAACCCTTGATAACTATGAGCATAATACTTTTATAATTCTGACGCATACCAGTTTGTCTTCAAGCAGCATGTGGTCGACTAACTTCTGATAAACCCCTGAAACCGTTTTTTATTCCGAAAGAGACCCTAAAACGAAGAACAAAGATAAATGCGAGCACAATCACATACCATTATATAAATTAGTCTTTTTCATGATTATGGAGAACAAAGAAGCTACTTATAGAAAATACTCACCAAGAGAGGGCAAATGTAATTTGGACATCACAAAAATTGGATCGCAACAGAATTTTTGGGGGCACAGCTGGATTTGTAATCTGACTCCCATCAAGCAGGGAATTTTAATTGAAAGAAAAATGTGGCAAAATAGAGGCAAAAACGTAAACCCTAAAAAGATTATTAAGAGTTGAAAGCACGGAGCTTTACCTTTTGAACTCGGCTGGAATATAGAGGCATAAACCCGGACCAGAGAGCACGCAATGCGCACGTGACAAAACAATGTGCATGTAGCTCAAGGTTTTGCTCAACCAACATCACTGTTAATATAGTGGAAGTTAATATCAGGGTTAATTTCACAGAACCCCCTTAACCTTTGGGGGGTGTTGCACATAACCTCCCTGAACTTTGTTTCTCATATAAATCCCCGACTTTGGGTGTCTCACAAAACCCCCTTAAACTCTTAAACTTTTCTCACCAGACCCCACTACATGTAGTTTGGAAATAACTAAAATTTCCTTGAGAGAACAAGTTCCAAATTTTGTCATTTACTAGCATCATACTCTCCTATATAAAATTTGAATTTTTTTCTCAATAAAATTTGAGTTATTCGCAAATTGCATGCAAGGGGTTCTAGTGAGAAAAGTTCAAAGTTCACGGGGGTTTTGTGAGACACCCTAAGGGGGTTATGTGAGCTAAACAAAGTTCCAGGGTTTATGTTCAACACCTCCCAAAGATTTTTTTTTTTGGGTGGGTGGCGTGGGTGGGGGAGGAGGAGGGGGTGTTCTTGTGAAATTAACCCTTAATATCATTCTGACATAACTAGCAAGCCCAGTATGTAAGTTTCATGATAATCCTCCATAATATGTTCACTAATGGAAGCGCTTGTGCTCCCTCATCTTTATTATTATTATTTTGTTATTTCTGTTTGGAAATATTATAATTTTGTAAACCTTGATTCGGTGCAGTAAATATGACCAGCATACGTTAATTTATTTTGAGATGTCATCTCTTTCAAATTATCAACAATAAATTCATAATTTTTTAGATGGAACTGGAATTTTTGTTATCATTATCTATAATTTTACTCTAGGACATATTATGAATGCACACGCATACTGTTTATAAAGCTCAAATTCTGATTATTAATACAGTATCTACATGAACAAATACCTTTTATCGAGCTCTAATTCTGCTAAATAATTAGTAGATACATGCAATGGATATAGTCCATGCAACGTCTAAAATTTCAAAAGCTGAAGAAGAAAAAGAACTTTAAAGATCTGGAAAACTACAGATAGACATGTCTTAATCTTCAGTAATTCGTATTATGTGAAATTTTGGGCAATGCGTGCTCATACACAGATAAGTGTACATGATTTATACAATGAATCTAGGAGTGCATGAGTGCCAATCAAATGATAATCTCTGTCCCCCATGAATCATTTCTATCATATCTATACACATATAAGCAAAAACGGATCCTAGTAATTACTAAGGAGAGCCTGAATTTCTCTCAGGTAACATCTCAGCAAACGAAGGCGGATCAGGATTCTGACTGCTTATCCCTCTACCAGGAGTCCCTGGAGCATCATCATCATCATCATCCATAACCGTTCCTTCTCCTTCATCAGTCTCAAAGCCCTCTTGATCTCCAGGATTTAAGTTGCTTAATGGGCTTTGAGGCGCACTCATAGTACAGGGTGTAAGCATAATATCACCCACTGAAGCACGCCTCTCCACAGCTTCATCCTTCTTCCTCACACTCGAAGGATCCCTCTGATCATAGACTTTCGCCAATGATGTGAGCTTTCCGTGTACAGAGCTCTCAGTTAACAAGTCTTTGTTCTCGTAGAGGAAACAGGCTAAGTACAGAATTAGTGCAGAGAGAGAAGCAATTCCGGTAATGAGGAATAAGCCCCAGAAACTACTGAACCTCAGGCTGCATGAAGTTGTGCTGTCTTCTTGGTCAGAGCAGGTTCCATTAACGTAGAGTTCTTTCTCGAATTTAGTCATGTTTTCTCCTTCCATTACTTTTAGGACAGCCCTTGAAATATCAGGAACCAAGGGTGAACCTTTGGGGAAAGCCTGGGGAAAGAGAGGGCAGTGTTAGAAGAATGTCTAAAGCTTCTCAAAGCCATAAGAACTTGGCTTATATGCTTTAAATGAAAAGGAAAAGAAAATTGATTTAACACTAGATACAGTGATTTGAAAAGGAAAACCTAGCGCCAACATTTTCTTAGTCCTTTTTCTTTTGCCATTTTCATTTAGAAGTCCTTCAACTCTCTCTCTCTCTCTCTCTTTCTCTCTTCACCCTATCCCTTCTATTACTCACATTACAATGGTTAAACTCACAAGTTTGACTAAAAAATCCAAGTTTCTTTGGGGAAATTGTACCTAGATATCCAAACACACAGTTAGCATGGCAATTTCAAGGATTTCTAACCAAGAAAAACAAGCTCAGTCCCATAGAATTGAGCCAAGAATAAATCCAACTTAACTATTTTGGAGAAAGCCTTGAAACCTTATTTGATGTGGTTCAAGAATAAAGATGACGTACATGAAGTGCCACAGGCCAAAACATAATATAGTCATAATCAATTCAGCTTTAACCAGCATTTCAAATATTATGATTTTAGAGTTTTCCTGAACTGTTTCAAACATTTACACAAGCAATAATCAGTTTTCTGCACAAAATCCAACACCCATGCCCAAACTACTATAATTATTCACACATTTAAAAGCAAATATAAAAACAAGGATGGGTTTCAACATCAACCACGAAAAACTGCTTGATCCTTATATGTAAAAAACTTGTTAAACGTACACATGTTAGATTATATATATGCATAAAAGAATCAGGAGAGGACTTACAAAGCCAAATCCATCAGTCTTGTACGTAGGCCCAGTCATGGTATACTTGCCACAATACTTAGAGAGGAACACTCTGAGATAAGGTATTTCATCAAAAATAGCTGCAACAGTTCCATTCGACATGGCCTCGTTATAATCCTCAGGTGAATTGTAGGGTATAATCTTAGACTCGTGGAAATTTAACTGCTTCAAGAGGCCGGGCATGAAAGAGTCATCCAGGTAGCCAACAGAGTCCCCATTTTTTAAAAGCTCATTTATGTCAGCGACAGTTGGCTGAAGTTGTTCCACAGTAAGCTTTGAGGTTAAGCTAGCAGTGTAGCTAGACTGCAACACAAGCACGACGAACACCCATATTATCACCACAATCCTAGCCAGGTTTCCCAATACCTTCTCCCTATGAGCAAAGACAAGAGTAGAGAAAGCAAAGTAGAAGATTGTGCCGAGTTGATTAGAGATTGTGCCTCTGAATTCATCATTGATCCGATGTTCAAGAAACCACACCACGAATCCTGTAAAGATAAAGAAGGCTGCACTTGCCAACCAAAGATCAGTGGATAATGGCTCCAAAAAGGTCCATGCACCTTTGTGGCGCTTGTCTTTGATTGGGACCAGCATGGACACCCCAGACTCGGTGTATGGCAAGGTAAAATCCACATATAGAGAACGATCGGCTATGATTGTTATATCGCCAACCACGGCATCAAATTTCTGCAAAAAGAAAATCAAATAAAATAAAATTCTCCAAAGCAACAACATATAATATATGCAATAAATTCAACCATATATACAAGAAAAAGTTAGAGAATCGAAAATCACAGGTAGCACTATCATTACATATGGATGAATAGGCACTTCATTTTCATTTGCTTTTGTTCAACAGCAGTGATGCAGGTAGTTATCTCTTTTATGGAAAGAAAAAAAAAGGCGTCAGTTCATGTGCTCTATTGTTAACAGTCGGATTATGTACCAAGACAGCAAATAGAATGTTTAAAATAGTCATGTATCTTCAATTTGAAGAGAATTGTAGAACATGCACAAAAACATGCACAAGACAGTTTTCAGGTTCAGTAGTCGACTACTAGGCATTGTAGTCGACTAATCTGATGTATTAGTCGACTAATCGTATTGTAGTCGACTAATCTGGCAGATTCGAATCTGGGTTTGGTTTTAAACCGGTTCGTTTAGAGTTTATATATAACCCTAAACCTGATTATTTGAAAGTTTTAAGCACGTTTTGGAGCAGCCTTTGAGAGGGTTTTGTGCATCTTTGGAGAGGAGATCTTTTGAGGGATTGAGAGGTTTGTTTTTAGGGTTTCTTTGTGAGAACTTGTAATCCTAATTTGTATTCTCTCTTTCTATTAGTGAAAATCCCCTCCTTACCCGTGGGCGTAGGCAACTTGCCGAACCACGTAAATCTCGTATCTTTACTCTTTTATTGTGTTTTGGCTTTCGTTTGTGGTGGTTTCTCTCGGCGGTTCAGCGGTCCGCTACCAACAATTGGTATCGAGCTATTGTTGATTGAAAGTGGTGTAATTTCTAATTTGAGGGGTGTTGGTGATTCACGAGAAAGCGGATTCACGAAGACAAACGAGAGGATGGCGTCAACCAATGAATCGGTCAAAGTGGAAAAATTCGAGATTGAAAAGTTCAATGGGAAGAACGACTTTTCCTATTGGAGGATGAGATGAAAAACTTTCTAATTTCGCAAAAATTGCACAAGGCTTTGGATGGAAAGGAGAAGAAGAACAAGGATATGTCGGTGAGGATTGGGAGGAGTTGGATCTCGAAGCACAGGCCGATTATCCTATGCCTTGAGAGGGATGTAGCTTTCTTGGTAGATGGAGAGGAAGCGGTACAGCGTGTGGAAGAAGTTAGAGGGTTCCTTCATGACGAAGAGTCTAACTAACCGGATCTACATAAAAATAGCTGCAACAGTTCCATTCGACATGGCCTCGTTATAATCCTCAGGTGAATTGTAGGGTATAATCTTAGACTCGTGGAAATTTAACTGCTTCAAGAGGCGGGCATGAAAGAGTCATCCAGGTAGCCAACAGAGTCCCCATTTTTAAAAGCTCATTTATGTCAGCGACAGTTGGCTGAAGTTGTTCCACAGTAAGCTTTGAGGTTAAGCTAGCAGTGTAGCTAGACTGCAACACAAGCACGACGAACACCCATATTATCACCACAATCCTAGCCAGGTTTCCCAATACCTTCTCCCTATGAGCAAAGACAAGAGTAGAAAGCAAAGTAGAAGATTGTGCCGAGTTGATTAGAGATTGTGCCTCTGAATTCATCATTGATCCGATGTTCAAGAAACCACACCACGAATCCTGTAAAGATAAAGAAGGCTGCACTTGCCAACCAAAGATCAGTGGATAATGGCTCCAAAAGGTCCATGCACCTTTGTGGCTTGTCTTTGATTGGGACCAGCATGGACACCCCAGACTCGGTGTATGGCAAGGTAAAATCCACATATAGAGAACGATCGGCTATGATTGTTATATCGCCAACCACGGCATCAAATTTCTGCAAAAAGAAAATCAAATAAAATAAAATTCTCCAAAGCAACAACATATAATATATGCAATAAATTCAACCATATATACAAGAAAAAGTTAGAGAATCGAAAATCACAGGTAGCACTATCATTACATATGGATGAATAGGCACTTCATTTTCATTTGCTTTTGTTCAACAGCAGTGATGCAGGTAGTTATCTCTTTTATGGAAAGAAAAAAAAAGGCGTCAGTTCATGTGCTCTATTGTTAACAGTCGGATTATGTACCAAGACAGCAAATAGAATGTTTAAAATAGTCATGTATCTTCAATTTGAAGAGAATTGTAGAACATGCACAAAACATGCACAAGGCAGTTTTGAGTTGATGGTCGACTACTAGGCATTGTAGTCGACTAATCGTATTGTAGTCGACTAATCGTATTGTAGTCGACTAATCGTATTGTAGTCGACTAATCGTATTGTAGTCGACTAATCGTATTGTAGTCGACTAATCGTATTGTAGTCGACTAATCTGGCGATTCGAATCACGGGTTTGGTTTTAAACCGGTTCGTTTAGAGTTTATATATAACCCTAAACGATTATTTGAAAGTTTTAAGCACGTTTTGGAGCGACCTTTGAGAGGTTTTGTGCATCTTTGGAGAGGAGATCTTTTGAGGGATTGAGAGGTTTGTTTTAGGGTTTCTTTGTGAGAACTTGTAATCCTAATTTGTATTCTCTCTTTCTATTAGTGAAAATCCCCCTCCTTACCCGTGGGCGTAGGCAACTTGCGAACCACGTAAATCTCGTATCTTTACTCTTTTATTGTGTTTTGGCTTTCGTTTGTGGTGGTTTCTCTCGACGGTTCATGGTCCGCTACCAACAATTGGTATCGAGCTATTGTTGATTGAAAGTGGTGTAATTTCTAATTTGAGGGGTGTTGGTGATTCACGAGAAGCGGATTCACGAAGACAAACAGAGGATGGCGTCAACCAAAATCATCAAAGTGGAAAAATTCGAGATTGAAAAGTTCAATGGGAAGAACGACTTTTCCTATTGGAGGATCGAGATGAAAAACTTTCTAATTTCGCAAAAATTGCACAAGGCTTTGGATGGAAAGGAGAAGAAGAACAAGGATATGTCCGGTGAGGATTGGGAGGAGTTGGATCTCGAAGCACGGCCGATTATCCTATGCCTTGAGAGGGATGTAGCTTTCTTGGTAGATGGAGAGAAGCGGTAGCGGGCGTGTGGAAGAAGTTAGAGGGTTCCTTCATGGCGAAGAGTCTAACTAACGGATCTACATAAAATCCAGTTGTATACTTGCAAGATGGAGGAGGGCTCATCAATCCGGGAACACATCAACAAGTTTGATAGGATCATATCATTTGAAAGACATAGATGTTAAAGTAGGAGACGAGGATCAGCGCTTCTACTACTTCTCTAGAAGTCTTATGAGAACTGGTGCAAACACCGATGCTTGTGGGAGAAAATTTGAAGATGGATGAGACTAGAACGTCAATTCTAGCGGACGATCTTGGGAAGATTGCAACTAGTGACATGGCCATCGGTGATAGCAAGGAACAAGCGAGGATTGTTTGCAAGAGGAAGGAGCAATGAGCGAGGAAAAGGCAAGGGAGGAAAGTCTAGATCTAAATCAAGACCTCTTGCGGAAAAGGATGTTTCAAGTCGCGGTGAAGTGGGCATTTTAAAGTCGACCGTCCAAATAAGAGAGTAGGTGGAAAGAAGAACAACAACAAGACCGAGAGGAGAGAGGGCAAGGAAGAAGCGAGCTACGTTTGAGAGGAAGGGGCGATAAGGAGTGCTATGTCGTCCGCGGGTGGCGAGGATATCTCGGGAAGTGGATACTTGATTACGGTTGCTCTTACCATATGTGTCCAAATAGGAAGTGGTTTACTACCTACGAGAGGCATTGATGGTGGAACGTATTGATGGGGAATAACCATGCTTGTAAAGCAGTGGGGCTAGGTAATATCAAAATCAAGATGCATGATGGAGTGGTTCGAACCTTGACGGATGTGAGGCATGTTCCCGACTTGCGGAAGAATCTTATCTCGGTTGGTGCTTTGGACTCGGTGGTTGCGGATTGTGACGAAAACGGAGTGAAGAAGGTTGTTCGTGGTTGTAGGCATCAAAATTGTGAAGAACCTCAAATATGAATAAATCATGAGAAGATCGAAGGACAACGTCGTCGAAATCTCAAAAAAAGTCAACACATGGGGATATTGTGTCTCGCTACGGTCGCGAGACACTTGTTTGTGTCTCGCCACGAAGCGAGACACCTTGATGTGTCTCGCCGTTACGATGATTGTGTGCCTCGCGACGAAGCGAGACACCTTGATGTGTCTCGCTATGAAGGCACACTTGTGTCATGGCGAACACCCATCTGAAGCGAGCTCTTGAAGGGTCTAAATCAATGCCGATGGGGCCCACTTGACTTTATCAACGTAGAGAGACGCTCGATACTTTGATGGGCGGTTACATCGCCGAAAATACCACTAGGCGTGATTTTAGGGCATTTAATCGCGCCTTAAAAGCGTGAAAACCGCTACGCATACCGAAGGGATTTACACCGCCGCCGCTAGCGAAGGAGCATCGCCCGGGCCAGCGCAGCTTTACACCGCCGCCGAAGCAGGCGTTTTAGCTGAGGCAACCGAGCCGCCGCTAATCGCAAATATGGAACACCTGTGACCTTTATGTTTCTTCAAAGGGCACGTTTCCCAAAGGCTATAAATACCTTCCTACATCCACTTGGGCAGGAGGTCGGCCATCAAAAAGGGGCAATCAGAGATCCAAGCTTCCGGAGTTCAAGAACACGATCCACACGGAGATTCCTCGAGTTTAAGCTTTGCCTTAATTCTTGAGAAGAGTAGATATCTTACCTTGCTAAGATATTTGCTGAAGTTCTTGTTTCCTTTGCGAAGCATCAACTAAACCCGTCGATTCGACGATCGGCGCTCGGTGGTCCACGGATTCTGCGTCCGGCATAGGCAAAGTCCCACAAAAGCGGAGATCTACACTTGTAGCGTCTTTTGTTGAGTTTGTGAGAGTTGTTTAATTTCCTTGTAATCGAGAGTAAAGTGTAATTTTCTCAAGTTTTACAAATGGAACCAACTTTCACCCAAACACGATGGCGACCATGATGGGAGCCAGCGGTCTCGAGCCGAGATCGTTGTGTCGCAATTTCTGCAAATGATCGTGCCGACCTCATGGTTGATGGACTGGATTATTTCTTCGATCAAGCCAAATTCGAAGAATATCTTTCCTCTTCCTCATCAAAGTCCTCCTCATCCCGCAAACATCGGAGGATCTCATCCCCTAAGAGGGAGGTTCGTTCTGTTGTGATGCGCAACGATTTTTGTTCGCTTGCGACAGAGGCGATTTCCCCTCTCAACAAGATCTCAACTGATATGACGAAGAGAGCTCGCCAAAGACGACGTCAAAAGATGGCTCGTCAATTAGCCAAGGCCCTGGAGTCGACGGATGGAGTTCACTATCAGACGAACTCACATGATCAAAGGCGTCAACAAACTACAGCGCTTCAACCCGTCAGCACTCCTGCCAAGGAAGAATGGATTCTTGTCAAAAGGACCCGATTGACAAGGAAGGAGCGCTAAAATGCCGCGGCACGCTTTGCTCGAGCACATGCTGTTGTTCGCAAGGCGCAAGAGTCAAAATCAACCCAGCAATCGGCTCAAAATCGCCAAGCATGGATCCCGAAGTCGACATCAAAATCGGCTCAAGAATCTGCCTCGCCAACAACATTCACCGAGATAAACCGCCTACCGGAGACAAGCCCGAAGCCGCCTCGCCAACAAATGGTAGGTGTAAACCGCCTCGCCAACAGATACCAATCGCCACAACAAATGAGGCAGTCTTCCATGCCTTAGCAGAAAATGGGCTTTTCCGCCCCTTTCTTCCACTTCTCCGGTTGAGGTATCAACCGTTGAGTCTGGAAATCTGCCAACTTCAGTGTTTAATCGCCTTGGTCCACAGCTCGGAAATAAAGGCAAGGTACCAATAAAGAAACGGTTGAGTTACCCAGTCCGGAAGAGTCCTGAACAAGCTAAAATATCTCAGGTCTCTAGAATTCCAATTGCATCTCGTTTGAGCATCCCACAAGGGGTCCACGAGTCTGCTGAGAAGAATAAGTTGAGGCAAGTGACTCGCAAAATCACGAGAGATGACCAGACCCTCGTGATTCATCTGAAGCAACCGGATAGCCGAAGCCAGCGGCGGAAGTTGTCTCTCAAGTCAAAGAGTCGACGTCCCCAAAAGAAGACGTGTCCTCCAATTAAGGATAACGTTACACTTGGGGGTGGAAGTGCAATTTGTAATAACCCACACCAACCATATCATCAGGCTGGGGGTAGCAACACACGAAAGAGGACGATCGACGAAATAGATTGTTCTTGCTCGTGTGCAAAATTGATTAAGACGTGGTTATCAGGATGTGCCTGTTCTGAGTCGAACGCTCACCCACAAAGAGCTTCAGTATTCGAACGGCTTTCCCTGTAAGCAACGGAAAATCTGAAGCCACAGTCAAGACGATGTCGAAGAAGAAAGAGATCATCCATCCAGTTTGATGAGTTTCCCGAAGTGACTATCAACATGGTGAACAAAGGGAAAGGACCGGCGACGGATGCAGATCCTGACATCATTCCTGGAGGAAAGATTGGGTCTCAGATTTCTCAGAGAATGTCTCGATTGCAATTGCGAGCTACGCAACGCATCGATTATAGAAGGATGCATGAGGGAGAGTCGTCTGATGACGAAGCTTCTGACATCAATTCGGCGATAGCGTCCGATGACACAATATCAAGTGTTGGTCACCATCCCAGAGAAGCTTTTGCAATTACTCCTGAAACCTTAGCTCAAATGTTACAGGAGGCCCTAGCTAAACAACGTGAAGAGCTTAAGGTAGAAATGAAAGCGAAATGGAGCTAGCCGCAATGATGAGGGAGTTGCAAACCCATACAACAAGACAACCCGGGTCCACCAACACCGGATCTAGTCAACAAGGTGGAGCTATCAATCATGATACCCATAATGTCGAAGACAGTGATTCGGAGGTAGATGAACACATTTACGCTGATCAACCGCCGACAAAAGATGCACCTGGTGCTCAAGGTGGAAATGTTCCAATTCCTCCTATTGGAAGTAATCCAAAACAAGGGGAGGATGATGGTGAAAAGATGAAAGAGCTTGAAGATAAAATCAATGCTTTGATGTCCGCACAGGAAGTCAAGAAGACTGGCATCCCGTGTCCGTATCCTAGAGAGTGGGATTCAATTCCTTACCCGCCAAAATTCAGTTTGATTAATTTCACGCCATTTGACGGGAGAGGGTCACCTACACAACACCTGATTTACTTCAAGTCTCACTTGGGGGTGATCTCGGGAAATGAGCCCTTGATGGTTCGGTCATTCATCGGTACCCTTCGCTGGGCTGCCTTCGATTGGTATCGAAGACTCAAGGCCGGTAGCATCAACTGTTGGAATGATATGGAAAGCTTGTTCCTCAGTAACTTCTTCGATGACGACAGAAGTCTCGATTGGAACCCTCTTGGATGAAAAGCGAAGAATGGGAGACAATTGACACTTTCGTTAGCGTTTCGTAATAAGGCCATTAACCGCAAAGATCCAATCATCGAGGAATTCATATTGCGGACGTGCCACAATAATCTTTCCATTGATCCGTTGGAAGTCATGGGGTCGATCCGCCAACTACATGGAAAGATCACGAAAATACGAGGAGAACAAGCCGACGTTTCCTCGGAAGGAAGAAAGGCGAAGAAGCGAAATGACGGTGATCCCTCGAGTAAATTTTCCTCTCGTAATAGAGGAAAGGCATCGTGACTGCTTGTTGGTCAAACGTCGCAACAACGACCGCGCCAAAAAGCTTCTAAATCAGAATTCCACAGGACATATTCTTTCAGAGACGAAGAAGTTCCGATCATCTTCAAACACCTCCTTGATAACAACAAAATCAAGTTGCCTCCGATTATAAATCAGGAGGAGGCTGACAAGACTTCGGATCCTAAATACTGTGCGTACCACAGGAGGATCCTTCATCCTACTAAGGATTGCTTAGCTCTCAAGGCCATCATCCAAGCCTTGGTTGAAGCCGGCGTCTTAACGCCGAAATAAGCCGAATGATAATTACTCCGACGGGTATACGAGTATAAACTGCTTCTTTATACTCCGACGGGTATACGAGTATAAACTGCTTCTTTACACTCCGACAGGTATACGAGTATAAACTGCTCCCCTTCCTCCGATGAGTACAAGAGTTTAAACTATTCCTCCTTCTTACTCCAATAAGAATATGAGTATAAACTATTCTAAATGAATGCAACCCAGTTTTGCAAAGAAAGCTGGGGGTGGATAATCCATGGACGAGAGGTCCACCTCCACATTGAGCGATCAAACCTTCCTACAGTTAGGATTGTCTCAAAATTCCTATCCTGGTCAAACCTTCTTACAGTTAGGACCACAGTCAAAATCCCCTCTCGATTCCTTCCATGAACGAGAGGTCTACCTCCACATTGAGCGATCAAACCTTCCTACAGTTAGGATTGTTTCAAAATTCCTATCCTGGTCAAACCTTCTTACAGTTAGGACCACAGTCAAAATCCCCTCTCGATTCCTTCCATGAACGAGAGGTCTACCTCCACATTGAGCGATCAAACCTTCCTACAGTTAGGATTGTCTCAAAATTCCTATCCTGGTCAAACCTTCTTACGATTAGGACCACGGTCAAAATCCCTCTCGATTCCTTCCATGAGCAGAGGTCTACCTCCACATTGGCGATCAAACCTTCCTACGCTTAGGATTGTCTCAAAATTCCTATCTGGTCAAACCTTCTTACGATTAGGACCACGGTCAAAATCCTCTCGATTCCTTCCATGAGCAGAGGTCTACCTCCACATTGAGCGATCAAACCTTCGATAGTAAGGATCGTCTCAAAATTCCTATCTGGTCAAACCTTCTTACAGTTAGGACCACGGTCAAAATCCCTCGATTCCTTCCATGAGCGAGAGGTCTACCTCCACATTGGCGATCAAACCTTCTTACGGTTAGGATTGTCTCAAAATTCCTATCTGGTCAAACCTTCTTACGCTTAGGACCACGGTCAAAATCCTCTCGATTCCTTCCATGAACGAGAGGTCTACCTCCACATTGAGCGATCAAACCTTCTTACGGTTAGGATTGTCTCAAAATTCCTATCTGGTCAAACCTTCTTACGATTAGGACCACGGTCAAAATCCTCTCGATTCCTTCCATGAGCGAGGTCTACCTCCACATTGGCGATCAAACCTTCCTACGGTTAGGATTGTTTCAAAATTCCTATCTGGTCAAACCTTCTTACAGTTAGGACCACAGTCAAAATCCCCTCTCGATTCCTTCCATGAACGAGAGGTCTACCTCCACATTGAGCGATCAAACCTTCCTACAGTTAGGATTGTCTCAAAATTCCTATCCTGGTCAAACCTTCTTACGATTAGGACCACGGTCAAAATCCTCTCGATTCCTTCCATGAGCGAGGTCTACCTCCATTGAGCGATCAAACCTTCCTACGGTTAGGATTGTCTCAAAATTCCTATCCTGGTCAAACCTTCTTACAGTTAGGACCACAGTCAAAATCCTCTCTCGATTCCTTCCATGAACGAGAGGTCTACCTCCACATTGAGCGATCAAACCTTCCGATAGTAAGGATCGTCTCAAAATTCCTATCCTGGTCAAACCTTCTTACAGTTAGGACCACAGTCAAAATCCCCTCTCGATTCCTTCCATGAGCAGAGGTCTACCTCCACATTGGCGATCAAACCTTCTTACGGTTAGGATTGTCTCAAAATTCCTATCCCGGTCAAACCTTCTTACGGTTAGGACCACGGTCAAAATCCTCTCGATTCCTTCCATGAGCAGAGGTCTACCTCCACATTGGCGATCAAACCTTCTTACGGTTAGGATTGTCTCAAAATTCCTATCTGGTCAAACCTTCTTATAGTTAGGACCACGGTCAAAATCCCTTCTCGATTCCTTCCATGAGCGAGAGGTCCACTTCGAGATTGAGCGATCAAACCTTAGATAGTTAGGATTGTCTCAAATATCACTGGTCAAACCTTCCTACAGTTAGGACCACGGTCAAAATCCCTCTCGATTCCTTCCATGAGCGAGAGGTCTACCTCCACATTGGCGATCAAACCTTCCGATAGTTAGGATTGTCTCAAAATTCCTATCTGGTCAAACCTTCTTACGCTTAGGACCACGGTCAAAATCCCTCTCGATTCCTTCCATGAACGAGAGGTCTACCTCCACATTGGCGATCAAACCTTCTTACGGTTAGGATTGTCTCAAAATTCCTATCTGGTCAAACCTTCTTACGCTTAGGACCACGGTCAAAATCCTCTCGATTCCTTCCATGAGCGAGAGGTCTACCTCCACATTGAGCGATCAAACCTTCCGATAGTTAGGATTGTCTCAAAATTCCTATCTGGTCAAACCTTCTTACGCTTAGGACCACGGTCAAAATCCTCTCGATTCCTTCCATGAGCGAGAGGTCTACCTCCACATTGGCGATCAAACCTTCTTACGGTTAGGATTGTCTCAAAATTCCTATCTGGTCAAACCTTCTTACAGTTAGGACCACGGTCAAAATCCCTCTCGATTCCTTCCATGAACGAGAGGTCTACCTCCACATTGAGCGATCAAACCTTCTTACAGTTAGGATTGTCTCAAAATTCCTATCCTGGTCAAACCTTCTTATAGTTAGGACCACGGTCAAAATCCCTTCTCGATTCCTTCCATGAACGAGAGGTCCACTTTCAGGATTGAGCGATCAAACCTTCCGATAGTTAGGATTGTCTCAAATATCTGCCTGGTCAAACCTTCCTACAGTTAGGACCACGGTCAAAATCCCTTCTCGATTCCTTCCATGAACGAGAGGTCCATTTTCAGGATTGAGCGATCAAACCTTCCGATAGTTAGGATTGTCTCAAATATCTGCCTGGTCAAACCTTCCTACAGTTAGGACCATGGTCAAAATCTTCTCTCGATTCTTTTTATGAATGAGAGGTCTACTCCAACAAAGGGTTCGTTTTCGCCCCAAGAGAAAACACAAATAAGCTGCAATAGTGACTGATGTTTCTCAAGGCATCTCAATTACAACCCAAGTGGTGATTTTCAAGATGAAGATGATTAGTCCAAAATCGACTTCGACATTTCAATCCATTCAAATACAAATGCAACAGTTATTGATCCAAAAATATGGTCAGCGACGACGCCAGAGCCGTGGTTCGAGAAATCAAGCAAAACACGGCCTCTTCTACAAAGTTCAACGATGAGCGAAGCAAAGCATCTTATCAAAGTATTCCGGACCCTCGATAAAATACGAGGAGTCCGAAAACTTTGGAGGGTATCTGTAGGCATCAAAATTGTCAAGAACCTCAAATATGAATAAATCATGAGAAGATCGAAGGACAACGTCGTCGAAATCTCAAAAAGTCAACACATGGGGATATTGTGTCTCGCTACGGTCGCGAGACACTTGTGTGTGCCTCGCGACGAGTGAGACACCTTGATGTGTCTCACGGCTGGTGACACTTGTGTGTGCCTCGCGACGAGTGAGACACCTTGATGTGTCTCGCTAGCGACAGCATGTGTGTGCCTCGCGACGAGTGAGACACCTTGATGTGTCTCGCTATAGACGAGCACTTACTTGTGTCTCGCCAAAGGCGACACCCGCACACCAAACGAGCTCTTGAAGGGTCTAAATCAATCTTGATGGGGCCCACTTGACTTTATCAACGAGAGACGCTCGATACTTTGATGGGCGGTTACCGCGCTGAAAATCGCCCACTAGGCGTGATTTTAGGGCATTTAATCGTGCCTTAAAAGCGGGGAAACCGTTACGACGGTGAAGGGGCGACAACGCCTCGCCGGTTAGCGGCGGCCAATCTTGCCTCGCCGCCCGGCCGGCGTATCTTACCTCGCCGCGCCGTGGCAGCCTCTACCTCGCCGTGGCGAAGCGGCTGCTATGGCATTTCGGTACGCAGCGCTTCTTACGCAAATATGGAACACTGTGACCTTTATGTTTCTTCAAAGGGCACGTTTCCCAAAGGCTATAAATACCTTCCTACATCCACTTGGGCAGGAGGTCGGCCATCAAAAGGGGCAATCGAGATCCAAGCTTAGGAGTTCAAGAACACGATCCACACGGAGATTCCTCGAGTTTAAGCTTTGCCTTAATTCTTGAGAAGAGTAGATATCTTACCTTAAGATATTTGCTGAAGTTCTTGTTTCCTTTGCGAAGCATCAACTAAACCCCGTCGATTCGACGATTGCTGCTCGGTGGTCCACGGATTACGCGTCCTCGGCACAGGCAAAGTCCCACAAAAATAGGAGATCTACACTTGTAGCGTCTTTTGTTCGAGTTTGTGAGAGAGTTGTTTAATTTCCTTGTAACTGAGAGTAAAAGCGTAATTTTCTCAAGTTTTACAAATGGAACCAACTTTCGACCCAAACAGTGGTTCCTTAGTAGTGATGAAGGGTGTTCGTCACGGTAATCTATATACTCTCGAATGCAGCCGGTGGAGATCAGTGGTTGGCCGAAGGAAGTGGTGGAGACCCATGTGAGCACACACGGTTATGGCATAGGCGGCTTGGGCATATGTCAGAGAAGGGTCTAGTTCTGCTTGGTAAAGAGGGTCTGCTGAAGAATCTGAAGGAACCTAGCATGGATTTTTGCGAGGATTGTGTGTATGGAAAGTCACACTGGTCAAGTTTCAACAAAGAAGTCTAAGAGCGAGGATACTAGATTATGTGCACACGGATGTTTGGGGTCCGGCTCGGACAACTTCAAGGGTGGTTCCGTGTATTATGTCTCGCTTATAGATGATTATTCTAGGTATGCTTGGATTTACTTTCGAAGCACAAGAATGAGGTGTTCGAGACATTCAAGAAGTGGAGAACAATGGTTGAGAACAGACAGAAAGAAATTGAAGACGC
The DNA here is from genome assembly GCA_012295165.1 of Asparagus setaceus. NCBI lineage: Eukaryota > Viridiplantae > Streptophyta > Magnoliopsida > Asparagales > Asparagaceae > Asparagus > Asparagus setaceus. The sequence continues at coordinate 63,958,785 of CM022705.1, read as the reverse complement.
CGAGATCCGATAACGGCATGCAGTATACGATGGTGCTTTCAAGGAGTTCTGCGGATCGAGGGAATTGTTCGACACCGATGCCGTGTCTACACCACGCCAGAATGGGGTCGCGGAGAGATCGAACCAACACCGCGGAGAAAGCAAAGTGAGTATGCGATCTTATGTAGGATTGGGCAACGAATGGTGGGCGGCGGTGGCTACTGACTTGTTACATTGTGAACCGTTCACCACATTCGACATTGGATGGTGATACACCCTATGTGGTGTGGTCGGAAGCATGCGATTATGATAGGCTCGGAATTTTGGATGTACGCCTACTATCACGCCAACGAGGGAAAGCTTGACGCGAGGGCCAAGAAGGCAATATTCTTGGGATATGCAAAGGCGTAAAGGCTATCGCCTTTGGTGTACGGAAGATTCAAAGTTCGTGGTCGCCAGGATGTTACCTTTGATGAGAAATCCATGATTGCTAGGGCGCCCAAGGATGATGGTGTTATGGTGGTGAGACTTCTAAGTCTCGGGTTATTGAAATAGAACCTAAAGACCAACTATGTTCTAATCGTGCTCAAGTGGGAAGTCGGGTAGATGATGAGCTTGAGCAGAGGAGGTTCAACAGAAAATACACGCACACTACAACAACAAAGACTCGAGGATAATTTAGCTTCCACTAGGCCAAAGCGAGCATACAAGCGTGTTCAAGTCGGGCTGATCAACCTGAAGCACTATGGGCGGAGCTAATATGGTTGAATCGCACTCGGTGGAGGAGGGCGAGCGGTCTCCTTCAAGGAAGCTATTCGGGACAAGGATAGTGAGAGTTGGTTGGCTGCGATGGAGGAAGAGATGGAATCTCTTGGAAGAACAAACATGGGAGGTGGTCCCATTGCCCATAGGAAGAAAAGCTATTGGTTGTAAGTGGGTGTATAAAAGAAAGGAAGATCTTTGAGCTTCGGTGGTGTAAGATACAAGGCGAGGCTAGTGGCTAAGGGTTTTGCCTGAAAGAGGGTGTGGATTACAATGAGATATTTTCTCGGTGGTGAAACACACATCTATTCGGTGCTATTGAGTATTGTTGCTTATGGTGATTTTGAGTGGATCAACTCGATGTTAAAACGACCTTCTTGCACGGAGACCGATGAAGAGATCTACATGCATCAACCCGAGGGCTACAAGGTTGAGGATAAGGAGAATCATGTGTGTCGTTTGAGGAAGTCAGCGTATGGATTAAAGCAATCTCCGGCGATGGTACAAGCGATTTGACTCCTTCATCTTTGAAGCATGGGTTTTCGGCGATCATGATTGTTGTGTTTACATTGGAAGCTTCGGAGGTAATTTTATCTATCTTCTTTGTATGTGGATGACATGCTTATTGCTTCTAAGAGCGGGGTGGAGATAGATAGGTTGAAATCTCAACTTGGTGAAGAGTTGAGATGAAGGACATGGGTCTTTGCTAGGAAAATCTGGGTATGGAGATTAGAAGAGAGCCGCAAATCGACGATTGTTCTTGAGTCGAAGGGCTACATAGAGCGGTAATCGCAAGGTTCGGGATGCAAAGTGCTAAGTCGGTGGTGACTCCATTGGCTCCACACTTTAGGCTTTCTGGTAATCAATCTCCCACTACAGCGGAAGAGAAGGCGCACATGGAGCGTGTTCCCTATGCTAGTGCAGTTGTCAGTTTAATGTATGCAATGGTGTGTACACGCCGTGATATTTCACAGCGGTTAGTGTAGTCAGTAGATTCATGGCGAATCCGGAAAGGCGACCGGGAAGCAAGTGAAGTGGGTCCTCGTGTACTTAAAGGGTACCGCTGATACTGGTCTGTGTTTTGGTGGAGAAACATGTCAGATTGATGGGTTTGTGGACTCTGATTATGCGGGCGATCTAGATAGACGGCGATCTACTACTGGTTATGTATTCAAGATACATGGAGCTCCAGTTAGTTAGCGATCGATGTTACAGGCTACAGTGGCACTTTCTACTACAGAGGCCGAGTACATGGCCATGACAGAGGGAGTGAAGGAAGCATTGTGGTTGTGGGGTCTTCTAGACGATTTGGGGATTGAGCAGAAAACGGAACTTGTGGTGTGACAAATGAGTGCAATTCACTTGGCGAAGAATCAGTTCATCATGCTCGTACCAAGCATATCGATGTCAGGTATCATTTTGTGCGGGATGTCATAGAGGAAGGTGATATTTCTCTCATGAAGGTGCACACGAATGAGAATCCCGCGGACATGTTAACCAAGGTGGTCACAGGTAGTAAGTTTAAGCATTGCTTAGACTTGCTTCATATCAACCCGTGTTGATTTGCCCAAGAGGGCATGGCCCTTCGGGGCGGTAATGGGTAAGGTGGAGATGATTTGAGGTGAACTACGATGAGCTTGATCCCTGGAGGGTGAATGCGAGGCACCGGCAGCAAGGGCGCACCGGTTTGGCCTGGATTGGCTGATGGAGATCTCTCTAGATGTTCTTGGTGTTCTTCTGGTGTTCGTCCAAAATTTGAGGTAAATCAAATGATGTACGAGGTGGAGAATTGTAGAACATGCAAAAAAACATGCACAAGACAGCCAGTTCAAGAGTCGACTACTAGGCATTGTAGTCGACTAATCGTATTGTAGTCGACTAATCGTATTGTAGTCGACTAATCTGATGTATTAGTCGACTAATTTGAAGTAGTAGTCGACTAATCGTATTGTAGTCGACTAATCTGTATTGTAGTCGACTAATCTACAGTGTATTAGTCGACTAATTTGAAGTAGTAGTCGACTAATCTGGGCAGATTCCGAATACGGGTTTGGTTTTAAACCCGGTTCGTTTAGAGTTTATATATAACCCTAAACCTGATTATTTGAAAGTTTTAAGCACGTTTTGGAGCAGCCTTTGAGAGGGTTTTGTGCATCTTTGGAGAGGAGATCTTTTGAGGGATTGAGAGGTTTGTTTTTAGGGTTTCTTTGTGAGAACTTGTAATCCTAATTTGTATTCTCTCTTTCTATTAGTGAAAATCCCCCCTCCTTACCCCGTGGACGTAGGCAACTTGCCGAACCACGTAAATCTCGTATCTTTACTCTTTTATTGTGTTTTGGCTTTCCGTTTGTGGTGGTTTCTCTCGACGGTTCCGCGGTCCGCGCGCCCAACAAGAATATATAGGCATAACTCCAAGCATTTTCCATATAAAAATCCACTTGGTTTCTGAAAATTGCCCGAAGAAAAACTGCTCGGCAATGAGTTTGCATAATTATCACTTCAAAATTTTGCAGAACTCCTCACAAAGTACTATTCTGAAAATTTAAAAAAAAATTTGAATAGGTAGTTTTGAAATGTGAAAGGAGTCCTTGAGAAAATATGCAGCTTCAATGCTAACCTCTAGACTGTCACGCCCCGGGCCCGCGGGCCCGTTGGCGCATGCAAACCGTGGGACCCACTGAGTGTAACGTGCTATTCGGCTAAATCCACTGTCAAAATCGACTAGTCGATGTTACACTTGAGTCTTTAGCTTCACTATATAAACATTCAATACTTTCACTCACCCACCGATGTGGGACTATAATTTTTCACAAATGTCACCATCAACCCCTTGTAAAGTGAGATGTCACAATCACCCCACCTTACAAAGGGGACGTCCTCGTCGTGACATGACAATGCACATCCCATTATAGCCAGGCGATATGGACTCTAGAGGTGGCTCCTACGGGCTCTAGAGGTAGCTCTCACCGCGTTCACGCGGTGTAGCACCTAGCCCCGTATAGCACTTAGCTCCACATTTCCGACTGGCAACTGCTCTGATACCATTTGTCACGCCCCGGGCCCGCGGGCCCGTTGGCGCATGCAAACCGTGGGACCCACTGAGTGTAACGTGCTATTCGGCTAAATCCACTGCCAAAATCGACTAGCCGATGTTACACTTGAGTCTTTAGCTTCACTATATAAACATTCAATATTTTTACTCACCCACCGATGTGGGACTATAATTTTTCACAAATGTCACCATCAACTCCTTGTAAAGTGGGATGTCACAATCACCCCACCTTACAAAGGGGCGTCCTCGTCGTGACATGACAATGCACATCCCATTATAGCCAGCGATATGGACTCTAGAGGTGGCTTCACGGGCTCGTAGTTTCTCACCGCTCACGCGGTAGCACCTAGCCCCGTGATAGCACTTAGCTCCACATTCCGATCGGGTAATCGCTCGATACCATTTGTCACGCCCGCGGGCCCGTATATGCAAACCGTGGGACCCACTGAGTGTAACGTGCTATTCGGCTAAATCCACTGCCAAAATCGACTAGCCGATGTTACACTTGAGTCTTTAGCTTCACTATATAAACATTCAATATTTTTACTCACCCACCGATGTGGGACTATAATTTTTCACAAATGTCACCATCAACTCCTTGTAAAGTGGGATGTCACATAGACATACAGATTGACTTCAGTGGCACGATACAATTGGACACCACCAATATCGTGTCAATAAATCTGTAATCCCAGAGTTTGTTTCTGGGAGGTTCAGCTTCTTCAGTATGCAAATGTTAAAACCTTTTCCTATAGAAGGAATTTTATTTGACTTGAAAGAATACAAGAGATATATAATATTCAGATTATTGTCTAAAGAATTAAATAGAATTTGTCAATTGTCAAGGTATAAGACACAAAAGAATCATCCTCCTCCGGACCAACCTTGGATTTTGGTCTAGGTTACCCGGACACTTCATCTAGGCTCCCGTTTCTATGTCCGCCACTTCCTGTATCCGTGTCCGTGCCAGATACTCCTTGGTCACTTCTTGAACATATACATACATTAATTCAGACATGTACTCAATTATATAACACAAGTTTTAGTTTAAATAACCCATGATACACTTCTTGAACATATATCATACACTTCACCTCAAATTTATGCAACTTGTTGGACTTGCGAAAGGTTCGTTTTAGGCTTTTAGCACATACATAGTTCATAAGTATCATTTTAAAGGGTCTTTTCGATATCTAGTTAAAAAATGAGCGGTTTTTCAATTTATAATCTACTCAATAATAGAAACATAAAAATGGTATTAAGGATTTTAGATCTCATAACATGTGGATGAAAAGCAATATCGATTTCATATAGATTATTAATTTTGATATGTATGTATATAGTCGTGTCTCCATATCTTAACTTTTACAATTTGGTTGTGTGCCATGTCTACACCCGTGTCCTATCCGTGTCCGCACCCGCACCTGTATACGTGCAACATCGATTTAGTTAATCATTGCTTATTGATAATGAAAAAGTATCGTAGGATCTTTGCTAACTACAACCATTTTATCATTCAAAGCTTCAGCTGCTGAACAAAAACAGATTACTCACGTGCGTGATTATTACATACTGGTATAGGATAAGAAAGGGGTCACGTTGGTCCTTTCTATATAATTAAGCTTAATAAAAAAATAATAATTTATCTGTAGACCCTTCCACGAGAAGTTTTCTTTTCTTTTCCTTTTTCTTTTCTTTTCCCTTTTTCTTTTCTTTTCTTTTTTTTTCCCTTTTCGTCTTTTTTTTTTCTTTGGTGTGACAAAGAGAGGACAACCTCCAATCTCCACCACAAGAGTGAACAAATAAATTAAGACTGAACTACTAACTTCTTGCACATAATTGAGGTCCTGACATCATCTCATAATGAGACTGCTCTTTTCCTAACTAATTTGGGAAAGACTCAAAAGTTTTTTTTAGCAATTTTGTTTATGTTATGGTGGCAACACATTAAGCTGACCAATGAGATGTTGACGGTAAGCTAAGACAATTTTGCTCGCAAACTTTTACCTATTTGGCCTTGGGCCCCAACCACATACCTTCTATCTACTTTAAGGGGCTATTTGGTTTGTTTTCCATAAATTTAAGGAGAAGGAAAAGGGGGCAAAAATTAATTTCCATGCGTTTCTATAAATTTTTATGGAAATGTTTATGCTAATCTCAAGTGGTGTTTTCTTGTTTTTAACTCTTAGTTTGGTTCAACATATGAAAATAGGGAATCTAACTTAATAGAAAAGGGTGATTTCCTATTCTTTAGTTTGGTTAGAAATTTTTATGGAAAATTGAATCACAATACGACATGTGAAGTTATCATTCACTAGTGGACAAATGAGAAAAGGAAAAGAAGAAAGGGAAATGGGGTTAAGGGAATTAAAAAATATTTAAAACTACACAGTGTCATATTTCCAAGCAGTTTCAGCCCAAATGGACTGGAATTAGATTTGGCTAAATATCAGAAAACCCCCCTTAACTTTGGACGATTATTAGAAAACCCCCCTTAACTTTCAAAATATCAGAAAACACCCTTAAGTATAGGGATTATAACAACCCCCCCTAACTTTCAGATTTTATCAGAAAACCCCCTTTAATTTTGAGTTTTTCTCAGAAAACCCCCCTAAAACTTTGAGTTTTTATCAGAAAACCCCCCTAAATTAGGGGGGTTTTCTGAGAAAAACTCAAAGTTAAAGGGGGTTTCCTGATAATCCCTAAACTTAAGGGGGGTTTTCTGGTAATCGTCCAAAGTTAAGGGGGGTTTTATGATATTTAGCCATTAGATTTCTATAAAATACCCACCTTTTCTCTACTTTATCGAAACCCTTTCTATAAAAATTTGGTGAACCAAACTGAGCTTTAGGAGATCTTCAGAAACTATTTAATAATCAAAATGCCACTGGCAGATTGTTTCCATAAAATTGGTGAACCAAACAGCCCCTAATGGAAAACTAAGCACCAAATTAGCACCACATCCACAACCCTTCTCAAGTGAGTGCTTAATCATTCATTGAAGTAAAAGAATTTTCTAGGCTTCTATAGAACCATAAATCTACCTGTTTTGACATCAGAAATTAGCAAACAGAGGATATATCTTGAGTGGTCACTGTCTACATGTGGTACTAATTATTCCATCTAATTCATCAACTAATGTTTAAACCATGAGAATTTCTTCCATCAAGCAATTTCACTGATGGATTAGAAGATAACGATGTTTGATTTAAAAATTTAATAGATGTGTTGTAAGACTAACTTGCCTACATGTGGTACGAATTATTCCATCTGATTCATCAACTAATGTTTAAACCCATGAGAATTTCTTCCGTTAAGTAATTTCACTGATGGATTAGAAGATAACAATGTTTGATTTAAAAATTTAACGGATGTGTTGTAAGACTAACTTGCCTACATGAGGCATATCAATCAGAATTCCTGAAAGTTCTATAGGCTGCAAAAACTTTTAGAAACATCAAACACATAATATTTTCTGCTTCAAAGAAATTACATCAAAAAGCAAGCAAATTTAACTAACCTGAAGAAAAACCTCGTAGACAAGATCATCATATGTCCCATTCATGTTTCCATGTGCATCTTCATACGGGACATACTTGTAAGATACATTGTAAGGCATTTGAGCCATAACAGCATCAAATACTTCAATGCAATACCCTTTAGCAGACCCATGTTCGGATCGTACAAACCCACCAAAGCCTGGTTTAACTGGAATCCCAATTCGAAGCTCCCTCCCCATTGTAGGCCACTCCCATCCTTTTGGTCGAACCTTTTTCCCACCAGGCCACATGACGTCCACTGGATCATCCTTTGAATGCACAATCCAAGAGGTGTCATTTTCTAGAGTGCAGAATCCAACAGTTTTTTTCCCCTTATCTACTACATTAATTATCTCAAATTTTTTCGAGTCCAGCTGCCCGTTAATTAAATCAAACTCTCCACTTATGCCATCAAATTTGGTGCCTAACATCTGATTCAGAATGAGCGGGCCAGATGATGATAATCCAAGTCTTGCAAAATCAGTTGCATTATCGGTGGTATTTAGCCCTTGAAATGTGGAATTTGTCACAGAAACACTCTGTGCAGAGAGCGCAAGCGACCAAACTGTATCATATGCCCACAACCCAAAAACGGTGGGTTCAGATATTTTTGCACTGGGATTTACCTGGTTGAATTTCTTTTTCCATCTCAATTTGAATTCACTAAGCTTATTGCTTTCTCTAACATAAGGCTTTACACCCAAAACACCTTGCATCTCATGAGACACTGATGAACCCATCAAATCCACAATGTCAGTCAAGCCATATGTTGTAATCCATACGTAACCTTCGCCCATCATACCGGCCTCTTTCGCATTTTTAAAAATCTGCAAGCCTAAAGAATATGTCATGTGCACCACAAAGACCCTTGTCCTCATCCTTTTCAACTTACGTAGTTCTGCCATGATTTGATCCTTGGTAGCTGAAAGAGGTAGTGAACTCCTATATGTGACATGAGCTTCAACCTCTTGTACGGCATCAATAAGATAAGGTATAATTCCATTACCATATTCTGTGTCTTCAAATATAGGAACAACTTCCTTCCATTTGAAGAATTGGACAATGGATGCAATAACTTTCGATTGAATGGAGTCACTAAGTCCCGTGCGGATGAAATAGGGATTTTTCTGGTGTGAAAGAGAAGGGCTTTTGGCTGAGAAAGAAATGACGGGGACATGAGTTTTATCTCCAAGTTCAATGACAAATTTAGCCTGCGTGGATGTTTGTGGTCCAATGATTGCTTGCACTTGAACATTTTGTAGCAGATCAAGAGCTGCAATGCAAAAGGAAGGCACTAGTATGAGCTTCATTAGAGATACTTCATTAAGATAATAGATGCATCTAAAGTTGTAATTAAGGGGTATTGCAGAAGAATACTTCAACAAACACACATTACAAAAATTCAATTCGGATAATGTAAAAATGCAAATTAAGTACTATAGTACACCACATCATGAAGAAACAATTTATTTCTAGAGGCCAGTAAAACTTTAGCAGATTACAACTCCCAACCGATCTCTAGTAGCTTATATGCAATTCCTAAATTTCATCAATTGGTCGGATATTATCCACTATGAAAGACCATCAACTTCTTTTCAACATGCACAGGTTAAGAAGTCTCTCCTCTATGTCCAGCTAAAACAAACTATAAATTGGTATAAATAACTAGTGAGATTGTGTCCATTAATACAAATATTATAGCATCAAATGCCCATAAGTTCATAGGTCATATCTCAAATATTCAATCTAGATCTTCTTGGACATTATATTTCTTTTCAAGTAAAATTGGAGTATGGCTCCCTATTTCATTAAAGAGTTGACAAAGAACAAAAGAAACACAGAGAGATTCCTCTTACAAGAATAAACAAAATATGGAAGAAATACTTTTCTCAAAAATTGATTCGACAATAAAAATTCAGTTTTATACCATTGCCAGAATCCTTATCCGGCCTTCTCATGAATCTAATCACACGTGAACCCTCTTCTGAACTATTTGCCTGTCTTATGATTCATTAGTAAGCTGATGAGAATGGGAATATAGTTACACTAAACATGAAGATTTGGGGGACTAATATCATAATACTGATAATATAAGGGTTTTTTTTGGGTGTGTTTAGTGTAACTATGTTTAATTCTTAAGTTTTATTATTTTATCTTTAACAAGACATAATTGCTATATTCCAACTTGACAATAAATGAACAAATACCTGCAACTGCAGCTCCAATTGCAGTGTTTCCAGAATCCCTGAGATGAAGATTGAGCCTTGTGGTGTAATTGGGATTTGCATGATAGAAATCCTCCAAGGCCATGGGCATGCAACTCCAGCTTATGTTCCCAATCCATGAATTTGTATCCAAAATCACACCAACATCCAATGATTTATTCACAGCTGTAGCTTTTGGAGACAAAAAACTGAGAGAGAGAAGAAGCAAGAGGAGATGGAGATTGCCTTCGCTTGCCCACATCTCTAAACTCTCTGTACAATATTTCTCCAACGAACTCCTTAACTATAGTTATTTTGTGTGGATTAGTCCAAGTCAACGGTTTGGCCTGTACAAAACGACATATTATTGTCTAGATTAAATTCCTAGGTCAATTGTTTGATCCGCTGTCTGGTTTAATACACAGACCAGCCTTGAATCGTTGACTACGAGCCAATCTGTAGGTCAAGAGGCAAGTGGGCGTAGTACGCCTTATTGGCTGTTTGCTGTGTGTAGTCTAGTAGCTGATCTGGCTTGTGGATTTTTTTTTTTTTTTTTGAAAGGAAGAAACAGGGTAGTTTCCCTGATGGGCTTGTGAATTAAGTTTCTAAAATATAGAATCTTTTGATTCGGCCGGCCTCAAATTTTGGAAAACGATCACATTCTTGATTCTGTTCAGACCTGGTTTTGGCTCCCGTCAATTTAATTTATGCAAAATTTATAAGATAAAGAGTGTAGCCGGTGATGATATAAGCAATGTTGTTAGAATATAAAATTGTAATGCTCAACCGCCGTCATAACTTTAGAATTTTGGCCTAATGTTTAGGGAATTAAGATAGTATCAGAGCAATTCAGATTTAAATCTCACCGGCCACGAATTTAAAAAATAAATTTTCTAAAAATTGACACCGCTGCTGCATGAGTCCGGATTTTTGAGGGAGCTTGTTAAAATAGAATGGTTAGGCACTTTAAGAGATGCATGCCGCATAATATCATTGCTTGCACGTATAGTTGGTAATGAGATAAATCTCTCTTACTTTTTTTTTCTTTTTTGTCTCTTTATTAGAATAAGGCCAGAGCCCAAGTTTATTGATGTAAGAAACGTTCAGTATTCACATAGAATAGGAAACATGGAAGGGAACTAAAAATCCGCTTAGCTCTTATCGGCCTATTTATTAGCTGGATTTGACTCAATTACAAATCGATAAACATTTATACACAACTACACAACTTTTGGTTGAGTTGGGATCGCTGTTGATTTCTAATCGAGATTTTCATCCTACTTGCACGTACTAGTGAGTGTAGTTTCTTGATGTTTAAGTAAGTAGAGAGGATACGGAGTCTCTTGACCTAGTCACCCAGGAAATGAGAGACCGAGAATGAAAGAACGAGTCAAGAAAGTGACAAAATACGGTAGAAAATTAGATCAAACATTCATAGACTTTGAAGTCCGCAATCTCCTCATTGGAAAGCAAATTTATTATTATGTCACTGTCGAATTCAACGGTAGAGAAAATACTTACATGTATGATATCTATTTAATTAACAAAGGATATTATGTCCTAATTAATAGCCAATTTAGCTTAGTCACTTGGTCTTCATGAATTTAGTGTGTACGTGTGCCTAAGATCACGTATTAGAGATCATAATTTTGTTCAAGCCCTTTTAAAGTTTACTAAGTATGTACAAAGATGTAGTTTTGTTATTGGATTCAGCTGTTGGGTAATAATCAGAGTCTAACAGGAATCCATATTATAATCATAAATGTTTTAAACTCAAATCAAAAGTTTTTTAGAGAATAAACTCAAATCAAAAGTTAAAAGGTATTCAATCAATAGAGCAGTTCATGTAACTTATCCTTTTCCTGTTTTCAGAGCACAGAAAATACAAGTTAAATCAATATTCCTCCAACAAACAAGGGAAGTTTTTATACATTAGTAGCTAACATCTTCTACACGCAAACCTCTATACAATTATTCTCCGACACTATATTTATTTAACTTAAAAAGTAATACAAATTAAATTTAACAATATAATTAAGCTAGTCTGGCCTATGTACACATATAGACAAGAATGTGAAAACATCTGAAGTTACTCTAAAATGTGAAAACATCTGAAGCTACTCTTCATCAATCATTAATTTGACACAGTAGGCATCATCTCAATGTGAAAACATCTGAAGTTACTCTAGAATGTGAAAACATCTGAAGCTTCTCTTCATCAATCATTAATTTGACACAGTAGGCATCATCTCAATGTGAGGTGGAGTCTCAGCTCTTGGGCTTGCAATTTCTACTGAAGGACTTCCGTCTTCAAATGTATGGTGATGATATGTGCTCATTGGACTCTCCAAATTCACATTATCAATTGAAGGAGACGCAGTTGGATCTTCAACACCTGCCATTGATCTGTGCCTTATTACACTCCCTCTTCTAAAAGTATGAGAATTGAGATCTTTTTCGTCATAGCGTCTTGCAATTGCAATAGACTTAGTGCTCCACTTGAGAGAATCATCAGAAGCAATGTTGTTGAGAGAATGCCTATTTTTGTACCAGAAGGAGAGTATAAAAATGATCAAGCATAATATTGAAGCGATTCCAGTAATGAGGAAAAGTCCCCAGAAGTTCTCGAAGCTGAGACTCTTAGAATTGAAAGGACTGCTTTCGTCAGGGCAAGTGGTTCGATCTCCAAACCATCTTCTTTCGATCTCAGCCATTTCGTCGCTTCCTGTTAAGTCCAGAATTGCCCTCGAGAGGTCTGGAACAATAGGAGACCCTTTTGGAAAAACCTGTAGGCATATCAGTGAGAAGTTTTGAGAAAACAGTAGAAAAATGCCGTAATTTATATTTGTAGAAAAAGGATAGTTTAGATTAGCAGATTATGGTTAATGTGATATTTATATGAAATTTATTGATCAAGATAAATGCAGCGTTTTCTGTTCATGTTCAAATGATTTTCAGTAGAATTTAAGTTCACATAATATGGTAATGTGATATTAAATGCAATTTGTTTATTAATATATGCAGCATTCTTATTGCATTATCTGAATTTGCTTCATTTTCAGGTTAGTTTTAGGACAATTTTAGTTCACATAATATGGTCTGTGACATTATATGCAGTCCGTTGATTAAGACAAATGAGCAATATCCAAAACATTTATCAGAATTTACGTTCATGTTCAAATAAGTTTCTACTCTTGAAGTCTTAGACCAGTTAAACTATCAGTATTCATGATATATCATCATAACCCAAAAAAAAAAAAGGCTAAAGACCCAAAACACATATAGAACATTAGCACAAAGTAGATCAAGAAACTGAGAAACTCACAAAGCCAAATCCCCCAGTCTTGTTGGTTCTCCCGGCTATTGTATAATTAGCGCAATAATCCCTAAGAAAAACGTTAAGGTAGGGGATTTCATCAACAATCGCTCCTACACCTCCCTTTCTGGTTCCCATCTTGAGAGCCTCTGCATACTGCTGAGGAGATTTATACGGCTTCAATCTAGAGTCTTGAAAACCCATATCCTTCAAGAATCCTCGAACGAATGAGTTTCGAAGGTAACCCACATTCTCATTTGTCTTCTGGAGCGATTGTAAGTCAGGTACAGTTGGTTGAAGTTGTCCCACTGTGAGCATAGAAGTCAGATTTGCAGTGTAGCTAGACGAAAGTATGAGAACCACGAAGACCCATACTATGACGACAATTCTTGATAAGTTGCTCACGACTGATTCCTCTGCAGCAATTTGTGAAGAATTTAGTAGGAAGTGAAAGTATGTGTAGCAACAAATCAAATAAGAAGAAACTGACTAATTCTCTAGCTAAATTGTGCGTAAGATTAATTATTATTCTATGTTAAATATAGTAAAATTTCCATTTTCAGACCTTTGTAGCTTTCCTTTTATTAATAGAGATCCAACTATACATTTGTATATATACAGAAAATTACTGTCTTCAATTTCATAAGTCAATCAATAACAATAAAAAAAAAATCTCCAATTCTTGACAATCTCTATTTCCAATTTAGCATATCTAATCAAATTGCATCAATAAAATATTGTTCGCTAGTCATTCCCCAGATTTTGCCACTCCAAATTCAAAGCAAAGGCCACTGGCTCTACTTTCCATCATACTGATTCGAAGACTAAAGTTATGGGTGATTGCCTTGCCTGATACTAATTCTAATCTTCATATATATTTTTCTTGAGATAAACTGTGAAGCATTGACTCCCTAGAGTTTCCTCAAAAAGAACTTAACGAAACAATCTCCACAGTGGGGAACAAATATAATTGTGAGAACTCACATAAAGTATGACCCTTCAAGAAACAGTCTAAAATTACAGTTGATAATATTAATCTACATCTTGTTTAATTTTATTGTCTGTAATGTGTGTTCTAGTCCTATATATAATAAATCCTGATGTAAATTGATTCACTATGATCTTATTAACGAACCATAAGAGGTTTAAAGAGGGAGGAGATTACTGAACTGTGGCTAAATACCAGCGTTGAGAAGATGAAGTAGAAAGTAGTTCCAGCCTGATGAGAGGGTGGCCCTCTGAACTCTGGATTAATCCGATGCTCGAGCAGCCACACAACTATACCGGTGAAGATGAAGAAGAGTCCACTCACTATCCATAGATCCGCCTTCAGTGGCTTCAGGAATATCCAGGCATTGCGGTTGTCATCCTTCACTGGAACAACCATCGACACGCCTGAGAACGCATAAGGCATTGTGAAGTCGACATAGCTTGATCTGTTCGCCGTTATTGTTACATCACCCACCACGGCGTCGTATTTCTGTCATATTGTTTGATTACTTAAGAGATGTAACTGTGTAGAATTATATGAAGGAAAAAAAAAAGTAAAGAAATAGGATGAAATTGTCGTCACGTCCACTAAGTAGAAAAAGGGAAACAAATAATACTTAGATTCACAAAATAACTGATTTAGTGTATCTAAGGATTTCATAATTTACTAAGAGGTATTGTTTTGTTGAGCCTAATTTACACGGAGAATGCAGATGACCACCGGGACCCAAAATGGACGCCATAAACCATATGCTATAAATATGTATCTTCGACCACCTATTAGTTTAGTATCTAGGAAAGAAAATAACAAATGGATGGGAGATGAGATTACAGTTTGATAGATTAGTTGTAATTCTTTGTTGATTATTTGTGGAATCATGACCTGGTTGTGAGATTTCGCCTATAAATGAGTTTGCGTATGTGTTTGTGGACTATAATCAAGAGTCAAAGTGAACAGGGCATGGTTGTTCGCTTCTGAGTTTACATTTTTAATTCCTCTAAATACCAACTAACAAGAGCCATGCGTATCTTGTCTCACGTCTCGTTGTCTTTGTAACTAAACAAAGGAAAAGAAAAGGCGCATGGTGGCATGAGCCACTGAATTAATAGACTAAACATAACTAACTAATTAACTAAATGACCAGTCGACTGTAAAGAAAAGGATGTATGCTTGCATTGCAAGTTGCAAGGGGTTCTACCCAGAAGAACATATAAACAAACGAAACAATATTTCGAGAAGTTACAAGAACCCTGAAACGTGAGGATTAATAAATAACAGTTGCTCCCTTAATGATAGTTGATGATGTAATTAAGGTGACGCATGCACGAGAAACTGGATATTTTTAATTACAACTCTCTCTCTCTCTCTCTCTCTCTCTCTCTCTCTCTCATCCTTACGTGTAAGCGATATATACATATCTGGTGTTTCCATAGTTATAGGATGTTAATTAAGATTAACATCCTAAATTTCTAGGCTGTTAATTTTGAGGTCTTTTTATTCCATCTTCAATATCTTTCTTTCCTTTTTCTTTTTTTTTAAGGCAAATAGTATGTATAGAACCATGCATAAGTACTTTCAACACTGA
Source organism: Asparagus setaceus (assembly GCA_012295165.1). Classification (NCBI taxonomy): domain Eukaryota; kingdom Viridiplantae; phylum Streptophyta; class Magnoliopsida; order Asparagales; family Asparagaceae; genus Asparagus; species Asparagus setaceus. The sequence goes on along the minus strand of CM022705.1, from coordinate 63,943,357 downwards.
ATTTCGATTCCCATGATGACTAAATTGAGTGCATGATACTTTTCATTTTAATATAAAAATATCCAATAATTTTAGGCTTAAATCATATACATAAAATTCCATCATGTTCTTTTTATATTATTTCTAGCTTATTAAAGAATTGGACTTAATAATTTTAGGCTTAAACCATTGATAATCTAATTATTGACTTATGCATCCACTTTAATGTTAAACGCATGAGATACCCTATTAAAATGGGAGAGAAGAAAAGGTCATCAAACTCATTAAAGCTTGACCTCTTCTTGTCCTCTCAATAATTTTAGGAACTTAGACTAACCTCCCCAAGAATTAAAACGCAAGTACTCAAGGTACATTTGACTCGACTTTCAAGCTGACTTTTGCCACTTTTCAATCTCCAAAATTTTTGCTTGACTTAAAAGGATTCAACTATTTGTGTTAATGCAAGCAATTTAGTTAAAATTAAAATATAGTCCAAAGCCACTCTATAAATACTTAGATTTTAATTTATTAGATTTTTCTATGATAATTAAGAGTTCTTTAGTTAGTCTTACATATATAGTCAGTTTTAAATTGGTACACAGACAAGCATAAAAATAGAACAATTTTTGGAAGAAAAATATCAAGGTTCCAGAGTTGATAAAGAGTATTGCTTCGAGAAAAAGTTAATGAAGAATGCTTGTTTCCCCTTAAATCCTTCTTTCCAATAAAAATCTTTTTCTGGGGTGGATTGATTTTCTGATAAATAGAGAAGATTAAATTTTTAGTTTAGCTTTTAGTAGTTTTATGAATCTCGGTATCGTATTCATCTAACCCATAATAACGATATTATTTCTAAGATAAAAATGGGAAACTATATAATTAAAATTCTTAGATCATATTTAATCTGAATAAAAGATATTTATTTTTCCAGATGGTCATTAAGAGATATATAATTGGAGAGGATTCAAATCCTTTCTGAATTGAAATTATATGGAAATTGTTTTGTCCCTCAACAAACAAACTTCATAACAATTAGTCATACATAAACAATATTTAATGAGTTTGATGACCTTTTCTTCTCTCCCGTTTTAATAGGGTATCTCATGCATAAACAAGATTCAAGAACCATGTATCTTATATAGATCCCACGGTTTATGTTCTCAAACTAAATCAGAAAAATGAATGGCAATCAAATTCTATGAGTTAGATTGACAAATTTCATGGCCACTAAAGATTCAGATTTAAGATTTTTGGAAGCAAAAACCTCAATTCTCATGTCGTTAACAATAAAACTATTTAGAGTAAGCACTAACCTTTGGCACTTGTTGCACAAGCGTAGTATAAGCCTCGCCACTCGCCAACACATACTCAAACGGCAGCGCATACGGCAACCTCCTCACCGCCGCCTCGAACACTTCAATAACAAATCCACCCGCCGTCGTCTCGTTCGTCATCGGATCCATCTTCGCATTCAAGAAAGCATGAAACCCGGGCTCCACCTGCCCCGGAACCGCGATCCTCATCCTCTCCCCGCTCGTCGGCAGCACAAATCCCTTCGGAGTGTCCAACGAATCTCCCGGCGGCCAAAGCACCGGTCCAAGCCCGACGCTCCCAGGCTCTTTTAGTCGTCGAGTCAGCCTGTCTGGCGGAGTCCAGAACCCGATACCGTGGCCCTTTTCGCCGATTATGTTCACGATTTTGAATGCTGGGGGGTTTAGCTCTCGGCGGATGAGTCTGAATTCTCCGGCAAGGCCGAGGAATGCAGTTGACTGTATTGATTCAAGAAATTTTGGGCCGGATTTTGAAACTGGCAATGTCGACAGACTATTTTGACTGTTGTTGGCGCTGGCGGAGTTTAGAGGTTGAGAAGCTTCAGCTGCCATTGCGAGAGCAAAGAATGCATCGTACGCCCAAATTCCGAAGGTACTGACATCGACGATGTCGGAATTGGGATTTTGTTTCAAGAACTCCCTCCTCCAATGGCGCTTGAATAGTCTTAACTTGTTGGATTTGGGCATGCTCGGTTCTACTCCGATTACACCTTGCATCGATTCAAGAAGCATCGACGAGTCTGTGGATCCGATTGAACCCGTTACGCCGTCGGTCACGATCCAAACATACCCGGTATCCATCAACCCGGCCTTCTTCGCCTTGGCGAAGACGCGAGCGGCGAGGTTCGACTTCGCGTGCACAACAAACACCCGCGTCTGCATCGTCTTAAGCCTGTACATTTCGGCGAGGATTCTATAATCGGAAGCGAATACGGGTATCTGGGCCCGATAAGGGACTTGGGATCCAATGGCGTCTAGAGCATCGACGAGGTAAGAGACGAAGGAGGAGCCGAAGTCGGAGTCCTCGTAGACCGGGACCACGCGGCGCCACTTGAAGTGCTGGACGACGGCGGCGATGGGAGCAGCGGCGGCGGAGTCGGCGACGGCGGCGCGGACGAAGTAAGGAGATGCTGACGTGGAGATGGAGGGGCTCGTGGCGGAGAAGGAGACGATGGGGACGTGGGATTTGGCGCCGATGTCGGCGACGAAGGAGGCGGACGAGGAGGTTTGGGGGCCGAGGATCGCGGCGACGCCGGCGGTGGAGATCAGATCAACGGCTGAAAAGTCAACGCTACTGTTAGTCAACGGCGAATGTTTAAAGGATTGGATTGGACTCATTGGAGGAAGAATGAGAAAGAGAGGGAGTTACCGGCGGAGGCGGCGGAGACGACGTCATCGGCGGGGGAGTGGCGGAAGTGGAGACGGAGCTTGGTGGTGGAGTTGGGGCGGGACGAGTAGAAGTCGGAGAGGGCGAGGGCGAGGGACACCTGGCATGTTTTGCCGACGGAGGAGTTGGGGTCGAGGATTACGCCGATGTCGACGGGGTTGGGAGCGGCAGAGGAGGAGGAGATAAAGAGGAGGAGGAGGAGGAGAGGTGACATAAGAAGAAGAGGAGTAGTGTTGTCGAGAGAGAAGAGGGAGATTTGGGAAACGATTTTTTTGGCGTTTTATATATAGAGAGAGAGAGGAGGAGAGGAAAAGTATGCTGCAATTGTGTGGGAATTATTGGAGCTCAAAGTCTCAAAGAGCCCCTATACTTTCCCCAACTTTTCTATGAAGCCCCTAAACTATCATTCTAATCTAATAAGCCCCTAAACTTTCAAGTTTCATTCTATTTGGTCCTTAGCCCCAACTGCTACCCAAAATGCTACTGTAGCAAAGGTAAAATTGGGATATTAAAAAAAATGAACCCACATGAGCATGCGATGCGACACTAAAGTCCATTACTACTACTACCTATATTTAATAAAATACAATTGAAAAGACAATGCATGACAATCCTTATAATTTCTCTTTTTTATTTTTTGCCCCAAATTTAACAACTAGACAAATTAAATACATCTGAAAGATGCAAAACCTAAGTCCACAAGCACAGTTTAGTATACTCCCATCAAAGAAATATAAAACAACTAGCACAATTCAGAATTGAAACTTAAAACAAATTAAACTCTATGTTTAAGTAATAGATATCACTTGGGAAAGGAATTTGATCAAGAGAATAACACAACCGATCAAAGCCCTAGATACCATCCCCAAAAAATTTTAAAATTTCAGTAAATAATTTTAAGAACTGATCTAGAATGGGAAGATTGCTGGATGAAAGTATGATTTTTTATATAGAGGGGACTCAAAAAGAGGTAGTAACCAAAAAAGACGCTGCGTCGAAGGAAGATCACATCTCGCAGCGGCGCACATGGGTTCATTTTTTAAATATCCCACTTTATCCTTGCTACAGTAGCATTTTGGGTAGCACTTGGAGCTAAAGGGCCAAATAGATTGAAACTTGAAAGTTTAGGGGCTTATTAGATTAGAATGATAGTTTAGGAGCTTTATAGAAAAGTAGAGTATAGTTTAGGGGCTTATTAGACTTTGAGCTCGTGGGGAATTGTTTAGTATTTGGGAGGGAGGGATCTTTGAAAGATGCTCGGATGTTGTCACGTTGTTATCATACGAAGAGGGGATGGTATGAGCCACAATTTTTACTGGCAAAATACTACCCCGCTCAATTTTGCACACCAATATTAAAATTGCAATTAACGTTATTAGGGTTTTTTTTTTTTTTCCAAAAAATGTTGAAAGTTGAAGTGGGGTTTCCTGGTGACCCCAAAACTTAAAAAGAATTTTGTGACATTTTGAAAGTTAGGCTTAGGCTCAAACTCCTGGGAGTTGGCTAAGAAGACGAACTAAATTAGAATTAGGATCGATTTAATGATAAATTTTATAAATATTAATGATTAGAATGCTCTATATTTAATCCATAAGTATCATAGACAAAGAGTTTAAGAGGGGACCAGTAAGAACGGTGATCCCCCAGAGTATTCATTTTACGTATATGTACCTATACTGTAGGAGTTAAAATTGTGAAAAGGAATTGAAGGTATTATGAGCCCATGATTCTTGTTTGTTCAACTGAGTATATATTTTCATCTGCCCTTTCAAAATATTGAACCCAGACTCACCTCCAACGTGCGGCCCGCTCCAATGATATCATTGTTTGGCTACTAGTTTTTTTCTATAAAACACCTTAGTTATATTTGATAGGCTTTTCCCATATTGGTCCCTTACGTATTTAATATTTTAAAATAGTCCCTAAAATTATTGAAATTGCAAGACATTCCGTGGCTTCTATATCTTTCACTGCTACTCTTAATTGGAGAGATTAACATCAAAAATTATAAGAAGTGCAGGACCTAATAGCAAATTTAATCTTAAAACAACTTATAATAATTAGAGGACCTAGCTATTAGCAATTTCAATTATCTGAGGGACTAATTTCAAAATACTAAATATTTAAAAGACTAATGATGGAAAAATCACTATTTTGTAATAATTTAAAATGCATAAAGACAGCAAACAAGTTTCTTAAAATTAATTTTAAAAAATTTAAACTATCATCTTTTCACAATGCCTTCTAACCTCCTATATCCAAAAATATAAGAGCGATAATAAAAATATATAGTCTAGTTTTTTAAAGTATACATTGTCAATAAGAAAAATCTTTATACTTATATTTACGGACTAAACATGACAAACTTGCATATTTTTGGAAAATATGTAATAATACGCGATCTTTCTGCATGGTTTTAAAAACCCCATTTTCCCTAAGTTTTGACATCTTCATCAACGACTATTAATTAAACATGTTGTACTATTCCATTTGTGCGCGGGATCAAGATATATTTGAAAGAGCTCTTTGGATTGAGTTGAGAGAACTTTTGAATTGAGTTTTTAACTAGTTGAGATAGTTCAATTGAATTAGGGTATGTTTGGCAACTGGTCAAACTGGCTTATAAGCCACTTTTTTAACTTATAAGTCACTGCAACATGTTTGGCAACTGGCTTATTTTGGCTTATAGTTTGACCAAGTAAATGTCAAGTTTACCCCCTTAACATTTAAGATAATTCCAAACTCTATTCAATGTTTAAATTTAGAGCCATATTCTTTTTGGTCATTTGCCAAACACTCTCTTGTTGAAAGCAGCTTATAATTCCTTTTTTTTTACCAAATACTTTGGCTTATAATCCACTTGACTTATAATTCATTTGTGAATTATAAGACAAGTGGATTAAAAGCCAAGTTCCCAAACATGCCCTTATATGGAAACCTTTGTATCATCAAATTTATAAAGGACAATCTTTTGAGAGAAAAAAAGCAAAGATGATTTAATTGTTAAGTGAGTATAACTATGAGGTATTTAAGTGCTATATAGCCTGAAATTAACAATGAATTTCATCATCTATCAATCCCACTATTATCTAGTTTATTATATTAATATATTTGTTGTGAGCTATACAAAATTAAGTTCATAGACCTTTCCATGAGTACCAATCGAGTAAGGCAGATGAGTAATTTAAGAAAATAATAATAAACAAGAAAAAAGAAAATACACTCAGATTCCTATGTCCCAACTGCACCGGTAACATTCAACCCTCATCTGAGACTACTTTGCGACATTTTGGATTTTTGTCGCGAACAGCTGATTTGGTCAATATTGCACATGATTGAATCTCTGGGGATCACCCTCTTGAGCCTTGACCATCTTACTTAAATATATGGCTTAAAATTATTACGTGCGTAGCACTCCAAATGAACCTTATTAGTGTTAGTAAAATAATGAAGGAGACAATTTCTGAGGCGTGAAACACTTTCCTTAAAGAATTATTTGCCCCACTTGATATTCAAATTTCTTGGGTTAATGCAAATATTCTTCCTGCGATACAACAAATTTAAAATTCCAAGCAAATCTGGAATTTTCCAAAGAACTCTTTGTGAAACAAGTTTGTAGTATTGCAGATGTTTTTGAGAGAAACGTTTTTAAGAATGAAGTTATTAACAAATGTTTGAAATCATAGGCTATTTATAGATTTGAAAAAATATTTCCAACAGTCACAACCTTTCAAAACACCCTTTGGAATAAACAGTCACTTTTCAACAGCCTTCTTCCAATAGTCACTTGTCTATTGATATTTTAATATATTCAAAATCAAGATTATTGGCTTACCAAGACGTTTAGAGGTTCATATCGTTGGCCCATTTATCAAAGCCCAATAAATAATTAATGCTTTTAAACCTCTAAAAGAATGCTCAAGTATCCGATGTGGGACTATATTGTTTTTACAAACAAAATACTAACAATCCCCCACTTTGTTTGGAAAAACAAAATTTTAAAAAAAAATATTATTTTATTTAAAAATAATCTGCAATATGTACAAAATGAGATAAGCATACATATGTAGAGGTATCTTTCGATTTAAACCTTTACTTAGTACAAACACTTCAAAGTTCTATCAAAGTCCTTAGTTGCCTTAGCATTAAACTAATTACTCTTTGTGATAGAACCGGAGAATGTCGTACATATACTAATCTCTTGTTTCAATGAGAATTAATATTTTAGCACTATTATGGCCTTGTGCTTATTCCCAGTTCATGAACTCTTTTAAAGAGCAAACCTTTAGCTCTTTTTAAGAAGCGGCACCACTTCTAAGTTCATATAGGTGAAACGTCTACAATGTGTTCTCCATTACTTTAAACACACAACATTAATGTATTAGACTTTCATTAAGAGCACAACTCATCCTCTTATTTCGTAATGGACGATATTAACATTATCTTTTAGGGCTTGTTGTGTCAATATCAATCAATCACTTTCAGAAACTTGTTATTACCCATTTAAACCTTTGAACTAGTTCAATTCTAGTAAATGGTCGGGTTACCATTCCTGGTGATTTTAAATACAAGGTTTCAGCCCCATTTCACTTGATGTCATCTTTACTACCTCTCGCTAGAGGTTTTGTAAATGGATCACCAAGTTTTTATTTGTCTTAACATAGACAATTGTTATGACACTATCTTGTATCAAGTGTCTCACATATTCATGTCTTAGACTTATGTGTCTAGACTTACCATTATATGTACAATTATAAGCCCTTGACAAAGTGGCTTGACTATCACAATGGATAGAAATAGGAGGCATTGGACTAGGCCATAATTTAATGTCTAGCAATAAATTTCTAATCCATTCGACCTCCTTACCGATTCTTTGCTAAAGCAATGAATTGATTCCATGGTGGAGTGTGAGATACATGTTTGTTTCTTGCTCGCCCAAGAAATTGCTCCTCCACCAAGTGTAAAACCATTCCGAAGTGGATTGGTTGTCTCCAACACTAGTCATCCAACTTGCATCGGTGTATCCCTCTAACAGTAGGATAATCATTATAGAACAAACAAAGATTTTGGTCTTCTTTAAATATCCAAAATCCGGAAATACTTTTCCAATGTTCTACACTTGGATTACTAGTGTATCTACTTGATTTGCATACAAAGAAATGCAATATCAGTCTAGTACAATGCATAGCATACATTAAAGAACCAACTGCACTAGCATACTCAAGGCGTACTCTGACTCTACCGAATTGATCAATTTAACACTGGGATCAAATGGAGTGTTAACTTCTTTAAAACCAAGATGATTAAATTTATTTAATATTTTTCAATATAATGTGATTGGCTTAAAGAAAAACCCCCACTATGTTTTCTAACTTTAATCCCTAAAATAGTATCTGCATCTCCTAAATCTTTCATTTTAAACATAGAAGATAGATACTCTTTTGTCTCATTTATGCCAATCATGTTTGTACCGAATATTAACATGTCATCGACATACAAACAAACAAGTACACCATATTTATCGTGAATTTAGAATAAATACACTTATCAAGACTATTATGTTTGAAACCATAAGACAAAATAACAGAATCAAATTTTTCATGCCACTGTTTTGGTGCTTGTTTAAGACCATAAAGAGATTTAATTAGTTTACAAACTTTTCTTTCATTTCCTGGAAGAATAAAACCTTCCGGTTGTTCCATGTAAACCTCCTCATTTAAATCTCCATTTAAAAATCGATCTTGACATCCATTTGATGCACAAATAATTTATGTATAGATGCCAATGCAATAAGAATTCTAATAGATGTTATGCGTGCAACAGGTGCATATGTATCAAAATAATCAATGCCTTCTTTTTGTCTAAACCCTTTGGCGACTAATCTAGCCTTAAAAGCTTGAATAGAACCATCGAATGATATTTTCTTCTAAAACCCATTTACATCCTATTGGCTTTGATCCTTGAGGTAAGTCTACTAAAATCCAAGTATTATTACCGTTATAGAATCCATTTCATCATTGATGACTTCTTTCCAAAATGAAGCATCTCTAGATGACATTGCTTCTATAAAGGTTTTAGGATCATCGTCGGATTAAAACTTATAGGATGTTTATTTAACACATTGTTGTTTCTATCACCTTCAACAAGAAAAATAATTTGTTCAGAGAAATAAAATCAAGGTAAAGATTTTTCTTTTCTTGCTCTAGTACTTCTTCTTGGTTCGATATTTCTTTAGATATACTAGTTTCCTTAGCATGAAAATTAGAACTAGAAATATTACTAGAATTTGGCGAGAATAGGAACTTTTTCAACATTCTCAGAATCTGTAGAAAACTTATTTTCAAAAATTCAACATCTCTAGATTCAACAATGGTATTAGAAGATAAATCAAGTAGTCTATATGCTTTACTATTTTCAAAGATACCCACAAAAACACTTTTAATAGCTCTAGGTCCAAGTTTTGTTCTTTTAGGATCGGGAACTCTATAATAAGCCCAACACCCCACACTTTAAAATATGACATTAGGTTTTCTACCTTTCCATAATTCATAAGGGCTTAAATTTGACTTTTTAGAGGGAATTCTATTATGTATATAACATGCTGTGTAAAGTGCTTCTCCCCATAAATTTAAAGGTAACTTAGCATTATTAAGCATACAATTTCGCGTCAAAATCGCGCATTATTCGCGCTACCCGCACGCGGGTTTAGAGGTCTATACTTTGGCCCATTTATCAAAGCCCAATAAATAATTAATGCTTTTAAACCTCTAAAAGAATGCTCAAGTATCCGATGTGGGACTATATTGTTTTTACAAACAAAATACTAACAATTAGCAGACTAAATCTTGACAATGATATTCATGTGCTTTGCTTATGTGACAGGCTGACAAAGATTGCTTAAAGTTTCACAACAATTGTGATTAATTTAACCAAGATTCCACTGCGCTCATCTTTTTTATTGACTTGCTCTCAACAAAATTTGGAACATTTTTCAAGAGAGCTTTTTCATTCTTTATGGTTTCTTATATTATGAATTAATTTTGGAAAAATGATGGAATTCATAGTTTGTTTCATAATTGAATTATAAGCTTTTATCATATATGTAACAGGTCTACTCAACGTATTCATAACTTGCATCTATATTTTTTGAAATTTTATACCAGTGTATCTTTGTTGTATCCAATAATACTCGTGCTTATGTAGAGATCTAAATTGGTTGAGTAGTACCTTAATTAGTTTTATTTTGCTACATTAACCTTAAATAATTATAATTAACAAAGATAGCTAGCTACTGTGTGGTGTTAGTTAAGTACTAACAAGGCCAAACAATTTAACGAAGGAATTGACTACTAGTGGTCTTAAGTTATTTCTTTATGAATTTGATAGCAAGAATCCAGCATCGGTTGACCGTCAACGGAGATTCATGGCCATAAAACATTATGACAATCTAGTGTTCTTAGTTTGAATTTGGAATTTGAGGATTATACTTGCCAAATATCTAGGTTTGAAAGGAGACCAATGACCATTTTAAATCAATTGAGGAACCTAGTGATGGTCTTCTTTTATGTACATAACTTTGTTCGGCATCATATATGCTTGAAACGTGAGAGTTTGATTCCTTATATACCAATCAAAAAGAGACGTTAATTATGTTAAGACTTATATATACATGATAAACTTGCCTTTATACATAATAAATTTGCCTCAGTTCTGATTTAACTTTACAACTTATACCATCATTTTCTTTTTCGTATGTACAAGCTTCGGAATCTAATTAGTTGCACGCAATCATAACATGTACTATCATACAGAAGAGGAACTTGAGGGAAGAAGTACAACAAAAGATGCAAATTCAATAGCTTTTGCAACTAACCAAACACTTTATTTGCAGTTAGAAATACTTTTTCTACAATAAAAGTGTAGAAATCAAAACAACATATTTCAGACTAACTTCCTGCAACAAATTTGCATGCAAAATCTTCTCTCTTCTGCATGCAACATTGTTCCATTTAGCGGCAAAGGAGAAATTGGTTGTTATTGATTAATAAGGAGTTTTAAATTGGTGATTAGAGGGCTAAACTGCACGAGAGGTAGATTTCTTTTCAAGGGTACAAAGTCAAAGACTAATTATTTCCATATATATAATGCAATAATATGGAAATAGTAGTGAAAATTCTTTCATCCGAAGGTCTCTGGCAATTATGTACATAGAGAAAGTCCATCTAGCCTTGGGACATCATTCAATGAAACAGATGACATATTTCACTCTTTCAGAAAAAGAAAATACTTTCTTCTCTATATTGAAAATGTTTGGAAGTGATCAACCTTAACAAACCATATTTTAGTTCATTATCGAAGATTAATACAAGATTAGAAAGCAAAACCACTCCCAAAAACAAGGATAGACTGGAGGAAGAAGTCAAATGAAAGAAAAACCTCATCACCAACATCAGCATAGTAGCTAGTTTAACATAAAAAAAAATTATGACCAAATTACTTATGAATAAGAAAGTAAATAATTTCATTGGTCAAGGTCCAACAACAAATTAGTAATAGAAAACCGAGCAGCAGATAATTAGTCCACCAAATGAATGTCTTCTTTTATTCTTTCAACTTCACTCCATTCTTTCCTTCTTCTTTTTTTTCCCTTCTCTTTTCGCTATGCACGTGCACGTGTACATGGGATCAGTTTGTGCGTGTATCATCTTTACACTACAAAAATTCACTTACATGGTTCTCTTGGGCATGTTATTACACAGGCCTTCCGAATTGCTATATAGAAGCAATCTGTATCTCACTTTGTAAGTATTAATGAATCATTGTCAATTGTCAAAAGATCGGTACTTAGCTTCAAACCAAACTACCAGCAGGCTAGATTAGACCCATAGCTAAGCAAATTGAACTATTAAACTCAAGAGGATGTTGAATGCCTCAGGTATAGGTCTTGGAGCTTATTCATTGAATCCACATTTCAAATATCACAGAGATACCTCTTAAAGCCTGGGTAGGTGGTAATTATTTGATTCTAAATACATTATATATTCAATAAGAAGAAAGTTGGTGGTAAATGCTTAATAGCACTGTATTAGTCTAATATGATGAAACTAGACCTTCTTTTCAAATTAATATCCCAAGTATCGCATAAGATGGCAAGGTATATTTCAAATAAATCTTTAGCACAGTTAGTTATCCTCATTGGAATAGCAACTGGACTTAGATACAAGGGGGATTGATTTGTCTTCTTAATTTGTACCACAATGGAAACTTCACTGAAGAAGGAGAAGAAAAATTAATCCATACCTAATGATGAAAGACTAAAGTTGCACATAGTTCATCTTTATCCAGGATCTTAGCATGTTTGAAGTTCGATCAGGCATGTCTTCTCCGGTCCCACCCTCTAATCGTTGTCCTTCATACAAACAAAAAAGAAAGCAGAAGTTTCCATATTTATTCCTATAACATTCTTATTCGGTGAACATCAGAGAAAAAAATTGGCTAAAAGACTAATTTGGTCCCTATACTGTGACCCTATATTCAAATTGGTCCTCGCACTTTATTTTTTCTCAACTTAGTCCTTATACCTCTTATTAGATATAAACTTAGTCCTATTTTATTTCTTTTTTAAACATTCCAGTAAATAAAATTTGAGAGGACAATTCTACCCTACCTCCATTTCATTCCTTATGAAAAATAAAATGATTACATGTTGGTTGTTTCTCATTTTAGCTCAACTTTGTTTCTTTATTTTTCTTAGTCTATTGATTATGCTCTTTTAAACTGTTCTAAATCATTAATTTTATGTCATATCTCTAACATGGTAATAGTATTCTATTCTTTATCTTCAATGTGCATGAGGGATTTTATTAGCCTCTTGAAACTTTTACTATTTTGTTTATCTTCTTTGGGCTTTTCCATATTAGTCCCTTGAATCTTTACTATTTTGAAACTACATCCTCAATCATTAAAAATTGTTACCATGTCCCCAAAGTCTCATGTTATTTTGAAAATTGTCCTCATCATTGAAATTGCTATTAGGTTCCGTTATTCTCTTGAGTTATTTTAGAACTAATCATGATAATTGGGGTAACAAATGGCAATTTCAATGATTTTGAAATAACATTAGAATTAAAGAATCTAAAAGAAATTTCAAAGATTTAAGGGTCCAATTTCCAAATGAAAGATTTAATGGACAAATATTACGCAAGATTCACACATGAGTAGCTTCGATCGATCAATTTTTTGATGTCCTTATATAATAACTAAAATTTTTGGGTAAATTTCAAAAATACCCCTGAAGTGTGGGTGTTTCTCAGATGATCCCCTTAACTTTTAAAATATCACAAAATCCCCCTTAAGTTTTAGGGTTCTTAGAAAACCCCCTTTGACTTTCAATATTTTTCAGAAAAAACCCTTAAAGGTGTGAACCACAATTTTCACCGGCGAAAATATCTCTGCATAATTTTACCTATCCATGTAAATTTTGTGGTTAATGTTGTTTAGGTTTTTTTTATTAAAAAATGTTAAAAGTTGATGAGGGTTTTCTGAGACCCCCTAAACTTAAAGGGGTTTTATGACATTTTGAAAGTTAAAGAGGTTATTTGAGAAATAGGAAAATGTTAAGGAACAAATTGAAGCTAGGGGTAGAGTTGTCCTCTCAAATTTTATTTAATAGAATTTTTAACATAGAGTTAAGATAGGACTAAGTTTACATCTAACAAAGAGTACAAGGACTAAGTTGAGAAAAAATAAAGTGTGAGGATCAATTTGAGTACAGAGTCATAGTACAGGGACCAAATTAGTCTTTTAGCCAAAAAAATTATATAGAGAGCATGATATTCATAATAACATCTACCAAGTAAATGAACTCTATTTTACAAACCTCAAATTTGAAGGCACTTGATACTTTGCCTTACCAAAAAAAACCACCAACCAAAATAATAATAATAATAATAAAGGACAAAAAGAAAAAACACACACGGATGATAAGGAGCTATTCTATATAGAATAGGGTGGACTCAGCATCCTTTCTAAATTCGGCATGTTTAAGAAAGACAAAGTTTCCATAGCACGGGACACTTTGTAACAGTTATATGATAATCACTTAAACACTTGAAGAATTTCATAGTATATAACTTCTATTCGTACGTAAAATTGTTTTGTATTTATATCTGAATACATCTATCTTTAAGATCAACTCAAAGAACCCGAAATGCATTATAGATCAAAAAAATTAGCAAGTCTTCATATAAAAGACAATCTCATTCCATCCTCAATATATTGCATACACGAGCCCTTTTTTTTTCGATGGAAATGCATACATGAGCTTTTAATAAGTACATATTTAGCTCCAAGTGAGACTAAGGTTATGCCTAATCTTAATCCTAGTGGTTAACTGCTCAAGGGCATAGATTAAAAATAATGAGCAAGATAATGACCTCATTTTCCAGCACTTGCATTTACAGTCCTTGCCTCTTTCAGCAAACTAGTAGCATTAGACCTGATATCAGTCAGTTCTTTAACAACCTCTCTCATCGATGGCCTTTCACTTATGTCCTTTGAAGCACATCTCAAAGCCAACAGAAGAACTCCATGAACTTGTTCTTGTAATTGAACAGATGCAATGATTTCATCCATAAGACCGGGATCAACAACTAGTTCTATATCATCACTAGAATCCAACGTTGAGCGCACCCAGCTCACTAAGTCGGTGCCCTCGGGAAAAGATGGCTCCAAAACCCTCTTTCTTGTTATCAGTTCGAGTAAGACCACGCCGTAGCTATAAACATCTGATTCCTTGCTCTTTCGGGTGGAAAATGCTGTCTCTGTTGAAAGACATGAGGATTTCGTATAAAAGCTAATATACTTTGTTTTGTATAAACTACACAGAAACTATTAAAACTAATATTCAATGGTTGAAAACACAGTATATAGATGAAACAGGTTTTCAGATTTTAAAGCGAAAGAAACAAATAAACAGAAGATTGCATGACTATAGTTGATTTCATAGATTTTAATTAACATTATTAGTGAGACTCCAAGCACTATTTTGTGAGCTAGGAGTTATCTGACATCAATTATGTTCGAAAAGATGAGAAACAATTTTCCAATTAAATGAAATAATTTAAAAGCTAAGGCACAGACCTTGGCCACAAAAGTTTGTTGGTTTTAGTTTAAACTCAAGAGGCCAAAACTCATAATGTACTTGACTCGTTTCTCTTCAAGGAATCTCATTGACTCTTTAATTAGCCTTCTACATAACAATCACATTTGTGATTGCGCCCATGTATGATCCTAAACAACTCAACTATCTGATCCAATTATGTGATCCTGGCAATAATTTTTTTTTTAATGTATAAAACTGATCTATGAGTTCAAATACATAAAAGTACAGCAATATATCCATACCTGGACACATATAACCAATGGTGCCCACGATGGCAGTAGATTGAGAGGCAAAAGACATTTGATCGATGATCCTTGCAATGCCAAAATCTGATATATGAGGCTCCATTTCCGAATCCAAAAGTATGTTTTTCGGCTTTATATCACGATGAACAATAGCAGGATCACAATCTTCATGAAGATAAGCCAATCCTTGAGCAGTTCCAAGTGCAATCTTACATCTCACATTCCATTCCAAAATCGGTGGAGGCTTCATCTCATGTAAAACATCATGAAGACTTCCCCCTTCCATGAACTCGTACAGTATTAGTCCATGATCACTTCTTAACCAAAAGTTTACCAATTTCACTAAATTCCTATGTCTAACATTGCCCACTGTTTGAATTTCTCTAACCATGCTCATGTTTGATTCCTTCGGAAGTTCAAAAACAAGCTTTTTTACCGCATAGACCTTGTCGGAGCTTAGAGAAGCTTTGTACACTATTCCATCCGCTCCTCTTCCCAATTCATACTTTTCGTTTAAGTTCTCGGTTGCCTCCATTATTTTGGTCAGTAATAAAGATGACCCTTGATGCAAAGAAGGCGTCCTCTCCTCTGGCTCATCTCTTTTAAGCCTTAGTAGTACACAACCCAACACAAGACACACCAAGAAACACAACAGTGAACAACCAATAATTATTACCACAACATAAAGCTTGCCGAGGCCTTTTGATTTCTTCGATGTAGTACTACATGGTTTTAAAGGAGAAGTCTTTATGCATGAATAATCATCAGGTTGACAAGAGATACAAAGACCGGGATTGCCCAAGAAAGAGGTTGGATTGGAGATAACAAGTTTCGTTAATTTCTCTGGTATTGGACCAGTGAAGTGATTATAAGAAACATTCACCTCAAGTAACGAAATTAGATAAGCCAAAGATTTAAGGGTTCCTGTCAAATTGTTGAGAGAGAAATCCAAACTCTGCAGTCTATTTAGATTCCCTAGCTGATTGGGCAACTCTCCAACAAGTCCATTTAAGCTAAGATTTAGAGCTTCAAGATTCTGTAATGTGCTCAAAGATGAAGGGATAGTACCTCCGAAAGAATTTCCTCCAAGTCTTAGCTCAAGAAGCTTTTTGAATTGTGATAAGAAACCCGGAATTCCTCCACTGAAGTTATTCCTTTCAAGAATCAACCGAGAGAGAAGAGTTAGGTTAGTTAGACTCGAAGGAATCGAACCATTTAGAGAATTTGAGCCCACATCCAAAGCAAATAGATTGGAGCACTGTGAAATTTCTTGTGGAAGCTGACCATATAAACCATTGTAGGAGACATTCAATTCTTGAAGACAAACCAAATAGCCAATTTCTCGAGGTATAGGGCCAAAAAGTCTATTCCTTGACAAATCAATCTTAGTGAGATTCTCACAATATCCAAGTGTTGGAGGGATAAAGCCATTCAAATTATTCACACTCAAGTCCATATATACCAAACTTGAACCTTTCCCAAATGCAGGAAGAGAACCAGTTAGGTTGTTATGATCAATTCTTAGCCGTCTCAAAGTCAAGCAGTTCCCAATATCAAGAGGCACGCTTCCTTGCAGAAAATTAAATGGAAGGTTAAAAACCACTAACTTTCTCCGAAAGCAAATATGAGGAGGAATCTCCCCAGTAAAACTATTGTTAGTGAAATCAATTTGAACCAAACTACTGTTGATCCCTAAGCCTTGAGGGATGACTCCAGTGAACTTGTTATTAAACAGCGAGATGTTCTTTAGATTCTTTAGCTCGGTTATCTCTAATGGCAGCTTCCCTGAGAGACTGTTGCTGTAAATGAGAAGATTCTCAAGGGTCCGGATCCTCCAAATATCAATAGGAACCTCTCCTGTCAAATTATTGCTAAACAAAGATAAACTCTGCAAGTTAGTCAGCTTGCCCAATTCATTTGGAATAGCCCCTTGTAGCTGATTTTGATACAGTTGCAAATCCGTCAGAGATCTGCAGTTCCCAATTTCAGTAGGAATCGAGCCTGACAGAGAGTTCACAGACAAGTAAAGAACTGAAAGCTCGGTCAATAAACCAATAGAAGATGGAATTTCTCCTGATAACTTATTGTGAACTACATCGAACGATGTCAAACTACTGCAGTTTCCTAACCCAGTTGGGATATTCCCTTCAAATTGGTTATTTGACAAATACAACTCTTGAAGATCCTGACAACTGCTTGATACCATAGGAATCTTCCCGGTAAAAGAATTACTACTGGCATCCATAAAGTTAAGGCCTTTGATTTTGTTTAAGCTCTCTGGAAGAGGCCCAGTGAGCTGATTGTGATCGAGATAGAGCTCGACTAACTTAGTGCAATTTCCGATGGAGTCAGGCAAGAACCCTGATAACTGATTGTCACTCAACCAAAGGATTTTAAGTTGAGTCAAGTTTCCAATGCTATTTGGGACAGGACCAGTGAAATTATTTTGGCTGAGAAAGATTGTGTCAAGATGCCGAAGCTGAAACAACGAGTTTGGTATCTTTCCACCAAGGAAATTGCTAAAAAGGGACAAATAGGATAATTTCTTGAGACTCTTGACAGACTGAGGAAGCTCACCAGTGAACAAATTGAGAGAAAGATCAATGTATCTAAGAAAGCTGCAATTGCCTAATTGAGATGGGATCGAACCCGAGAGGCTGTTGATGCCAAGATCAAGTATTTGGAGATGTTTGAGGAGCCCAATCTCTGGTCCTAATGAACCAGAGATTTCACTTTGTGACAAGTTTAAAGAGATCACATTGTGGAATCTATCACAACGGATTCCTACCCATTTGCATGGAGTTGGGTCTGAAGAGTTCCAGGTGGAGTTAATGGAGGGTGGAAGCTTAAAATTCTTGGCAAGGGAAAGCAAGGACTTGCCATCAGAGTTCAAAGCATAGGTTAATGGAATTATAGTGGAGAATAACAAGGGAAAGTACCAAACGGTAGCACCCATTAATCAGAATTCTATGGAAATCTGACCCAAAAGAGCTAATTTAACCAAGCAAAAAAGAAACAAGAAGAAAGCCCATATCTAAGAAACATAACACATTGAAAAAAGATTACTGAAGTACGAGTGCAGGTCAGTAGCTCAGCTAGATAAAGAAGAGTAAAGAACAACACAAAAAGAACTATACAAACCCAACTCAGAGTAATTGTTGAAGAAATCAAAAGAAAGAAGGGAAGGGATTTTCTTTGCCTTTATAAGAAGTGACCCCTGTATGCAGCTCTTTTGCTCATGGCCTCCTCTCAGCTTGTTTCAGGCTTTGAGGTTACACTACAATGATCCAGAGATCAAAGCAGTAGACATATAAATAGGAAAGGTGTCATTACTAACCAAGAATAGGATAGTGCAAACAAACCAAGAAAGGATAATGAACGTCGCTTCACATTTACTTTATTATTATTTGATATTTTAAATCTTTTATCGACCATGCTCCACTCAAACAGCCACACCAAAAATAAAAGCATTAATAAAAGACTGAAAGATGCGTTCACACTGAGAGGCAGAGTTTCACGTATCGGTGGAAACCAGGGCTGGGCTTTAAAATTTGTTTGGCACAAAGCGAGGAAAAATGACAGAGTACTGACGAGCTACATAAATTCTCAGTGTTGTTGCCCATGAACTTGGGACAGAGAGCCTGGCTCCTGGCCGGATGGGGTCACCTCCCATAAAAACTTATTTGTAGCTTTTATTGCTAACGTCTCCCTGGCAAACTCTATATTTACTCAAGGGGATACCTGAAATGGGTGGGTATTTGTGGATTCTAGAAAGTTGGGATGTAACTAAATTACCAGAGAATGACAGAATTCTTACACTAATTTAATCCGTAGATTGATATACATGGACTCATAACCAAATTATTAATTGTACAATTGATTGCGGTAGTCATTGTCTCAACCGCAATATATTTTGTTTGTACTGTATCCTTGTTTGCTTTCCTGGCTCCCAAGATGGCAGGCGCGTCTGAGCTTACCAAAAGATTCGATATTTTTTTTCTGCTCAGTTGTTTATCCAGAAATATCACGCACAAATTTTTCTTCTTTGTCTTTTTCTTTTTTGTTTATGAAAGCGAATAAACGTTTATAAATACTGATAATTTTAAAATAAAGCCATCGGAAGCAATACAGTGGGCCCATAAGGCAACAATGCTGTCCCCTTGTCTATTTTTTTATTTTATTTTTTAAAAAAGCCCAAACATATCGACAGCCAACCCTCCACCGTCTACACCATTTGAAGATGCTTTGACGCTTGTACTCTATACTGCACAAAACATACACTAAAGGCAGCACATTTATTTAAAGGAAAAACGAGTGAGAATAATCGTGTTTATAAATAAATAAAGCTAAGTAACCCCAGTCAAAAGTTTCAGCATTAAACCTTTTCTTCTTGGCAGTTCATACAGCTTTTCGTGATTCATTCTGGTAACGGACCATTAAAAAAAAAAAAGTTGGCATGATGCACAAAACTCGTGCATTACACCAAACTTTGGTGCAAATGCAAATGGAGATCAACACTTTTTTGTATCAGTTGAAGAAGAACCTTCTACATTACCAACGGTAAGAAGCATAATGATGCATGCTTTAAACAGATGCCCGCAATGAATCTAATCTCGGATGATTTCACTCACACACGTTCAGAAGTAGCAGAGCTTAATTATGAGTACATGATGGCTGGGCTCCGTAAGGCTGGCGAATTTAGGCACGAAGTTCAAACAAGAAATCCTTCTGGTACAATAAAAGTGCTGCCAAATTGGTGAATATATTGTTGTCAATAAAAAAATGGACAAATTTTGAAAATAGACCCTTTTAAATATTTATTTACAATTTTCGACCCAATCCTTACTTAATTAGTATTTTTAACCTACTTTCATGAAACTAGGTCGAAATTGGTGAATAAAACTTCGCAAGATTGCTGAAGTTTTAATTAGCAACTTCGATCTAGTTTCATGAAACTAGGTCGAAATTGCTAATTAAGTTAGGACTGGGTCGAAAATTGCAAATAAATATTTAAAATGGTCGATTTTAAAATTTCGTCCATAAAAAAACCTCCTCCATTTTTTTTCCCCTTTTCTTTTAGCAAGATTGATTCATATTAGCCACAATGAGAGGGTGGAGGTATCTCAATCCTGGTTAATTAAAGAGTGGATAAAAAAAATAACTTAAAAAATTGCACTCTAGCGAAAGAAACATGCTGTCAACAAAGAGTGCAATGTCATCTACAAAGTAGAAATTAGCACATAAACGAGATTCAACTCATATCAAGGTGAAATTATTGGGTAAGATAATTAAAAACAAAACAAAGGAAAGTCCCGCAAGACAAAGTACAAGTTTGAATAGGGATCATAAGATGGATATGGCTAAAATGCGGGACTGTCAGTACTACCAACATTCACAACACTAAAAATTAGGAAATTTATCCAAAACTGGGAAACCCTGATAAGTTTGCTTTGGTTTCATCTCAAAGGGGGAAAACAAAAAAACTGAGTCAAAACTAGTACAAATAATTGCTGGGAATGAGGTCAGCGGCAAAAGGAATTTAATTCACACAATGGCGTATTGACAATCTAGCAATCTCTGAAATAGATTAATATGGGAAAGAGCAGCAAAAAGTAAAGTACTCACATTGCACTAAGGTTTCAAAATAGTAATCTGCCACAAAGAGGAACCTAGTGGTATTGAAAGGGACTTCAATGGGAATTTATTTGAGACTGATATTTCCATGAATTAATGGGAGTGCAGAAATGACAAGCCATAAAGATAGTTGCAATAAGAAATTTCTAACTAATAGCAAAACGTGCACGAAAGAAATTTATTATTAATAACCTAGCATATTGGCATGTGCCATGCACGTACAAAAATATGAAATTTATCCAACTAATCTAATCTAATATCATACATATGAGTAATTAGTCATTTGACGATGATTTGAGTTATGTAATTTTATTAGAGTTATACAAAACTGTTATTTAGTAATTAAATGAAAAGTATTCTTAACACAATTTGCTAAGGAACTTCCTTAATTTATTGAGAATAATGTATTTGGAGTAAGTGATTTAAAATAGAAAAAGAAGAAAAATGAGGAGTATCGCTATTTGATTATGTGATTTAGAATGTTCTAGAAATAAGAAAGGAAAAGAAGAGAGAGAGAAGAAAAAGGTCTTGCAAATTACAATTTCAATTATGTCAGTCAAATCCTAGTCTTGTGTCATAATTTAGAATATTCTAGAAATAAGCAATGAGAAGAAAAGAAAGGAGTGTTTGCTCACTTTGACCTGCAAATTTACCAATATAACCTCTGTTCTAATGTGATAGATAAAGACATTCCAACTTTATGGTACCGCTCATTTGTTTTTCATATAGTAGTATAGACTTGAGTGGCGATGGTACCAAGAATTGAAAGAGGCATATAAAACGCAGACGGGAAGGAGGTCAATGGAAAGCTCGACTAGTTTATAAAAGGATCAGTAGAGAACCTAAAGTTTGCCAAACACTACACAAGGTAATCATGACGGAAACAATATTAGAAGAATACTAGAATTAGGAAACTAAGGTGAGAACATGAACTTCTTTAAAGTTTAAACCCTCACAAGGATGAGGAAAATGATAAAACAGTCAATCTAACCTATTAGGGTTTGTGATTACCCTTAAGTGGCACTGAAGACACTGCTTATGCTTAAATAGCTTGAAGACGGAGGCACAAAAAGTCTAAAGATGCAACGGGAACCAGACAAATCAAATGAACTAAAAGAAATATATCTCAATTCGTTCTCAAAAAAATATTTAAGAAAAAATACCATGATTAATTCTCCTCACCATTGCAGTGGGGCATCTCATATAACTAAAGAAAGAAAGTTTACCCTCATGACAAAACATGGATATAAATCACTCACCTCTTGCATTCCAGTGAACAGCACTCCATATGTAAGTTGGTCCCAGTAAAATTTCCAGGTTTTTCAGTTTTTTCCTTAGCCTGGAGAAGAAGCACAATCATCAGTGTCAACCTGAATGAATTTATGGAATGAACGAATGGATGGATGGATGGGTGAATATGAATTCATGGTTATGCTCTCCAAGCTGCCAAATGATAATGTCATGAAATGAGCTCAATCATCGAAAGTCAAATGTAGCCAAATATTTCCGCAATAGCGTCTGACGGGTTAATATGAAATGATGATAATTCTCTCCAGGCCAGGCACGGTAATGTCTAAGGAATGAGTTCAAACGTACACTTCAAATGCAACAAAATATTTCAACAAAGTATCTACATAATATCACTTGACATGCAAATGTCCTAAATATGGTCCACCATGATGCCACAAACTCCTCAGTTGCATATGGACATAAATGCGAACACTATCTAACCAGCTTCATAATGCCAATGCACATTAACATCACATATATATAATGCTGAAAGTAACTCCACATTATGGAAGATGGTAATGGCACTCATGACCAGAAGGTGCATTCACACAAAGCATGGGATGATGATGTTGGATGCAACAGCATGATTCCCATCATGAAAGACACATCTATGCTTTAATCTTCACAAGGATGCATGAAAAGCAAAATTACACCCCTTCAAGCTGTTGCTAGTAGGTTTGTGACTTTCCATTAGCTTCAGGCGCAACACCACCAACTTGATTCTTCTTTTGCCCAAATGGGTTCTTCGAAAATGTAACACCAGTTAAGGAAAATGGAGTACATGTCAAAATTGAATAGTAAGAAAAAACTATATTGTTCCACCAATCTAAGAACATTTTGTAGTGATCACTGGCTTCCCTTGTTCCAACCAAAGTTTATAATTATTAAAATATTTTATTTGATTGTATCAAAGACACAGCAATCTAGAAATAAATTATTGTTCAGAATTGTAAAATTCGTCTCAAGTGACTCATTTCTCTTAGTGTATCATCTTCCTTCAGAAACTCAGTTGAAAGGAGAACAAAATATAAATGTCTGCTTTGGAAAGTATTTTAATCTAATGAAGGCAATAACTTCGAGAACATATGGGTTTATCTTTCACCTGCAATAGAGCAGACACCCATGATCGGGTCAAGTTGACGACAATTGGTCATATCCAGAGGGGAGGGCTCTGATTTCAATGTTTGTAAATTCAACAGGTCATTGGGGCTGATTTGTAATCAAAATAGACCATATGATTTTGAAATCACATTAGTACTTCAGAACCCTAAACCAAAAAACTTTCTAGAGCAATGTTGGATCATCTTCAGAAATCAGTTAATGTTGGTGAAAAAGCAAGATTCAGTTAATATTTGGTAAATTTTCAAAGGTGCAGTTCAGCTCCTTCCTCATAAATATTAAAGGATATTGTATTCGTATGCCACCACGGCCAGAACTAGGAAGAACTGCACCCTGCACATTCTGATGGACAGCTATAGCACTGTTTACGTCCTGCAAGAACAGTTGGACTTCATGAACACAAACATAAACAAAACCCAATATTCGCAAAATCTGGGACCAGCTTAAAAAGTATAGTGTAAACTTAAAGCAACAGTATGAATATAAAAAAGAGCTTCATAATACATACATCAAACTCAATAAAGCACACAGTGTTTCTCTCTTGGCGCAGAACCTTCATTTGTTTATAACCAGGTTGCCTGTGAATGGGATTAAAAAAAAAGTAGCAGAAACAAAATGCAAGCTGCAATTAGCATCAGTATGAACCAGATAAAGTATGAAAGTGAGGGACATCAATCAAATTTCAAAACTTGTGTCATCCTTCATTATAGAAAATGCAGCATCTTATAGAAGACAGGAATCAATTGTTTTGAAAGGTTAGGATTCATACACGCTAAAGAGACCTCTCAGTTCTTCCTCATTTGTGTTCTCACCGAGATTGCCAATGAAAAGAGTATTGCACGGCGGATTGTCTTTTGAATTCTGCAAATAAGAAGAAGTATAATAATTAAACATGCTTGTAAAAAAAGGTATTAAAAAACTACAGCATAAGCCTCATGTATAGTTGATTATATTATCACCTTCAAAACCAAAGAGACAATTAGGGGTTCAAACCACATAAGGGGAATTTGGCATTTCGGAGTGTTTGCAACCTGGAAGTGTAAGTAAATGGAAAGTAAAAAAAGAAAGAAAAGCACTTTACTCATTAAGTACATTCTTTCTCATTACTTTCTATTTGTAAATCTTGTTTGGATGTTGAAAATGAAAAGGTGGAAAGTTGAGGCGCAACTGACATGGCATCCACTTTGTTAATGTACTGTTTGGTTGCCATGGAAAGTGAACAGTGGAAAGCAAACATTTAAAACGGAAATGGTAAAAAGAGACAATAGAAACTTAATTTCCCTCACCTCTTAATCTGACTACTTAAAGTATAGAAAGCGTCAATACTCTCTTTTTTTGTGAAAACTTTATGGGTATTTTGATTATAGAACTTTGGTTTCATATGCTCTCTTATCTTTTAAGTATAAATGCAAGCTTTCCATGGAATGAAATATTTCAATTTTGAAAAATAGATTGATCAGTTAGTACCCAATCTGGATGGAATCCTGGCTCCGCCCTTGACAATATGATATAATAGTTGTTAACAAGATATTATTATTTTCTTGTAAAATAATATTATATTTTCTACAAATAAGAGCATGTTTGGAAAATGGTCAAAGTAGATTATAATCCACTTTTGAATGTTTGGCAAGTGGATTATTTTGGATTATAATCCACCAAAAAACTAACCTGGGAGATCCTGAGATTTGACCAAGTAAAAGACAATTATACCATTCACGATTTCACGAGATCTCAGACCTCATTCAGTAACTCACCACCAACCCCATGTACTTTTTGGTCATTTTTGACAATAATGATATATTATAATCCACCAAATTTATCAAACACTTTGGATTATAACCCACATGAGTTATAATCCATAACCCAAGTGGATTATAATCCAAAGTTCCCAAACAGGCTCTAAAGCAACATTGTTGTCAATAAAATTATTTAAAATATCATATTCAATATAGTATTGTTATTCTCAATAAGATAATATAACTTTTGAGCCTATTAAGTATTTTAGTATTATGCTTTTATTAAAAAATATTTTTACTAAATTAGTATAATCTCAAGGAGTTTATATTACTTGCTCAAACCAAATTATTTTTAACTCTAGAAAACAATAAATTTTTATTAACATATATCTATGTAACATAATCATAATATAATAAAGGGAAAAGTGTTCCTAAAGTCACCTTAGAGGTGTCACCTTAGATTCCATCTAAGAAAGCACCTTTTGATGCATTGATTAGACTATTCCAATGGATGAACCACTCCATTCATCATGACCTAAATGTCTCAAAACATCTCTAAAACAAAAATCATAATGTTCCAATACTTCTAATACATATTTTTCATTGTCTTTTTAGTTGTACTGTCAGAAAACTGTTAATTTTACAACCACTTGATGCATGAGTAACTATAATCCAATATGCCTAACTTTTTGTTTATGTACAATCCAAAACTTATAAAACAAAATGAATGGAATGGATCAAGTAAATTGATTGCATATAATGTAGTTTCAAGATGCTTCCTTAGATTGAATCTAAGGTGACACCTTAGAAACACTTTTCCCTATAATAAAATACTATTAACATGTTAGAAAAGTACAACCCAACAAAAGCATATTGTTAAAAACAAAATATAAATACAAACATAGTGTAACACCACAATTTTATAATATATAAATCATTTTCAATCAAATGGTCTTATTTAACTAATATGAATATTTTTATAGTGATATTTTTAAGAAATAAGACCTTTAAGTAAAATAATACAATTTAACAAATTTATATTTATGTTAGTAATTTAGTTAACATAATATTCTTTATAGGCATAATGCAATTTGTTCATAAATCTTCTTAATTAACTAGATAATATGAAATAATGTTATTATATGCTAAGACAACATTATTTAATCTTTAACATATTATTATCTAGAGAAATAAAATATTTTCCATAGTCGAAATAAAAAGTTATGTGTGTGATTTCAAACACAATCAATGAGATCCTTCAGGAAAGTCGCAATTACTTTGAGATACAAGGTGCCGGATAGAAATTGCCCAAATTCTGAAACTAAACTCGAAATTCAAAATCCAACACTTACCCTTCTGAAAAGATGAGTTCTTTAGAATAAGGCAAGTTGCAGATCATAACTACCTGAACTGGGGCATAGCCGCTAGGAGCTGGCAAAGGAGCAGGAGGAGGTAAAGCTACTTGAGGAACTGGATAGGGTCCGTACGGATCATATGTAGGTGGAGCCATGTACCTAAAGAAAAATCAACAACAAAAACTTCATTTAGATTGACGACATCACAGTTCCAGAAAAAGTTTATATCAATCACCCCCCCCCCCAAAAAAAATATCCTTTAGCAACTACTGAATCACAAGCAGTATATGGCCAGCCAACTGCTACTTATATGAAAAGTGGCTAGCCATAAAGAACATCTTACCCCGGGGTTCCCCAGACATGTGGTGGTGGCGGTGGAGGTGGTGTTGGGTAAGGAGAAGGACTGGGGTACCCTGCATGAGTATAGTCACCACCAGTTCGCAAACGCTTACTTGGGTCAAATGAGCTGGAATCGGTTACTACACCTACAGATTAAGAAAGAAAATTTTGTAGTAAATATTACCCTTCAGAAATACACAGACCAGCACATCAACTTTAACTGTTAAGATGTTTACATGCTAACAAGCAGCAATAACTCTAAAAACACCAAAACCATACACCGGTTTGAGCAACAGTATTATTTTTTGGTACAAAAAACTTTAAACATGCACTGTGTATACAGTACAATGAAACCCTATTAATGTGAAATCAAAGGTCATCTCTGAAATGATAAATAAAATAAGCAAATAACACCTGGAGTACACAGTACATTATTTCAAATTATCAATTAAATACAAAAACACAATACCCTTTACCTCCAAAAATAAATATGTCATCTTTAAGCAAGATAAAAAAAATTTCAAAATTTCTCAGAATGGTTGTACACCAATCTACCCAAACAGCAAGCACAAATGGCAAGTTTCATTGATAACGCTACCAACAAGACTCGGTTTTTATAGATTAATTTACTTAAACAATGCTTAGGCTATCTGCTAGTGGCAGAGGGAAATATGAGCTCAACATTTCTTTGATCCTTCATAATTAAAACAAAAAAAACGTTGCATTTCCCCCTGTTGATGTGCATATAACTATGGAACCACAAATCAGGTATTCAGAATGATGAAAATACATATAGACAGAACTGTTGCCTTATTGATCAAAGCAAAATTCATGCGGTAGCATCCAACTTTAAAATAGATATGGGGAGACTAAGAGAACAAACGTTAGTGAGCATGTGAACATCATGGGGCTGGGCTCAAATGAAATTGTTGTTCCACAAACATCAAAGTCGGACTAAGTATTGGCACCTTGTAGGACTGCAGAAGAAACCAAAAGGTGGACAGACTAATAGGTGAAAGAAGTCAAAGATGCAGCAGAATAATCTTCTTTCAATTTGTAGGTGCCATTAAACTTCTACCAGGCCTTCCCATCATATCTATCCTTTTAATGGAGTTTTCAATTGTATTAGGATCAAAAAAGAGCGTTTTGAATTAACTGGGTTGTACTAACTATGGTGGAGCGCTAAAACATGCAGGTAGAGAGAGTAGCAAAATGGGATACGGTAAAAGATGAAACATCAAAGGAAAGCTAGTTTTTCCATATTTATCTGTTGGATAATCCAAATAAACAAAATTTTAAGACATTTAAAACGTTTAAATTTCCCAACTTATGAAAAACTAGATCATAAGCTCACCTAAATAAGCTAAGTTTGACCGAGTAAATGACTTTTCTACAATGTAGTTTTTATTAAATTTTACCATAACAACCAAAAGCCAACAAAAGCTAACATAGCACAAAAGCTTCTAAAAATAAGCTCCCCAAAATAGCCTCTTTTATTAGAATAGCTAGTTATTTGATTCATATGGACTGAAGTTTGAAGTAGTTAACTAGTTATTGATTGCTCAATTGCACTTTTGTTAGCCTTTGCTTGGGATATTTTATATTTTTTATGAATAATTACAATTCAATATATGATAAACAATATATAAGTTAAAAAAATTCAGAATCTCATAATTTTATATAATCTTATGGTGCATAATCCGATTAAACGCTACCTGCTCCCGAACCACATGCATAATGAACTCGTGCTTTAGAATCTTGATGATAAACGCTTTTTGTTTTTTAGTTTAGTTTAAATTCTACCAAAATATAAGACTAAACTAAAATTAGAAATTTTTAATTATCAAAATAAAATGATCATAATTTATGAATGAAATAATAAAATATTTTCTTTGCAAATTTAAAGAATGTTTAAACGTTTCCAAAATGGGTTTATCAAGATTTCATCTCAAACATGAGTTTTTACCTCTTTTAAATATAATTTTTAAACCCAAAGGTAATCAAACGAGTTTTTTTAGTAATACAAGTTCTGCTATGGGAGAGAGACAAAGAGAAGGGGTGACCACCTAGGGGTGCGCGCACGCAAGAGAGAGAGAGAGAGTAGCAGCAGAAAAACAAGATATGACAGAAAAGGAAGCAGGAAATATTCGTGTTTACAATGTTTGAAAAAGTTTTTTTAAAACTCACTTTGAAACTTTTTTGAAGCATAAGACTTTTAAACTCAAAAGAGGAGCTATTTATTCCTTGAAGCACACGCCTTATCGCTTCAGTATAATTAATGTGCGCTTCACGCTCCATAAAGCACTTCCCTTTGAAGCACACACTTTAATAAGATAGGAAGATATAAACAGATTTTTGACTCAAATTAAAATGCCCTAGTATCTTATGATCATGTGACTATAAATAATATATATATCTTATGTATTTAGCTTAGTTTATTATGATTTACGTCTATACTTCTGATATTTAGTTCTTATTTACTAATCAAGTCATGGATGTATCTAATTGTTAATTATTATACCACTATTTATATATTTATAGTACTTATGAATTTAAAAATTAAAATATAATTAACTCATGAGGTTTCAGCCTCGCGCATTGAAACTTTACGCCTCGCATCATAAAATGATCTAATGCTTTGCCTTGCGCTTTTCTAAACATTGATGTTTAGTATAAAATATAAGAAAAAAATGCTTTCAAAAGATACAAAAACAATGAAAATATTGGATCAGTGAAGAATAGCCGTCAATGGAAGTGGCTAAGAAGAATGAGGTCTGGGAAGAAGACATTGTTTTATATAACAAGTAGCTTGAGGAACTTCTACTAGAGCATACAAAAAATGGAGATGATACATACAGATTGGGGCTGGATAGACTCCGTGCCTACTTTAGGAGAAAATAACACAATTATGGAATATCCAACCAATGTCCAACTGAAATTTTCAGGCCCCAACAAAAAATCCTAAGAAATAAGACTTATTGCAGTTTTTTAGCTAGAAGTTTAGTGAATTCAAAATTACGCGTTCGCTCCCAAACTGAAAGGCAATAGTTGGCAATTTAAAAGTTGAAGCCAACAGAATGTATTGTATTATAGATTTCATGCATAAAGCTAATGATTTATCAATAAATAGTTAAAACCATCTTGCACAATGTATTTACACTAATACGAAGATAATGATTTATTAATAGGGTATTGTTAGTGGTGGATCCAGAAAAAATTTCCTAGGGGGGCAGAAGACAAATATTTATTTATCCAAAAATTTAAATATAGTATTATAAAAGAACCTTCTAGATAAATAAGCTATTTAAATGGGCTAAAATTAGTATAAGGTGCAATTATTCTTAAATTAGGGGTCTAGAATGCAATTTCTCATAACCTTAGGGGTGCAACTTCCCCCTTAAGGTTACTAGTAGATCCGACCCTGGGTATTGTTAACCATACTACAATTTTGTACTGCAAAAAGGGGTAGCAATTTAAGAGGAAGGATCTCATTTTTTTTCCTTATAGTATACAGTCTATTTATCATACTCTTATCAAAAGCCATTTTTCACTAGGTAATAGCCCTAACAACCTTGATGTATTCTATCAAATTTTGGTACAATTCCACTAATAAGAAGAGGAAAGAAAATAAAGAGCTAAAGTTGTGCCTCATTTGTCATTCATTCGCACTGTTATAAATAGCGGTAAATAGCGCCGCTAATAGCGTTAGCAGTCCCTTCCCACTATGCTATCACCCAATAGCGGTGATATATTGCAGAATATGCGCTTTCCGCTCGCAAAAGCAGCCAATAGCGCACCATAGCGGTGAATAGCGGGCGATTGCGGGCAAAATCCGCTTTTTGACCGCTATTTAAAAGCGGTTTGAGGTTTATTTTTTAAAAATTAAACCCGACCCGCATCCACTGCATCCCACCGCCTCCCGCGATTTCTGACGTATTCTTGCCGCCTCCCACAACTTCCGGCACCTCTCTCAGCACTTCCTCTCACCTCCTCTCGCTGTGAGCTCCTCCTGCTACAGTCTTCTCACCGCTCAGCTTATCTTCTCGAAGACGACGACTCTTTGACTCCTCCAGTCGTCTTCGGTATTATGTGACGGTTACATGTCTATTTCATGTTTAGGATATCTTTAAATCATCAAATATGCACTTTTAGATTTTCTAGAATTTTCTTTAATTTTTCTTCTTTTTTTTGAATATTTATACATATCTAAATTAGACCGCTATTTGACTTTGCGCTTTTAACCGCTATTTTACCGCAATAACCCCAAATAGCCTTAACGATGCCTCACGGTTACGCGACGCTATCCGCTATCGACAACCTTGTTCATTAGACTACTAGTTCCAACAATCCTAGCAGCCACTTTAGACTTAACCAAGTCATGCCCAATATATAGACTAACTGTGTTGATCTGATTGGGCATAAATCTAATCAAATACACTCTGAACTTGACATGATTTATAGCACCAATAGCAACTTGTTGCTTATCAAGAAGGACGTGTTAAAGTCCCAACATTCCGCAATGGTTCCTACTATAAACATGCGGAAGAACCTCTAGATTTTTGAATCAGACATATGTTTACATGAGTCCATTCTATCACCTGTAAGAGTTAACTTCACTTAGATGGATGGACTGTGCAAATTTGTTTTGCTAACGAGTTCCTAAACTTCGAAAGCTCGGAAATAGAAGTTGGTTAAAGCCACAGATAACTCTGTACAATCCACTAAGAGACAGATTATGTCAACTCGAGAAATGTAAAATTAATGAATTAAGAGAATATCATTTCTAACAGGTATCATCCAATGTGTCATATCAGGTATTTTCTCCAAGGATAAAAAATATCAACTATTAAAGAATGGCGTCATAATCATATTGCAATCAAGATTTCCATTGATTACAAAAATCTACAGGAAAAGAAATTTAACAATTAATTTTACAAAAAAAAAGAATCATCTTCCTCTTTATTATACAGCATTCCCAAGAGTCTTACATTATAAGCAAAAAATTTCACTTCATTAAGCTGTTGCTCCATACACTGCACTAATAATTCCCATTGATCCAAACAGTAAAAAGATTTAATTTTGTAGACGAATATAATAATAGAATGCCAAACAAAAAAGTTAGAGCTAACAACTTCCATGCAGATACTATGCACAAACTAATACGTTTAATAAAAATTAAAGTGATTGATTAGATAATAAACCAAGGCTCAGAACTAGAAAATAAACCTGAAAGAACACACAACCTACCTCTCTTCACATAAAGATTCTTCTTGGCCATCTCAGTGTGCAGGACCGACTTCTTATCGGCATCAAAGACCAAATCCTGAAATCCCCAACACATTACTTTCAAACTCAAAAAAAATCCAAAATCAAAAATTCAAAAAGGGTCACCTGAACTGCAGTTTTAGCAGCCAATGCCTGCTGAGCAGTAGAAAAGAGCGCGAATCCCATGGGCTGCTCTCCTTTAAAGTTCACCTGCGAAGCTTCGTACCCAGGCAGCCATCGCAAGAGATTCTGAAGCTCTCTCTCCTTCACGTCTTCAGGCAATCCAGAGATAAAGATTGTACGAACCTACAGAAGAGAGAGAAGAAGTCGATAACGGCGATTCTTGAAGATTCAGAGGGTGAAGTGAGAGGATCGATTCAGTACCTCGTCGGTTGGTGGACGATTAGGGTTTTCAACGGAGATCGGAGGCGGAATCGGCGGCGGCGGGGCCCAGTGCTGGTGATGGTACGGGTGGATTCCGGGGCCGGCCATGAGATTAAAACCCTAACCCTAGTTTTTCTTTTCTTTTCTTTTTTTTTCCCCTTGCTTTGTTTACCCTTTTGGCTATATCCGCTCGATATTAAATCGAAAATCGAGGGAGTGGAGGGAGACGGTAACGGGGTTTTGGGTGTGGGTTTATAAAGAAGATCCGCTGTGATTTTTGGACAGCTATAGGATATAGCCCGTCGGGTCTTCTTTCCAAACAACTTTTTCCATTTTACTGTGGATCCGGGTTATCCAAAATTAGAAGCCGAATCCAGCTGTGTGGTTTTCATCCGCATTCCAAATCATGGGCTAATGTCAGATGGGACCATCAGGATCAACCTGGCATTGATGAGAATTCAATGGGAAATTTTAAAGGAAACAAAAATGTAAGAGTTGGGCTAAAGCCCATATTCCCTTAAAAAAATGTGAAAGAATCCACAAATAGGAGAACCTATTTAATTTGATTGATAAACGAGTTGGAATAATTGATGATAGCTTTTAGCATATTTTAGCTCAATTTGTAGAATTGAGATTAAAGTGGTAAATATCCAGACTTAGGGTTTTAATTTACAAATATAAATGATTTTGGTGGCATATACGTAAAATAGGCAAATTTCACTTAACCCTCAACTTTGGGGGACTTTTCACATAGCTCCTAAACTTTGTTCATTCAACTCAACCCCTTCAAATCTTTGGGTTTCTCACTTAATCCCCTAATCTTAAAGTTTTTCGGGCACAACCCCTAACACATAATCGATTATTGGTGAAGTAACCAGAATACGCCTTTTGAAATGTAGCCCCCCAAAATGAAAAAAAGATAAATGGATAATTTTTAATAAACCGAGAGGCATTTTCATCATTTGTTGTCACATGTTTGGCATGTGACTTGTCAAAGTTCATAATATTACTTTAGACAGTTAAGTGAGATCATACTCCCTTTAAAAGTGGTAGTTGTGGAAAAACTTTCCATAGATAATGTTGCCCATATTCTTTTACGATATTACATTTTGATCCTAACTAAACAAAATTAATTATCATTATTAATTAATTATATTATATGTCACTTGTAACCAAAGCAGAAGAACCCCCTCGTTCGAGTAGGGGCCTCTGCGTCTCTTATAGGCGTCTCCGTGTCTCCTGTAGGCGTCTTTTTCTCCTCTTGTTCGTTCGCGCACACGGGGGTTTGTTGATAGGGGTTTTTGATTAATTAAAAGGAGATCTCGTTGTGGCTTTTGAGGTGGAAGATGTTTGGTGATTTCTCTCATCTGTAATTTAGGGTTAGGGTTCATGGGGGTGTCAAGGAATCTCGGGCGAGGGTCCTTTAAGGCTGGTTCGGAGGAGGTGTTGCTATTGATATTTATTAGGGTTTCGACATGGAGGATGATTTTCTCGCTCAATGGAAGAAACTTTCGCTCACGGAGGAGGAGCAACAAGATTGTTAGGTAACCAACACTGCGATGCATAAAGTGGAAGAGGAAGGGAAACTCTGCCTCTTAGTTAGGCTTTTGACAGTTTGATCCTTCAATAGAGATGTATTCAAAGGGACATTGCAGAAGGTTTGGGGCCATTGAAGGCTTTCACTGTTTGAGACTTAAAGGGTGATTAATTCTTGTTTCAATTTGGTTTGATTCATGATCGAGAATGGATGGTGCGTAATGGACTGTGGCACTTTAACAAACACTTGATTCTTTTTCTTTTTAAGGAGTTCAATGGAAACATTCAACCCGCGGAGCTTCCTATTACTAATGGACTCTTTTGGGTTCATGTTTATAACATTCCCCTCAATTGTATGATCGGAGAGGCTGGTGAGTCGATTGGAAATAAGATGGGGTACTTTGAGAGGGTGGAATCTGAAGCTACCGGGATTGGATAGGGAAAATCGCTTCGTAGCAGGGTGTGGATCAATGCATATAGACATCTACGAAGGGGGATGTCTCTGAAGCTAAGTGATGATCGAAGTGTTGTGGAATGCTTTAGGTATGAGAGGTTGCCCAATTTTTGCTATTTGTGCGGGAATCTAGGGCATGTTGAAAGGGAATGTGTGAAGACCCAAACAGGAGGCGAGGCATAATATGGTTTGTGATCACGTTTCTCAATAGTGCAATCAAAAAATGATAGTGGTGGGAGACGATTGAATTAGGAGAATTATGATTTTTAGGAGTCCTCTCACTATAGTACTTCATATGGATATACATTTCATGCAAAGGAGACTGAAGTCACTGATCGGGCTGCTACAAATGTCATGGTAAAGTCGGTGGTGTGTGAGTATTTGGATGGCAATAGTAATATGGAAGAGGATACTCACGTTTATGAGGGAGGGGAAAAGGATGGAAATTGGGGTGAGGAGGATCATGGCTTGGGGAAGGGGGTTAGTCAGGAAATTGAAGAGGAGAACTCATTGATCAATGTCCTGATATTGGAGCAGCATAGACAGAAATGGTTGACTACTTATGTGGAGGGTTCTGACGTAAATGATCTGCACAAGGAAGGGACGGGAAAGCAAGTTGATAAGGGACCCTCAAAATGCAAAAAATTTCATAGACGTGCAGCAAGACTAGAGGGGGGAGTTCATGGCACACCTTTGGGAAAGCATAAAGAAAGTGATGAAGTGCACATGCAGATTATTACCAAGAAACTAGCTATTAGTGATATTGATTCAACGGTAGTGGTTGCATATGTGCAGTCCGCTGAAATCAATGAAGCTTAAGTTGGAACGGCCAGGGGCTTGGGAATCTCCAGACAGTTCACAGTATTCGCCATCTTTCAAAGATGAAAGATCCTGAAGTTATTTTTCTTTGTGAGACAAAAGCTTTGGCAGCTAAAATAGAATGATTGCTAGTTCAGTTAGGGTTTGCTAATGATTTCACGATAGATAGGAGGGGGTTAGGAGGAAGTTTTTGCTTGCTTTGGAAGGAGAATATAAAAGTTTCAGTCATAA
This sequence comes from Asparagus setaceus, assembly GCA_012295165.1. Lineage (NCBI taxonomy): Eukaryota > Viridiplantae > Streptophyta > Magnoliopsida > Asparagales > Asparagaceae > Asparagus > Asparagus setaceus. Next base: position 63,908,090 of record CM022705.1, on the reverse strand, counting down.
ATTATTCCTTGAACCATATTAGTGCATAGATGGAGTATCCAATGGGAGTAACATGGCAGTTTTTGAGTTTCTATAGAAATCTCGAGGTGGCGGATAGGAGAGACTCTTGGAATCTACTACGTCGATTACACCCTCGAGGAGATGTTCCCTGGTTATGTGTTGGTGACTTAAATGAGATATTTTCAACTGATGAGAAGCAAGGTGGGAATTCTAGGTGCGACTCCTAGAAATGGAGGCATTTCAAGAGACGATGTGTGTGGACCTTTAGATTTGGGTTTTATGAGTGCACCTTTCACGTGGTGTAATCGGAGGGCTGAACATGATAATGTTCGAGCTCGACTTGATCGTGCCTTTGCTAATCTTAGTTGACAAACTTGTCTTCTGGTTATGTGGTTAACCATGAAGATACGGAGGGCTCAAATCATTGTCCAATTTGTGTGCACACAGCTAGGGATTCTAGAAATAGACTTTAGAGTAGGAAAAAGACTTTTCGATTAGAGACATTTTGGCTTTTAGCGGAAAGATGCCAAGAAATTATCCGTGATGAGTGGAATGAAGGGGTTGAGCTATCAACTGCAGAAGGGATTAAGCATGCTTTAAAAAGGGTGAGCACTGGGCTTTCGATTTAGCATAATGAGACTTTTTGGCATATGCCCAAGAAAATAAAGCAGATACGGATAAGGATTTCTAGACTACACAAGGCAACTCCATCACGTGAGAATATTGAGCAAATTAGAATAGCGAAGAAAGAGCTCGATATCTAGTTGGGAAAGGAGGTGGCAATGTGGCGTCAACACTCAAGGATTTCTTGGCTTCGTGACAGAGATCGTAACACTAGTTTTTTTTTTCACAAGAAGGCATCATGACGAAGAAAAGAGAATTTTATTGAAGTATTAGAGGATGATGGCAGAGTGGTGCAGAAAGATGAAGGCGAGATAGAACAAATTATCACAACCTTTTTCTCGGACCTCTTTACCTCGAGCTCTCCTATTGGTATTGAGCATGTTTTATCTGGTATTGATGTTAGGGTGTCAAAGCAGCAAAATGAAATGTTGCTTCTTCCTTTCACATCAAAGGAGGTCAAGCAAGCCCTATTTCAAATGCATCCAACTAAAGCTCCAGGGGCCAAACGATATGTTAGCCATTTTCTACCAAAAATTTTAAGATATTGTTGGATCTTCTATAACAAATGTGGTGCTAGACTTTTTAAATAATGGACAGCCATTGGGTTATTTAAATTATTCAAACATTATGCTAATTCCAAAAGTTAAAGAGCCAAAAATGGTCTCTCAAGTCTATGCAACGTAGTGTACAAGATAAGGTAAATAGAATGCAGCCACTTTTGCCATATGCTGTTAATGACTTTCAGAGCGCGTTTGTCCCGGGTCGCTTGATTACTGATAATATCATTTTCACATTTGAATCGATCTACCATATGAATTTGAGATATGGGGGTTCTATGGGTTCTATAGTTTTAAAACTTGATATGGGCAAAGCATATGACCGTGCTGAATAGGTTTTTCTTGAAAAGATAATGCTAAAGATGGGCTTCAATACGAGATGGGTTGAGCTGATTATGAATGTGTATGGTCGGTCTTGTACTCTTTTTTAATTAATGGAGAAGCTAAAGAAGGGTACAACCAGCTCGAGGCTTACATCAAGGTGATCTGCTCTCACCTTATTTATTTATATTATGTGCATAGGCTCTTTCTACTATGTTTTCAAAGTCTCAAGTATGAGGGAGTTTATCTGGTGTAACGGTCTCTCGTGGTGCTCTAACTGTGTCTCACATCTTCTTTGCTGATGAACTACACTCGAATAGGCAGCATTATTGAAGTCTATTCTTAATAATTATTGTATGGCATCGGGGCAATGAATCAATTTTGAAAAGTCAATTCTTTCTTTCAGTCTAAACGTCCCTTATGATATGTCACTGCTTTTGAAGGAAATGCTTGGAGTAAGAGAGGATGAAATGCATGTTGCATATTTGGGATTGCTAACGGTCATTGGTAGATCTAAAACCAAGCATTTCGAGTCCATCAAGGACAAAAGTTGGAAGAGAGTTCAAGGGTGGCAAGAAAAGCTACTATCAAGGTCGGGAAGAGAGATTCTTACAAAGTCTATGGCTCAAGCAATACCCAAATATGGTATGAGCATTTTTAAGATGTCTGCCTCGTTCTACAATTCTTTCAATGCTATGATGGTGCGGTTTTATTAGGGGCACTAAAGAAGGTTCTCGGAAAGTTCATTAACTAAATTGGGGGAAACTCTGTAAGATTAAAAAGATGGGTGGACTTGGTTTTCGAGATATGGAGGCCTTCAATTCGACTCTTTTAGCGAAGCAATGTTGGAGACTAATCATGAATCCACATTCCATTGTTGCTCATGTTCTTAAGGCTCGATGCTTTCCCTATTGCTCTTTTTTGCATTCCATTGTATATTTGGAAAAACATATATGGAGAGCTAGAAAATCCTTGAGGCAGGGTTGTGGTGGGGAATAGGTTGCGGGGAGGAGATACGAGTTTGGGGAGACAAATGGTTTTCTTTTTTAGCAACATTCAAAGCTATCACCTCAGTTAACCCCTCAAGAATTGACTTGCACGTTAAGGAATTAATAACAGTCGATGGGAACATATGGAATGGGGAGTCTATACTAGCTACTTTGTGGCAGGTTGACATACAGCGAATTCTACAAATTCCATTATGGGGGGTTATTGGTTGGTGTAATTTTGGGGTAAGTGGGATAATTTTTGGGACTTTACTTTATGGTGTTATTATTCATTGGAATAATGGTATTGGGATTTTATTTTAAGGTGTTATTCATTGGGATAATGAGATTGGGACAATTACCTCAACTTTTCCCGAAATTATCCCACTTCTATACAAACGTTTTATCCCAATCTCTAAAAATTATCCTATTCTTAACTTTGGGACAATCATGGAGAAAGTGGGATAATTTTGAAGCATTAATTTATTAAATATCTAATATATGTTAATTGTATTATAATATATAATAACTTAATTATATTATATTATAAAATTCGCTATAACGTAAGATAATAAAATATTATGTAATATTATCTAGTATAATATTATTATTACATATTAGTTAATAATATTTTATATATTATAATATTAGTATTATACTATTATAATATTATTTTATATTATTTAATATATATTTTATTAGTTAGAATAAAAATATTATTGTAGTATTTTAATGATATAACATATTGTATTATAATTTAGTGTTTATATATTTCATATAATAATATATTAATTATATTATGTTATGGGTGATTCAAATACTAATCCTTGAATAGGATATGCAATCTAATTAGAGTTTCTATTAGCTATGTCTAGTATTAAGATAAGGAGAAAAGAGTTTGTTTATTCTATTGAGATTAAAATTTTTATCTTGTAAAATTTATGGATAGCAATAACTCTTATCCTTAGTCTCTATAAATATGACAGAAGATCTTTGATGAGAATTTACCCAACCTTGGGTCGCAGCATCAAGGAAAAAACGGATGGTTCTTTATTAAGGCTGCAGATAGTTGATCCACCCTACGGCAGCAGTAAGCATTGAGACGGGCTCTGTAGGCTGAAGTAATATATTCAAGATATTCTTGATTTGGCTCTCTATTTGGTTAGCTCTCTAGATTGTAGAGACTGTTAGAGAGATTAAGTGCTTTTAGGGGTGTGATTTGAGATTGAGTGATTGAGAGACTCCAATTTGTATTCCTCACAATTTAGTAAAGCTATTCTCCTCTTTCGCCCGTGGACGTAGGCTACAAGCCGAACCACGTATATCTTTGTATTCGTGTGTTCTTGATATTTTTTATACTTTCGTGTGATTGATATTAGTTTATCTTGGGGATTTGTCATAACAAATTGGTATCAGAGCCCTCAGCTATCAATCGGACGAGAAGATGACGACAACTACTACGAAGTGGGATATTGAGAAATTTGACGGTAATATCAGTTTTAGCATTTGGCAAGTTCGGATGATCGTCGTGTTGACATAAATTAGATTGAGGAAGGATTTGTTCGGGAAGTCAAAGAAATCGGCTGCCACGTGTAAGGATGATTGGATTCGACCGCCGTGAAGATTTGAAGATATAGTATCTTATGTATCATCAGTTGATAATTTTGTGCCCTTCACCTATTCAGGAGCTACTTCAGATGATGACTTCGCTAAGAGTTATGGTCGTCGTGCGGACAATTTAGTCAATTTATTGAGGAGGCCTCTTTCAGTAAGCAAGTTCATATCGAGCTTGGACTTGATCGATACGTGCCGCACTTAGTTGCCCTACGGGGCTATTGGAGAATGTGGAGTAAGTAAACTAGCTTATTTAGTGTGAGGTATTCTTCGTTGTATTTGAATCACGGTGGAGATTTATTATGGGTGATTCAAATACTAATCTTTGAATAGGATATGCGATCTAATTAGAGTTTCTATTACTATGTCTAGTATTAAGATAAGAAAAAAGAGTTTGTTTATGCTATTGAGATTAAAATTCTTATCTTGTAGAATCTGTGTATAGCAACAACTCTTATCTTTAGTCTCTATAAATATGACAGAAAATCTTTAATGAAAATTTACCCAACCTAGGGTCGCAGTATCAAGGGAAAGAACGGATGGTTCTTTATTAAGGCTGCAGATAGTTGATCCACCTGACGGCAGCCGTAAGTATTGAGACGGGCTCTGCAGGCTGAAGCAATAGATTCAAGAGGTTCTTGATTTGGCTCTCTATTTGGTTCGCTCTACATGTATTAGAGATTGTTAGAGAGATTAAGTGCTTTCAGGAGTGTGATTTGAGATTGAGTGATTGAGAGACTCCATATTGTATTCCTCATAATTTAGTAAAGCTATTCTCCTCCTTCGCCCATGGACGTAGGCTACAAGCCGAACCACGTATATCTTTGTGTTCGTGTGTTCTCGATATATTCGTGCTTTCGTGTGATTGATTTTAGTTTATCCTGGCATTTGTCATAACATATTATAATATAATTTAATATGATAATATATTCTATTAAATAGAATATTTTAATTATATAATAATTTACTATTTTCTATTACACTTTATTATATTAATTAATAGTCTTAAATATATTGTCAATATTGTGGTAGTTATAATATTAAATAATATTTTATTGCTACAATAAAAATAGTAATAATCTACTATATATTAAAGCATGATATTATATATAATATTATATATAAAATTAATATAATATAATATATTAATTAGTAATATTTTTTAATTAATAATATTGAATATATTAATAGTATAATATGGTTATTATAAATATTATATTTTAATAAGGAGCAATGTTATCAACTATCCCATTTAAATTATAGTAATTATCATAAAAATAATATAATATTTTAATAATAATATAATATTTTAAATAATATTATATTGAATAAAACTAAATATTATAATGTTTATATTTATATTATATTAAATATTATATTATGTAAATATTATATTAAATATATTGTTCGTATATTCTATCAATTATTATATAATATCTCATATTATTTTAATATAATATAATATATGAATTAATAACATTAAACATAGTTATAATTAATTAGTAATTATAATATAACATATTATATTTTAGTATAAAGTAAAATAATGTATTATATTATAATAATATACTAAATAATATACTAAACCAATTAGATAAATTAATGTAGACTTAATTGATAAATAAATATTATATTTTAATAAGGTGCCACATCATCAATTATCCCACATAAATTATCAAATTAAAGCTTCAAATTATCTCATTATCCCAACTTGTCCCACAATTAGCCCACTCAAAATATCTCAAAGGGATAAAATTATTCCATTAGAACTATAACTTGGTAAGTTGTGCACTTGCAACTCTAGGAGGTAATCATTTATTTCCCATCAAGTGCACAACTTATCAAGTTATAGTATAAAAGTTATCAATCCCACGAGGAAGGAGTTTGTAAGTTTAGTCAAATTTGGTCCTTAATATGTGCAAGACAATTAGGATTAAAGCAAAGTGAAAGTGGATTGTGAGAGGATAAGAGAATGATTGTGTTTATGTGCAAATGATGAGAATGATAATATTAGAAGGGGTAAATGTGAATATGTGCAAAAAAAAAGCAAGAGAGAGATAAGAGATTATGTGCAAATAAAATGAAAATAAGATAGAGAGTAGAGAATGATGAAAAACAAAGAAGGAAAACAAAAGAAAATTCAAACAAAAGGAAACTCAAGAAGTAAAAGATGGAGGATTCAATTGGAGATATGAGGAATCTAGAATTGAATCCACTAACTAATCTCATTCATAAATTCATGAATCATTCTCTTTTTCACATTCTACTTTAGATTTATTAAGCATAGATTATCAAACCACTCAAGGAAAGCATAACCTATCAAATTATCATCTAAGCAAAATTCAAACTCATGAGAAGAGTAATAACTAGATAGTAATTCTAGAATTCATAAGCATAACCTATCAAACCATTTAAGATAAGCATAGATTATCAAATTCTTCTTCTAGATTAGTTCTCTAGTTGATTATCCTAAACATGATCATTTTAAGCACAAGAGAAAAAGCCATGATTTACAAATAGAAATTAGACTAGTTTCATGTAATCCTAGAATTCCTATAAGGATGAGTTCCATATCTTTGAAAATAAAAAGAACAAGGAGATAAAAATTAGACAAGAAAGAATGAAGGAAATAAAAAGAGAGCTAATTACAAGAAGGAAATCAAAACAAGAAGAAAGATCAATAAAAGAGAAAAGAAATAAAGAAAATCTACACTAATTGCAAGAAAATAAATCTACACTACAAATATAAAGACATTGCAAGAAAGTAAATTGCATGAAACTAAATTGCATGAAAGTAAATCTACTCTAACAAGAAAGGAAAAGACATAAATGGCAAACCCACATATTCATATCTTCATCTTCATCCTCCTTTTGGTCCTTGGACAAGGTGAAGAAATAAATATGAAGGGGTGAAAAATTCTTTTATTAATTTGCAACAAAAGTTATAATTTTGGAAGGTCTTCTCAATTAAGAGTAACCCTCCTCTCCAAATGGAATTTTTACAAAAAATTTCACACTCAAACCTCTCCCCCTCAACCCCTATTTATAGCCCTACGCAGTGGATGAGGACCATAGGATCAAACTTGAGCTCCAAGGATTAATTTTCGACCATAGATTAAATTCTGGTGCAAATCAATCGGTTGGCCAATCGGTCGGCCAATCGGTTAGCCGACCGATTAGTCGACCGATTGGTTTGCAACCAACTCGATTTTTGGCTGATTTTTCTTCACGAATTTCACATGGGCTCTTGAGTAGTCTTGGGCCTTCTCTTGTCTTCGTATTTGGGCTTCAAAAATTGGTAGAAAATGGGAGAGTTGAATCATTTGGGCTTTTATTCATATTTTCTTCATTAACCTGCAATTTAAGATAAAAATAATTATTAGTAATATTTTTTTTCATATAAAATAGATAATGAGGGTATAAATTTGTAATAAAAATGTGATAATCAGGCGTAGAGCTAATTTAGGGGAGATTGGTGAGGGATTGAGAAGGCAGATCGATAGGGTGAATCGATGGAAACCACCACAGGCTGGGGAATTTAAATTGAATGTAAATGCGAGTTTTGATGGCTCTTCCAATTTTTCTAGTGTGGGTGGCGTGATTCGAAACAGTCTCAAGGATATTTTGGGGGCTTTTGCAATTCCAGCAGTTAGGGGAGTCTCGGCGGAGCGAACTGAAGTCTTGACTATTATTAAGGGTTTGCAGTTCGCAAAGGAGGTTGATTTCACAATCCATAAGGTCGAATCAGATTGCTTGGGAGTTGTTCAGAGGTTTAAAAATAAAGACTTTGAGTTTCATGCGTTGGGAGTGATTTTTGAAGATTTGTTCGAGCTCTGGATGGCATGTTCATCTCCAAAGATTTCATATGTTCCTCGAGACACAAATGAAATAGCGCACCGTCTAGCAAAAATTGGGAGACGGTTAGAGTGCAAGAGGTTTTGGCTTGAGGAGCACTCTGAAAAACTTTATCATCTTTTGATTATTGGTAATGATAATTAGTTTTTATTTGGAGGTGTCTCTAGTGTAGAGACCTTCCATCTTCAAAAAAAAAAAAAGAAAGTCACTTGTCAAATTTGTATAACTAAGGACATCTTATAGAACTATAAGTAATCTATATAGACAAAATATTTGAAGGTTATTTAGATATTAGTCCTTTGATTTTAAATCTTCAATAATTCTATATTAGTCCCTAAAAATTTTGAAATTACTCATAATTTTAGGGACTAGTATTCAATTATTAAAGATTTGAGAGGCAAATATGTAAATAAGCTATATTTAAACAAAGGATTAATTTTTAAAAACCCGTCAAGTATGAGAGTTGCCTCAGAAAACACACTCAACTCATTTAATATGAGAAAACCCCCTAACTAAGGGAGTGTTGTAGATAATCCCTTTCAACTTTGGTACGACAACAATTTTAGAAAACCCCCCTCAACTTTTTGTGTGTCCCATAAAAACTCCCCTGACCTTTTACACTTCTCTCAACAGACTTCTTTAACATTGTTACTTCAATATGTGATTTAGACGTAATACCTTCTTGAAAAAAACCCATTTTAGTTAAAAAGAAACTCTCAACCGATAATAAAAGGACCACGACCAATTTACGATATGTTTTCCCTCCATATCTCTTCTTTTTCTTTCATCTGGCAAAAACCAAGGTAATTCTTTTATAGTTGAGGGATACTTGTCACATAATAGATTAGACTCAGTGGTGTTAGTTTTGAGGTGCTAAGTGAGAAAAGTTCAAGGGGTTAAATCAAAGTTTTAAAGTTGAGATTAATTATTTGTACCCTAAACTTGGGGTAAATTTCTCAAATTAAAATAGTTAAAGGAGTTTTCTAAACACCACCCTCAAAAAAGTTGAGGGGAATATTATAAAATTAACCCTTAAACAAAGCATGACCTAAGACACATGTGACATTGATTTTATAAGAGTGGATTTTATACCAGGTCTATCATTCAATGGATTGATTTGGATTATTTGTACTTAGATTTATCTTTTACATTAGCTATAAAAGTCTATTGCTAAAAATTCTCTAGGAGAAATTTACTTTTATTTAGGATGGTATGAGATCCTTTTGATTCTCCTTACCTTTCACGATCTGGAACTAATTATTTGATAAAATTATGTTGTTTATTTTATATTACTCACCTTCTAATAGGTTTATGAAGCACATAGCTTGGATGCATGTATTGTTGCAGATATTGAATTCTTCTAACTCCTTTATTTAAAATTTTGGATTGTGCTTGACATTGGATGGATCTAAATTATTTTGTTAAAATACATTCCGTATGAGTGCATAATACATTATAAATCACTCTCGATTATATTTTATAATTTTCGACATAAGAGAGTAATCATTTTAGGAATTTTAGACAAATTAATTAGTTTAGTTGGGAAGATGTGGAAGGATTACAATAGTAGATCTTGAAATTGATCACATTGTGTTTTCTTTCCCAAATTTGCATATTTTAACTCAAGAGAATTCTAGAATTTTTTGAATTACTATAATACTCGATTAGTCATTTGTAAACAATAGGTGGAAGTAATCTTTTATAACTAAATAAAATCAGATAAAACTAGATAAAATCTATCATTTTTCTTTGACAATTCAAGAATTTATTTTTTCATTAATAATAAGAGTATTTTCGATATTGGTCTCTAACATCATTAATATTTTGGAATTAGTCCTTCAAATCATTGAAATTGCTCTTAAATCATTAATATTTTAAGATTTTAAACTGTTGAAAACCATCAAGGTTTTATGCATGAAAATATCCAAAAAATTTAATATATTATAGTAATCATAAACTTTTTCGAACCATGTTATAGTAAATAAATATAAATCTAAAATACACAATTAAGATATTTGACCACGTGCAACGCACGTGCATTCCATGTAGTAAGTTTGAAAGAGTTAAGTGCAATAAACAAAGTTCAAATAAGCAAAGGGTTAGACTAAATAAGTATAAGAGTCTTTTTCACTATCAAATAAGCTATCATAGAATTTTGATACAAATTATCATAATTTAGTGAAAGTGACATACTTCCACGGCAAAACAATCATGTAAAATACCAAACTATAGCAGACCCCAAAAAGAATACAAAATTGATAACTCAATATAAATCTGCTCGGCATTTTGATATATGTAAATCCTTAAACTGTTAATGTCCTGATTTAAACAAGCTAAAATTATCAGACCATGTGCAGTAGTGTACAACAACTAAGGAATGGTATTGAATAGATTTATTAAACTGCAAGTCAATAGTCTCGTGATATTCATCCTAAAAGAAATTTTAATTATGCACAGACAGGGTAAATGGAGGATATTGTGATGAAAGTGCAGATGAGGCATCTGGCCTTGCTTTGTGCGGAATGGATGCAAGTAGTTGTGCAATCGTGGAAATGATTTTCACTTTGTCTGCTTTATGCACTTCATAAATATGCTCCATATTTCTTGACATAAATCTGAATTCTCTAACCATATGACGAACTCCTTTATTTTTTTTAGCCAACGTAGTACCAAATAATCTGCAAGAAAGAGGGATACAAAATTTCATAAGGAAATAAAACAAACTCAAATGAATAAATAAATGCATACAACTAGTTATTCAGACTTCTATATTTCAACATATTAAAATCAAAACTAGACAAATGTCATTATCTCGACAAGATTAATTTCAATTCAATATATTTAAATGTTCTATTAGAGGTTGTTTGGTTCACCCAGTTTTTAATGGAAGCATGGGAAATAAAGAAATGGAACAAAAATGTACTAAATGGCAAAATAGGATTTCTATTCTAATGTTTGTTTCAAAAAAAAAAAAGGTTTCTATAAAGTGGGGGAAACACCCAATTTCTAAGAAAAGCCAAATCCTTGTTTTTGAAGAGGATTTGGGCTAGAAAGTTGACAAATTAACGCCACTTCAGTATCCCCCTTCTAGTTTTGCTTTCATATGTTCTTAGGAAATGAACCAAACAACGACTTTTCCTAGAATTTCTTTCCCTTTTTCATGTCGAAACAAATAATAGATTAACATTTTCAAGAAATGTATGGAAACCAATGGAAAAGGTTTCTTGCACCTGATTCCTTTTCCTATATTTTTAGGAAATGAACCAAACAACCCCTTAAAGAAAACATAAAAATATGCAATTCAAATGACAGCTAAAAAGTCATTCTTCTACAGAATCTACTATGCAAACACAAAAATCATGCTATGATAAAAAATTATTTATTCATTTCAAAACTAATAGCTACAGCTAATCGATGATCAATAACAGCTAAATATAGAGTACTGTAAGAGAATTCCACAAACACACAACACACACACAAACACACATGCACACATGCACGTGCGTACGTGCGTGCGTGCGTGCTTACTTGCACACGCACCAGGCATCGGCACGCACACACACACAGAACCACATGTGTGCACTCACCACTCATACAAATATATACTTGCATACTTGCATGTGATATATTCTCCATTCTGATGCATATGAGGGCTTGAAATAAATTAATCGACCTTCATACTTAATAGAGATTTTCTAGATTTGGAGGAACTGAAGTATATCACTCACGATTCAAGAAATGAGTTGTTTCCTACTTGTCTAGGGATAGAGATGTCATGATATATCCGAGTAAGCCAGTTATTCTTATAATGATGATTGGTTGCATGATACTTTATTGGATTTGGAATAAGATATGAGTTTATATCTCTTTCCCATGTATCTTGTGTATATTCATGAAATATATCGTCATAAATGTATGTAAGGTTCAGTGCTTCTCAATGTCACCTCATGAGAGTGCTTATCTGCAACAGTTGAGCAGGGAGCATGACCACAGGTGGTTAAATTGTCACAAGACCAAATTATTATTGTGTGAAAGTGTGTGGATGTGCATAGAACTAGTCTATCGTAGCATCCTTGAAAGTATTGCATATTTGCATCCATTCTGGTTTGCAATAGTTCAGGCTTGACTCAAAAAGAACCCAGGATATATGCTATATATTCTATTTGATGATTTTAAAAACATAAATTGGTTGGCATTTCTAACTCGGTTATTGAGGTGTGAGCTCTCCCTGTATATATTTCATGTTCTAATGTAGTGTGGTCCAAGCATTTCTCTAGGTGCATCGATAAGGATGGAGCATCCTTCAGAGCTTATTTTGGGGTTGTTATAAGCCTATTTTCAGAATTTTGGTTGTAAATGTTTTAGGGAACCTTTGTGCTACAGAGACGTATAATGCATAATATAACTTAACTTGGGGTTGTACAACTTGTTGCAGAGGATCAACATGAGTTAGTTTTGGACTATAATAGCGATGGAGATAAAGAGTGTAAATACGAGTTATGATGGTTATATATAGTGTAGTTACAGACTTACAGTATTGGTGTGAATATGCATACCAAAAGTATTCTTGTGGTCAATTTTAGTTGCTATATACGTGCACCTTGTTGAGAGGTTAAAAAAGAAATAGTTACCCTCCTTTCAACATTTGAACAAACAACCTTGTAGTCGAACTCATCAACAGCTCTATTTCGCGCTAATGCAGGCACTAAGGCTTGAATGGTTTTATGTGAAGGCCCTTGAACAAAACATGAATCGTGCACTTGCTTCTTAGCGGAGATTGGAAACTTAGGTAGCCAATTAGAATCAACATCTACAAACAATAACTACCATTAACATTAAACTAGCCAACACATAAAATACCTTTCTAATCGTTTGCCAAAAAAAAAAACTTTTAGACAACTATAGTTATAGGGACGAAAGGAAAATTCTGAAAACAGCTGTAATTCAAATATCTGCAAATCTTACCATAGATCAATATCTTAGCCATTGCAGGAAATGCAGCTCCATGATAGAAACCATGCCGCTGCTTGTCTCTTTCTTCATTTGTCGGAATCGAGAGCATCTAAAACCTAGCCAGGTTTCTTTAAAAAAAGACGTTCTTGAATTTTGAACAAGGAAAATAGGGTTTTTGTTTTTCAAAGTTCAAAATTATACCTGGCTTCTATAGCTCTCATCAACAACGCCTGAAAAAAATAATAATAAAAAGCAAAGGAATCCCTTTAGAAATCGAGTAACCCTAAAATTACGGGAAAAAACTGAAGTAAGATTGAAAATGGAGGGGATTACTAGCCATTGTAGAGGAATCGACGGCCAAGAGACAGAGAGCTAAGCGGTGAAGAGCGCAAATGACTTTGTCAACGTGGTTTGCACTTTCGATTGAAGAAGAGACCTCTCCAACTTTGAAAAGGATTAGCGTTTCGATCTCTCTTTTGATCTTCTCTCTTTTCATTGCGGAGCTTCTCTGTTTGAGGATTTATTGAATTATCAACAGGGAAATGAAACAGGTTAACTCTCCAGTTAAACTGATTTCGAAACAGTGACACTAAACTGGTCCAAATAAAAACCAGTTTAGTACAAAACTGGGTTAGGACTGATACTGACCCAGTTTTGTGCAATTTGCCAAACTAACCCTAAAATAAGTGAAGGATAATGATTTGGGAAGAATTAGAACTATAATTAGAAACAGGCGAGTTGAATATTTTTCGACTTCTGGCTCTTTTAAGGGCGTCCCCATATTAATCGCTTACCTATTTCATATTTTGAATTAGTTCCTCTAATCATTGAAATTGCTATTAGGTCTCTCAAAGTCAAATCTTAAGTTATTTTGAATTAGTCCCTCGAATTATTGTAATTTCTAGTAGATCCCTCAATTCTAAATTTAGTCTGAAATCCGCCCCTCCAATAAAGATAAAGAGTAGAAATAGCAATTAGAAGGTCTAATTTGGAATAACTTATGAGAAGTTGGTAATGTAATATCAAGTTCTTAGATTTTGGGACTAATTTCCATTTAATTTCTACTTCCACGCCTGGTCTGAGGAACTTTCAAAATAACTTAAGAATTAGAAGACTTAATAGCAATTTCAGTGATTTGAGCAACGAATTCAAGACAACATATGAATTAGAGGACTTTATAGCAATTTTAATGATTCAGTACCGCATCCGTAGGTGGGCGGTTAGGGTTTTCAACGAGAATCAGAGGAGGAATCAGCAATACGAGGCATAGTGCTGGTGATGGTACTGGTGGATCCCGGGGCTGGCTATAAGAGCAGAATACTGTAATATTTACAAGGCCCTGTGCTGGTGGTGGTACTGGTGGATCCCGGGGCTGGCTATAAGAGCAGAATACTGTAATATTTACAAGGAGCATGAGCAATTTTTTGGGGATGGATGTGTGGGTTTAAACAAGATCCGCTATGACTTTTCTGACAGTTATTGTGGGCCCGAGTTATCTAATTACTAGGGGTGGGCAACGAGATGAGCTGGCTTGTCCTGCGAGCCAGCTCGCGCGGGCTCGGTGGCGGGACGAGACGCCCCACGACCCACAGCGAGACAAGCGTGCCGTATTGTATCGCTTGTTCGTGGGCTTAGACCTCAGCCTAGCCCACTCGCGGGACAAGATTAAGCGAAGCGGGCCATGACACGCACCTGCCCGTCCAATCCACCATGTTTTATTTTTTATTTTTTTAGATTTTTTAAATGGTTTTTAGTTTTTTAAATAGTTTTAAGCATTGTTTAACACTTAAAAATTATATATAATTAACTAACAATGCAATCATTGTAGAAATAAAAAATAATTTTATTAAGTAAAATTGTATATTTGTATAGAATGACAGAGAGAAACATCGCAAACACAGAGATTTTACGTGGTTCGGAGCAAGTCCTACTCCACGGGAGGCAACTAATTGTTCCACTATTTTAAAATTATAGGAATAAATTACAATAAACTTTAAGCAAATAAAAATAGAGAAAATACGTTAACTTGTAATAGAGTGTAATTTACTCTAATTGATAATATCTTTTAGGGTATGCGAGCCAACGGGCCGAGTTAAGCGGGCGGCCAGCTTACATTCGGCCACTCAATCCCGGGCTCGGCCAGTGGCGGCCGCTTGTTACTAGAGGCCAGCCTAGCAAAGTCCCGCTGCTTCATCGCAGCTGGTCGAATTAGGCGATCTAGCCGATCCGAGTCGAGCCGAGCTCAAGAGCGAAGCGGACTGTACCAATTCCCACCACCCCACCCCTAATTACGACCCGGATCCAACTGTGTGGTTTTGATCCGCATTTGAAGGTCTGGGTTTGAGCCCGAACTTGGTTGTTGCTAATTTCAAAGATGACTATTAGGGTCGAACCTGACATTGATGAGAATTCAATAGAAATTTTTAAGGTATAGCAATTAAATGTAAAAGTATTCATAGAAATTTAGCTGATTAATGTAGTAGTTTCATCCTATCTATGAAGGATCCTCATTTCAAAAAAAAAAAAGACATTAAAGAAATTCGTAAATATGATCCATAACATTAGTAATATCGATAAACATTTTCAACCAAAAATTCTATTTCTTCAAGTGTGTCGTTATTATTATATATAAAATATAAAATTTGCTTCTGCAGGCCATGCAAAGAGTGAAATAGTTTTGAAATTTATCATTTATCTTATCTAAATGAGTAACAAGTAGATCGTAAAAGATAAACTCTAGCGAAAAGAAAGTAAAGCGAAAGAACAGTGCATCTTTAATGGGTTAAATAGTCGTGCAAGTTGGAGATATTGGTATTTATCGAGGAGAAATTTTGATAAGTTTTTTTTAGGGGGGGGAAAGGATTGTATGGTTAAAGAGATATTATAGAGGACATGTTCAAAGATAGAAACTCTATAAATCACTGTAAGGGAAAGGGGTAAGAAGTGTTTCTCTTAAAAAAAAAGGAAGCATCGACTTTGGTTTGGGCTCTAGAGTGAGTTTGGATAAACGTATTTCTAAGTTTGGATGATTAGAAAGTGCAAAATGAATTAAATTTGGTTGTCTATCATGTATAAGGATTCAAACCCTATTCACTATTATAAAAAAAAATAGTGGAGAGACCACTAAAATGATTAATTAGCATATTTTATACCTAATAAATATCATCTCACAGCGAATAGGTGTATCTACTCCATATAGTAAAGGTGATATTATAAAATTGCTCCCTGCTAGTTACTTGTATGGAGTGGATCATCTTAGTTGCATACAGTCAGTTCTGACCAAATCCAGAGTCGTTTTATAAGATATATAAGAACAAATATCTAATTTATTAAAGGGTTGAGGGATTAAGAAATTTAAAATATAGCTTCTTTGCATGTATAACGCTCTTGCGTAATTGCCCTCAAATCTAATTAATCTTAGATCTAAATTTTCTCCATGAGCTTGTAGTTTTTAAATCGCGGAAGGATGGATTTTTTTCGTCAACATAACTTTTGGGGTTCTTGCTCAATCTGGTAGAATAGGGATTAAAATAGTAAATATCGAGACTCAAGGTTTTAAAATTGCAAATATGAATGATTTGGAAGGTACATATGTAAAAATAGTGAATTCCACTACCACATAAATGTATTTAACCCTTCTGAATTTTGTGTATTCTACTTAGTGCTAGTTTGGTATTGTTTTTTTAGGGCGCTTCTGTTTACTTTTTTAAGAAGCAGCATATAATAGTGTTTGGTGAAAACTTTTTTCACATGCTTATTGAAATTGCTTCTTCTTTTAAAGGGGCGCTTTTAGAAGCAACCTGAGGATACTTTTAAAAATAGTTTTTATTTTTTTAGTTTATATACCATATATATTTTTTATCTTTTAACAATGATCATTAACCACAGTTCTATCAAATACATTAACTGCTTTTAAGCGGTTTTTGATATTTGATTACCAAACAACTATTTTCAGCAGCTTATATAAGTAACTTATTATAAGCTCAAGTAATACCAAACTGACTCTTAATCCCCATTAAGTTTGGGGGGTCTCACTTACTCCCCTCATTTCCAGCACACCCTCAAAACATCACTATCTTTTAATGGTGAAATGACCAAAATGCACTTTGTGAAATTATAGCCTCGAAATTGGGGAAAATGACAAAGGATTAAGAGGGTGTTTGCGGAGGCTTATTTTTTGGTCAAACTAGCTTTTAAGCTAGTTTTTTCATTTATATCTGTTTGGTAAAATGCCTAATAAGTTAGCTTATAAGTCCCATTTTAAAAAGCTGGTATACCCCAGCTTTTAAAAAACTAGCTTATAAGCTCATTTAAAAAATCTAGGTTTGACCAAACAAATTACTATTCTACTCAAACAATTTTTATAGCATTTTTATCAAAAAAAGCCAAAAGCCAGTGAAAGCTAGCACAACTTAAAAGCTTTAAAAAAATAAGCCTTCCCAAACACCCCAAGGGGTATTTCATCATTTGTTGTCACCTGCTTGGCATGCGACCAATCAAAGTTCACGATGTTACTTTGGGTGTTAAGCAAGACAAATTCAGGAAAGTTAAGAGGATGTTTTGGGGGAGCTAATTTTTTTTTTGTTTGTTTGTTAAACTAGTTTTTCAATTAGCTTTGTCATATCTTTCTGTTTTAGTAAAATACAAACGTATGAGCACATGTAAATAAGGTTTGATCAGACAGATTACTATTCAACACAAATAATTTTTATATAAATTTAATAATAAAAGCCAAAAAGCCAATCAAAAGCACATAGCTTAAAAGCTTCTAAAAATAAGTCTCACCAAACACCTATGGGCCTGTTTGAATTGAGGTTAATGTGAGGTAAGGAAAGGTAGGAGATACATTAACCTTGTTTAAATTTTACTCTTGTATCAAGATGGGATTCGAAGGAGTGCAATAACATGTAATGTTATTTATGTAAATTTACATATATTCCTTATTTTCTTTTCATTTTCATAAACTTTCTGAGCGGGATGAAATAGGTTTTTCTTAGTTCCCTAACTAAATTTTCAATTAAATTTTGCATGATACATTAACTTTCATTAACTTAATTTATCTTATGTACACTTCACTTCAATAGGGTCAAATCCAAACAGGCCCCAAAGTGAAATATAAAAAAAGGTCAGAGGGTTCATGCGCAAAACTCTTCAAGGTCAAGGGGTTAAGCAAAACTTACCATGTCACAAATAGGACAAGCTTGCGATAAAAGCCCGCCTCCAGTAGCAGATCGCTAGGGTTTTTGCTTTCCCCTTCTGAAGTCCGCCTGAAACTCGAGAAATCGCGCAGGAGCAGCGGAGCAGCCATGGCGACCACCAGAGTTCAGAGGATTATGACCCAACCCATCGTACGATCATCTCTCTCCTCCCTCTCGCAAATCCTAATATTTTCTTTCTTTTCACCTTCAGTCTCAAAAGTTTCATTTTTTTTTCGTTTTTTGGTTTGCTCGTGAATCGGCGGTTCCGATGTTCGTTCCCAGAATCTCATCTTCAGGTTTCTTCAGAGCGTAAGCCTCTCTCGACCGCCGCTTTGTTATTATTATTATTATTATTTTCATATACCTATCTAGGGTTTCTCCTCTTTTCTAATGTCGAGTTTCTCGATTGATGCAGAAAGCTCGCATCCAAATCTGGCTCTTCGAGCAGAAGGATCTGAGGATCGAAGGACGCATTATTGTGAGTTTTTCTTTTAAGAGTTTGGGATGTGATATTTCATAAAATTTGACTGGAACACTATTTATTTATTATTTTTAGCATGAGTGAGTTGAAACTCTGTTTTTTCCCCCTCATTTTGCTCTTCTTTACTTAAATCAGAAAATGGGTTTGTAGGTGATTTATTTTGCATATTAGGTTGTGGTAGGAATAGGATAGTTATCTCACTGAGTTACTAGACAAATCTTACAGCTCCTATGCTATATAATTTGACCGTGTTAAAGGGATAAAAACAAACTAAACTTTGGGGTTTCTAACAGTAAGTTTGAAAATCTAATTTGGCTCATCTCACTAGGATTGCGAACTTAATTATACGACAAGGGAAAGGTAACTGTACAAAAACGCCTGCTAGCTTTCAAGGTCTTATGGGAGGATGGTGATATTATGTAGCTAGCAATTTGGAAGCTGAGATCAGGCTAGTGTTGTTTCATAATTATACTTATGTTATATGATCTAGATTCGTAGACACGTTAAATGCTCAGCCTAACATTATGATAGTCGTTTGAAGTTGCCCTAGATTGATACAGCTTGTAGTTGGATATGCAGGACGATAAGCTTCATGGCACTACATGATCTGCTATAATGTTTTAGCAAATGATGGGCGCTTCTGGGCGCCATACCTAGCACCTGGCGTATAGCACCGCCTAAGTGTTTTTAGACAATTTATTTTTTAAAGATCTCTGCTGGATATATATAAAGCAATTCATAAACATGTAGAAAATTTAGAATGAGAAAGCCAGAGAAAATTGGAAAGAGAAGGAGAAAGAGCAATAATGGGGCATCCGTAGTAAATTAGAGGTTGCTCCTATTGAGGATAAAATGAGAGAGAATAGATTAAGATGGTTTGGTCATGTACAACGGAGACCGCTTAGTGCACCGATTAGGAAAAGCGATAATATTATAGTTAATGGGGCTAGGAGATCTAGAGGTAGACCTAGAATGACTTGGGTAGAAGCAATTAAGAAGGATATGATTAGGACTAACTTAACGGAGGGGATGACCCATAACAGGATGGAATGGAAGAATAGGATTCATGTAGCCGACCCCAAACATTTGGGATAAAGGCTTGGTTGTTGTTGTTGTTGTTGTTGTAAGGAGAAAGAGCAAGAAAGGAAGAAGAAATAGAGCGGAACAAGCTTATAAATATCAAGATAAGCTAGTATAAATTGTTTTATAAACAAAGCTAGGGTAAAAATATAGCAAAAACAAATTTTTTTTCTTGAAAGTCTACAATGGTTGGAGGTTTAGCAATGGCCCAGACTGTGGGCAATATCTGTAGTGATAGATCGACAAAGAAGAGAGTCGAGACTTGGGAGATGCAAATAGTGCAAAAGAGCATTTTTCACAAATAAAATCACTCACCTCTTTTTAGTCAATTGGATTTAAAATTCAGGATCCACTCTATTTTTGTTTCATACATTGATGTACTTGAGTGAAGCTGCATAGCATTTTTTTTATGTGTGTGACACACTTAAGTTGCATGCTCCTGCTTAGGTGCTCCAGAGCAACCTGGATAACACATCCACCTAGGTGGACGCCTAGGCAAACACTGAAAATGCCTTTTGAAAACAATGGTAAATCTATATTTGTACATGCCATATGACTCATACACTTTTCATGTAATTAAAAAAAATGACACCATGTATTTCGAGAATGAAAAGGTCTAGAAAGAGTCTGTAATGGATCTATAACGATAGAATAAAAGGGGAAGAGTTATTAAGTGTTTTATTACTCTCATAGAGTAAGTTGCATGGAAATGGTTATGGGTATGGTACGGGACACGGTAAAATTACAAAATGTAGGGTATGAGGACACGGCTACATGCATATATTGAAATTAAATTACATGAGATTATAATTTTTCTCAATTCATGTGTTATTAGAATCAAAATTCCTATCGTATTTTTAAGTTTTTTTTATTATGTTGGTTATTATGAATTGGAAACTGTTCATTTTTTAATTAGACACTCCAACGACGCTATAAAAACATAGTTTTGAACTTGTGTATGGGCAGAAACAAACCCGGCCTGTGTCTAACGAGTTTCAAGAAATGGATGTGAATGGTAGGATACACTCTAAGAAGTGTATGAGAAATGTTTTAAATTAAAACATATATCATATATTTGAGTACTTGTCTGAATAAACGTATGCATATGTCCAAGGAGTGTCCATGAAGTTTCGGTGCGGGAACGTGTCGGGTACGTGTCCGGTATGGGTACGACTTCATGATAGAAGTACCGGGGTAACATTAGTCCTAGACATCAAGCATGTGTTGTTCGTTTATGATATATGTAAATAAGTAGTGTTAAACAATGCCTCATCTCTCGTTATGGATACGTCTCTCAATATGTCAATATGGATACGTGTACACACATATGCATATACATATAGACATGGACTTAAATATGTATATCTATACACATGTATATACATACATGTATATGTAATTGGAATATGAACTCTTCACTAATTATAGGAAATTAGAGTATGTTATCTTCTATCTTCTATTCTCCACTGGGAGGTAAGCCTGTTAAAATTTCAAAAGTTGAGTGGTTGTAAGGGAATGTAGCAATAGTGGACTATTAGTGGATTAGTGATGAGGCAATTAGTCTATCTATGTACATTTAATAGAAAGTATACAACCAGGCAGCCCCCCCACCCCCCCAAACAAGAAAAAGAAAAAGATAAACCTCCACCACACACACACACACAAAAACCAGACATCTCCCACAAAGTGAGCCCCCATGTCATCATGTTCATTAATAGACCTATGTCTCTTGTTAATTTAACAATATCTTTCTCTTATTATATATGTATGATTTGTTAGATTTTTAAGGACAAGCTTTGGTCTCCTTTTTATATCTTTGTTGTTCCACTTTTAAAAACTTTCTAGTTTTTGTGTGATTGATCTAACTGTTTTGGCAAGTAACTAGTTGTAAGTGTTTATTATGAGGGTGACTAAAGAAGTGAAGAGTTGTAAGCACAAATGTGAGCCAACTTGGAGTAGCTGTATGCCATGTGTAAACCATGTCTTCACCATCATTCTGCATGAGTATGCCAACTCAAAGTCCATGGTTTTATCTGGTGCATCTGCACGCACTGTTTGAGCCGGTGATATCACATTCCACGTTTCACCTCCTCTTATCTTGTGCTATAAACCCCGGTCATTTTTGTTATGAAGAAAATCTCAGAGACATAACCATAGAATTAAGTTGGAGCATAAGCGTCTAGCCGAGAGCTTCCAGAATCCATCATATGCCACTATTATCTCCTTTACGCCTAGGGTTGCATGACGGTTGCTTTTTCTTCTATTTTATTCATTCTCCATTGTTGGCTATGATTGCCCCCCAATTCTGATTTATTCCTTAGATATATCTCCTGCATCAATTTGAAAGCTAAATTAATGTCAATTTTATTTTACTTCATGCACATTCAAATACCCATAACTAGTGTTTTGCTTTGCATTCTTTGAACACTTAAAAAAAATCTTGCATAACGAGTACAGTGGTACCTTAGTTTTTAAAGACATGTTTCCCTCATTCTGTCAAGATAAAAACCCCAAGCACGCATTCTTTCTCCCTACCTCCCTCATGTTAACATCAATTAGATTTTACTTCGTGCACAGTTGCACCCTAGCCAATGTTTTGGTTGACCTTCTTTAAGAACTATTAGAGATGTAAATGGATTTCTAGAATGTCTGAATGCATTTTGTTTCCGCATTCATTTAGGAGAACATGGATGGCAATAATTAATCTCTGGATCATCTGTATCCACTCTGTTTAGTATCTGTGTTAATATCCGCTCCTAATTAAAACACAATGTTCACATATTTTTAGACTGACATACATAATAACATAATATGTAGCTAGTTGTCTCCTGTGCATCGCACAAGACTATTGTTATAATATTATTGCATATATATTAGTGTTACCATTCATAATAACAAAAAATCTTGCATAACTAGAACTAGGACAGTGGTTCCTTAGTTTTTAAAGACAGGCTACCTCCCTATGTCAAGATAAAAACCCCAAGCACTCAATCCCTCTCTCGACCTCATGTCAACATCAATTTCATTTTACTTCATGCACATTTGCACCCTAGCCAATGTTTTGGTTAACCTTTTTCTTAGGAACTACTAAAGATGTAAATATATTTCCAAAATGTCTGAATCCATTCTGTTTCCCCATTCTTTTAAGAGAACATGAATAGCAATGATTAATCTCTGGATCATCTGTATCCACTCTATTTAGTATCTATTTTAATGTATGCACCTAATTAAAACACATTGTTTACAAATTTTAAGACTACCATACATAACAACATAATGTATAACTTGTTGTCATCCGTGCGATGCATGAGACTTATTGTTATAATATTATTGCACATATATATTAGTGTTGTCATGGCGCAAGACGCAATGCAGGACGTAAATTCGCTTTACGTGCACTATGTGCAATGCGATGCACACGCCTCACTGAAGTAAGGTGCCCACCGCAAACAATATTTAGGATAGACTACGACCACACAGGGTCAAACTATGACCATCAACAACTGATTACCATATCATGAATAAGCATCAAATGTAATGAGCAGCAACAACAAATTATATATAAAAAAAAATTTTCCTTCATCCTCAAAACAGTACTAGTCAAAGTCCAAGCAGAACATAGAGTAAATACATTACTGTACTACTTGTATGAATCAAGGAATTAAATAAGAAGAAGCCACAAGCAGATACCAAAAGAACTCAGTCGATTCTAAAGCAAATACAAGTTGCAAAAGAATTTATGAAGTAGGAATCAACGTAAGTTCACATTATAAAAAAAGAGTAACTCAAAAAACAATATTCAATTACAATACGAACAAATATATAACCGAGATAGATTACCCAACAAAAAAGGTAACCCAAACAATATAGAACAAGTATCAAGCAAGAAAAAAGTCTTGAAAAAAAGAGGAAAAATCTGTAAAAGGAGAAAAATATCTGAAATGACTTACCACTCGCCACAGGTTGCCGCTCGCCGCTGTTTTCCTTCAGAGTAACGCTCACCCGTTGATCTCTGTTGAGAGTCGTGTGAGATGCAACAAAGACAACTACAAGAGAGAAAGCATAGGGAATGAATCAGGGCTCTTCTGTTGCCTTATCTGAGTTGGGTAACTTTATAAATGGGTTAAAGGTTAGGGGGTATCGGGTTTTAGACCGGATATAAAAAGGTCACTCATTATCTTAAAAGAGGCTTCATCTCTTTAGTGCCTCAAAAGAGGCATGAGGAGATCAAAAGGTGCGATCAAAATGGAAACCTATCATTTTTCCCTCACAGGAATCTTAAAAATTATGAAGAACAAATGTCATTGTGTAACTCTCTCCAAGTTAAAAGGTTGGATTGAGGGGGAAAGAGAGAAATAAAGAGAAAATACATGTTTAAATGTTTAATAAAAATTAGTTATTACTTACTAATTATAGGAATATGAAGAGCCAGAGCTCTATTAAGATGTCAAGCGTGCAACTTGGCTTTTGTTTAGTTTATAGTATATTCAAATTAAATGCTTCTGAAGTTATAAATTGGTAAGTATGTTTTTGAATTTAGTGTTGAAAGTATAAATTATCATGAGCTTATATAGAACTCCTTGTTTTTTAAAGTGTAAAGTTTAAAGGAGCTTATATACATCTCTTTGTTCTACAATTCTAACTAATTGCACGTCCTATCGTATTGATATAGTTACTTCTCTAAGTTGTTCAATTGTGATTATATAGCATACGGGGAAGCACTATATGTTAGAGTAGAAAATGTAGTATGTATATTTCCATGACAAATATCTTTACGATCCATATTATCTGAGCAAAGATAATTGTCTATATGCCTGACCTTTTCCTTCTCTCAATTCTCCTTTTGAAAACCCAATTATTTTTAGGGCTTTGATGAGTACATGAATTTGGTCCTTGATGATGCTGAGGAACTTAACGTCAAAAAGAACACCAAGAAGCCATTGGGTGACTATTACCAATTGCCTTTTTCATTTTATCTTTTGTGTTCAAATTTATATTTCAAATATACTGAGATGTTTCTTTCTATTTTCTTAGGGAGGATTCTCTTGAAAGGGGACAACATAACCTTGATGATGAACACGTAAGTATAGCGCGGAAAAGTTTTAATATATGATAGTTATTTTCTTCAGCTCCATCTGATTCTACGTTTCTTACCACTCACAATTCTTCTTTGTAGGGGAAAATGATGACCGAGGATTAAAGGGTGCTGTTGTTTGTTTGTAGCAGTATTCTATTTTCAAGATACACGGAGGTCTCAATTTGTAGCTGTCTTTATGTCGTATGATACTGATTCCCTGTGAATATGACGCCAGTCATGTTTGCTATTAAATGAATTTCGGCGGTAGAACAAAGTTAAGGTATCATTAAGGACCTTTCCGTATCAACTCTTAATGCAAGTCTCCATCAAGAAGATCTCGCAATTAATACCCATTGATTTTGTTTTCTTGATCTCGCAATGATAGCAAGTATTCCCTGTGGAGTATATTTGCATCAACTTGTTTTGTCACATGAGATTCCCCATGTCTTTTGGGACATAGGAAGAGTTTGTTGCAGAGAGATGCCTTATTCCGCTAGATCATGCATAGCAAGTATTATAACTTTTGAAATATTCTATCCTATGCCTTGTCATTTGAGAATGCGAATGACTTTTTATTTGGTAGAATAAAGCTTTGACATGCGGCAGTGGCCAAGTGTGCGCTCGTGACGCTGAAGCCAAGGGTACTCTTTTGCTTTTTTGGAGGGGATGTTGGTTTCTAGTTCTTGCCCTAAAAATTAATTTGGGGATTATTCGCTGGAATATTATTGTTACTGTTCTTTTCCCATGTATCATACGATTCCGACAAATCTTGGTTATTTAACACAAAGGTAATTGTTGTTGGCCCTGATTCCGCCTAGTTATGCCACTGAGGTGACCTACAATAATTGACAAATCCAAAGCTCTTCTTCATCCAGAGCTATGCATCGCAAAACGGATGGTTATAAACTTAATAACCAGATTTTAGTCTCCCAACTCCCCAAGAGTTTAGATGTGACTTTTTGTTTATAATTGCTGGGTCTCTTTCAGAACAACAAAAGAAAGTTTTATTTATTGAATTTCTGATCCTGTAATCATAAAATCGCCTGTTTTATCAACTTCTGTTACTCTACTATTATGACTAGAGAAAACCCATAGTTAAAATACTTTGCAATAACTTCATGCATGGTAATTAGATAGCTTTTCTCTTGGAAACTTTCATTCTTGCACGGGACGGGACTAGTAGTCCCGTGTAATTAGTGGTCGCTAATTATGGTTAATCTGAAATGTTAGTCCTATGTACTTTGTGTTGAAATGATTAACGTTTAATTAACGAGAACTAAATACATGGGACTACTAGCCCCGTATATTTTAAAGTTGATATTTTATAAAATCGATCTTTTTTTTAGCTCGCCGGCCAAAAGAGATCGATTTTGCTAATATTTTCACTTTAAGGGTCGGCTTTACTAATTTTTTTTTTTTTTAAAAAATCTTTTTTTAAAAAATTCTCATTCTTGATAAGAACTGTAAGAAAATTTCAATTTGAGATGCAACCTTCAGAATTAGCTTGTAACCAAGTCCACCAGCGAATTCCGAGACATGTTGCAGTCTTAACCCCCATTTGATTTCTTCTAATTCACTGGAGTAAGGAACAAGGACACCTGAGTACAACTCTATTTGTTATACGTAGTTGAATTATGAGCTGTCGTCATCTCCAATTGTTAAGGGTCCATAGAGAAAGTTATGCTGAATCCATTCTCTGAGCTCTCTCTAGCCATGGAGCCCAAGTTGCGTGAAGAGATGGTGACTCACTGGTCACTGTATTGCTCCAATGCATGTGTACACGCAATTGGATCGATGCGACGCGCACGAATATGAGTCAGCAGCCATCAAGGGAACAGCCCTTTTTTTATTTATAAACATCATCTAATGGTGTCGTGACATTATTGAATTACTTTATGAGAAAAATTAAATTTAAATATTGAGATGGTGGATTGATTTTCAGTTTTTAGTTTTCAATGTTGAATGCTCTATGTCAGATGAAAACATATAATTGAACATATATTTAAGAACTTTTTAAACATATTTTGGGAATTTTATTAGAAATTTTTCTTAAGTGAATGCTCGTTTCTACTATCATGACAATTTAGGATCTCATCCGTTAATAAATACTGAACTGGTTATATAAGAAAAGGACACATTTGTTTTACCACTTATATAGATATTTCAACTTTCCTATGCAATACATCATCATCTTTTCATTAATCCTATAAATAAATTAACTATTGTTTTATTAATATGTCACATCATCTTCTTTCTGAGCTTCTCCCTCTCTCTGTTTATTTTAAACCACAACCATCTAACTCTCTCTCTCTAGTTTCGCGCATTGCTCGGCTAACAAACTAGTTAAATTTATAACTATGAAATTCTTAAGAGAGATTGCAACTAAAAAGAGTGAGAGAAGCTTTATGCTCTTTCGTTCAAGGTTTATTCCCTATTTTCTCTCTGGAAATTTAGTTTTAGTCAAAGTTTCAAGATTAATATAAGCGGTTCATTTTGTACTCTTTTCTAAAATTAGGGTATTCTCATCCCCTTCATTCTGCGGACTTGTATAGGGTTGAATTATAAACAGTGATGAGAGAACTTATCTCCGTTATAATCAAGCTCAAGATCTTAACCTCTATATGACAAACAACATCCTACGTCATTACTCATTAACAATATAGCTAGGTTGACTTCTTGACTTCTTGCATATTGTAATTGACTTAATTATCGACTATCATCATTTTTTAATCATAATTGGAATTCCCTAGAATATAAAACTGCTCAAATAAGGTTGGTGATGATTAATTTACAATTCTTTAGAGCGCCTATCATTAGGAGCTAGTGCTTAAGATTTGTAGGGCTATGAACTTAGGATAATACATTAAAGAACCTTGAATTTCTTATTGAAATTGAGAGCTTGGTCCTTGCTAACCATCATGATAGTGGGGCACACTAATTAACTGGTTTAACAATCAAGCAACCTAAAATGTGATTTATGACAACAAGAATAATATAAGAAGGCTAGTACATCAATAACCTCTCCAACTAATTTTAAGCTTGATTTGATGTGATTCCAATATCAAGACAGATTAAAATTCTTGACTTTACCTGTCTCCTTAATGTTCCAGGAACTAATATTGAGTGTTAATATTCAAGAACAAGAAGTTAATAGTTATGTAGTCACACCATTAAGAAAATCAATCTCTCAGTACAATAAATATACTGATTACGTAGATAAAGTATCAGAATCAGAATTTTCACTAGGTCACCCTTAAACCCAATATAAAGTTATAGGGTTACTCGCATATATACCACCTTAAATCATGAGTATTTACAAAATTACCCCCCAAATCTTAGTATTCGCAAAACCACCCCCTCAAATCATCAACTTTGAAAAAAAAAGTACCCCTTAAGTCGAAAAATCATCAACTTGGTGAGTGAAAAATTGATCGACTATTTTATTTATATTTTTTTCATTTCAATTACAAATTAATTAGCCTATTAAAGTTGATGATCGATTGATTTGGGGGTAATTTTCTACAAACTTGATGATTTGAAGCGTAGTTTTGCAGTTGGGAGATAGTTTTGTTAATACCCATGATTTAAGGGGTATATATGCAAATAACCGAAAGTTATATAACAAACTTTATGAGCTTAAGTTTGGGTTATATTCACCAAACTTGTTAATTTGTTCTACCTAACCCACTCCCATATGTGATGTCCAATGACATGCTCATACCTCATAATCTTATTCCTTAATTTTGTTATATGTTGGAAGCATGATATATATATAGTAAAGCCAAGTCACCCCTCTTTAGTGGCTTCTAATTGCTACAAAATTTGACGGGTTAATCAAAGTCGAGTGCGTTTGTCTCTAATAAGGCATATATACCTCAGTTTTTTTGATAATCTTGTTAAGGTAGTTTACTGATTGCTTTATGAAAATAGGAAGCTTTTATCGTTTCTGAGAAAAATTGAGGAGTTTATAATTCGTAAAGAGAATATTTCGACCATAAAAGTCAGTAATTTATAAGGATATCTGCTGGATTACGATCCTTTTTATATGAAGCTGTGATCATGATTTTTAACTAATCCACACAAGTACATGTCATCGATCGCCCTATAAGACAACTTAACCCTACACCTATAGCTTCTTTATTTGGTGTAACACGAGATTCCACTTATTTTCTAGCTCATTCCGAGCGATAGCCACCACAAAAAAAAATTAACTAATTACATAAGCTTTGCGTTTGATTCCATATAGACTAGTGATGTAGAGGGCTTAGCTTATGCCACTGAGATGACCCCAATAATTAAAAAAATCTTAAAGCTATTCTCCCTAATCCAGCCTATTCTTTGGAACTCAGG
Organism: Asparagus setaceus; assembly: GCA_012295165.1. Classification (NCBI taxonomy): domain Eukaryota; kingdom Viridiplantae; phylum Streptophyta; class Magnoliopsida; order Asparagales; family Asparagaceae; genus Asparagus; species Asparagus setaceus. Next base: position 63,878,994 of record CM022705.1, on the reverse strand, counting down.
TGCTTAATTGATTAGATGTAAATCTTACGTCACAAGTGCTAAACCCCACCACTAACTTACTAAACAAGTGATAAATTTTAGAAAATTTAGTTACTTCAATGACACAAATGGAAGAAAAACTCGTTCGATCTATTATAAAAAATGATGTTTTTCTTTTAGCTTTAGGGAAGAAGATTTATACGTGCTTTGTTATAATTTAATTAGTTGAACTTTATGCATCCTTATCCAAGAGGTTGCATTTTTTTCTTTTTCTTTTTTTTTTTCAGAGCTCTCAAGTGTTGCTTCACCTAAACAAGTAGAAGAAGGAATTTGGCTAACCGGGTTGTTTTCTTTTAGGGAGCCTCATGTTTCAAGCAACCCTTTTGGCAAACAACTCTTTATAGTTATTTGTTTAGCAATAACTATTTTTAACTATTTTAACTCTTTTAAGACTTGTTTGTTGTTTTTCTTAAAGTATATTGCCACTTGTTTGAGATTATCATCACAAGCATGATGACTTGCATGCATAGCTGAGGGGGAGGACTGCATTAGTTCTGAAGAGAGTTTAGATGCAAATTCTCTTCTACATTTGGGGTCATTCTCAAAATATAGCTTTATTTATTAAATTATTAGTTGACAAAGACTTGGTATGTTTTCGGCTTTATGACAAAGTAATAACTTCTTTTCCGAAGGAAAAAACAATACGTTCTTCACGTTATTCTCATACATTTTTGTGCTACACTTTTGACTCCAAGTCTTCACCAATTAATTAGTTGGTTAATTATTAGTTCTTATTTTTTTTTCCATCACATACACATTGACTATCACTATATTCGTAAATTAATGAAAATGTGGAGATGACTTTTGATATAATTTGTCCTTTACCAATTATAGTAGATCATTGTCACTTGCTAGGTTTTGATATTTTGAAGGATATGATCATATTAATTAATTGATTTTTAATGTACTAGCCAACAAAGTTTCTTGTAAGCTTGTATCATTTCGTTCAATAAAGCATTGTTATTTTAAGTTAACAAAGCCAACAATAATTGGCTCTTCTCTGACAGAGAAAGATCCAATTGATTTATCCTACAGAATGCTGGCAAGAACACTGAGAAGGGTAGGGTTTCTATATTTGGTTACAGCTCTATAATAATCATAATGTCCTCTAGCTTTACCATGATTGCAACATTGCTTTAATTATATGATGTAACATATCTCAAGTTGGATCGCATATAGCGTTCCAGTTCCCAGCAATCTTTCCTACTGAGCGTTCATTACAATCTCAGAGAAAAGTACTCGACTAGAGAACCAATCCCATAAGTTTGGTCTAGTGCATAGTTGGTGCATTAATAGCTGTCTACCGTTGAATCAACGGAAGCAAAAGGATTCTAGGATTATAGAGATTGGATCACATACATTCGATATAGGGTTAATTGCGGATGGACTCCATGTAGTTCTATTGTCGCAGATAGACCCCCTGAGTACTCTTGGAGATCTACTTGTCAAAGAATGATTTTCTCATTTTCTGAGGGTAAAAGAGTCAAAAGGTTTTCACTTAGGGGTCCACTCTGAAAAAATAGAACAATAGAGGGACTATTTGCAATTGAGTGATAGTACAGATCCGCAATTAACCCTTCAATTTATGATGATTACAAGGGAACAAATTCAAGTTCACTAACTGGACTGAAGATGATGAAATATGAGATAGACCTCCACTTTTTAGTAAGTAATGATGGTGTAATTGATGCTGCGATTGAACTGGATAACACTTTTTGTGACAGCAAAGAATCATTCATAGGCACTACAATATGCATCCTGAAGCAGTGACATAAATCCATATACAGATAAATCTGCTTATGATTTTGTTTTAGATTTTGCAGTCGAGGTGTATTCGAGTACATTTCTCTGCTACATACAAAATTGATACTTGAAGGAATCACATCAATGTATGCACCTCTTTGATTAATTACCTCCCTTATGAGATTGATGGCGTCTCATCAAATCTTTTATCTGTTTGTGCTAATTAATTTAGACTTGATTTAGTAGGGACAAAACTAAAAATCAGTTTTGGTAGGGGATTTTAAGAAGGGAAAGGAATGTGAGGTAGAGTCGAGTGAGAAAAGAGAAAAGCGAAAATGAATTAGAAAGTAAAAAGAGAAAATTCCTCCGATTTGAAGGGACAATATGAAGAGAAAGAAAATTCATCTTGTAAGATCTTTACATTTTCATATATTTTGTATAATTACCCACTTGTTTTTCATTGTCCAAATCTCATATATATATATATATATATATATATATATATATATATATATATATATATATATATATATATATATATATATATATATATATATATATATATATATATATATATATATATATATATATATATATATATATATCTTTTCCTCACAAAATGGTATTATTGTACTTTAACTAACTCAACACCTCATCTCCTTTCTATTCCTTCAACCAAACAAGAAAATATTTGCGTCTCCTTGCACCACACCTCACCCTCCCTCCAATCAAACAAGAAGCACAAGAGATATCTTCTTCCTTCAATCTCCTTGTACCTCACCTTCCCTTCTCATACTTCCTGCCAAATCAAGCCTTAGTGGGAATAATAGACACCCAACAGAATGTTCAGATGAAAGCAAAAGCAAGTCTTAAATATTTACATTGAACCAAATCCAATTTTTGATTAGCTTTAAGCTGTTGGATACTAAACTTGCAGTTTCTGTCTATGCCTAAATAGCAAATTCGATGATGCTTTTGACTAAGTTATTATCCAAATTAAGTGAGTAAGGATTTATTGGAAAGCCCAATCTGTCTAGTTTTTAGAAAATCAAACCGTTCATGATTTGAATTTTTCTAGAGAGAGTTGTCTGCATTTAAGTGAAGATTGCTCAGTTCACCCGAAAATCAGGATTCATGAATTATGGTATTGTAGATGCATGCATGCATTAGTTATAAAGAGTCTTTGAGTTAAATGCATAGAGTCTAAAGTATTCTTTTGTGTAGTATAAATATTCGTGTAATCTACAAGTTTGTACAAGTCATTCAAATCAAAGTAAAATCCTCTTAGTGACTTCCTCTTTCAGTTTTATCTTGTTTGAGTGAGTTTGTGAGAGTGTCCACCACCTTCCAACATAAGCATCATTATAAACATTTTATGTAGAACATGCACAAAAACATGCACAAACAGTTTTTCAGGTTCAGTAGTCGACTACTAGGCATTGTAGTCGACTACTAGGCATTGTAGTCGACTAATCTGATGCATTAGTCGACTAATATGAGTTGTAGTCGACTAATGCGGATTGTAGTCGACTAATATGAGTTGTAGTCGACTAATCTGATGCATTAGTCGACTAATATGAGTTGTAGTCGACTACTAGGCATTGTAGTCGACTACTAGGCATTGTAGTCGACTAACTGGATTGTAGTCGACTAATCTGATGCATTAGTCGACTAATATGAGTTGTAGTCGACTAATCAAGGCATTCAAACGGGTCTAATTAGGAATTGGTTTTAAATCCAATTCGTTTAGAGGCTATTAATAACCCCTAACCTGATTGTTAGGGTAAGTTTTAAGCACGTTTTGGAGCAGCCTTTGAGAGAGTTTGGTGCATCTTTGGAGAGGAGATCTTTTGAGAGATTGAGAGGTTTGTTTTAGGGTTTCTTTGTGAGAACTTGTAATCCTAATTTGTATTCTCTCTTTCTATTAGTGAAAATCCCCTCCTTACCCGTGGGCGTAGGCAAATTGCGAACCACGTAAATCTCATGTCTTTACTCTTTTATTGTGTTTTGGCTTTACGTTTGCGGTGGTTTCTCTCGACGGTTCACGGTCCGCTACCAACAATTGGTATCGAGCTATTGTTCAGATTGGAAGTGGTGTAATTTCTAATTTGAGGGGTGTTCGGTGATTCCCGAGAAGCGGATTCACGAAGACAAACAGAGGATGGCGTCAACCAAGAATCGACTACTAGGCATTGTAGTCGACTAATCTGATGCATTAGTCGACTAATATGAGTTGTAGTCGACTAATGCGGATTGTAGTCGACTAATCTGATGCATTAGTCGACTAATATGAGTTGTAGTCGACTACTAGGCATTGTAGTCGACTAATATGAGTTGTAGTCGACTACTAGGCATTGTAGTCGACTACTAGGCATTGTAGTCGACTAATGCGGATTGTAGTCGACTAATCTGATGCATTAGTCGACTAATATGAGTTGTAGTCGACTAATGCAGGCATTCAGCGGGTCTAATTAGGAATTGGTTTTAAATCCAATTCGTTTAGAGGCTATTAATAACCCCTAACCGATTGTTAGGGTAAGTTTTAAGCACGTTTTGGAGCGACCTTTGAGAGTTTGGTGCATCTTTGGAGAGGAGATCTTTTGAGAGATTGAGAGGTTTGTTTTTAGGGTTTCTTTGTGAGAACTTGTAATCCTAATTTGTATTCTCTCTTTCTATTAGTGAAAATCCCCTCCTTACCCGTGGGCGTAGGCAAATTGCGAACCACGTAAATCTCATGTCTTTACTCTTTTATTGTGTTTTGGCTTTCCGTTTGCGGTGGTTTCTCTCGACGGTTCCGCGGTCCGCGCGCCCAACAATTGGTATCAGAGCTATTGTTCAGATTGGAAGTGGTGTAATTTCTAATTTGAGGGGGTGTTCGGTGATTCCTGAGAGAAGCGGATTCACGAAGACAAACAGAGGATGGCGTCAACCAAGAATCACCAAAGTGGGAAAATTCGAGATTGAAAAGTTCAATGGGAAGAACGACTTTTCCTATTGGAGGATGCAGATGAAAAACTTTCTAATTTCGCAAAAATTGCACAAGACTTTGGATGGAAAGGAGAAGAAGAACAAGGATATGTCTGATGAGGATTGGGAGGAGTTGGATCTGGAAGCACGGCGCCGATTATCCTATGCCTCGAGAGGGATGTAGCTTTCTTGGTAGATGGAGAGGAAACGGTCATGCGTGTGGAAGAAGTTAGAGGGTACCTTCATGACGAAGAGTCTAACTAACCGGATCTACTTAAAATCCAAATTGTATACTTGCAAGATGGAGGAGGGCTCATCAATCCGGGAACACATCAACAAGTTTGATAGGATCATATCGATTTGAAAGACATAGATGTTAAAGTAGGAGACGAGGATCGACGCTTCTACTATACGTCTCTGCCGAAGTCTTATGAGAACACAGTGCAAACACCGAGGCTTGTGGGAGAAAATTTAAAGATGGATGAGACTAGAACGGCACTTCTAGCGGACGATCTTCTGAAGATTGCAACTAGTGACATGGCCATCGGTGGTAACAAGGAACAAGCGCAGGATTGTTTGCAAGAGGAAGGAGCAATGAGCGAGGAAAAGGCAAGGGAGGAAAGTCTAGATCTAAATCAAGACCTCTTGCGGGAAAAGGATGTTTCAAGTCGCGGTGAAGCTGGGCATTTCAAAGTCGACCGTCCAAATAAGAGAGTAGGTGGAAAGAAGAACAACAACAAGACCGAGAGGAGAGAGGGCAAGGAAGAAGCGAGCTACGTTTGAGGAAGGGAGCGATAAGGAATGCTATGTCGTCACGGGTGGCGAGGAGATCTCCGGAAGTGGATACTTGATTCGGTTGCTCTTACCATATGTGTCCAAATAGGAAGTGGTTTACTACCTACGAGGCATTGATGGGGAACTGTATTGATGGGGAATAACCATGCTTGTAAAGCAGTGGGGCTAGGTAATATCAAAATCAAGATGCATGATGGAGTGGTTCGAACCTTGACGGATGTGAGGCATGTTCCGACTTGCGGAAGAATCTTATCTCGCTTGGTGCTTTGGACTCGGTGGTTGCGGGATTGTGACGGAAAACGGAGTGAAGAAGGTTGTTCGTGATTCCTTAGTAGTGATGAAGGGTGTTCGCCACGGTAATCTATATACTCTCGTGCACGACGTGACAGGGCGCAATTGGAACCGGCGAAGCGGTGGAGACCCATGTGAGCACACACGGTTATGGCATAAGCGGCTTGGGCATATGTCGAGAAGGGTCTAGTTCGCTTGGTAAAGAGGGTCTGGCGAAGAATCAAGGAACCCAAAGATGGATTTTGCGAGGATTGTGTGTATGGAAAGTCACACGTGGTTCGGCCGAGAAGCAAGTCTAAGAGCAGAGGGATACTAGATTATGTGCACACGGACGTTTGGGGTCCGGCCGCACAACTTCCAAGGATGGTTCCGTATTATGTCTCGCTTATTGATGATTATTCTAGGTATGCTTGGATTTACTTTCTCAAGCACAAGAATGAGGTGTTCGAGACATTCAAGAAGTGGAGAACAATGGTTGAGAACAGACAGAAAGAAATTGAAGACGCCGAGATCCGATAACGGCATGCAGTATACGATGGTGCTTTCAAGGAGTTCCGTGATCGAGGGAATTGTTCGACACCGACGCCGTGTCTACACCACGCCAGAATGGGGTCGCGAGAGATCGAACCAACACCGCGAAAAGGCAAGGAGTATGCGATCTTATGCGTGATTGGGCAACGAATGGTGGGCGTAAGCGGTGGCTCTGACTTGTTACATTGTGAACCGCTCACCACATTCGACATTGATGGTGATACACCCTATAGGGTGTGGTCGAGAGCATGCAGATTATGATAGGCTCGTAATTTCTGATGTACCGCCTACTATCACGCCAACGAGGGAAAGCTTGACGCGAGGGCCAAGAAGGCAATATTCTTGGGATATGCAAAGGGCGTAAAAGGCTATCGCCTTTGGTGTACGGAAGATTCAAAGTTCGTGGTCAGCAGGGATGTTACCTTTGATGAGAAATCCATGATTGCGAGGGCGTCCAAGGATGATGGTGTTATGACTGGTGAGACTTCTAAGTCTCAGGTTATTGAAATAGAACCTAAAGACCAACTAGGTTCTAATCGTGCTCAAGTGGGAAGTCGTAGATGATGAGCTTGGCGGGAGGAGGTTCAGCGAGGAAAATACAGGCACTACAACAACAGCAGCTCGAGGATAATTTGGCTTCCACTAGGCCAAAGCGAGCATACAAGCAGGTACTGAAGCTGGGGGCTGATCAACCCCTAAAGCACTATGGGCAGGCTAATATGGTTGAATACGCACTCTCGGTGGAGGAGGACGAGCCGGTCTCCTTCAAGGAAGCTATTCGGGACAAGGATAGTGAGAGCTGGTTGGCTGCGATGGAGGAAGAGATGGAGTCTCTTCGGAAGAATCATACATGGGAGGTGGTCCCATTGCCCGTAGAAAGAAAAGCTATTGGTTGTAAGTGGGTGTATAAAAGAAAGGAAGATCTTTGAGCTTCGGTGGTGTAAGATACAAGGCGAGGCTAGTGGCTAAGGGTTTTGCACAGAAAGAGGGTGTGGATTACAATGAGATATTTTCTCCGGTGGTGAAACACACTTCTATTCGGGTGCTATTGAGTATTGTTGCTCATGGTGATTTTGAGCTGGATCAACTCGATGTTAAAACGACCTTCTTGTGCGGAGACTTGGATGAAGAGATCTACATGCATCAACACGAGGGCTACAAGGTTGAGGATAAGGAGAATCATGTGTGTCGTTTGAGGAAGTCCTTGTATGGATTAAAGCAATCTCCCGTGATGGTACAAGCGATTTGACTCCTTCATCTTTGAAGCATGAGTTTTCCGCGATCATGATTGTTGTGTTTACATTCTGAAGCTTCGGAGGTAATTTTATCTATCTTCTTTTGTATGTGGATGACATGCTACTGCTTCTAAGAGCGGGGTGGAGATAGATAGGTTGAAATCTCAACTTGGTGAAGAGTTGAGATGAAGGACATGGGTGCCGCTAGGAAAATACCGGGTATGGAGATTAGAAGAGAGCCGCGAATCGACGATTGTTCTTAAGTCGGAAGGGCTACATAGAGCGGGTGATCGCGAGGTTCGGGATGCAAAGTGCTAAGTCGGTGGTGACTCCATTGGCTCCACACTTTAGGCTTTACGGTAATCAATCTCCCACTACAATGGAAGAGAAGGCACATGGAGCGTTCCTATGCTAGTGCGATTGGCGGTTTAATGTATGCAATGGTGTGTACGCCCGGATATTTCTAGCGGTTAGTGTGGTCGGTAGATTCATGGCGAATCCGGAAAGGCGACCGGGAAGCGGTGAAGTGGGTCCTCAGTACTTAAAGGGTACAGTTGATCACAGTGCGTGTTTTGGTGGAGAAACATGTCGATTGACGGGTTTGTGGACTCGATTATGCGGCGATCTAGATAGGCGGCGATCTACTCACGGTTATGTATTTAAGATACATGGAGCTCCGGTTAGTTGGCGTCGATGTTGCGAGCTCTGATGGCACTTTCTACTACGAGACCGAGTACATGGCCATGGCAGAGGGAGTGAAGGAAGCATTGTGGTTGTGGGGTCTTCTAGGCGATTTGGGGATTGAGCAGAAAACGTGAACTTGTGGTGTGGCGATCGAGTGCAATTCACTTGGCGAAGAATCAGTTCATCATGCTCGTACCAAGCATATTGATGTCGTATCATTTTGTGCGGGATGTCATAGAGGAGGTGATATTTCTCTCATGAAGGTGCACACGAATGAGAATCCCGCGGATATGTTAACCAAGGTGGTCACAGTAGTAAGTTTAAGCATTGCTTAGACTTGCTTAATATCAATCGTGTTGATTTGCCCAAGAGGGCATGGCCCTTCGAGCGTAATGGGTAAGGTGGAGATGATTTGAGGTGAACTACGGTGAGCTTGATCCGGTGGAGAATGCGTGGCGGCCAGCGGTGTAGTGGCCTTGTTGGATTAGCTGGATTGGTGATGGTGATCTCTAGATGTTCTTGGTGTTCTTGGTGTTCGTCCAAAATTTGAGGTGAATCAAATGATGTGCGAGGTGGAGAATTGTAGAACATGCACAAAACATGCACAAACAGTTTTCAGTTCAAGAGTCGACTACTAGGCATTGTAGTCGACTAATATGAGTTGTAGTCGACTAATATGAGTTGTAGTCGACTAATGCGGATTGTAGTCGACTAATATGAGTTGTAGTCGACTAATCTGATGCATTAGTCGACTAATATGAGTTGTAGTCGACTAATGCGGATTGTAGTCGACTAATCTGATGCATTAGTCGACTAATCGGATTGTAGTCGACTAATCTGATGCATTAGTCGACTAATATGAGTTGTAGTCGACTAATGCAGGCGGTCAGCGGGTCTAATTAGGAATTGGTTTTAAACCCAATTCGCTTAGAGGCTATTAATAACCCCTAACCCGATTGTTAGGTAAGTTTTAAGCACGTTTGGAGCGACCTTTGAGAGAGTTTGGTGCATCTTTGGAGAGGAGATCTTTTGAGAGATTGAGAGGTTTGTTTTTAGGGTTTCTTTGTGAGAACTTGTAATCCTAATTTGTATTCTCTCTTTCTATTAGTGAAAATCCCCTCCTTACCAGTGGGCGTAGGCAAATTCTTAGAACCACGTAAATCTCGTGTCTTTACTCTTTTATTGTGTTTTGGCTTTTCTGTTTGCGGTGGTTTCTCTCGACGGTTCCGCGGTCCGCGCGCCCAACATTTTATATTTGATATAAATATCACTAGCAATCTCTTTTGTATAGGGCGTGTTTGGTTGTTTTGTGTAAAACCCTTGAAAAGCACTGTAGCTGTAATTGAACCGTCCGCATAGGCCTAACAAACTACAATATATATATATATATATCTATCCAAAATAGATCAACATAAAGGGGATTGCGTAGAGCTTGCCACCTAAGATTTTTAGTGGCCACATCATCCTACTACTTGCCTAAAGAAATAAAGTAATTGTTTGAAAGCTACTGTAGCATGATATGTACAGTAACTTCCAAGCAAAAAATATGCCCAACCAAACACGCCCATAATAACAGGTAAAAGTTTTTTGGTTATTTTTTAGTCTCGCGCTTACTTCATGTTTCGTGTTTCTCTTTTACTACCAAAATATCAAATTCGAGTAAATGGGTCCCTCGTGATCTTGGTTCACGACATACATCAGGATGGTTGTAATCAAGACCATCAACATCTACATACCAATGCTTAAGGACTGAACTAAGAGCTATGAAACCTTGAAGTTATGTAACACCGAATATAATTGTATGCGCTACGCCGCTAGCGCATGGAAATCAATCCAAATAAGATTTTGTTTATTCTATTTTAATAAAAGCATTCCTTTAATAATCCCGAATATTATGACATGTTGCCATTCAGACGAAAGTATATAAAAAAAAGTTGATCGTATATAAGCTTTATGTTGAGAACAGGAAGCGTGCATATAATCTAACAAAGGGATTAAAAAGAGTTAGAGCATAAATCCTCCCACTAACTAATTACCACTTAATTACTTTAAATATTATACAAATTATCCTTCAATCTCTTTTATTAAATCCACTCATGGATTTAAAACTTTCCAGCATGGTATAATTACAACATGCAATCCCCATCACTTTTTTCTTCTTTTTTTTTTTTCCTTTTTCTTTTTTTTTTCCTTTCCTTTTTTTGGAGAAACGGAACCCCATCGCAATCGTCTCAATGCTAGTATGGCCTGAACCTGAGCTGTACATTGGGTCCCAGTTCGAAACAGAACCCAGTAGTGGGGCCCAATTGCGAGGAGGAAAGCACCCGTGGCCGTGGGCTCGGATGTCGACGAATAAGTCCGATTTGTGGGGCCCAAAGCCTGCCGCAGTCTCTCCCACTGTCTGGTAACATACAACGGAAACACCTGAGACACGTTGGCATACCGATCGCTGCGCAAGGGTGATCTGGACCGTTATTTTATTTTGACTTGGATGAGATATTTAGGTTGGCGGAGCACAGCACCGGTGTACTGTTGTCCTAGCTTTGGCGGAGAATCCTACCGCAAGCAGGAAGGTATGCAGCATAACATCGGGATCCGTACTCCGCGGGAGCATGAGGTGTCGCATGTAAACCATTACATGCATTCTAAATTTAAGCCACTAGATAGTAGTCTCTACAAAACCACTATGATCTTGAAAAGTATTATTATTTAAAATTCACTATCATATTAGTGGAATCCTATTAGATTTAATTTTATCACTTAAATTTATAATGTACAATAATGACAGGAGATATTAGACACCTTTCAATTATCATCTAATTAGAGGGGATCTGGATCCCTACGAACAATATTAAGATAGGTCTCAAGAATAATTGACACTGATAAAGCAAAATTAAAACTAGGTCTCAATAACGATGCAATTTTACTGGAGGTGTTTGCTCACACTTTGTTCCATGTGGCTCTGCCACTGTTTTTACGAATCAATTTAAGTTGAAAGATTAAGTTGTTAAACTCTTGACGTAAAGTCTCTATTTGCCTTTCTTAATTTTTAATATAGGATTACAGTTTTGAGTCTCAATTGTCAATAGTATTGTTATTGCACAATGGTAAGTTACTTTAATTGCAGAGGTAGATTTGTCCTATATTTTAGAGTACCATAAAATTTACATTTATATTACGTAAATAAATTGTAAAACATAAAAATATAGATAAAGCATTTACTGATTACGAGATTTACTTATAAATTATTCAAATTGGAGAAGATTAATTGGTTTATCTATATCGAATCAGACATTTTAGGATTATCTCATTTGTTTTGGTTGCCTTCTCTTTACAAGTGTGTAGTTTGAGAAGACCAATTAATTATAATTATATCTGATATACTCTCTATAGTCTTAGGTGATTGGTGTATAAAATTCAATGTCTCGGACCTCGGTTAATAGTTTCCTAATTAAGAAATCATAGAAAAATGGTTATTAATCCTTAATAAGCTGGATGGAGAATCGAATTAAACATGAGTCGTAATCAAAGCACACAATTAGGCCCAAATCAACAAACCTAGAAACTAATTATATTAGCCAAAAAGTTGTTTAACCATTTACTTAGCTTGATTTGATATGAACCCAATAGGGCAACGACAAGTGACAACCCATAATTATTCAAACAACGCCATAATTGATAACTTTGATCCATAATGAAAGACATAATCTCAAGTTGAGCCATCCCCTCCATTAAAAGCACACTCTTGTTAGCCCATAGTTTAGGCAGCAAAATGATATCACCAACAACTCTTGTCTACCCCCAAACAAATCATGAGCTTAATCCTCTTAGTTTTGAAAACTTTGTACTATAAGAATTAGTAGTGTGTACTTGTGACTTGTGAGTAGTCAAATATGCACATACTTTAAAAAGCTAGCCAATCCCATTGCTAGAGAGTGCCTTCCGATTATAATAGCAAACAAGCAAACAAGCGTAAAGGTAATGTGTATGTGTTGTGTATTTTTGAGCCACATCCCTTGAGATCCAATTAAACGAAAGAGAATAAGGGATGAGAGACCCACCACGTCTCCCCCTAAATCCTCGCTCTTGGCTATTGTCTCCACAGTGTGGCTCTCATTGTAGTTGGAGTGAGATATGACATCTTAAGTGGCCTTCACGCATACATTTATGCCACTGGGACCCTTTTATTGAAAAGTTCACATCCATATCATCCAATTAGATCTCTCCACATTAGTGAGGATGTTTGGCAATTTTGGATTATAACTAATTTCGCCTCATTTGATACACGGAAATCAGTGAGAATGAAATGTAATTTCTACTTCTCATTCATGCTTATCAAACATGATGTGTTTTTGGATGCTAGAAATGTCATTCTCACTTTTCATGAATTCCCACTTAATGTGGGAATTGCTATTCCCAATGAGTTATCAAGGAATTACTATTCCCACTTAAGTGAGAATAAAAATAATAAAATAAATTTCGGATACTCTTCTTAAAGATATTCCCACTTAATTCTCTAATCGCACGCAAACATGAGAATGGAAATGAGCATTTCATTCCCACATCAATTCCATTCCATCCCTACATTCATTCCATTCTCACTTGACTCTATTCTCGCGTACCAAATGCCAAATGGATTATAAGCCATGTGAGTTATAATCTATGGTATTTGATAAATTTAGTGCTTTATATTCTATTTTCAATAGTAGACTGTTTGGCAAATGGATGGATTATAGTTTATTAGTGTTATCAAAATGATAAAAAAATGACATGGCTTATATTCTACCAAAAAGAACGTGATTTGGATTTTTTGTGAAATAGTGGGGGTATATATGTCTTTTACTTGTTCAAATCTTATGGCTTATAATCTAACGCAGCGCGGAAGTGATAAACCTCGGAATCCACCAAGGGATGTTATCTAAATTCACTAAAAACGATCTCCGAATCCACGAAGAACTTCGAATCCACGAAGAAAATATTAAAGAGAAATTTTATTGATAAAAAGTTATGCCTCTAGGGCTTACAATACTCTGTTTAAATAGAAAATAAGCATGACTCTTAATAAGACTAGAATTACAAAGAAATAGAAAGTATCAAATCCTACCCTAAAAGATTATTTATAATATAGAAAACAAATCATGAATCAAAATTGAATTTGTTTCCTAATCTAAATTGACTTCAGCATTAAATTTGTTTCCTAATCTAAATAGACTCTAACTTTATTCCTAAATAGTAATTATTTTCTGATTTTTGCTAAACATTGGTGATACTGATGAGATTTTTGAAATCTGACAATTCGGTTGGCTTCGTCTCGTCGAGATAGGTGATTTATATATATAATATGTCAGAATCCGCCTTCCGGGTTGAAAGATATGATCGTTTTTTTAGAAGTCAATAATATGTATGTCTCCGCATTTAGCTTGTGATTGTCTCGATCCTCCATAAAATTATCTGTTAAGCATCCTACATAAGTCTCCCCATGTTAAAAGAAGCTTGACCCCGAGCTTATATTTGTTTGAATAGTAGCTTCATCTATAGATAATTTTCTTCTCCTACATCGATCAGCATCTACATTGTACTTAGCATTGATTTTCTCCATCTGTTGTTTTACCTCATCTACTAGGAATTCTTCTGTATCAAACTTGTATATGAATCTTTCCAACGGCATGTGTATGTAATTGGCAGCATGCGGCTCTGTAGTTAACATGAAAAACTCCTCCAAATATTTTCCTTGTTGCTTCTCATATTTTAGTGCCGGCGGTATCACTTCATCATTGTTAAAATTATTGATGATCATTGTTTTCAAAGAAGAATTTTCTCCTTCATACTCCATACACAATTCTTTCATCACCTTTGCCTCGAGCCCTCCACCAAGAAATTCACACATAACATCAATTACCTCACTCTCTATTTTATCATTCTCCTCCATCGGGACAACATTAATATGTGCAATATCGCTCACAACCTCTCTGGAAATATCATGCATAATATCCATCTTCACTATCATATCACCATCAGCATCATGAATCTCATGCATAACGAGTGTTTGCACCTTATGAGGAATTTCGGCAGGGACAGGTTCTTCTTTTCTAATTACAACCAAGTCATAGACCTCTTTAGATTGCTTCAAGTTTTCTGCTAAAGCCTCATTGTCTGCTACCAATAGTCTCTTCTTCTCAGTAATCTCTATTTTGGATTGCTCCTTTTCTATAAGAGGCATCAGTACAATTCGACGTTCATCCTTCTTGAATATATAAACATTGTCTCTGCGCTTGTGGGTGGTACCAACATCAAACTGCCATGACCTACTTAAAATCATATGATAAGTATCTATCTCGACCACATCACACAGCACCTCATTGATATAGTTGCGGCTGATAGAAAAAGGTACCCGACACATCCCATCTTTCTACACATTATTGCCCTTGCGAATCCAGTCGATCTTGTAAGGAGGTGGGTGTTTCTCTGTCTTCAAACCTAACTTATTCACCAAACGTCGAAAGCTAAGATTCTTACTACCGCGCCTGTCAATAATAACATTACAAATCTTCTGCATCATAATGCATCTCGTGCAGAAGATATTGTGCTCAGAAGGTGATTCTTCTTTCTTTGTTGCTACTTAAATATTCTTCCCAACTCCAGGGTTTTGCTCAGGGTCAAATTGGGGCTGTTAATCCTTCCATGATCATAGTTAGAGTGTGAACTAGGATGCCGGTTGAACACATAATAATAGATAGGAAGAAAATGAGCTTTTAACAATTCTTTCATCTTTGCACATGATCGAATTTTTACTTCTACTAACGGGCTCGATCTTCGCATAATGATTGCCACCAAAAAGCTGCTTTACTCCTTAGTCGGTAGGCTATTCGCTTAACCTTCGATCTTCGTGATAATGATTGCCACCAAAAAGCTGCTTTACTCCTTAGTCGGTAGGCTATTCGCTTAACCTTCTGATCTTCTGTGATTCCCAAGTACCTGAAAAATCTCTCTACCTCATCAATCCAATCAAGAAAATCATCTACATCGAGTTTTCCATTGAACGATGGTAAATCAATCCTCATGTTTTCAGTATCATAAATATCTCATCTTGAGTAGTCTCTATGCCTATGATATCAGCGTGGGGCATCATACTCATCGAAATCGTTGCTGAATTCATGTGGAGTCCTATCACGTCTTTCGCGACCATCAACGTGATCATGAACTCGTCCCAGGTTTAGATGCTCCACAGCCAACGCAAGTCAATCTGTATGAGTCTTAATCTGATTTCGGATAATAGAAGCTTCATCGTCTGCAATCAGATCGGAAACAAGTCTCTAATACTGTTATGGTCATAACCACTAATTAGTGATTAAAAAGGAAAACCGAGTGTTAGCATGGACGAACACTTTTGCTCGTTAGCTTAGAGCGACATCAGCCTCCACGTCCGACCAATAGGACGACCTACTCTCGCCACCCTCGCCGTGGTACGTTGGACGACTGTCATCGTGGCCGACGTGAAAGGCGGTGTTCGTCGGACCATCAATTCTCTCCCACAGACGACGTGAAGGGCGGTACTAGTCGTCTACCCTATCCATCAACTACCTTAAAACTACCCTCTCGAATCGCCTATTCTCGGCGACACAAAGACCACTAGTCATCGCCTTCTAGCTATCCGTCCCTTGGGCGGCGAAGGCGGTGCGATCGTCTCCTTGGATAACTACCCTCATGGGCGACTCGAGATGCAGCGCAAGTCGGCCGTTCGGCCTCAACTTCTCCCTCTCTCTCGTCGTCCTATGTGGTTCCCTCCACCTAAACGACGGTTATATGGTACTCGAACCCATCCGCATCGCATTAAATGCAGCAGCGGTCCTTAACTCCTCCATCTCTCACGATATTTAAGACACCTCGGACCCATCGACTCTGAGCGCCAATCCCATCTCATTAATGGCGAATAGACAACACTAACTCTCAATCCACCCATAACTTGACACTTGTAAAGGCAAGCCACCGTAGCCGACAAAGGAGTGCTCAGCCAATTACTAGCCCACACGTGAAAGAGAGGGCTGACCCATCAGTGGTTTTCTACTGAACGAAAAGACGAAAATACCCTCAAAGCCCTAAGTATAAGTAGCAATATGAACAGCGAACCAAGTAAGTGATCTTCTCTCAGTGAATTCTCCCTACACAATTTTTTTTCTCTGCCCATACTGACTTGACCGTCGGAGGAACCACCGGAGATCCCAATCCGCCTCTTCCACAGGTGCTTTTCTGCCGCAAGTGAACCCCCGATCGGAACAGCATCACCGGATATAAGAAGAGAAGGCGGACTCCGCTCTTTTAAAAACTAAACTCACACCGAGGTTAGTGACTGTGATTCTATACATCAACAGATACCAATTAACGCAGCGCGGAAGTGATAAACCTCGGAATTCACCAAGGGGTGTTCTCTGAATCCACAAAGAGCGATCTCTGAATCCATGAAGAACTTCGAATCCAGGAAGAAAATATTAAAGAGGAATTTTATTGATAAAAAGTTATGCCTCTAGGGCTTACAATACTCTGTTTAAATAGAAAATAAACAAGACCCCTAATAAGACTAGAATTACAAAGAAATAAAAAGTATCAAATCCTACCCTAAAAAGACTGTTTATAATATAGGAAACAAATCATGAATCAAAATTGAATTTGTTTCCTAATCTAAATTGACTCCAGCATTGAATTTGTTTCCTAATCTAAATAGACTCTAACTTTATTCCTAAATAGTAATTATTTTCTGATTTTTGCTAAACATTGGTGATACTAATGAGATTTTAGAAATCTGACAATTCGGTTGGCTTCGTCTCGTCGAGATAGGTGATTTATATGTATAATATGTCAGAATCCGCCTTCCGGGTTGAAAGATATGATCGTTTTTTTTCGGAAGTCAATAATATGTATGTCTCCGCATTTAGCTTGTGATTGTCTCGATCCTCCATGAAATTGTCTGTTAAGCATCCTACATCATAATCCATCAGAAAATAAGCTAGGATATCATATCTTATTTGCTGATGGATTATAAACCAAAATAATATAGTTGTCAAACATCTATGAGAGGAACTTTTTAAGTGTTAAATATAGAAAGTACTATGAGAAGCAATCTCCTTAATTTCTTTTCACCTTTTTAATTTGCAAAATGCAACCCTGCCTTGGGTTTGTGAAGAATAATGCATAAATATTACATTCTGATCTTTTTCGTTAAAAAAGATGTTCGGACTTTTAAGTATATGTCTAATTCCTCTCACGCGCTAAAAGATACAGATCTTAAATCATTTGTGTCTTAGGGCATGTTTGGTTCAAACAAAAATAGGAATAGGATTAGGAATCCCACTTATTTTATGGATTCCAACCTAATCTATAAAAATTTGTTGGATGTTATTGAATTTTTGGGAATCCCATTTTTCCTCTTTCTATGTTTGTTTCACATAAAAAATATATGGATTCCAACTTTATAGAACTCCTTCAAATCCTATTCTTTTGTTTGGTTTGGAATTCCAATTTTTGGGATAAATGGATGATAACACTCCAACGGCTAGTTTTTTAAAATTTGGCAAAAGTCAAAATTATTCCAAGGCCTCCAACGGCTAGTTTATTCCCATGTTCAAATTTCAAAAACCAAAATGCCTCCAACGGCTAGTTCCAAGGGCTTCTTATCTATAAATATGGAGCATCATACCTCAAGTCGAAACAAGTTTCATCTCCTCCAACCAAACATGAAATCAAAAGAATGCCCTCAAAGTTTTGAAGTTTGGTGCGATTGCAATATCCAAACACCCATGAAAGTTTGCAAGTATGGTAAAAATAAGGGGCGGTATTATTGGGGGTGTGCTAAATACCCAAATAAAGAATGTAATTTTTTTGAATGGGCGCATGAAGAAGGAGAAATTAGCAACCAAGTACACCAATTTTCCAAAGAAAAAGGTTCTGAGATAAATATTTTTGAAATCAAAGAGGTCAAGCAAGAATTGAAGCTTGTCGAAAAACAACTCTTAGTTTGGAAAATTTCGCAATTTTAGTAGTGTTCTTTTGTATTATTTACATCATTGTAAACCGCATGTCATGTAATTGTACTTGCAAAACAATTGATATTGTAATGGCTCGTAATTAAGTCTTGTTTGTCGGTTGAAAGCCCCATCTATAACTTACAGCCTTTATTTTAGATTGCATTCTAATGATGGATTGCCTTACCTATACATCGTCGATTCAATGTAGGTTGCATTCTCATCACGTAATTCCATATCTCAGACATAAAAATCAGAAATTAGATTGCTCTTCTCACGTAAAGACAATCATCATTGCCAAATATCAATCACTTAAAACCAATCACACAAGCTCTTATCAACCGAAAACCAATGAACCGTAGAGCTACACAAGCTCTAAACAACTGAAAACCATATCTACATAGAGCTAAGCACGCCTAATCACCGCGTAAACGTAACCGAAAACATCGTGACCATGAGAGCTAAACAATCTCTTTTCAGAACAACAACCCACCAATCAAGGAGCTAAACAAGCTCACCAAAGAAGAATAACCCCCAATCAAGGAGCTAAACAAGCTCCTACAAGCGCCAGAAAACCAACAAAACGAGGAGCTAAACAAGCTCAAACCAAAGAAAAAAACCGAAAAACCATCAAATTAACGAGCTAAACAAGCTCCAACCAGTGTTCATGGAAAGTTGGTTTGTTATTCATTGCTCGTTTGAATTAAACTACGGCCGTTGGCCTACAACAAAATTACAAACAAAGAAAATGCCTTTATTTTAGGCGTACAATGAAAGCGAAAATTACAACTCTCTTCCTTTTGTGAACAAACACGAGGATCTCTATTTTACGATCCTCGCTATGGGTTCTTTGCCCGTGTCGGACTTTTATTCGTCCGCTGACCACCGCTAATCCCGATCCCCGTGTAAACCCGGTTCGAACTACAGACGAGGGGCTCGCTTCACGAAGGAAACGGTGCCCGAGGGGATCACACTCACGGCGAGAGGATCGTCAGGATCGCGACTCACGGCGAGAGGATCGCCGAGCGGTGAGATCTACAAGGAGAAATCACAGTTATCCCCGAGGTTAAGACTAAGCTTAACCTAGAGGGTATCTCAGAGTTCGACCCGAAGTTTGTTTACCTTCCGCCTATAGATCCGACGCCGATCGACTTGAGCTCGCCGGTGCTCGAACCGCAGGCCGAGATCTCGCGAGGGCTCTTGAAGTCCGCCAAAACCCGTAAAATCCAACCTCAAAGAAATCCCAACCCCTTCCATGAGCAAGACCCCCATTTATACAAAAGCAGGCCACGCCAAGGGTTCTCGGCCACTATTTGCCAATTCTACCACTTGCCGAGGCACCTCTACCAAAGTGGTCGAGGCACCTCGAAGTTAAGGTGGTTTCACAAGTGGCCGAGCCACCTTGGCCATTTGGTCGAGGTGTCGCCTTGCCGCGCTTCCGCCGCTGCTTTCTCCGCCGACTCTTCGCCGATTTCCGCCGACTCTTCGGTCTTCGGACTTAGTTTTGCTCGGTGATGTCGCCGTTGGGTTTGAGTCCGTGGTCCGATCAACTTTCGAGTTCAAACGGCTCGCTTGCATCGACGGACTAAGTACGGTTGATTCCGCCTCGCCGACGCTTGAGTTTAGCCAACTTCGCCTCGTTGAGCTTCGCTGCCGGTTTTCCACGACGGTCGCTTTCATTGTTTCAGACGCCTCGCCGACTCACTTCATGGGTTCGCCGACCGCTTTATGCTTTATGGCGATCACGCCGACGGCGGTCGCTGGGCCAGTCGGATGGATCGCCGGTTGTCAACCCACCGCTTACGAAGTCTTGTTTGGGTATTGATAAGCAATTTTAACGCCACAGATACCCTCCAAAGCCGCCTCGCCTCGATTCTTGATGGAGTGCGGGATGCTTTGGACATGATGAGCCCTTCACTCTTTAATTGGCGGATAGGACTTGTGAATGACCTCGGCGCTTGATCTCTCCATTCCCTTCAGCCTTTCCAAGCTTTGTAGGATTGTCAAGATATTACTGCATCGTATTTTTGTCCGACCGTTGTCGTAAATCCCACCGTAAGTCGATAGATGAATTTCTTTTGAGGTTGGCTTCAGATTTGATTCCTCTAATTCTCTCGTGTTCTCCGCTGCTTTGTAGGATACCGTGTTGCGTCGCATTTATTGCTTGACCGCTGTCGGAATTTCAAACCAGAAGCTAATTGAGTTCATTTGTCGCTGACTCGTGTCGTGGATTATCGCCCAATTGACCTCGAGATTCCTCCGCTGATCGGGAATTCTTTTGTGGATCCGAACCGCTGATCGGTGAATCCTTCGCCGACGACGCTGGTTGGCGCCGCCATCAGACATTGCTAAGTGTGTTCATCCACGGTGGGAGGTATTCTTCCCAATTATTGATTGGTAGGCCTCTGCGATGCATGAATCGCACCGATACAATGGGAGGAGTCCTTTCGAGGTAGAGCTGCTGTCCTGGGCCGATATAAGCCTCGCCGTAATTTTATCCTCCTTGAGGTCCCACAAATGAAGGAAATTGAGGGTTATCGAAGTTATCCTTAAGAATATGGTAATATTCTCCAGAACTTCTCGCTAAGAACCGTGAATTAGTTTATACCGTAATCCTATTTGGAGTAGGGCATGGGAGAATATCCGAAGATTGAGTCCGCCTGTGCCACCTTGTCGATGATTTCACCATTTAGAGGTTAAGCTCCAAAGTCTACAAGATTTGAGTAGCCGGGCTCGCCTCATATATCGAGGCTCGCCCAGCCTTGGCCTGATGCTTGCTATTACCGACTCAAGTTCAAATGCAACAGGCCGTGCATCATTTGGATATCGCTGCTGTCGAAGCTTCATCTTCCGTGGGACATTTTGGTCTTGTGTCACCGCTGGAGAAGCGAGGATAGTAGAGCTCGAACAGAGCTTCAAGCTGCAGGGAGAGCCCGATCGCCTTGAAGCCGACGAGGGCCAATAAAGAAAAGACTCTCGGCCGTGTCTCGAGGAATTTGAACTCTCGGCGAAGCTAGTTGACACCAAGAAGGAGATCATGAGGCCCTTAATGGCAGCGAGGAGACTTTCGTGGCCGAAGCCGTGAGGAACTTCAACAAGCTTTCCTCAATAAAGTATTTGAGTTAAAGCAAAACATATTTCTGTCCTCTTTTGTGCTCTATTATGATTCTTTTATTTCACGTAAATAATTAACCATAATACTTATAGGATTTTGGCAAACCCTCACCGCCAACGGATTTGGTTAGCCTTTACCAACTACCGCTTGAGTTGGGCTAGCGGCGGATTATCCGATCCGCTCCGCACGCGACGCTAGCCGAAGAATGAAACTCTTCTAGACTTGTTGCTATGATATTGAATACATAGGCTCGCTACTCTTTACGGGCCGAGATCGCCTCGCAACGCTGCAGAGGCGCTGGCTTAATCCCTTCTTAGGTTTCGGATGAAATACCCTTAATCGAACTCGTGTCTTCTTCAATCGGAGAAAGACTAAACCGCAACAGCGTGTGGTCGACTTTAGGGTTATTGGCCGACCCCAGCCCTCAACGGATTTGATTAGCCTTTACCAACTACCGCTTGAGTTGGGCTAGCATGTAGATTATCCGAACCGCTTCTACACACAACGCTGTGCTAAAAGAATGAAACTCTTAGACTTAATGCTACGATGTTGAATAATGAGGCTCGCTACTCTTTACGGGCCGAGATCGCCTCGCAACGCTGCAGAGGCGCCGCTTAATCCCTTCTTAGGTTTCGGATGAAATACCCTTAATCGAACTCGTGTCTTCTTCAATCGGAGAAAGACTAAACCGGCGACGCTGCAGTTAGGCCGACTTCATCCCTTCTTAGGTTTCGATGAAACACCCCAAGATGAATCTTGGCCTTCTTTGACCTGAGAAGGATTGAACCGAATAAGATTGATTGAGGTGGGAAAGGAAGAATGTATTCTATTTCCAAGGTGGAGAGGAAGGAGGATCTTGTCTCCTATCTCCTGATATTGGAAAGGAAGGATTTTTGTCCCTGCTTTCCAAATGGAGAGACTAAAATGGGATCTCCATTTTGAGAATCTTGAAAGATGAGACTAAGAGTGGGATCTCCACCGAGAATCTAAGACAAGAGAGGAAGGATGTATTCTATCTCTTGCTTACGGAGAGGAAGAATGTATTCTATCTCCGTGTAAAATGTGGGAAAGGAAGAATGTACTCTATTTCCCAATGAGAAACTAAGAGTGGATCTCCACCGAGAATCTTGAAGGGTACGGATAGCTTTGGCTTTTGTAGGATTGCAACTGTAATTTGAAGTGGACCTCTCGCTCGTGGAGGGAATCGAGAGGGATTTTGGTCGGTGGTTGGACCAGGAGATTTTAGTGGGCCCACCGCCAATGAATTTGATCGGTGAGAGAATTTTGGAGGAAAACACAATAACTTAGGGTTATCCTCATGAAAATGAGTGAGATATTCTCGAGGAACTTCCCATCAAACGGTTATCCCGAATGTATTAAGGATAATACTTTTCGTAAACTTCCCATTTATCTAAGACATTGCCTGGCCGCCATTCTCGGTGATAAGGCGATATGCACCGCTTGAATAGACCGTGTCTATTATAAACGGTCCTTCCCATTTGGGTTCGAATTTACCTTTCTTTTGGAGTTGAGAATTATCGGTCGCCTAGCTTAGGACGCAGATCTCCTCCCTAAAGGTTCTCGTCGAACTTTCTTGTTGAAAGCCCTCGACATTCTAGCTTGATAGAACTCAATGCATTGTTGAGCCTCCAGCGCTTCTCATCTAACATCTCAAGTTCTTCGAGACGCTTTTGATGTTGTTCTTCGGTCGCCATCTCGCTGTAAGGGCGACGCCAAGTGACGAATCTGGATTTCCAACGGAGAATTGCTTCACACCCGTAGACCGTAGAGTACGGGTAGCTCCCTGCCGCAGACGCATCAAGCAGCGATATGCCCAGAAGCCCGAAGTTTATCGTCCCAGCCTCGCTTTGTTATTCTTCACAAGCTTCGACAAAATCTTGATGATCGCCTTGTTGAACGCCTAACCCATTCGCCGCCGGATTATAGGTCGCCGACGAGACATCTTGTATCTTGAATTTTTCGCAAAACTTGATGAAGGAATTGCCGATAAATTGGGGACCGTTGTCATGCACGATCCGTTTGGGACACCATGTCGATAGATGACATGGTGTTTGATGAATCGATGGCGGTACTGCCTTGACCTCCTTTAGTGGGATTGCTTCACCACTTGAGAAGTAGTCGGTGATCGCTAGAATAAAGCGATCTCCTTTAACCGACGGAGGAAAATGGGACCTACAACGCCCATTCCCCATGTCTCAATGGCCGTGACGGGCCGGCGATACCGCTCGAGGCCGATGCATATAATTCGCGGAATCGACACGCGGGCATTTCCGAATGCATCGACCGCCATTAATCATCGGGCCAAAAGTAGCTCATTCTCCGATTCGCCAGAGCTTGGGACCAGCCGGTAAGCACTACATTTACCTTCGTGCTTCCCGGGACCTCTTCGCCTCCTTGTTTGAAAGGCATCGGAGTAAAGACCATCGCACTCGCGCATATAGCATCCGGTTTCCGTGTCGAAAAGAATCGGGAGCTCTTCGCCGATTGACTCTCTCCTTCACGCCTTCCCAATACCGTAAAACGTAATCGACGATAGGAAAGCCAATCTCGGCTCTAACTTGGTTTGGGTTGCATGTACCTCTTTGGTAACTACCCTTTGTCTTCTTGTACCCCATCATATATCGGGTACTAAGAGTCGGTGAGTCCCGACCGTAACTAATTGCTCGGTCTCTAAGGTTGTGCTAACGACACGCCTAACGCCGCCAGCAGACCGCGAGCGCTTTGGAGGCGGATATATTCGATGAAGAATTCTTCAATGAGTCGGCCATTTCAACGCTACCGATGATAGGGGACGGATCGAGTTCCTCACTTCGTAGTCACCACGACCGCTTAACTATCGGGCCAGAATCTCCATACGCCGAGATATTCGACCCCAGCTCTTTGGCGAAGCTAAGTCCGATAAGTAGCGTTGTATTCGCTACGCTATTGGAACAGGTTCGTGAGTGAATAAGCACGGGCATGACATGATTCCCTGAAATCAAGACAACTCCGACTCCAAATGAGATTTTAGAGCGTCCGGGTACTTGCTACATTAGTGGCCCGAGAAGTCGGCCAAAGTACAATCGCCATATTTGTTGGTGCGACGAGTGTTGACTTCCGACTTCATCCGAAGATCATCATATAGCTCAACCGCATCCGTTGTCGGGTTGGCGACCAAGAGATCGCAAATCGCTTGCCCTTTGATCGACTTCGTTGTTTGAAGTGCAGGTCGATTGGGACAAGAGCAAGGCCCATTTCGCCAAACGCCAACTCATTGAAGCCGGCCGGGTCATAAATATCCTGACCGGATTTACGCTAGAGATAACATAAATCGCCCGCCCACTAAATAGTATCGCGATTCTCAATCGCGAACACTAATGCAAGGCACCGCTTCACCATTGGGTATCGAGACTCACCACCAATGTTCGCCGTAATACATCGCTGCTCGCGGATCAGCCGCCGCCGCCCCCGCGAGTAAGGCGCTTAACGAATGATCCGTTGCCTTGACATAGATCGTGAACGGTTTTCCGGACAAGGTGCAACAAGAACAGAGGTTTAGCGAGATACGATTTGATCTCTTCAAACGCCGACATGCGCCGCCCCAAATAAACGACACTCTTCTTGTTCAATTTAGAGAATGGTTGGCACTTCCTGATAGGTTCGATATGAACCGCCGGATGTACGCCAATCGCCTCTTGTAACCCCCGAAGTTCTCTCGCATTTCTGAGGTTGCAACTCTTGAATGGCCTTCACTTTATCGTGATCGACGGGATTCCTTTGTCGCGACGACGGCCGAGGAACTTGCCACCGACATCCCAAGGAAGGATTTGGTGGTTCATCTTTAGTCGATGAGTCCGCATGAGCTCAATACCGCTCTAAGATCTTTGATGTGATCTCCTTTGTCACGCTTTTCACGACCAAGTCATCGACGTAGCATTCGACCGCTTTCCCGAGATGATCCCGAAAATTTTAGTCATTGCTCGCCGGTATGTTGCGCCGGCGTTTTAAACCGAACGGCATGACCGTAGCAAAATATACCGATGGGCTTCAACGCCGTGTGTTTGGCGCCATCCGTGCATCTTGATTTGATTGTAACCCGAAACCATCCATAAAGGACATCCTCTCAATCCACACGTATTGTCAACTATGACGCCGGTGATTGGCGAGGGAAATCATCCTTTGGGCAAGCAGCCTTAGGTCTCTCAGCCGACACTGCATCCTAATCGAACCATTCTTCTTCATGACCGACTATATTCGCCACCCAATCCGGTGTTGAATTTCCTCGATGAATCCCGATTCTATGAGTTTCTTTACTGCCTACGATCGTCAGAAGATTTGTGGACTAAACCGCCTTTGCGATTGCTTGACAGGTTTGACATCCACGTTGATGTTGAGGCGATGTGTTGCCACATTAGGGTCGAGTCCTCGCATATCCTCGTAGCTCCAGGCAAATACATCGATATATTCCCTGATTAGGGCGATCAACTCTTCCTTTTCTTCCGAGGGAAGAGTATTACTGATGTTTATGAGCTTAGGATGCTCCTCATCACCCATATTAGCCTGGGTTACCTCGTCCTTAGTAGGGGGGTCTCTTTGTTCGAATCTATCCCCAAACTGCTCTCTGAGTTGATGGATCCATGGGTCTTCCCATGTTGGCATATCTTCATCACCCTCAATAGTAGCAGGATCGATCGTGGCCATATTCGACATCAAGGCCTTGAAAGCTTCTCCGAGGCTGGTGTCAGAATCCCAAGCCGAAGAATCAGACGAATGTCCGTCTCCCTCATCGGGTGGATTATTATCAATCAGCCATGAGCATTCATCTTCTGAGGATGATTCGTATCCCAATCCCCGTCTGAATGCATAGTAGTTATCCGGCTTCCTGATGGGCAAAAACGAGTGTTTACCTTTTATAGTCGCAAGTGCACAACCATTGTCAAGTTATAGTATTTAAGATTGTCGATCCCACGAGGAACGGGAAATAGGAAGTGTTTGATTCAAGTTCAGTTCTCAAATTATGCGTGACAATTAGGGTTTTATTCAAGATAGTATGAAAGCATGATGAAGTGATGAGAGAGTGGATTGGACTGTGTGAAAGGAATCACAATTAAAAGATGAGAATTCAATAAGAGATGAAGGAATCTAGAATTGAATCCACTAGCTAACTCAAATTATAATCTATGAAAAATTCTCTTTTACCACATCTCATATTAGATTTATTAAGCATAAGATATCAAACCACTTAAGGAAAGCATAACTTATCAAATTATCACCTAATTGAAATTCAAACTCATGAAGAGAGTAATAACAAGATAATAATCCTAGAATTCATAAGCATAGCCTATCAAACCACTTAAGGAAAGCATAAACTATCAAATTCTTCTTCTATCGATTAGTTCTCTAGTTGATTAACCTAAACATGATTTTTTAAGCATAAGAGAGATGATTCATAAACACAAAAGAGATTAGACTAGTTTCATGCAACCTAGATCCCCACAAGAGTTTAGTTCAACATCTTGGGAAATTCAAACAAATAGAAAAAGAAAGAAAATAAAAAGAAAAGAAAAATTCTAAACTAATCTAACTACAAAGCAATTAAATCTAAACTACAAAAGCTATTAAATCTAAACTACAAAGCAATTAAATCTAAACTACAAAAGCTATTAAATCTAAACTACAAAGCAATTAAATCTAAATTACAAAAGCTAATAAATAACAAGAAAGAAAGAGAAATAAAGAAAACCGCAACTCATCATCATCAACTCATCCTCCTTTCTGGTCCTTGAACAAGAAGAAGAAGATGGGATTGAAGGGGAGAAAATATTTATTTATTGAGGAAAAATTATTACAATGAAAGGTACTCTAAAACAAGAGCAACCCTTTCTCTCCAAAAGGAGTTTTACAAAATATTTTACACCTCTAAACCCTCAGATACAACCCATATTTATACCCTAACGCAATCAATGTGAACCGTTGGATCAAACCAAGCCAAAATAGGAGAAGAATCCGCTGCATTGAATACTCGAACAACGGTTAGCCAACCCAGTAGCTAACCGGCTAATAACCGATCGGTTCAAGACCGACTTTGGTCGCTTTTGCCTTTTGCATGATTTCCTTCTTGGATCTCCTTGATATCTTGGGCCTTCGTTTGTCTTCATATGTGGACTATAAAAATAGGTAGAAAATCAGAGAATTAGAGTCATTTGGGCTTTTATTCATTAATACTTCATTATCCTGCAATATAAGATAAAAACAATTATTAGCAAGATATTTATTCATATTCAATAGGAAATAGGGATATAAAATTGTAATAAAATTGTGATTATCACTTCCCTTTTGGGACATATGCCGCTTTAGGAGGGACTCGAGGACCTCGCCCGAAACATAGACCTTTTCCTTGTGTCAAGTCGTACCCCCACTTCTTCATGATACCCAGTGTTTCTGTACTATATCTGAATGTGTGGAGGATAGGCCCGTTGTCATCTTCATCTTCTTCTAAGAAATGATTCGGCGTTAGAACCGCATCTCCTTTTCCGTAAACCAAGTCTTTTTCACTACTTGATCTTCGTGGGATGACGAGCGTTGTCCCCAAGGAATCTCGGAACTGCTTTTGTGTAAAGCAAGATGACCGAGTTGGTAAGTGCAATTCAGGGTCGTTGTATAAACCTGTCATTACATCATTCAAAGACAAAGGGTACTCTAAATCGCCATTTATTGATTCATCGGCAATTTGCCAATTACAATGTTCATCCGACGATTCTTCATCGCCAAGATTGATTACAAGGTACAATGTCATTCAAAACAAAACCACCACTATAATCAAGCCCGGCCAGACGCCTTCTTCACCGCTGTCCGTGCCTTTGGGCCGATGATTCGCCGGACTCATTACCGTAGAGGAGAGAATCAAGAAATAATTTCTACCCCTTAAACGGCCGTTTGTCCGCGACCACCGCCTTGACCTCATTATTCGTGTCTACATATTTGAGACACCGATGAAGAGTAGATGGGACTATAACGCTACCGGGATCCAAGGTCGACCCAACAATAAGTTATAGGAAGTCTGCGTCAATCACATAGCGTGACTTCGACTTTAAATCCCCATTTGGCACTTTATCCGATTTTACCAAGCGCCGAGACCGCTGGTGTTAAACCCATAGATCATTGTGCCCGTTGACGCCACCATCGCGTGGATTCCAAGGTGATACATGAGGCGCAGGGCATGATGCTCATAATGAACCCGGATCGACTTGGATCCGGTTAACTTCACTAGAGCCAATATACCCGTGAAGTATAGCGCCTATCGTGCTTGGAATCTCTCGCCCGCATATCCTCCTTTGTAAAAGTGATGCAGGGAAGTGTTTGGTTGCCAAGTTGCATTGTTGTGTAGATTCTTCCTAATCGGCTTGATCCGAGTGAGAAACACCTCGTAATCACCAGCTTCAGAGCTTCCCGTTTCCTTTGACAATCGGAGCAACTCAGAGAGTTATTCGCCGGATGTTCGCCACCGGGCCATGACGTCAAACGGTATGGAGAGCCGATGTTCGGCCTATCCTCACACCCGGGCGATTGAATCGGATCGCCGGAGTTGAGCTTCCGGACTGAGGTCGCTTTCTCCTTTGCTTCACCGCTTTTTCTTTAGTACCGTCACGTTGTCCTTTCTCTCGCATGAGTGAGAGGAGTCGTGGTCACCCCCGCCTCGACAGTGTCTTAGCATTTGGGTTTGAGCCTCCTGATATTTGTAACTATATTCAGATCCGCCCTAGTAGCGAAGACTTCGTGCTCCTCTTCGTGAAATTGGAAGGTGGCTACTTTTTCATCATCCTTCTCTCGAATTGTCAAGCAAAGATGGCATAGCTTGCCTTTTCCTTGGTCTTCCTTTTGGCCGAGGATGTAGTCCACTGATCGCCTTCCAAAGAAGTCGTGGTGGACCCAAAGGATTTCTCCGCTTGCCGCCGTGCAGACGAGCCCCTTCTTACGCTGTTCGTGAGGATCTTCATTCACCATCTTCATTCCTACCTTCACAATCGGGCGCCGGTTGGAACCAATCCAAGGAACTGATCCGCTTATAGAGACCGTGATTTGCTCCCACCTTCTTCTCTTTAGAGGGTTTCGAGTAATGACTCCAACATCGATCAAGGCCCTAATCTTGTCCTTGAGATGGTAGCGTAACTTTGTAGGACGGTGTATCGCCTGCGGTAAGCACGCATTTAGGATCCAGAACCTTGTTTGCCTCCTCTTGGTCTACAATTGGGGCAACCGATTTTGTTGTTTTCCGTAAGGTATTTGAAGATGCCCGGAACTTCCTCGTCCTTGAACGAGTAAGTTTTGGGAAACCTCGAGCCGGATGGTTTCTGATTCTGAGTTTGTTGACGCCATTGAGGCTGCGATTGCTGCGGTGCACGTTGTTGCGACTGCTGTTGTGGTTGCAGCTCAACGCTTGATTAGCGCCTACGACTTTGCCGGTGCTTTACCTTTGCCACGGGGACAAAGTTACGCTTGTGGGCATCCACCATAGGTCGACTTCTCTCCGCTTTCTTCCTTCTCGTGAATCGCCGGCTTGCTCTCCACGTATCCTTAAATCTTTCCGTGTCTCGGACGGCGTAGCTTCCCATTGCTTCCAACACGCCCAATGACAGTTGCTATGACAAGTTTGGAGGATGAACTTCTCCGTTATCGGGTCTCGGCAATTCATTGCCTTATTTCAACCTCTTGACGGTTATCCATCGCTTCGCCCTTCGCTTTCGCCCAACAAAGAACCGATGGATACCTCGTCATCGCCGAAAAATTGGTGAGAAACATGGCCTCCATATCATCCCAGCCTATTAACGCCCTCGGTTTGAGACGGCGGTACCAATCAAGGCGCCCACGAAGGGTGCCAACGAATGACCGAACCATCAAGGGCTCGTCGAGATAACGCCTAGATGAGACTTGAAGTAGATCAAGTGTCGAGTGGGTGATCCCTTCCACAAATGGCGAAAGTTGATGAGGTCAACTTTGTCTGCACGGATTGATTCCCACTCCCTTGGGTAAGGACATGGTATACCCGTCTTCTTTACCTCTTGAGCGGAAATCAAAGTATTGATTTTGCTCTCAAGGTCTTTAATTTTCTCGTTCTCCCCTACATCTCCGTTCGGGTAAACTTGGGGAGGAACGACGGTGTTATCGCTAGCGTTTTGCTGAGCAGCATGACCATCTACGTTCCGACCTCCTTCTCTGTCCGTGTCGCTATCTGTTAAATTGACATTATTGCGACGACTTGGCTCGCCTTGGCGGTTCATTATCGTCGGATCTGTTGGTCATGCATTGCTCTCATCTGGCATGGCGGTTCCATTCAAGCTTAAAGCTGTCCTTTTGCTTGGTTAGGCCTCTTCAAGCATCCGGGACACTTGATCCGCTGATCATGAACGCCGCAAGGTTGTCCTATGCCGAGATTGTATTATCGAAGCCATTGCGGAGCCGCAGATCCGACACTTCATCATCGAGGGTAATCCTTCGCATCTTGCGATAATTGTCGTTTAACAGCCCCGACCGCAATCGAAGTCATTCGCTATGATGCCCCGAACGCATGTGACGACGCCCCTCGCTGGTCATATTGATGGTAACACTCGCAATTCATCACCTTGAGGCTTCCATCTCTTTTGGCGAAAGCGCCTTGACTTGGGTTCGCCGACTCTCGTGTCGAAGCCTATCAAAACCGACGCTTTTCCGAGTCGCTTCAGCGCAATTGCACTCGATAACACCGCCTTGATCGGTTTGAACACAAGCAAGGCATGTTTGATTCTGGCGTTCCTCTTCGGGATTTACTCAGACTTCAAAGACGATAGTACAACTTCGTCGGCATGAATACCGGAGCAACCTATCGTGTGTTGGCCCGACTTCGTGTATAACGCTGTCATCGCCGATGAGAGCGCCTCCTTCGAGAACAAATAGGCCTTTCATAAGTCACTCGCCACACGCCTTCTGAAAGTGTGAATCTTCGACGCTCTCTGACTTCGATTTGAAGCCCGGTGCAGTAACTCGCAGGTTTCTTCTTATCTTTGTGGGTACGACCCTCGCATCGAGTGACCGCGATTCCTTTAACGGACCTAGGCGATCCTTGACGGTAAGCCCGCCGGTCGGCGAGTTAGCTTCACGAAGTTCGTACAGACGCCGGAGGTGACTTCGTGTCAACGCCACTTTGTTGAGGTGCTCACAATTTCGATTTGAGCACGGAGCGGAGTTGGCCCGCCGCGAGCTAGGCTTGATGTTGGTTTCGTCGAAGTTGAAGCCTCGACGGACTTGGGCTTCCAAGCTAGCTGAGTTGTCGACGACTTCTTGGCCGCCTCCCTCTTCAACTCGCGGGCTTGTTGCACCAAAGCCCGTGCTTGCGCTGGAGGAGCGACGCCTCCGGATACGCCTCGGCGCGGATCGATTCCGCTTGACTCGGACCCATTCGTCCGTCGCCGGCTGTAGGAATCGGCTACAATCTCGATTTCACCTCGAGTCAACTTGATCTTAGATCCGCCCATAGCGACCCCATCCATTGATTCTTTCGCCTGGGCTAATTGTTTCGCCAGGCGCTGACGTCGCCTCTGACGGGCTCTCTTGGAGAGAGTCACGACGCCATTGGCGAAATCGACCCCCTGCGAAGATAAACATTTGGCCGTTGTTAGGGCGGGGGAACCACCGTTGTCTGCAATCTTGACGGCGGTGTTGGTGGATCTTCTCGCCTCCGCATCTGAGGCCGATCGGGTCTTTCTTGCAGCGGAGACCATCTTGGACTTGCGGGGGGAACTGGATCTGGACGAGGAGGAGAGGTATTCCTCATACTTCTTCTGGTCGAACTCGAACTCGACCTCCTCGATGACCGGGATCGGATCCGCGATATGCGACACGACGGCTTCTTTGTCGGGCCGTTGTCTCCCACTGTGGTCGCCAGCCTTGTTCGGGGAAAGTTGGTTTGTTATTCATTGCTCGCTTGAATTCGCCATGCCTTCGTTGGCCTACAACAAAATTACAAACAAAGAAAATGCCTTTATTTTAGGCGCATAAATGAAAACGAAAATTACAACTCTCTTCCTTTTGTGAACAAACACGAGGATCTCTATTTTACGGATCCTCGCTATGGGTTCTTTGCCCGTGTCGGACTTTTATTCGTCCGCTGACCACCGCAATCCCGATCCCGTGTAAACCCGGTTCCGAACTACAGACGAGGGGCTCGCTTCACGAAGGAAACGGCTACCGAGGGGATCACACTCACGGCGAGAGGATCGCTCATGGGATCGCACTCACGAAGGAGAGGATCACGGAGCGGGTGAGATCTACAAGGAGAAATCACGCTATCCCCGAGGTTAAGACGGCTTAACCTAGAGGGTATCCAGAGTTCGACCCGAAGTTTTTACCTTCCGCCTATAGATCCGACGCCGACCGACTTGAGCTCGCCGGTGCTCGGAACCGTCGTCGTAGATCTCGCGAGGGCTCTTCAAGTCCGCCAAAACCCGTAAAATCCAACCTCAAAGAAATCCCAACCCCTTCCATGAGCAAGACCCCCTATTTATACAAAAAGGGGCTTGTACAAGTGGCTCGGCCACTTGTCGAGGCACCGGCCATGGTCGAGGTGGCTCGGCAAAGTGGCCGAGCCTCCTACCACTTGCCGAGCACCTCGCCAAGTTGGTCGAGGTGGCTCGGCCAGTGGTCGGGCCACCTTGGCCATTTGGCCGAGGTGTCGCTTCGCCGCTCACCTTTCTCCGCCGACTCACTTCATGGGTTCGCCGACTCTTTCGGTCTTCCGGACTTAGTTTTGCTCGGTGATGTCGCCGTTGGGTTTGAGTCCGTGTCCGATCAACTTTCGAGTTCAAACGGCTCGCTTGCATCGACGGACTAAGTACGGTTGATTCCGCCTCGCCGACATTTGAGTTTAGCCAACTCGCCTCGTTGAGCTTCGCTGCCGGTTTTCTCCACGACGTGTCGCTTTCATTGCTCAGACGCCGACTCACTTCATGGGTTCGTCGACTCGCTTTATCGTTTTGCGGCGTAATCACGCCGACGGCGCTCGGTCGCTACGTCGGATGGATCGTCGGTTGTCAACCCACCGCTTACGAGTCTTGTTTGGGTATTGATAAGCAATTTTAACGCCTACACCAAAGAACAACTAAAACCAACAAAACGAGGAGCTAAACAAGCTCACCAAAGAACAACATAAACCAACAAAACGAGGAGCTAAACAAGCTCAAACCAAGAAGAAGGAGCTAAACAAGCTCACCAAAGAAGAACAACCCCAATCAAGGAGCTAAACAAGCTCCTACAAGCAGCAGAAAAACCAACAAAACGAGGAGCTAAACAAGCTCAAACCAAAGAAAAAAACCAAAACCATCAAATTAACGAGCTAAACAAGCTCCAACCAGAACAACTAAAACCAACAAAACGAGGAGCTAAACAAGCTCCAACCAAAGAACAACATAAACCAACAAAACGAGGAGCTAAACAAGCTCAAACCAGCAGCAACAGGAGCTAAACAAGCTCAGTCCAGCAGCAACAACCCCCCAATCAAGGAGCTAAACAAGCTCCTACAAGCAGCAGAAAAACCAACAAAACGAGGAGCTAAACAAGCTCAAACCAAAGAAATAAAAACCAAAACCATCAAATTAACGAGCTAAACAAGCTCCAACCAAGAACAACTAAAACCAACAAAACGAGGAGCTAAACAAGCTCCAACCAAAGAACAACATAAACCAACAAAACGAGGAGCTAAACAAGCTCAAACCAAGAAGAATGAGCTAAACAAGCTCACCCAAAGAAGAATAACCCCAATCAAGGAGCTAAACAAGCTCCTACCAAGAGCAAAAACCAACAAAACGAGGAGCTAAACAAGCTCAAACCAAGAAGAATAACCCCAATCAAGGAGCTAAACAAGCTCCTACCAAAGAACAACATAAACCAACAAAACGAGGAGCTAAACAAGCTCAAACCAAGAAGAATGAGCTAAACAAGCTCACCAAAGAACAACTAAAACCAACAAAACAAGGAGCTAAACAAGCTCCAACCAGCAACAACTAAAACCAATAAAACGAGGAGCTAAACAAGCTCACCAAAGAAGAACACCCCACCAATCGTGGAGCTAAACAAGCTCCTACCAAAGAACAACATAAGCCAACAAAATGATATGTTACACAAGCTCAAACCAAGAAGAATGAGCTAAACAAGCTCAGTCCAAAGAAGAACAACCCCAATCAAGGAGCTAAACAAGCTCCAACCAAGAACAACTAAAACCAACAAAACGAGGAGCTAAACAAGCTCAAACCAGCAGCGAAAAAAAACCGAAAAACCATCAAATTAACGAGCTAAACAAGCTCCAACCAGCAACAACTAAAACCAACAAAACAAGGAGCTAAACAAGCTCAATAAACCCAATTAAAGGAGCTAAACAAGATCAATATACCAACAACAGAACAACCAATAGCAGCAGCAACGAGCTAAACAAGCTCAAAATACCCAAATACGGAGCCTCACAAGCTCAAAAATACCAACAAGAACAACCAACAACAACATGAACGAGATAAACATCACAAAATAATTAGAGCTCAGAATATAAATTGATTTGTCATAAAGTATTGCCTCGCCTATAAAATTATGATGCAATGTAGGCTGCAATTTTGAGGGATTGCCTCGCCTAAACATCACAAAATAATTCTAGGCTGCATCATCAGTTTATTATCCTCATCATTGCTCATATAAATAAACCTTTAAATGCATACCGTAGCATTTAATAAAGTCCAAAAAATAAGCTCATTGGTCATTCCCATATGCATTGTACCTGCAACAAAATCATAGTAGTACCAATTACATGCCATCATATATAAAGTGTGCAACTATATAAAGTTTGCAATTACATAAAGTTTGCAACTATCAAAAGTTTGCAACTATCAAGATACACAAGTTCATAGCATTGTTTACTTGTGCACAAGCAAAATACTCCTCCAAAATGTGATCAAAGTGTGCAAGTAAATTAGCTAACAATTCAATGTTGCTCATCGATCGCTGAGATGATGTACCTCTTCCTAGCTTCCTTGGTTTTATAATGAACCTTCTCGCCACGCTCATCATCATATAAATGATCTAACACTTTGTCAAGAAATACATCAATAGTCATCGCTATGTTCCTTCAACGCCGAAGCCAACCGCCACCAAAGGAACCATGTGTTGAACCATGTGTTAATTTCGATGGATGAGACATTGTCTCAACAAAGGAGCACAACAATTCATCTTGATCATATGATTTTCTAGATTTTTTGCTAGAAGATGACTTAAAGTTATCTTTGCTTTTGTTTTGTGGCCTAGTAGGTTCTGCTCCATTGTTAGCATCGATTGTGGCTCGGCCACTATGTTCGAATTATATTATCATCATCTTCAATAGGTATGGACCTACTAGAGCCAATGTCATCAAACACAGAACTAACAAAGTCACCCTTAACTTGGTCATCACCCATGATGATTTGTAAATTTTTGAAGTGAGGGAGAGGCTTGTTTATGTATGCTTTGAGCCTAAAATTGAATTTATCCTGCAATAACAATAGACCCACAAGGCTTAGAAATTTAAAAGTATGTGCACCAAATATAATAAATTTCTAATTGCACTATTGATGTTGAAAGTAATATACCTGTGTCCATGATTTCAAAGTCTCCTCATCCGTGGTAATCATTTGATTTTCCTCATCCCACCCAAATCCACTTATATCAAGGCAAGCCTTCATGTCATTGAATTTGTTTCTCAAGCATTTTAAGTGATTAACCACATGAAGATGATTAAAATCTTGTCTCAATTGCATGTTTATTTTCATAGCTGCCATTCTATAAGCTTCGCTTTGAAGTTCTTATCCGCTTCATTCCATCTTTTGCTAACTTTGCAAGATAAGGGATAAGCGCATTATCGTGCTCGTGCCCACTTCTTATTAGCCACACCCCTTGAGTTAAGCCTTGTTGTCGGACCTTTTTCTTATGTGCTAATTTCTTCCCCTTTTTTATAGGTGAAGTTTGCTCCTCCTCATCTAAATTATGAATTACTTTACCACCTGAATCACCTATTGTTGGTGAAAATTGAGGAGACCCGCTACTTTGAGAACTATAAGTGGGATGAAATAAACCTTGTGGACTGCTTAGCATGCTCATGTATGACATGGGCTGTGTCATTCCACTATAATGACCATCATACGGTGGGAATGGTGATAAAGGTGGTGGTTGAAATGACATGAAGCTCTTATTAATGCCATGTGTAGGACTTGGCATTGCATTTGAAGGAGACCCACTATTTTGTTTATCTTCCCCATTCTTAGCCATACCTATTTGCAATGTAAAACATGAATATATCATCATATATATGTAATAGTGGCATACATGGAAATATGAATCAAAAAAATAAACTACATAAGTAGCATACATGCCCTAATATGAATGTTAAGTCATGTTACAACACATAAGTAGCATACATGGATCAAAAATAAAATACACCATTAATAATACACCATTAATAGTGGCATGAATTACAAGTCATGTTACATCACATAAATAGCATACATGGAAATATGAAATACAAGTCATGTTACATTACATTCCAATAGACATGAATAGTAGCAAATATAAAAACCAATAAGCAACAAACAAAATGTTTATTAATTTAAACCACTCTCCATTGTATTACCACCGTTATACTTGGCACAATAGTCAACCCACATTGCCCAAGCAATTTGATCTCGAGCTCCTTCCATTCATTTCTTGCATCCCGTTCCTCTCTCTGTGTCCTATTTTGAGTATAGTCCACTACATTTGAATCGTCTTCATTTGTCACTTCCCCATTATCGACATCAATCTCTACATCCTCATTTAAAATATCATCATCCGGATCTTCTAATGCAATAAAATTGTGCAAGATGGTGCACGCAAAAACAATGTCCACTTGAGTCGGAAATGGATAATTTGGCTTTGCTTGGAGAATTTTAAACCGATTCTTCAAAATAGCAAATGTGCATTCGATTTTTGTTCTTAAAGATGAATGCCTTAAATTAAATAACTCTTTTCTATTCTTTGGTGTCCTACCGGTGTGTTCTTTTAAATGATATCGTACACCACGATATGGGGATATGAAGCCGGGCATGGTAGTATATCCAAAGATCACAGAGGTAATATTTACCTACATTAATAAATACAACGGTATCTTATTATCTTAACTTAAAAAGAATTAAAGTTATTATTCAACTCAATAAGAATGAAGTTATACCATCATAAACTCTCAGTCCTTGAGGTCGTGGTCTCGACAAAGCATCTTGTAATATTCTAAAGTCATTTGTCGCTCCCTCCCACCCAGCCTAGAACATAGGTGAATAATTTATTGGGGTGCAAGTCGCTAAGACGCTCAGGTGACACCTTTGCCCTCTAAAGCGTGCAACTAGGTCATCGGGTAACAACTAGCGTCAGCGTGTGTGCCATCTATCATACCAATGCAATCCTATAAAAATAAAACATCGTAAAATATTCAATTTTATATTTCTTTATTTATAAAAATGATAATTTGTTTAATAAATTTACCTTAAAATAGGGAAAATAGTTTGGATTGTTCGCAATCTCGCGGAACTTCATTATGAGCTTGCTTCAAGTACCGATCACGTAGTCCATTCATTGCTCGTGGGACTTTATTAAAATACCTACTAATCAAGCTTTCTCCGACCGATAAACTCACCTTACTATTCTATTCTTAGTTTTATGACCCACTATACTTAGGAACATTGCGAAGTTGTTCTTCAACTTGAACATGTCTTGTATCCTTTAATAAACCATTTGATTTCAAGATTTCGCAAGTCTAAAAGGCTCTTGGTCTCATTCTAATATAAGACCGACAACTATCACTATAGCCTTCCAATACACGCTTGAAGTGAGCCTCTCTACAATAAATTTTTTTGATCTTTTCTTCCCTTGTACAACTGGAAATGGTCTTGCGCCTAGCACGCATTCTCAACATACAAGTTATTATCGTGACCACGGCAAAGAACACAAGCACTACCACGCATTGTCGTTAATTGTTCTTCATCTATGTTATCCATCTACATACATTGTAAAATTAATATACGTTAATTACTTACCAAAATTTAATGGATTTAATACCAATACAAGTAAATAAAATCGCTGTAATGCCTGGATTAAACTATGTAATATCTTTATGTATGCTAACAAAAAAGGCACTATTATTAACAAACTAAGCTGCATAATATATAATACAAGTTAAGGAACACAGCAGATCAAGAACAAACTGAATAAAATTTGGAATTAAAAATTAAAATCACGACAAATCCAAGAACAAGCTCTTGCACAAAATTAGGAATTAAGATGGCGAATTAAGAATTATACCGAAGCTAGCAAAACAACGGACGCAAAGGAATATCCACAAATTCCAAGCTTGGAACCAAACTTGTAATCAAACGCTTTAATCTACAAAATTTGAAGTACGAATCAAAATCCAACCAACAAATACAATCACAAAATCA
Organism: Asparagus setaceus; assembly: GCA_012295165.1. Lineage (NCBI taxonomy): Eukaryota > Viridiplantae > Streptophyta > Magnoliopsida > Asparagales > Asparagaceae > Asparagus > Asparagus setaceus. The sequence goes on along the minus strand of CM022705.1, from coordinate 63,840,068 downwards.
AAGTACAAACCAGTTTTGAGCTTGGAATCGAACCTCAAAACCTGAGATCCGACCCCAATCGAAGTACAAACCAGTTTTGAGCTTCGAATCGAACCTCAAAACTCAATATCCGACCCCAATCAAAGTACAAAGCAGTTTTATGCTTGGAATCGAACCTCAAAACCCAAGATCCACCCCAATCGAAGAACAAACTAGCTTTAAACTTATTAGATTCAACCTCAAAACCCAAGATCCGACATAAATCAAAGTACAAACCAGTTTTAGATTAGGAACCAACCTCAAAACCAAAGATCCGACCTCAATCGAACCCCGATCCGACCTCAAACCGGAGATCCGACCCCAATCGAACCGAGCACGCCAGATCTATGGCTTTCAATGAAACTTGAGGCGAACATAGGCGGGCCGAAAAGTTTTCGCGGGAGAGAGAGAGGGCAAATCTAGGGTTTTGGTGAGGTCGGATTCCGAATATGAGAGAAGAGCGGCTTTTTGAGGGTTTTTTTTTCGCCAAATCCTAATCCAAGCCAAATCCGAGCTCTGGACTCGATTTCAATATCCATAAAACCCTCCACGCCGATTTATAGATAACCATATCTATAAAATTTTGGTGAACCAAACTCAAGAATAGGATTTATCTAGAATCATATTTACAAATTTGCCACTGTCAGAGCCAAATCCTAATCCTATTCTATAAAAATGGTGAAACAAACATGCCCTTAAATCATTTGTCTAATTCCTAGATATGTGATATCTATCACCCTCCTTCACAAAGCAATCCGGAGTTTATTCGATGTCCATGCCAAAAGTGACTAGAATAAAATATCATACACTTGGAAGAGTAATTATGAGATATTTTTATACTAAATAAAATATCATACACTTGAAAGAGTAATTATGAGATATTTTTATCTATCTGACTTGAATATATTATTCTAATTTTTAATAGTAATAATTTCGCAAACCATAACTGAAAATTAATCCAAATATTGTCCTTTTCTTCTAATCATAAATAATTATGTCTCTCCCCCTCCCATAAAAAAGCCTAGCCTAGCAAACACCCAGATAAAGATAAAAATAAAATAAAATAAACGAAGTACAATACGTAATAGCACTGAGATATTGTAACCCTACGAAACCCTACTAAGCAAAACTTTCCATCATCAACCAAATCACAAAAAAATTTAAAAAAGAATATAAGAGAAGAATATTTGTAGTGGGTCTCTCCCTCTCTAAATTACTCATTATTACAACTTTACCCTCCTCCCTCCTATAAATACCCCAACCCTTTCTCCCCTTACCCAAAAACAAACTCCCTCAGAGACCCAAATAGAAACCAAAAAAATTCAAACAAAAATGAGAACTACTATAGGCTTCAGTGCACCATCATCATCATCATCAACATCATCATCATCTCCTCCATTAACTCAAACACAAACCCATCACCCTTCAATCTCCTCTCACTCAGCGTGGCACTCTCCAGTCCCTTACCTCTTCGGGGGTCTCGCCGCCATGCTCGGCTTAATTGCCTTCGCTCTCCTCATCCTTGCTTGCTCATACTGGAAGCTCTCCGGCTACCTCGACTCCGGCGAAGATTCCGGCGATTCCCAGGACCGCGGAGGAGACGACGGTGCTAAGGAGGCGACGGCTGTTAAGCCTCAGGTCTATGAGCAGAGAATTGTTGTGATAATGGCTGGAGATGAGAAGCCGACTTTTTTGGCGACGCCCATTTCGAGCAGGGCGTCGTCGTTTGGGGATAACGGAGGGAGTGTTGTTGATGGGGAGAGTAGTAACGGTGACTGTAACGGTGACGGTGATGCTGGGGTTGAGGAGAAGAAGATGGAGAGCTTGAGTGCAGAGGAGGAGCAGAGTAGTGAAGAGAATGACCAAAATAGACATGAAGCTCAAGAGCAGTGAGAGCTTTTCTTTTTCGTTTTTTTTTCTTTTTCTTTTCCTTTTTTGGTGGATTATTGTGAGTTTCAGGAGTAGTTGTTTGATAGCTCGACTGGTTCAGGTCTTTTTATATTTATTTTTTCCCGTGCATTTGATTTTAAATTTTTAGTCAACAGAAAATGTAAATTTTTGAGGTGAATGGGAAGGGGAAAGTGTTTGTTTTGTGCATCTCTTGTGCTGAATTTTACTTTGGAGTCCTATTCTTAAGATAATTTACATATTTAGCTTAATTTTTCTTATTTGCTGAATAAACGAGGCTTGAAAAATAACTCAAGTAAGAAGAGTACTGTTCTGATTCATTCATGTACAAGTAGAAGTGAAATTTCCAAATCATCTCATTATTGTTTCTTGTATGAATATGGCCCAATTGATAATTTTAAAATTTATTGTATAAAGTTAGAACTTCATTTGTGGAGATTGGATCCAAGTATCAAATGTGTATGCAAATGCTTTTTTGCATTGGAAGGATTATTTGCGCCATTTCTGCAAGAGGAGGTATTTTCTAGGGTAGAAGACAAAGTGTAACTTGTGAATTATTTTCTACTTAATTTTTTCGTTAAGTTATTTTACACTTTATCAGTATCAATAGTTAGAGAACAAAGAGGTGAAAGAGGGAATAAAGAGGGAAGATGAAAGTGGAGAGGATGAAGCTTTTGCTTTAACCCCACTTCAATTTTCAAGAAGGCGTCATCATCTTTTTTTGGATTTTTCCTCTCTCTCTCAAGTGGAGATACGAAGAGGTAGGATGTGACTGAGGCGGAGAATGGAAGTGAGTGGACCCCAACGTCTCTCGATGAGTTTCTCAGAAACGCGGCGACGCGAATGAGAACAAGTCCGTAACGGGGTAATGATTTCCCGTTGCGCTCTTTTTTGTTCCGTTTCTCAAAACGGACTGCTGGGTTGCTTTTTTTTTTTTTTTTTTTTTTGCCACGACTGTGGGCTACGAAAATACAATTATGTAAAAATTAGGCAAGTAATTGAAAACCAACAATCTTACTACTAGATGTGTGTTTAACTCCAATTTCAAGCTACGTACGTTGATATATTTTAGTGATATGCTTTTGCTGGTCAAAAATTTTTCATTTAAATCTACCCAAAAAAAATCAGAAGAAAGGGAATATTTGGATTTAGGTCTAAAATAGTTAATTGAAATTAAATTATCTTTGAAATTAAATGGCCAGGCTTATTTGAAATTCGAAAGGGTAAAAGTCTCGGAGGAAACGAGATAGTTGTTTATCATGGGTTTACAAACAAAATTTCAAGGAGGAATAACTTAAATTCCAAAGGTTCAAAATTTTGACGTTTTCTTGCTCTCCATATTGTTTCTAATTAGATTGGGGTTAGTTGATGTTAAGGTGCGCATTTCGTGTTTTTATATTTTCTTAAGACTTACTTGTTGTAGCAAATTTCATTCAATCCTCAATGAAAGATCTTGGCTAGGGTTCCATGTTCTTCAAATAAAGAAATGAACAATCATATCTTCATCAATCATAATCATTCACTATCTTCATATGACTATAATATAATCTGAGGTTAAATAATATGCATGTGTCCTAGGTCACACCTAATTATTTCTATTTTCACTCTATAATAATCTTATATATCTTAATATAACAGCTTTTCACCGAAGGACTGCTGTACAATTCTTGAAGGAACAAAAACAGATGCTTGAGAAAGTATCATATGAGTTGTCCCCACTAATCAATACATAAATCACGAAGTATAATGATCTAATATTTAATATTCTTTAAAGACGTATTTAATATCATGCACTGTCTTTGCTCGATACTTTGTCGAGGATCTAGATTAAATATGGCCAAGTGCTTGATTTGCAATTCACCAAACTGAAATTGTTTTACATCATGTATGCATTAAATATCGATGATCCAGCATGTCATGCTCTTTTAATTACTAGATAGATGATAAATATGGTGAAGCTGGCTGCGTGAGTGTTGCTGAGAAATAAATTATGCATCATATCACGTGCTATTGTCTCCATTCCTTTACAACTCCAGGGGTATCCATATAAATGTCATTGTTTTTTACTACCTTTGTGCCTTTTACTCGCTTCAAAAAACTTCATCAAAGTCACAAGGAGAGCATCATTTGTCATAATCCAACGTACCTCTAATTTATAAAGTTAAACCGTTGTCGGATTAAAATGTTCAATAAATTTATATAGTTAAGAGTTATTTAGGGTTAATTTACATAAATCATCTTATATTTTTAATTTATAGCTAAACCATCTATAAAATTAGTTTCTCTTCCAATCAATCACCGACCCCACTTTGCTGCTAAATTTTTTCTGAAATCCCAAACAATACCTTCACTTAATCCCACATGTAAAGCACATGACCTTTCTTTATGATGTTATGCAAGCTTTCCACACGAGATTAGTTGAGGGTATTTTTGAGATTTCAGAGAAATTTTAGCAGTAAATTGAGATCAAGTGGTTGATTGGAAGAAAAACTTTCTGGATAGTTTAGATATAAGTTGAAAATATAAGAATTTTACGTAAATTAACTCTGAACATAACATGGTGTATCGGAAAAGACAATATAATTAACTACACAAAGTAGAGACATGAGATCAATTACATCCATATCCTTATTACAATCCGTAGAAGTAACCATTCAAGTAAGGATTTGGTTTCTAAAAAAGACAGAATTTCAATGTCTACTACGGTTTCGTCATACAATGTAACAATTCCCAAAAATGAAAAATCCATACCTCATTGAATTAGAAATTACGGCTTTTTTTTTTTGTGCGAGATATATTAACCTAGGTTATGATCCTAGAAGAATCTTTTGAATTTCATAGCTACAGTAACATCAACGTCTGGATTGATCACACGTGTTAACGTGTGATTGGACGGCCATACACCTGGACGCGGCCGCTCGAGAAAACAACGTTTCACAAAATACTTTCTCCTGCATGCCACCCTACAGTTCTCTCTATTCACATTTCTTTTCGTTGTCACCCTTTTCCTTTTCAAAATTTTAATTAATTAATAGCATGAAACAAATAGCTAGGTCTACTCTAGCTAGCTCATCTGGATGTTAACAACGCATTAATTGGCTCAAATGTAGATAACTTTAGACATTGGACTGGAGAAGAAAGATTATGGTTTCAATAATGAGAGATTGGGCGAGATTAAGCCTATGGGAGGACCACCGTTTCAAGATTTAGGACCACTCCATTAGTGTAAAGAAAATGGTGGAGAAATGGAGTCACCGATGACCGACCTTGACTTGCTCGGGCCAAAAAGACGATCGTGGCACGCGTCACGTCGATGTGACATCGCAACTTGCATTATTGGCACCCTGGACGTTGATCGATCAGAGGGGATACACAGATGTTTTCATTATAAAAGCGGTTTCTGTTGATCGACACATATGATTTATCAATATTTTTTGAAGTAATTGTTGTTCAGGTTATTAATACGTGAGTATAATCTCATATTGGATAGGTTAAGAAAAAGTGATGAGTTTAAAATAAGAGTTGAGGCCAATATATATAGCTTTTGGATTAAAATTGATTCCTTGCCTAATTTTCTCCCCTAACAATTGTGAATAAATTATGACTCTTTCATAGCATATATTGTTGGAACACCTATACGTGACATATTGAAGTGAATAAGAAAGGCAAGTCGAAATTTTGGTTAGTCCAAAGGTGGCTCAGGGTTGTCAGTTTAGACTAAAAATTACAATCAAGCAACTAAGAACTGATTAGCCATAGATATTGAAAATCCTATCGATTTTAACAACCATGTTGCCACTCATGTTTGACGATTTAGCCTAAACACATTTATCTGCGAATGATTAAAAAGACCTAACTACTCCCTACTAGATGTATTTGCTAAGTGAGGTTGCATTTGAAAAAACACTCTTAATGGGGCCAAAATCAATCCTAACCCCATTTTGGGAAGATTTATATTCGGCAAGAACTGAGCCAACATCAATCCCATTTTCCTCGTCAAAAAAGCATTTAAACCAGCTTTAAGTGAACTAACCTTCTCCTGTATATTCCTAGTCTGCTTAGAATAAAATCGAGTCAGGATCATTCTTGACACTCCATTTTTTATGGTTGCCAAGCACAACCTATAGTTTGAACTCAGAACTAATAGTAATTGTAGGCTCATTTTCAGATTAGGGTTGGCCAAGGTGGGGCTTGGATTGGAGGGTGGGCGAGTGAAAGCGAAGGGAGGCGGACATGGCAGACAACAAGAGGATGAGGAGCCAGTTAGATGCCTTAACATGGGAAGTAGAAGGGACATGTCACATACGGGTAGAGGGGTCCTTCATGTATATAAGCAGAGCCAAATAAAGAATACAAAAGAGGACGCTGTGGTGTATGAGTAGGGACCCGGTAGAGGATAAGGGCATTGCTTATGTCGTTGGTATGTGGCAACAATGAACTTGATTGCAATACACCGGAGGAGCATTGTAAGAAATTGTGCCTCAACGGACATTCTCTGTTGCTTTGTTGTCCCGCCACCTGAAGATGATGCAAGCGTATTTTTACAGCTCTTTGTATTTTTTACCCTTAGGTTTGTCTAGTAAAATTTAGGTGCCAGCTATCCGGATCAAGGCATTCAGTAGTTTAGCTTGGTTTATGTTAGCCTTATCTTTAAATTTGGATAAGGTGCTTACTAAAAAGAAAATATGGGTGGTTAAGATTTTTAAAACCATATAGAATTTTTTTTTTTCCTTTTATTTTTGAATGAAGCAAATTTACAAAGTAGAGGCAAATTTCAAAAAGAAAAGGTATATAGAATTTCTTTAATGTTAGAATAAAGCATATTTGCAAAGTATAAGCAAATTTCAAAAAGAAAAGGATAAAAAAGCGAACTATACTTGTTAGCACTACCGGAGGATAACTGTGAAATATGCTGTAGTTTTTTTAATAATTTCCTCAACAGTATTTTTTACAAAAAAAATTTGTACTTGCTTCAAGCTATGCGCCGTCTGTGGGAATCTAGCCCACGGCCACTGACCCTATGATTAAAAGTCATGCGCCCTACCGGCTGAGCTAAGACAGCTCACAACATTTATTAATAAAATATAAATAATTCGGATATGGCTTATTTATTAATTAGTAATAATAATTAGTAATGATAATTATAATGACAATAACAACAATAATAAATTAAACAGTAATTACCAAAATGGCATGGACTTCTCTTGAAGTCCGAAATAAGCACAAGTTTCCAATATCATTACCAAATCCTAATTTCTCGTGTGATTTTGAAACTTTAAAATTCTCATTAGATCACTAGATTTAAGTAAATGTGCAAGGTAGTGATGCATATTCTATACTAGTAAGTTTTGACAAAAATCCCCAATAAGTTTTAAAATTTGTCACTTAACACTAATAATTTTGGGCAGAGAATTCCCAATAAAATTTGTTTAGGATGTCAAGTTTTTTTCAGGGGTTTGTTTATAAGTTTTAGATATCGTTTGTAATTTTTAGATTCTGAAGAGTCAAAATTTTCAAGGGGTTGTTTGTGGTTTATAAATTTTTCAAGGGTTATTTGTAATTTTTAAATTTTAAGGGTCCGTTTACAACTTTTATATTTTCTAGGGAGTTGTTTGCAATTTCATTTTTATGGGTTGTTTGTAATTTCTAGATGGGAGGCTTGAATAGCAATTTTTTGTTGTAATTTTTTGGTTTTTCAGACAAGATATTGCATTTTCAAAATTTTTAGCGGATTATTTGCGCTTTCTGATCTTTCAATGATTTTTTAACATGGGAGGCTTGAATAGCAAACTGCTAAAACTTGTTTCTATTTGGTAGAAAACTCTTAATAATGTTTGTTTATAATTTTAAGATTTTTATAGGGCTTTGTTTGTAAGTTTTGGATTTTTAGAAGGTGCTTATAATTTTTAGATTTTTAAGTGGATTCTTTGTAATTTGTAGATTTTTCGAAGTTTTTGGTAAGCTTTGAATTTTTAGGGTTCTTTGCAATTTTTAAATTTAAGGATCTATTTGTATTTTTATATTTTCTAGGGTTGTTTATAATTTCATATTTGTAGGGGCTGTTATTATTTTTTGAACTTTTATAGGGTCGTTTGTAATTTTCATATTAAGATTTGTTTATAATTTATGGATTTTAGGGGATCATTTGTAAATTTTAGATTTTAAAAGGGGCTTCTTTGTCGTTTTGGATTTGTTTTCTGGGGATTGTTTTTATTGTTTGAAATTTTGGAGAGTTGTTTAATTTTTTTAATTTTTAAGGTTTGTTTGAAATTTTGGAGAGTTGTTTAATTTTTTTAATTTTTAAGGTTTGTTTGAAATTTTGGAGAGTTGTTTAATTTTTTTAATTTTTAAGGTTTGTTTGAAATTTTGGAGAGTTGTTTAATTTTTTTAATTTTTAAGGTTTGTTTGAAATTTTGGAGAGTTGTTTAATTTTTTTAATTTTTAAGGTTTGTTTGAAATTTCAAGGTTTTCAATATTCTTTTGCAATTTTTAAATTTAAGGATCTATTTGTATTTTTATATTTTCTAGGGTTGTTTATAATTTTAAGATTTTTATAGGGCTTTGTTTGTAAGTTTTGGATTTTTAGAAGGTGCTTATAATTTTTAGATTTTTAAGTGGATTCTTTGTAATTTGTAGATTTTTCGAAGTTTTTGGTAAGCTTTGAATTTTTAGGGTTCTTTGCAATTTTTAAATTTAAGGATCTATTTGTATTTTTATATTTTCTAGGGTTGTTTATAATTTATGGATTTTAGGGGATCATTTGTAAATTTTAGATTTTTAAGTGGATTCTTTGTAATTTGTAGATTTTTCGAAGTTTTTGGTAAGCTTTGAATTTTTAGGGTTCTTTGCAATTTTTAAATTTAAGGATCTATTTGTATTTTTATATTTTCTAGGGTTGTTTATAATTTTAAGATTTTTATAGGGCTTTGTTTGTAAGTTTTGGATTTTTAGAAGGTGCTTATAATTTTTAGATTTTTAAGTGGATTCTTTGTAATTTGTAGATTTTTCGAAGTTTTTGGTAAGCTTTGAATTTTTAGGGTTCTTTGCAATTTTTAAATTTAAGGATCTATTTGTATTTTTATATTTTCTAGGAGTTGTTTGCAATTTCATTTTTATGGGTTGTTTGTAATTTTCATATTAAGATTTGTTTATAATTTTAAGATTTTTATAGGGCTTTGTTTGTAAGTTTTGGATTTTTAGAAGGTGCTTATAATTTTTAGATTTTTAAGTGGATTCTTTGTAATTTGTAGATTTTTCGAAGTTTTTGGTAAGCTTTGAATTTTTAGGGTTCTTTGCAATTTCTAATTTTTGGTAGGTTGTTTGTAGTTTTCTATCATAACTTGTTTCTCTTTAAACTTATTAGAATAATTTTTTTAACTATGTATAGTTATGATATAATAAGGATTACCAAATATTTAATTATTAGAAATTTCTAATTATGGATAGTTTTAATTTGATAAGGATTCTTAGGTAGATTGTGTTAGGTGTGCACATGTTAGATTATGATATGATTATGTGTCCACATGTCATGCTGATAGATGATACATGTCAGTTTTTTTGTGCATTTAGATGTTCCACCAATTTCTCATTATATATAAAGGAGGGATTGTAACTCAGTTGCGAAATAATTTATATTTATCATAAACTATAATGCAATAATCCTCTCTGACCTTTACACTTTTCTCGGCAAAAGCCACATGACACTGTTACTTCAAAATGTGCAATGGCCTAAAGACCCATTTCAGTTAATAAAATCTCAAAGCAGTAAAAGGATATCCCAAGCCATTTGTGGTGCTGAGAAAAACCCCCTTTCTATTTTAATTTTAAGAAACTCCCTTAAATTTCGGGTTGTTGTAGTAACCCCTCTCAGCTGCGAAAATTTGATTTAACCCCCTCAAATATGATATTTCTCATAAAATACCTCTGATCTTACACTTTTCTCAGTAAATCCCACTGATATCGTTACTTCAAAATAGGAAATGATCTAAATACCGCTATAGTAAAAATAAATCTCTAGATAACTTAAATTTTGATTATCTAATCTAATTAAATTTGGACTAATTTCTAATTTATAAATAAAAAGTTTAGAGTGTTAGATGGAAACTTTATCCATTTTATTGGTGACATGGGTGAGGAGAATATTATAGCAAAATGGATCGATTAACTTTTAATCTATAGATACAAAATTTGGAGGACTTAAATGAAATTTTATTAACCCCTCAAATATGGGATTTCTCATAAAACCCCTTGATCTTACACTTTTCTAGGTGAATACCATTGGCGTTGTTACTTCAAAATATGAAATGATCTAAACGCCCGGCAAGAAAAATAAATCTCTAGATAACTTAAATTTTGATTATCTAATCTAATTAAATTTGGACTAATTAGATGATTTTTATAGCTAATTATATATCTAATAGAATTTCTATTAGGAGAGGGTTTATGCATAACGTTTGAAACATAAACGGCCATGCTTGAAAAAGTCTATGTGATAGGATAGAAACTTGTTTGATGATAGAGATTTTAACTAAGGACTATACTTTCAAATAAACTATGAATACATATTAATTATTCTAATTAAACATATCAACTATGATAAGATAGCAATGTGATAATTACAAGAGTCAAGGGTATTATTGTCTAGGAAAAGTTTTTCCAAACTCCCACTTTTAAAACCTTCTCAAATATGGGATTTCTCATAAAACCCCTTGATCTTACACTTTTCTAGGTGAATACCATTGACGTTGTTACTTCAAAATATGAAATGATCTAAACGCCCGGCAAGAAAAATAAATCTCCGACAAATTAAATTTGGATTATCTAATTAAATTTGGACTAATTAGATGATTTTTATAGCTAATTATATATCTAATAGAATTTCTATTAGAGAGGGTTTATGCATAACGCTTGAAACATAAACGCCATGCTTGAAAAAGTCTATGTGATAGGATAGAAACTTGTTTGATGATAGAGATTTTAACTAAGGACTATACTTTCAAATAAACTATGAATACATATTAATTATTCTAATTAAACATATCAACTATGATAAGATAGCAATGTGATAATTACAAGAGTCAAGGGTATTATTGTCTAGGAAAAGTTTTTTCCAAACTCCCACTTTTAAAGGGAGTATGATTTCTTTGTATTAAGAGCGGGCCGGGCTAAATTAGAAACATAATTGGGCTAGGATAGTCCTAGGAACTTTCAGGTAACAATTACTGTATTGTCTAAAGTCCAACTACTGTAATGAGCCCAAACCTGCCACGTATTTATTTTCATCTATAGAGCATCAAGGCTCGGTTCAAAGGAACAAATTTTGCACAGAGACATAGAATTGTACTCAAACGAATATGTTATGTCTACTACTAACGCAATTTAACTTTGCAACAACACGTCTAGAAAAGGCATCTTTGTTGCTTATTTTATATATATATATATATATATATATATATATATATATATATATATATATATATATATATATATATATATATTATTTATTTATTTATATGATAATTTACCAGATTGAAGAGAAAACCTATCCAGAATTGCATTTTCAGGTCTATATAATTGTTGAACATAAAATATAAAGTTAAAATACACATTTGTCCAATAATTAGGCACACCGCACACTATGCTTCGGAGTTTGTTCTAGTTATGAATTTCTCTTTGTTGTTCAGCCTTCAGCCCAATTATGAAGGCAGGCTTTGTTTTGTTTGTACACGGGATACTACGGCAAATGAGAGAGTAATCTCTGAGATGGAACTTTTTATTTGAAATTGTACACTGGCTCATAATGTATGATGTCACAAAAACAGAGATATTTACATAGGTCTTCAATTTGTGGGCTCTTTGGTGTACAGTGACTAGTACAAAATTCATAGCAGAATTAGCATGGATCAGCTATTTAGCAACGGTTAAAAATCCTACGAAAAACCAACCGGTATCTGACAGGTGTTATACGTGTGCTCGCACGAGTGTGTCTAATTTATTTGGTTTGCGTATTTGCTTCTTCTTTTTTTGTTTTGTGAATTTACTTTTCTTTTCTTTTAATATGAACAAACAAATGACTTACATCGACAAAAGGGAATAAAAGCAGCTTCAGTGAAACATGAAATTACTGTAGTTGTTGATTACTAACATCAAACTTAGTACAACCACCACTTGAAAGGTTCTAAACTTCTGATTCACCAAAATGTAGCATTCATATAGCAAGTGATCCTGCACACAAACCGAAAAGAAATAAGGTGGTTCTATAAACAATTTTAATGATCACGGAGAAGTTGAAATCCGAAGCCGGATATGTAAATGAAGAGAGAGAGAGAGAGAGAGAGAGAGAGAGAGAGAGAGAGAGAGAGCAAGTTGAACTATAATTAAAGACAATTGGTTGTGCTATCACAATGAGCTTGATTTAACTTGATGCTAATTAGTAAAGTTTTACAAATATTATTTTAAGTAAAAAAGAAGGCAAAAGTTATTTTTTCACCCATTTGAAAAATAGTTATAAATTGCATGATTAGACTCCTATATAAGTTATTATGATTAAATGGATCTAAATTCTTAAAGCCCCCAACCCACCCACCCCCACACACGGTCACTACTCCAAAACTTGTGAGAGTTGATGATTATATATTTTTACATTTGAACATGTCCCCGCAGGTTGAGCGTCCTTTTTATGGGCCGAATATTGGACTCACACAGCGTGATAATTTTTAGAAAATTTACTTTTTAACTCGTGATCAATAGGATTTGAACATGAATTGCTTTGATACCATTTTAAAGTCCCCTAACCAATTATACCAAACTCCAAATTTATGGTGAGAATTGAGGTTTATATTTTTAAATGATAACAAACATACTTTTAATCTGATGAGATGAGCATTTAGCACTGCTATCATTGAATGGGTGAACGTGAGAATCCATATTCTTGAAATTCACAATTTGTTGATCCCCATAGGAGAGAAAATAAAGTTTATGTATAATATTAAATTTCATTTGAAATTCAAAATTGGTTACCTTAATCACCAATTCCTCCTCAAAATAAGGCTATATATAATTGGAAATAGCAAATTTTGGAATCCAAAATTAGTTAATCTAACCACCAATCCCTCCTAGAAAAAAGCCATGATCACAACACCGAAAGAACCTAGAAAAAAGCCATGATCACAACACCGAAAGAACTTTCAATTCTTTCAATCTTCTTTCATGGAAGAAGTGCGGAGCTCTCACTGAGCGGAGAGGTGTTCTTAGGTGATGTCTTCTTAAACCATGACTTTGAAATTTACTTCAGACAAAATGTGGAGAATTTCTTTAGCTCATTAAAATGGTTAATTTTAGAAAGAACCTATCAACTATGGGGGTATTTCAGAAAACCATCTCAACTATTTTACTTTGAGCAACCTCCTCCAGGTTGGGGTTGTTGTAGATAAACCCTCAAATTTGAAATTTTGATTTAACTTTCTTGAAATCTTCTCTGTTAATCATCTGAAACTAACATTACTAAGTCTAATGTGATGTAATTGCACACATTACTTGAAAAGATCAAAGTACAATTCAACCATTAAAAATCATCCTGGATGACAAAGAGAGGAGTAAAGAACAAAAAAGCATTATAATTATTTTTTGCTAGAAAAACATTATAAATTGACTAAAGTTTTTGATTGGTTGAAGGTTTCTTTTTAACTAAAACTAGTTTTTAGGCCCGTGCAAAGCACGGATTGTATTTATACCTCTTTATTAATTGGGTAAAATATGTGTTACTAATGCTTGTCCATCACATTTTCCCTCTTGTAAAGGTAGCATAATATTTTTTTCTAAATAAAATTACGATTCAAAACTGTTTGGGGGAAAAAAATTCTACGCCTAAGCATTGCTTTATATTATGGCTAGCTATGCGTAAGAGGTCACTTACATTTGACACGCTTGATAGAATGAGATCGAATGTGATCAATACTTGTGTGTTTTGTGAGAGATGGCCAGAACCTCATTTGCATCTCTTCTTTGATTGTCTTTATTCAGGAGCTATTTGGAATGAAATCTGGGTTGGTTGAAACTCAGGGTAAGGAGTTGTTCTTGGAGTCATTTATTTTCCTAATTTGTTAATAATTTTTTGATACAAAAGTGAAACGTGCAGCTCTTGATGCTAGTGTTTATCATATATTGATTGAGGGTTTCTTTTTAACTAAAGTGGATCTTTTCCCGAGAGAACATTTCATTATTTCACATTTTGAAGCAACGATGTCAAGAACGCGTTTGTTGTGAAAAGCGTAAAAGATTATTTTTGTGAGACATCCCATAGTTAAGGAAGGTTATGTCATATTTTCAAAGGGGGGGGTCAAACTTGAGAGTTTTTTGTGAGACATGTTCATAGTTGAAGGAGTTTAGTAAAATGTGCTTACCTTTCATGTATTAATCGAAACATTTGTTTTTTTTCAACAAGAAGAAGGATGATATTTTGAGTGAAGATATACAAATGTGGTCTTGAAGAAACTTACTATTTTTCTGGTTTACCCAAGCAGATGAAAATTAATAGGAATCCTATCGAAAACCAACTGGGGAACAGAACGCATAGATTAACGGGTCAAGTTGGGAGGGATTCAAACGAAACCGACCCGATATCTGCCGCCCATTACCCGCAAGTTACAGACGACGTGTACAAAAGGATTCATCGCGTTTAAGTTCAAAACATTTGCCCCTTTTCGTCTCTCTCCTCTCAGCCACGGGGAGAGCAGAGGAAAAAAGCACCGATACCTTTTCTCCCGCCCTTAATTCTTCCAAAAAATCCGATCTTTTATCGTTCTAGGGTTAGGGTTTGCGATGAATCTCCAAGACCTGCACAAGGTTTGGGAGATCAAAGCCCTAAAGAAGCCCGGCGATGACGAGGCCCGCCGCATCCTCGATCGGATCGCCAAGCAGGTGCAGCCCATTATGCGGCGGCGCAAATGGAGGGTCAAGCTTCTCTCCGAGTTCTGGTCAGAAACCCTAACCCTAAAAACCCTAATTTTGATCTTCTTCTCGTTTGTTATTTCTTTGTCTAACCTTGATTTTGTTTGGTATTTTGTTTGTAGCCCGTCCAATCCGGCGCTTTTAGGGTTGAATGTGGGAGGTGGAGTCGAGGTTAAGCTTAGGCTGCGGAGGCCGAAGAGGGATTGGGATTTCTTCCCATTTGAACAAGTCCTTGATACGATGCTTCATGAATTGTGTCATATTCAGCATGGACCTCATAATGCTCAGTTTTACAAGCTCTGGGATGAACTCCGAGTGGTTTTGTGCCCTTGACTTTCTTTCTTTCTTTTGTTTTTAATGAGTAATGATAACCACACTACTCTCTCCTACACTACTTATGCACTACAATAAAGAGAAGTGTGAGCTCCCTTGAGGAGTCATCAATTTTGAAAAAAATATTGAAGAGAATGGACCCCACATTTTTCTCTCTTGTAGTGTATAAGTAGTGTAGGATTGGTAGTGTAGTTATCACTGCTAATAGTGTATATGGTTCGATTTTCACTACTCATGTTCATACGTAGTTAACCATTAAATCACAACTTAATTGTTTCCTATAAATATATTTGGTGAAGAAGAATATGGTTTGGGTAATTGTATACATATTATAAAGCAGGGAAAGAGGAGGATGGAGATGTTTTTTATGCTTAATTGAATAATGACGTCCAAGTCGGGTGTCCTAACGTTTTCTACTTGGACATGGTTAAAGTTTGTTTTTTTAAGAAGAATTACTTATCCTTTTCTCATCATTCCATGTTTTAGTTTCTTAAACTTCTTCAATACTAAATGAAATAAAGCATGATTTCCATTGACATGTTTATGGAATTAATTGCTCAAAAGCACATTATGTACTCATTACTAATGATTCTTGCAACTCTGACCAACAAATGTAAGTTATCCTGTATCACTGACTTTTCCGGCTTACATGTTTTAATAATGCAATACATTCGTAATGATGCATTTGATTCTTAATGATTGAATTCTACGAGCTCTGGGATGAAATAATGTTGGTGTCTTCCCGAGTTTTTGCTTTATTACAAATGGCTAAAAAAATTTTTCCATCAAAATCTTCTTACACTTGTTAGTTTCAATTTATCATGTACTATAGTTTGATGGGATTTTAGAGCACTCCTGGATTTTGTATTCTTCAGAGGTAAGTATCCACGCTAATGGTTGTCAACATACAGTATCATGTAAAACACGCCTTTCATGACAGTACTTCAAACTATTCTGGAATAAATTTCACGTTGATAGTTATAGTTGCAAAATTTTGCAGCTGTAAGGAAGTTATGTTATCATATACAAGTACTTCACATGAATTTCATGTCAACAAGTACTAGATACTAATCTCACAATTTATAATTATGGCATAAATGTAAAGCTGAGTTTTTACATGAGGGTTTGGAGAGCTATTCATAATTTTTATTTTTTATGCTGAGCCACATTGCAATTGAATAGCTTCTGTCAAATAGTTACATTGGAATTTTTCATTACATTTTTTTGTAATTCACCGTTCCAAGAATTTTGTGTTATCCACTGTCTCAAACATGTCAGTGCAGGAATGTGAAGAATTGGTATCAAAGGGAATAACTGGTACTGGACAGGGCTTTGATGCCCGAGGACAACGATTGGGTGGGTTTACTCGACCGCCTCCATTGTCGTCTCTTCGACAAACTGCAGCAGCGGCGGCGGCTAAACGCGCACGTAACGGAGCCCTATTACCTTCTGGACCTAGAAGATTAGGCGGGGATAGTGAAATTATGACTGCACTATCTCCAATACAAGCTGCTGCAATGGCTGCAGAGAGGAGAATGCAGGATGATTTGTGGTGTGGCTCTGGGTGGCACGAAAGTTTCAGTGCACCAGAGAGTGAACATGGAAAGTCTGAGCATTCTACATCAGTAGGTTCTGGGGAATCTTCAAAAAGCACTAATGTTTCCAGGGGTCCTTGTAATGATGATAAAGATCAGAGTGGTTCAATTGTTGGTTCTGTGAAAACATCCGCGCTTGGTAAAAGAGCTAGTGGAATATCAATATCCAGTGGTTCATCTTCCTGTGGGAGAACAGGGGATGCTGAAAATAAAGTGATCTGGGAATGCATTGTATGCACTTTGTTTAATCAGGTATTATCTCTTCTCCCCCTCAAAGACATGCTTTATTCAGTAATATTTTGAACATGAATTTATTTATTGCTGAAATCTGAACCTTTTTACCATTAACTTTTATCACGACTTGTTTAAAATGATTTGTGTATATCTTGGTTAAGAAAGTTCAATGAATGACTAATAGGCTAATATTATCTGTACATAGTTGAGTAATTAGAGGATACATAGCTGGAGAAATCTAGCGATACGATTCTGTTTTCCTATCTGTAATTGGTTTTCTGAAATTTCTGGAGAATTTTAGGGCACAAGCCCCTATTGTCATCATGTTTCTTATGCTGAGTGTCTTGTGATTTTGGTTCTTTTAAGTAGAATTTTAGCATCAGAATATTTTGGATGATTTGTCAGGACTTAATTCTTTTCAGTGGAACATCTTGATATAGTGACTAATTATAGAATTATGAACAAGACTTTAAAGAGATATTTCAATTTGTTCCCATCTGTGTACTTATCAAGAGTGTACAAGTTGAGCTGGATGCAATTCGGGCTTGACTGGTAATGTTTCTCTTGGAGTAGTTAGTATATTCGAAAGTTGGAGAAGATCTAGTCACAACACACACATCGAAAGATTATGTAATTGCATTCTATTTATTTTACAATATACAGAAGTTGACTATCCCTCTTTGGTAATGAAGTCATATCAGAACCGAAAACCTAATTCTAGAAAATCTCTTTTCTTATCACTAAATCTGCCATCAACCAGATCTGCATCTTGCTGAAGTGACCGCTTGTCCAACACTAGTCTTGAAACAATGATAATTTAATGTAAAACAAAGTGACGACAAGACAACTGTAAGTTCTCTGGAATAGTTTTGAAACTGTAGGAAATTTAAAACCATCTCTAAAAAGTGATCTCAAGATAGTGTCAAATAAGCCATCTCTTCTTTGAGACCTAACTATTTACATTTGAACATTGTCTTATGTGCCAAGTCCTAAATGATAGGTGGTTGATGGTCCTTTAATCTAAACTTTGCTATCAGAAGTTGGCCTAGATATTCTCCATAGCTTAGCTTTAGAATTCCAAAGCTAAATTCAGGGAAATAAAAATCTAAAATCTAATGACAAACCGGCTTGAGAAATCAAGTGATACAATTCTGGAATACAATGTACACTTTCAATACATAGTATCCACCCTATTACGAAGGCTCCTTCATTATTTACTTTGTGTGAAGTTGACTGCTTGTTGTCAATAGTAATGATAGGTCTTATGTACATCCATTTACTCATGGTGATATTGTTGCTGATTTGTAGTCATCACTTACTGATGCTCCATTTGATGTTTTTCTGGAAACTGAAGTCATTTGAAATTTAATATGTTGTATCGCCACAGCCTCTAGCACTCATATGTGAAGCTTGTGGCACTCAAAAGCCTAAATCTGCTGGATCCAAATTCAAACTATGGACATGTAAGTTTTGTACCTTGGAAAATGACAATAAGCTGGAGAAATGTTCTGCTTGTGATCAATGGCGGTACTCATATGGTGCACCAGTGTCCACCCGTGCACCCAATTGTGGCACTTGATGGTTCTTTACAGCTACTCAATGAAAAAGGATGATATCAGTTTTCTTGTAAGCTATCTATCTCTTTACTTTCCACCAAAAGAAAGAAAAAACAGAAAAAAGAAAGAAAAAATTTGTGTTGCATCAGTAAACAGTCTTTTCATCCTCCTCCGTGTTTGACTTCTGAGTACTTCTTGTTAAGCATAAGCAGTTTGTTTCTGCTACCTCACCATGCTTTCTAGATTATCTAATTTCTGCTTTAGTATCACTTGGCAATCATCATTTAATATTATGCGTATTCTTTCTTCTTCGAGTTACCCCACGGAGTTAAGATCTTTTTCCTCCAAAATATTTGGCGCGCACACACATTATTGCTGGTGTTTCAGCTAGCGATGAAATTATCCGTCTTGCTTTGGGATTTATTCTTGATTATGTTGTCTTGACAAGGAAAATTCTTCATCACATAATTAAGTAATAACTCTTGAGTTTTTTTCGAGATAAAGTTTACTCTTTCACAAGGTTGTGGACTATGAAGCACCGACACTCCAAATATGGCCCCGAGTCCGTCTCCGACGTGTGTCGGACGTGGACACGCGTTCGACACGCGTCGAACACGTGGTCAACACCCCTGACACGGGTCAACGCCACCAACACGCCGTCGACACGCCGTCGACACGCCAATTGCTGCCGGTTCCTTCTCGACACCCCGACACGCTGAGGATAACGAAGCGAAGCGGTTATTGGGTTTGAAAACCCACTGTTTGTAAACCCGTTTTGAAGTAAAACCTAAAAACAAAACCCGATTCCAATCTATTCTCTCATTTGGCGGCTGCTTCTCTCTCCCTCTCTCTTCTCTCATCCCGAAATTAGGGCATCGGCTGCTTACCCCATCTCAACCGCGGCGGCGAGTCGGAGACCACCCAGAGGCTGCGAGTCGGCGAACACCCAGAGGCATCGGCTGTGTGTAAGTTTTTTTTGACCTTTTTTCCTTTGTTTTCTTTTTTTTTCGGCTGCTTCTCTCCCTCTCTCTCTCTTCCCTCTCTCACATCTCCGCCTCCCCAGGTTGCTTCCCCATCTCACCAGGCCGCTTCCCCCATCTCAACGGCGGCGGCGAATCGGCGACCAGTGACCACCGAGGCCGGCAATAGTGAAAGGTGAGTTTTTGAACTTTTTTTCTCTGTTTTCTTTTTTTTTCTTTATTTTTTCTGCTGTATTTAATGGCGCCAGCTCATGTCTTGAAGTTCCCAAACAGAGAACTTCACATAAACGTAGTTAAGTATTCAGTTAGGGCTTTAGTGGGAAAAAAATTAAAATATTTTGGGGTTTTCTAGAATTCCCAAAATTAGAAACTCTTAGTAAACGCCTAATAATTTTGATTAGACAGATGAGAACTATGAGCAACCAAAAATTAGACAGATGAGAATTATGAGCAAGCAAGAATTATGAGTCAACTCTTAGTAAGCCCCAATTATGAGCAACCAAGCTAAATTTGTCAATCTTTTGCATGCATGAAAGATATTTATCTTCCATCTATTGTGGTATCCTCTGTTTACTTAACTAATTTACTGTTATTACTATTGTACGACAGAGAAATGGAACAAGAAGGGAGTTCTAATGGCAGTGTAGTACAAGATGATAAATGTCCGCTTTGAAAATATGTTACCAAATTGGAGAAAAGGGGGGAACATCAGGAGGAAATTGGAGATGGAGATGTAATTATTGCAGAGAGGACTTTACCGGTTCACACTCAAGAGTTAAAAATCACCTCTTGAGGATAAGCGGGAGTGGAATTAAGATGTGTTCCAAGTCAACACCCGAAAATCTAAGGGAGTTTCAAAGGACGTTGGATCAAGCGGAGGCAAGGTTGAGGACTTCTAGGCCTAAGACGCCAATTTTACCTACATCTTCGACTGCAAGTACGACCGGTGTAGGTGCAAGTGCAAGCATGATGACCCTTGCTAGTGAATCTAAGAGGAGGGGGCCTAATACCGTGGAACAAGCATTCAACATGGGAGCAAGGAAGGAATTGGATGCATTGATTGGTAGGATGTTCTTCACCGGAGGATTGTCCTTCAACTTGACAAGGAATCCATATTATACCAAGGCTTTTGCATATACCGCAAGCAATCCAATTTTTGGTTACAAGCCTCCCGGTTACAATTTCATGAGGACCACTATCTTACAACGTGAGAAAACTCACGTAGAGAGGTTGATGGAGCCTATCAGGGGCACATGGCAGCAGAAGGGGGTCTCCATTTGTAGTGATGGGTGGGCGGATGCACAAAGGAGGCCCAACATTAATTTTATGGCGGTATGTGAGGGTAAGCTAATGTTCTTGAACGCCGTGAATGCCGAGGGAGAAGTCAAGAATAAGTATTTTATCCAAGCACAGCTAGAAAAGTGCATTACAGAGGTGGGACCGAAAAATATCATCCAAATCATAACCGATAATGCTTCGGCATGCAAGGCAGCGGGAGGGCTTGTGGAGGGCACTTGGCCTCACATATTTTGGACTCCTTGTGTAGTCCATACACTCAATCTTGCTGTCAAGAACATTTGTGCAACTAAGAACACGGAAGCAAATGCCGTGGCTTATGCACAATTGCATTGGATTACAGAGATCTCCGATGATGCATTGTTTATGAAGAATTTTATCATGAACCACTCTATGCGGCTTACCATGTTCAATGATTATTCCAAGATGAAGCTTCTATCGATTGCCGACACAAGATTTGCCTCGTGGATTATTATGTTGAAGAGGTTTAAGGTCGTCAAGAGAGGCCTCCAAGGCATGGTCCTTAGTGATCGATGGAGCTTGTATAGAGAAGATGATGTGGGGAAAGCTCAATTTGTGAAAGAGAAAGTCCTCGATGATTTGTGGTGGGACAAGATAGATTTTATTCTTGACTTCACTGGCCCTATCTATGAAATGATAAGGGTCACCGACACTGATACATCATGTCTTCATTTGGTGTATGATATGTGGGATACAATGATTGAGAAGGTGAAGCAAGCTATTTATAGGCATGAGGGTAAAAGGGATAACGAGGAATCTCCTTTTTATGAGGTGGTTCACAAGATCTTGGTGGATCGATGGAACAAGGGCAACACCCCGCTTCAGTGCTTGGCACACTCTTTAGTTCCAAGGTAATATTTCACATTTCACTCTTTAATTCAAATATTTCAATTAATTAATACCTTGTGGGCTAATTCATGTTATTAACGAATATAGGTACTATCATTCCACATGGCTCAATGAGAATGTCAATCGGCAAGCTCCAAATTAAGATCTTGAGATCTCTACGGAAAGAGAAAAATGCTTAAGAAGATACTATCCTAACCCCGATGAACGACGGGCGGTGAACTTGGAATATGCTAAGTTTGTGGGGTGTTTGGAGGCTTTTAGTGATCCGGATTCTCTTTCTGATAGAGGACATATGGATCCAAAGTCATGGTGGCTTCTTTATGGTGCAAGTACTCCAAATTTGCAAGTATTGGCTATAAAGCTTCTAGACCAACCTTGTTCCTCTTCTTGTTGTGAACGGAATTGGAGTACGTATGGTTTCATTCACTCCTTAAAGAGGAACAAGCTAACCTCGGCACGGGCGGAGGATCTTGTTTATGTCCACACCAACCTTCGCTTGCTTTCTGGGAGTTCGGAAGAGTATATGGAAGGGGAATCAAGAATGTGGGATATTGGTGGAGATGCCTTCGACTCATTTCAAGGTGCCTACTGTTAGATGTTGCCCTTTCTCTTGACGAGCCCACGATGGAGGCCATTGTGTTTGAGGAGGATGAAGGAGTTGAAGCCGTAGAATAATCTTTTTGATGTTTCAACTTGAAAACTTTATTTTAAGATACGCTTTTGGGTGTAATTTTTATATTTTTGCAATGTTAGTGACTTAATATTTTGTAGCCATGGAACTAGTTGCAACTTGAATTTTATTCTCTTGTATTTTGATATGCTCGAGATGAAAGTAATGAAAATTAAATTTTGGTATTATCTTCAAATCGTTACATAGCTTACATTTGTCATTGATTATACAAGCCACATTTGTCATTGATTATACAAGCCAAGGTTACATAATAATACAACATAAAAATTGATCTATTTTTCTATATGTTCATCTTTTCTTTCTTGTCTTCTTTAACATTATTGTCTTCAATTCGCATAGATCATGTCATTCGACGCCTTAATTCGCGACCGCAACACACATTTTCGCTTAGTTTCAGATTTATAATCTCCACTTTACATAACAAAAAATATAAAAATGTAATAGGAATTTAATTCAATGTTGATCTATATATAATAATAATATTAAAAAAATCTAGTCGTGTCGCTGTGTCCTATTTTTTTGGGTTTTGCCGTGTCCGTGTCGTGTCCGTGTCGCCGTGTCCGTGTCCGTGCTTCATAGGTTGTGGAAAGTGGAAAGCAGAGCGAAGCGATGAGGCATCGCTCAGACTTTGTTGCGCTTTAGTGGCAAAAAGTAGTAAAAAGCGCCAAGTAAAAAAGCGATCCAGTTTAAATATGTATAAATATGTCGGACGAGAGGATTGCGAGGAGGAAGTGGCTTCAACTGGAGGAGGTGGAGGAGATTCGACTGGAGATGGTGATGATGATGGTGAGATTCGACTGGAGCTGGTGATGCTGAGCTTCGATGAGGTGCTCAAGAGAAGGTGATGTCGTGATGGTGATGATGAAGGCGGAGATTGCTGGAGAAAGATTTGGGGGCGGATCTGGACGCTGATTTGGTGATGAGGAGTGACGGAGTTGGCCGGAGGTAGGGAACGAGGTGGCTGGAGTGGGAGTTAGGTATCAGGGTTTATTTTCGTCTCGAGTCACAAAAGCAGAGAGGAGAGAAGCGGAGGGTTTTACTTAAGAAATTGGATCAAGTTTGGGTTCGGATTGGGTACAATGTAAACCCGTATTTATTTTTTTCAAAACGTTATGCATTTTTCAGCACTTAACAACGGTTTAATGAGTTTTCTGCCGCTTTTTCGAGCAAAAAGCACCAAGTCCGATTTCATTGGCCGCTTTTGACCAAAACGGAGTGGTGAGGCACCGCTTCTGCCTTGCAAACCTCTTAAGCGGCCAAAAGTGGGGCTTTTTTAAACACTGCTCTTTCATCAGTAAGCCATCATTAAGAACGCATACTATTGCTGGTGATTCAGGTAGTGATGAAACTATCTGTCTTGCTTTGGGATTTATTCTTGACTATGCTGTCTTGACAAGGAAATTTCTTCATCACGTAAGAAAGTAATAGAGTTATTTCGAGATAAAGTTTACTCTTTCATCATTAAGCCATCGTTAAGAAGTTATCAAGCAGTACAATGATGGAGCTTGCATGAGCATGATATAGGACAAGCTAGGAAAAACTACTATGCCTCTGCCCCAACTCAATTCCTATAAAAAACTATTATCACATATTCTGGCTTTATTGTAGTCTCTAACTTGTAAGTAGTCTTTGTGACTTGTCAATTGTCTTATATCCTTGATCAACATGCTCATCATATCAGGCTCCATTAGTCAAATTGAGAAATGCTCTCCACTTGTTCTTTTCAAATTTTTAGTATCGTCTGGTTTTTTTTTCTCAAGACAACAGGTAACGAAATGTTCAAACTGGATTCTACAACCTTTTTCTCCACTTCATTATCATATCCGAAATTACTGTAAATCTTAATTTGTCATCTTTATTAACAGTGATAACTAGCTCAACGTAAAATATCTATTCGTGCTATCAGATTCTGTTTTCTTGTTTAATGGATCCTTTGTGAGAGACTACGGGCATGAACAAATTATTATTTGGTACGCCAACGCCTAAAAGATCTTTTGAATTTTCCTGTAGAAAGATATATTGCTAGCTTCTCCTATAAAGGGAACTTGCTTTCTTTGTTCCGATGTTCATTCTTTAAGGAGAATTTGAAAAAAAAAAGTTCTCAAAGTTTCCACCCATCCAAAAATTCCAACATGAAGAGCTTTTAATATAGTGACAGTATGAAGGGATTTATGGCTTGGAATCATCTGAATATTCTAAAACATTGCTTTTGTTTTTCTTGTTTTTAAAAATTGTGCTTAGGCCCCGGGATTTTCTGGTAGTTCTTCCCTTCTTTCCTTTTCATCATTTCTTTTAGACCCCTGGGATTTTCCAATAGTTCTTCCAATCTGCCCATTTCTCCATTTCTTTTAGGCCCCTGGAACCAAAGGCTCACCCCTCACAGAATGTTATATTTTGTCATTGTGTCATAGAAAGGTCGCTGGACTGAAAATTTCATAAGTTAGCAAAAGAGTTCTTATTGGAGGTATAAAGGGTTGGTGGATTATTGATTCCTGAGGATAATATTAAAATAAATAGAGAAAAGGTGTAGGGGTGACGGGGCAGAATATCTGCAAAATTCAGGGTCCTAACCACAGTTTCATATGTGTATTAGATATCTTGACACCACCAACCATGTGATATCCCATCTTTTTGGTATTCTACTTAAAAGAAGTAGGTGCCATTTTCCAACCTAAATTTATTACTTCTTTTGGAACTATATGAATCTCAAGTATCATCCTTAAGCCACAAGTTTCAGAGACCTCATACTGTTCTACACAAGGGTATAGATCTAAACATTATCATTTGCAACACCATCCCTTGGTTTTAGCAAAATAGCACCAATTTTTTCTTTTGTGGATGTAAACATTGTCATATGTTACTTCAGGGTATGCTTGTTTCTTTGGATTCCTCTTCTTCCTGATTAAAAAACCAACTCGATGAAGGTTCAGTAAAATGGACAGAGCAGATGATGATATCCTTGTTCACTAACAAATCCCTTGATAAACTTGAAGATCTTATGTTCTAATGGATGCCCATATGTACCTGAAGATCTCATTTCGTAATGTCTAGGTCATTGTTTGCCTTGAACAATATATGGAAGTAATACTTGGAAGATAGTAACATAATGCATATGGGCTCATCATCACGTAGATGCCTTCATGTATAATGAAAGATGGGCATGAACCAAAAAGGGGGATAGCAGTAAGCTGGTGAAATTGCTAAGCTTGTTGTGACTGATGGACGGAAAAATGGTGGGAATAGAAATTGTTCCAGGCTTTGCAGCTTCCTCGAGAGCTTTTTGGAATCATGGCAGACACTAGGGTAAATACGAGCCAGTTCAAAGATTTATTTGCAAAAGCAGCAAAACCTATTTTTGCAGAAATTGATTTCTAAGGTATTAGGTCAATTGGTCAAAGGCAGCTGAATAAGAGAAAATGATGCCTGGAAGAAGGCTACCAACAAGACCTGCCTTATGATCATAAGAATTTTATAAAAATGAATATAGGTTCAGGAGCTAAAACCGATTCAGTATTATCTTAGTGCTAACATTAACCGGGCTTCTTACCTTTTGGTGGATGTTTGTAAGTAGGTTGCTTAGGATCATCTGGTTTCTGTGCAGAGTGCGATTGACTTTTACCAAGCTTAGCTTTTATCTTGATAAGGCTTATTGATACTATCATGTTTTGACTTCATATTCTCTATTTCAGAAATCAATCTAGCTACTTCAGACTTTAAATACGCTATATCTTTATCAACTTTCTCTCTATCTTTATTAAGTAAAGAATATTGTTCCTGAAGGCGCTCATTTTGTTCCTTAAGACGCTCATTTTGTTCCTAAAGACTCTCATTTTGTTCACATTGATTGATCAAACAGAGATTCAGCAACCAAAAAAAGATCGATTCTTTGGGATCCTTCCTTTCTTGAAACAGAACAAACAAAGATAGAATCAGATCGATTACCAAAATGCCTTTTTGGATCTTCTCAATGTCTCGGCTATTCACGAAACGTGAGAAGCAGATGAATAATCATCTGCTTCCGAAAGAAATTGACGAATTTCTTGGGAATCCTACAAGATCAATTCGTTCTTTTTTCTCTGACAGATGGTTAGAACTGCATCTGGGCTTGAATCCTACTGAGAGGTCCACTAGAGATCAGAAATTTTTGAAGAAAAAACAAGATGTTTTTTTGTCCCTTCTAGGCGATCGAAAAATAAAGAAATGGTTGATATATTCAAGATAATTACGTATTTAGAAAATACTGTTTCAATTCATCCTATTTCATCAGATCCGGGATGTGATATGGTTCCGAAGGATGAGCTCAATATGGACAGTTCCAATATGTAGCCCCCTTTGTTCCGGTCATGGAATAGATGAAATAAATCCAAAAATGGATTTTTGTTCAAGAATGTATTTTCAACCTTGAGTTGTCAATGTTTTAAAAATGGTACCATGAGTTCTGCACCTTTTGATTTGTTTCTTCACCTGGAACTTGTTTCGACTGCGTACAATTTTATTCCATTTTGATTTCTTGATATGTTGGAAAACTAGTGAGGGGTAGTTACTGATTAGTTGCCTCTGCTAGAAAATTTGCATGCATAGAGACTTGATGTCAGGAAAATACCGAATTTCGAGGAATTGGCAGCTACCACTTTCATAATCCGTTCCTATGTTCCACTGGATCCCCCCCCCCCCCTCCCCCTTTGAGTAATTCGACCAGATCTATTTAGTTGTGCTCGATTTGATCAAATAGTTCTGCATCTTTATGTGATATAACAAAGTACCTCATTGTACTGTGTTATCATTTGGAGTTGGTTCTTGGCTCAATAAATAAATACATAATCTGCACGCTTCTCCTGTTTACAGTTTCTGCATTGGGAATTTGGAATAAAATCCGCAGCTAAATTTGTGTTTAGCTACACATAAATATGGAGGGAAGGAAATAAACAAAAGGAAATGAAGAAATTAGTACATACTTTCTAATTTTAGGATGTTTATGGTAGAACTTCCAGTTAACTGAGTTAGTTCTTTTGAAAATTCTCTTGTTTTTTCAATCTTGTTTCTTTCTGTTCCAGGCCTGAAGCACTTGTTTTTTTCCCCTTGCGGCAAATAAGTTAGATCAGCTATTCATTAGCATGGTTCATATCATTGCGGAATCTTTTGCGATCATGTAATCTATACAATGGTTTAAGTAGAACCACTAATACCTATCATTTTCACGATCTAAAACTGTGTAAATATGTCAGTAAATTTCTTGAAAATTTCTCTTCCTGTGTTCAGAAAGGAGAAAGCATCTTCTGGAGTAATATATTTCCTGAACCAAGCATATGATCTACATAAAACATAGCAATTCTGAATTCACTTGGAAGTTTTGAAGATTATTCCCATGAGCATATGATTTGAATATAGCATTCTAGATTCTTTTGTAAGATGTATTAATTATGGTTTCATTATTGGTCTTGCAGGCTGCTTCATCCATGGTTAAGGCCTGTGTACTCAACCTCTAGTTTTTGCTTGACATAGGTATATATAATTTATTGTTACTCTTGGTAGCTCTTTAGTTTTTAGTTGACCCTGTCTTCCTTGATGCGAGAGCTTAAATTTGGTCCTGTGTCGAACATTGCATGGTTTGAGGTACTTGTATTTTGCCTTGAGAACTATGGCTATAACACTCACCTGTACAGGGAACAAGTAAGGTTATCATTTGCTTTCCACCATAAGTGGAATTTTTGGAAATCTGAACATAAATTTTTCATGTCTATGTTTTACTTTTTGACATCTATCAAGTTGTTTCTGATTACATATATCTGTGGAAGAATTAGACTTTTAATATAGGATATTTAGTTTTGATCTTTTGTAGATTCTTTCAGGTTGGTCATGATTTGTTCCTTGGTTTGGATGGTATACAAATGAATGTATCTGTTGATTTATCTCTCTACTAACTGATTGCCTGTAGTTTTAGATTCATTTGTTACGTCTGAGATTGGCACTTCTCTGTTCACTTCTCATACTGTCAAACTTGAAGGATGCTCTGACAGAGATGCTGAAGTCAGCTTAATTTCTTCATTTTTGCCTCCTATTCTTATATTAATGAAATGAGATCTGTTTGAAGTAATATTCGTCAACTCACTCTTGTCATCTTGCAGCCCTAAGTGTCTCTGGTTTATTCTCCTTGGTCTGCTTAAAAGTTGTTCCTACAGGCAGAGGCTGGGTGAAAACATCACCAAAAACTCGGTTCTTCTGGTCTTGGAGTAATACCACATTAGGTAAATCGTCTATAAATATGATGGTTTTTGGTTGTTCCTGGATTTTGAGCATTGCTTCGACTCATTTTTGCGTAAATTAAAATTTGTTATCTTTTCTAGCGTCGGGTTGATTTTGCTTTTTACTATGAGCTTGGAGTTTCATGATTAAGATAGATGAAAGTCCAGTGCGATTTAAGCCTGAATCTAGGTGTTGAAATCTTGATATTTAACCTATTTTTTTCCCCTTCTCTACCATGCCTCCAAAGGAAGAAGAATATAATATGAACAATATGTAGGCCGAGATATGAAATTGGGAACTTGGTGCATTCCCATGATAATTCAAATAAAATTTATGTTATTGTTTGTCTTAAGCGTTTTATCTTTATTAGGTACCGTGATATATTCGACGTGGACGTTTTGTACCTTTCGTGTCTGCAGGGTGGCTTTAATGAATAGAGTTAATCAAGAGATTATGGAGCCAATGGTTTAGAAGTTATGAAACAGGCTGCTAGAATTTTGTATCAAGATTTTAAGTTTCCGTCCTAGACAATTGCATGAAAAGAAGAAGTTTACACGGATCACAGCGAGAGCCTCCATGATGTTAGAGGTGGCTCAACTCGATAAAATGAGCGCTTTCCACATTGATTACAGCGAGTCTGTACACTGTTGTTAGTTTTCTGCGTCACGATCTAGAATTGTTCTAAGCAGACTTTATTGGTGCATTTTGATAATTGCGGATAGTCCCTGTGCTGTTGGCAAATTAAACTTACTATTATTGCGCGCAAACCTCCTTAGTGAAAGTTTTTTTGACCCATTTTAGGGGCTCTACTTGCAACAATAGATTTCACTCGGGGAGTCTATTTGTAACAATAGAACTCTTCCAGGGGTCGGTTTGCAACAATAGAACTACATAGATAGTATAGGGGTCGATCCGCAATTAACCCTTTCTTTATATTAGTTTGAAGCCTCTTTTCCGCTGAGAGTGGACATACTTGAAGTCGCAACATTTCTAATATCAACTGTGTGATTAGCACTAGGATGAAAACTCTTTAAGACATCAAATGCATGATGTGTATTTCAAAGAATAAACATGAAGAAGACAAGAATAACCAAACTATAAGAAAACAAGAATTTCTCTCATCAATCCAGTACAAAATAGTCATCCTGCGCAAGACAACTTGTAAGCCCACTTAGTACTGTATTCTGTTATCATTTTGTAGTACATGCATCTAAAGCCGGATGATAAATGATCAAAACAATGCTTAGTGTGAGGTTTTGAGTTAAGTTTCCATCATTCTAAATGCAACTGTCATGGACTATCAGACACGGTACTCTCGTGAGAAAGAACTCCCATATGGGTTTTCGTGAAGTATTAAAAAAATGTAGAATAGTATTGACGTTTGTTTTTATTTTATAAATTCGATGAACTTCCATGTGCCCATAAATCTAAATCTTTCTAATGGGGATGTTTGGCTTGTGAATTGCGTCTCCAATAATTTTGTTATAAGAAAGAGACCTTGAAAAATCCTCTCAAACTTTTGTTTTGTTGCGATAGTTTTTGAAGAGGATTTGCATGAATAACAAAATACATCTAAAATTTTGTTTGGTTGTACATGAGTTATATTTGAGGTTAAGATTGAAATCACAACTTCCGCTGAAACCAACAAAATATTCGAGAATCACATGTGATTTATGAGAGTTGCAACCCCAAATCCCAAATAAAAATGATGTCATCTAAACAATATATTTCCTAAAAAATTAAGGATTTAAACCTGTTGAGTGGTTCTCAGCGCGAAGTTGGCAATACGTACCATCTTTTATTACTTATAAAAGGAGAAAAATAATCGAAAATTGCCCATGTTAAAGACTTGATATTCTCTACTAACTATACTCAGTCTTTAGTTCTGATTCGTTCTGTGAAGAAACGCGTGGAGGAGAGAAAGACAAAGGAGAGGGATGGGATGAAGATTGAGGTCAAAATGGTCCAGCTCTCAAGAGTTTACTCTTTTCTTCTTCTGATTCGTTTTTTTTTTTAAATTTTCCCTGTGCGTAACTTAGATTTAGTCTTCACTGTTATCTTGCCGGGAAACTCCCGACTGAGAGACGGTCCAACCTGGCAACGGAACACCACGTGTCTCCCGTGTGACTTGGATGTCAAGTCTTGCTTACGTGTCTGGTTGACTCTTTGCTTTACTTGGGCAAAAGAGTTGAGATGTATGCTTGTAGAGGTAGAAAGATAAACTCAAAGGTTCCTCGGACCAAGTTGACAAAGAGATCCTTTTTTAGTTTTCTTGTTATAGACTATCCCTGAGTGAAATTTTACTGACTCTTTTGCCCTTAGGTAGGGTCTCGTAATGTTTGATTGTTTGAAAATAGAGCTGCAAAAATAAACGGAACAATAAAATTTATATTTCAATTAGTTTGCAGCGTTTTAGTTATGAAAAGGAAATCTTAAAATTTGTAGGAAAAACCTGCAGAAAATGCAAAAGGCAATTTGGTGGGAGCAAAAGCTAAGCTGTGCTCTCCCAAAACCCAAAAAAAAAATTATAAGTGAAAAAGTAATTCCACATCATCAAACAATATCTTTTTAAATAATAATAGTGAAACCATCATCTTTTCTTCTATGACAAATTTATGTAGCTTATGTACCAAGTGTTTTTAAATCGAAGACACAATTTGCGTTGAAAATATATTTACTACAATAAAATTACAAATATTCAAACAATTTATTGTGTTAGAGAGATTGGTGGGCTCAGTCGTACTTCACTTATTCCCCATTCCTTCTTTCACTCCTACGCGTAGACTTTTAAGCTTCAAGCCTTCAACGTTGAGTAGTAGAGAGGGAGAAGACAAAAAAAAAAAAAAAGATCCAATCCAATAACCGAAAAGATTCCTTAATAAAAGAAAAGAAAAAAGGAGGGGAAAAAAAAAAAAACCAAAACTCGTCGCGCTTTCCCTTGGCGTGCTAACAACTTGTTTCGGAAATCTACCGGGCCGAACGAGTCCCAGTCCAACCCGGCTGCCTACTCCGCCACGTGTCCCCCATTTCACACTTAAACATACGTTAATTAATACCAGAACCTTCTAGTGGCTCAGTTGACTCTTTTCATTATTATTTCAACAGTGCAATCCCCATTGATCTGTTTTTTTTTTATTATTCCCTTCTCTCTCTTTAGTCAATGCCTTTTGAACTATTCTTCAGCAGTGTGATCTGCACTTGGAGTTGTAGAAATTTAGCCGGAGATGCTTTCACATGAGAGATTAGTACTGCCTTAGCAATTCTTCAATAAATTAATTTCCATAATGATCCTAGGCTCAACTAACTTGCATATGTGCGTGTATCTTAAACTAATTATTCATAATGTGGGTTTCTTGGCCTAAATATGTCTTATCATGCAATAATGCAGATATGCGGTTATTTCTTCATCTTGTTAAGTGGCTTACATTAAATTCTAACATGTGCTCATGATTGAGAGATTAAAGTAATGAATTGGAGTAAGAAATGTTATAAACATAATATAGAGGTTGAATATAGGCAGGTTAGGCGGTACATAGAGATAACACTTTTTTTTAATCCATCTTCTTGGAGAATCTATCCTAATAAAAATTATTCACTGGACTTGATAGTTGGTGATGCAAGAATCACTTACCTTTGAATTAGTGCAAAATAGTGGGATTTGGGTAATGAGTTTATTGATGCGCAGAATCGTTGATTATAGATCATTAGTTGTACAGTGGAAATGGATCATGGGATAATTTTCCTTCTTAGACAAGGCTCAAAAAGAAAAAGAAAAAAGAAGGTGTAGATGGTTTAGGATCTAAGCACCTCACACTATCGCCTACCGATGGTTAGATACTTACTTATCTAAGCTACACATTATCTACACAAAAAAGACGCATGTTCTATTTAAGTTTGAAAAGTTTCCTTAATTCTAAGAAAATATAAGTAGTTTTACTAGCGTTAGGAGAGTATAGATTGTTATGTCGTAACTGTGACTCCATGGCATGTTTGGCAAGGGGAAAGTAATAGAAAGTGAAAAAAAAAAAAAGAAAAGGAGAAAGTACTTCTCATGAAGGTACTTTTTTTATTACTTTTTGTTTTGTAAAATATTATTTGAATGTTAGAAAGTAAAAGGAGAGACGGCCAATGTGGTAAATGATGTAACACTTATTTTCTTCTTGTTCTGCTTGGTTACCATGAAAAATAATAGTAGGAAGTGAATAAGTAAAACTAAAATTAAACGTAAAAAATCTAAAAATATATTTTCTCTCTCCCCTATTTTCACTTTCCATCCACTTTCTCCAATTTTTGGAGAAAATGAAATGAGCTAAATTGCTGATGTGTGTATCACTCTTCATTTTCCAATTACTTTTCATTTACTTGCCAAATACCAAGAGAGATAAAAATGAAAAGTAATATTACTTTTCAATTTTCGATGCACTTTCCATTTATTTTCTGATTGCCAAACACTCCTGTATTTTAGTGTCCACTTCCTTTTGTTGATAATTGGTAGCAAATTAGAGAATAAATCAACTTTAAACTTTTCCCAATAATGCAAAGCACAACAAGGCTTTGTGGGACAAGTTCATGTACCCTAATTAAGGTTCTGTGTACGGCCATGTGTTTTGCTATGAGTCTGCGTGTGAAAAGCGGAGAAATGTTTTGGACATATAATGGATATTTGAGTAATTTGCATAAATAATATCACCTCATCATGTACTTCCTTTGGGTGCTCTTGCTCCATGGTACTCTGGCATATTATACAAAAATAATAAGTTGTGATCTCAACATGCAAAAGTGTTAAGTTTTACAACATTAATGAATATATATTCAGTGAGTAGTAGATCGGTATACGCTCAGAGCAAATTTATGATTTGATATTTCTTTTAACGTAATTTACTCAGTCTACGATGATAAACTTATTATCAATCAAACGACCTAAAATAAGATAGACTGGTCAAAAACAATATCAAAATTTGTTACATTTGATTTTTGGAATGTGTATACATGTAGACAAATTAAGTACTCTCTTTCTCTCTTCCCTTTTGCAATAAAGGAACATTTATTTTTCTATGGAACAATAGAGAATTCAATACAAAAGAGTGGATTTGATTCAACCTACAACTCTAATGAAACTGTCAATTTTTATATGATAGAACAAAATTCCTTTTCCCTTTCCTTTATTTTTCACTAAAAAGATGAAGAGGTTGGAAGTGATGCAATAAGGATCATCTAATTTACTGAGATAAGTTTTGGTATGATTGTCATTGGAGTTTAAAATGCATCTCATATCCATATGTGCGTATATGTGTTTTGGTGCTCTTTCACTTGTTTAATTTGCATTGAAATGAAGCTACAAAATAAATACTTCAATTACATTTATGTTTCACTTGTTTGACTTGCAACATTTTAATTACAAATATATATGAAGTTATAATTGCAAACAAAAATGTAGCAAATATTGCAATAATAAATATTACATAGAGCATTTTTGAAGGAAAACAACTTCAATTTCATGTTAAGTTGACAAAAAGTGGCGCAAAAACTATATAATTTTATGTAGAGTCCAGAAATTAGTTATTTGATGATGCAACAATTCCCTTTTACTTTTTTTTATTTACTCTTGAATTGTGCAACTTTTCTTCCCATCTAATTGGCTACAACGTCTGTTGCAAACTGTTTTCTACAAATTTAAAATGCCGTCGCGTTTTCTAGTTACAATTTAGCAAACCAAATGTGAAAAATACAAACCCAGATCCAACATCTACATTCGTAGTTCCATTTCATCATAACCAAACGTTCTCTAAATTATAATATAATCCGAATAATAGGTTTGAAATTAGTTTTTTTCTTTCAATAAATGTTGCAACAACTTTTGCCGCATTTTTCATATTTGCGGCATCAAAATTCAGTTCGAGCCAACAAAGCACAAATCAAACAGCAATTTACAAAACTATCCCCACACCCTTCCCCCTTCCTTCCCCTCTCTCTCTCTAATCAGTCTCTCTCCACAATAGCAACAAACTAATTACAAAAAATCCACCACAAAAAAAAAGCCATCCATTTCGAGAATGCGTATATAAAACCAAAAAAAAACTTACTCCTCTCCCCTCTATTTTATATTCATTCATCATCCTTCAACTCTTCCTCATCTCTCTCCAAAACTTTAAAATAACAATAATCCAACCCAATCCAGAATCCAATCGCAAAAAGAGAAGCCCCCATCATCGTCGCCGTCAATGAGCTCTCCGGTCCCCAACCGCCCGTCCTCCCGCCGCCGCCCAGACCTCTCCCTCCCCCTCCCGCAGCGCGACCCCTCCCTCGCCGTCCCCCTCCCCCTCCCTCCCCCCTCCTCCGCCTCAGCGGGCTCCACACCGCCCATCTCCGCCTCCTCCGCCTCCTCCACCCCCGCCCTCTCCGACCTCCACCGCGTCCGCCGCCTCGGCTCCGGCTCCGGCGGCACCGTGTGGCTCGTCCGCCACCGCCCGACCAACCGGCCCTTCGCCCTCAAGGTCATCTACGGCAACCACGAGGACTCGGTCCGCCGCCAGATCTGCCGCGAGATCGAGATCATGCGCACCGCCGACAACCCCTTCGTCGTCCGCTGCCACGCCATGTACGACCACGCCGGCGAGATCCAGATCCTCCTCGAGTACATGGACGGCGGGTCCCTCGAGAACCGCCGCATCGAGAGCGAGCCCTTCCTCTCCCACGTCGCCGGCCAGGTCCTCCAGGGCCTCGCCTACCTCCACAGCCGGAAGATCGTCCACCGCGACATCAAGCCGTCCAATCTCCTCATCAACAGCCAGAAGCAGGTCAAGATCGCTGACTTCGGGGTCGGGAGGATCCTGGCTCAGACCATGGATCCTTGTAATTCCTCGGTGGGTACCGTCTCTTACATGAGCCCCGAGAGGATCAACACGGATCTCAACGATGGGGCTTATAATGGGTACGCTGGCGACATCTGGAGCTTCGGACTGAGTGTGCTTGAGTTTTACTTGGGCAAGTTCCCTTTTGGGGAGAATTTGAGAGGGCAGGGGGATTGGGCGAGCTTGATGTGCGCCATCTGCTTCTCGAATCCACCGCAGGCGCCGGCGACTGCTTCGAGGGAGTTTAGGAGTTTCATTGCTTGTTGCTTGCAGAAGGAGCCTGATAGGAGATTGAGTGCTCTGCAGCTGCTTCAGCACCCGTTCATTACGAGGTCGACCCAGACGTCGGGGTCGATGTCGGTCTAGAATCCTGAGGATGATGATGATGATGATGATGAATGATGAAAGGTTTGGTTTTGATGTTTCAATTGTTGTTGTTTGTTGTTTATTTTACTTGCTTACAAATGGTTAATGAATGTGATGGTATTAGATGATTTGGCTTGCTTGAGATGCTGAAAACCCAATTGGGGATTTGATGATGGAAGGAGGATTGGGGAGGAAATTTGGTATAAACCTGTTTTTAGACGCGACCCATTTGTCTCCTTTTCTTGAATAATGATATTATGGGCTTTTGTTCATATTTTACTGTTCTTTTTTTTTTTGTTTTTTTCAATTTTCAATGAATGAATGATTGATGATGAAAAGGAGCCAACGTTTCAGAGGGATGGGCAGGACTTGTCTTCTGCTGTACTAAAGTGATTGATGGAAGAAATATGTACATCCTTTTTTTCTTCTTTTGTTTACTCTATCAATCACATTAATAATGCTTTTGAAAGCTTCGCCGAGTTAGAATTATTTTCTCTCTCTTTTTTCAAGCGTAATGAGAGAAGCGCAAATGGAAAAGGGAATCGATACCTTGAAGCTCTTTTCTTCTCTCTCTTCGCTTCTATTTTATCACTAGAGATCTTCATTTGTCCCCATTTCTCTTTATGGATGTGAGGATTGTAGATGGGTTTTAGATTTGGGTACTGGGGTTTGCTTAGATTTGCTTTGGTGGTTGTGAGCTTGCCCCATAAATGCTTAGGTAAAGCTTAGCATTGGGCCAAGCCCCCAAAAAAAAAAAGAACTTCCTTTAATAGAAAGAAAGAGAAAGGGAGAAGAAAATGGATAGAATTTGTAACATGAAAGAAGAAAGGAGCGTGATAGTGGATTCAGTCTCCATTAATGGATACATGTGATAGAAAGGTGAGAGATAGAGAGAGACTCTGTTGCCTTTGCTACTGCTCTGCCAGCAGCTGAAGCTTCAGCAAGTGGAAGAGGGGCATTTTGGGAAAAACAAAATACACAGTGAACATTATGTGCTTCTTCATAAAAAGGGGCTCTGACAAAGTCGCGGAGATGCAGCAGGAGTGGCTGTCCAATTTTTGATGCTCTCTCTTGTTCATCAGGCCTCTGACATTGCCAGCTGATGATTTGGATGCACACTTATAATTGGGAATGTTTATAGCTAATATGGGGACTAACAAAACTATAGTTTTATGGGGTTGATGAGATGACAGTGTTGATGTACTATTTTGGGAATCCTAAGAAGGGCTTCAGCTTTCTGGAGATGGAAACATATAGCATTAAAATTTTGACATTCGGTGTGGATTAGAAATTTTGACATAAAAAATTATGTTTTTTTGGATTTTGGGATTCTATAATTGATGTTTGTTTCAATAAATTTTTAGAATGTTGAATCCCAAAAGTGCAAAAATATTCAAGTTTTAGAATTTGTCAAATCTTCTCGATTGGAGAGGATTTAACAAATCTCATAAATGGGTATATTTACCCTTCTTTCTATACCCTTGTATTTTATTTTCTTGTCTGAGGTAACCTCATCAGATAACTATATTAACTTCTCATTTTTAGAATTTGTTATCCTATAATTTGGGTTTGAATCAAACAAGATATTACAAATTGTAGGATTTGCTTTTCTATAATAATGTTGAACCAAATAAAATATTAGAAATCCCAAAACATGTATAACACCCTATAGATTTGAAATTCTCTATGATATTACAAATCCTAAAATTTTGGCATTTGAACCAAACAGCCCCTAATAGTGGTGTTACCTTGGTAATGCCCTGGTCTTAAAAGTTCACAAATTTTTTTTTAAAAACACACAATATTGTTGAGATTCTACCTTTTTTTTTACCCCCTTTAAAAAAAATAAAAACTCTTTATGGAATTTGAGCAGGGGAGAAGATGAATTGAATGTTTAGATGCTTTGTAGAAAGTTCACTTTTGTAATAACTACTGTTTAATATAATAATATCGGGATGATTGTGATTCATTCTTTATACAACTAACATAATATATTAGGTAACTTATTTCTACTTTTTCACTTAAGATAAATTATAGTTGTATTTTAAATGATAGAAGGTTATGATTAGAAATTGATTTCTCCATCATTTATCCACGGCGGAGAGAATCCGAATCTTCGAAGAGATCTCTGACAGACTAGTTCTTGTGGAGATCAGTTCATATTTTTATGAGGAGAAAGATACTTTAGCTATTAGCTAAAGAATATAGGCTTTTTGGAAAATGCATGTGTAGAAGATGTTTATAAATAAAAGTTGTATATTAATCAAACAAAAAAAAAAAAAAAGTTGTGTGTAGAAGATGGACATAGGCATAGGTTCGTTGTTAGATTTGGATCAGGAGTGGAAATCCTTGTTGTGAATCAATTTTATGATGATGATGTGTCATCTAAAGCATAAGAAAGGGATCTCAAGTTATTTGATCAAAAGTTAGGTTGCAAACTTGGAATCATTTTCCAAAGCATTGGTGCCAAATTCCCTGCGAAGACAATTCTTAAGAGTGAATTAGTGTTATATCTCTCTATTGTTACTATTTTATTTTTGAACTGGTATATGAGATTTTGGGCCTGTTTGGTTCAAAGAATTAGGGCGGAAAAGCAAAAAAAAGGATTGACACATGTTTTCTGTGTCAGAACAGTGAAAAAGAATTCCTATTCCTTGCTTTGTTTCAGCAGAAAATTTTTTGGAAAGATTCTGGAAAATGTCAAAAAGTGTACTTTTTTGGTAAAAGCCAATTCCGAGTTTTTTTTCATGGAATTGGGTGGAAAGGACCTTAAAAATTAATAAAAAAAGTGGCTTCAATCTTTTTCATGTTTGATTGGTTGATTGGTCACATCAAAATGGTCATTTCTTATTCCTCAATTTTGTTCCAAAGCAAGGAATTGTATTGATAGAGATTTTCATCTTTCATTTTTTGTATGAAACAAAGCAAAAAAATTCTTTTCAAGGAAACACCCTTAAATGCTAAAAGGACGGGATTTACATTGGATTCCTATTCCTTGTTTTTTGGCAAAATAACCAAACAGGCCCTTTATTTCAAGCTCACTACCAGAGTAAAATAGAATACACATCATTAATTACATATCATAATCCTATCATAGTACATTGATACGTAATACTATTTTAGGCTTAACCTATAGTTATCTGGGTTCAAAGTCCAAGTATTTTACGAAACTAAAAGGTGACACTATTAATTTAAGGTTTTCTTGTTACTATAGGTTGTTAGCTTATTGGGCCATGTTTATTTTTATCCTTGGATTATGAGGTATTGTAATCCTTGTACTATAGTACCGATACTGTGTTATCCTAGGACTATTTTAGTCGAACTTAATATTTGTTTTCACACTAACTAACATTCAGACTAACTTAAAATAATCCTAACTAGTGTTTGATTTTAGAGACATTATGACCGCTCGACTAATATCATAAACAAACTAATATCATGACCAAAATGACTTTTTACCCTCAAGTGAACTAATATTGTATTAATGCATATGTACGTTTAGGAAAAATTCAAAATTTGGCCATGATCTTGTCGAAAAAATAGATATACTACCCTATACATGTCACGATAAGAAACCGCATATCCATTTAACAAGAAATAGTTGTAACAAACCAAAACATTTAATTAAACATGAAATTCTTCCATTAAATGTATCAAATAATTCTTTCACATTAAAAGTTCTTTTCGATATTAGTCCTCCAAATCTTTCATAACTGAAATTGGTCCTGCCAAAATCTTGATATTTTGAAATTAATCCCCAATTAGTCAAGTGTTTTGAAATTACATCATCTACTAAGTACAAAAAAAAAAAAATGCATTGACTTGATAATATTATATATCAAATATTCTTATCATTTTATTGTCCATCAAATCACATATATTGTGTACTCACTCTCTGAAGTTTGATTTTTTTCCGTTGAGATATTTAAAGCATGTGTTTCAATCTCTACAATATAGTGCTACATGTAGTTTGAGGTATAAACATGTGCACGAGATTTAAAACATATATTTCAACCAGTATAATATAGCGCTACAAGTAGTTTGAGGTATACAATATGTCCACGGAGCCAACCATGACATTTTAGATGAGCTTCGAATTGGAAAGAATTCTTAAGTGAACCCATGAGAAGAGAACTACTGACACCAATCAATACCATTAACTTTTTTGATTAGCTTAATAAAAGTCCATCCACAAAACAGAAGCAGGGAATCGGTCTCGGAGTAAAGATGGCGGCTATTTCTTTTTTGGCTCGGGGAAGAGATGCTCATGGAAAAATAAACGTGTGGGGGGAAAAACAACCCGCAGAAATAAACTTTCAAACAAGAAGAAAAAGAATAAGAGTAAAATTTTCCCAAAATCTTAATCTCCTCAAGGTGATTAGTGCCCGGATTTTAAAGGTGAGGGCGGGGTGGGTTTAAATTAGTCTCCCTTTGGGTATTACATAGTCCCACCTTAAATAATCTAGGCCGAATAAAAAATAAATAAATATGAGATTAAAAGGTGGGGTCCAGACTATTTTAAAATAGTATCCTCACTATCAGAAAAACAAACATGGACTTGGGGACTAGGATGGCTCTACTTCAAACTAATGAATATCATGTAAAACTTAGATTTTTAAAGTAACGTTGCAGAATGGTTCCTCATAATTTCCCGATTAATTATTACACTAGATAAATCATTTAAAACTTAATAATGATCAAAAGAGGCATTATTATTGCACTAAATAAATCATTTAAAACTTAATAATGATCAAAAGAGTCATTGTTCTTAAATCATGCCACAGTCAAGATTATCCGTAAATGTGTCATGTAAGATTATGCATGCCACTCTAGAATAAATCTCAGACCAATAGACGCAATCTGAATAGCAAATTCTATGTATTACTTTCCTGAATTCGTTTGTAATAATTAAAAAATAATGTATATAACATTTTTCTAAAAACTTTGCAACTTTATTGTGCACGTTTAGGCTGAACTAAAGGAAGCCAAGGGCTTTAAGAACTCTACATAAGTAGTCACTTCACAAAGACTTTCAAGGTTGAACTGTTGTAGGCCTATTTCTTGAAGAATGACACTTGTAAACTTAAAAACAAAAGTAAACTCTTTTGATGCAAAATTTCAAAGAGGAGAGCTTCTAAGAAAGGAAGAGGAAGTTGAGAAGAGGGAGAGAGTATGGATGGGACATTTTGATTGAAGAAAAAGAAATACAAGAAAGGAAGAGGAAGTTGAGAATAGGGAGAGAGTATGGATGGGACATTTTGATTGAAGATAAAGAAATACAAAAAGGGAGGAGTTAGGGCTGGCATTGTCACACTAATCCTTTTCTATTTCCAACTTTTCTTATATTCCTTTTCTTTTATTATAAGATAGATTTATACATGCATATTTATATACTCTAATGGGTCTCTGTCTCTGTCTTCCTTTTTTGCTTGTTTATATATCGAATTAGGTGCAAGATTAGATAGCTCAGGGTTTTTGGTTGAGGATTGTTGACTTGGACTCAGATTTTTTATTTGATTTCAATTTAGGATGTTATTCGTTTCGGACTAAAATTTGAATTTAAATTTAAGGTGTTATTAGTTTAGGACTAGGATTCGAATTTGAATTTAATGTGTTATTGGTTTAGGGCTAGGATTTGGATTTGAATTTAACATGTTATTGGTTTAGAATTAGGATTTAGATTTGAATTTAAGATGTTATTGGTTGTCTAGGATTGTTACTAGGACTAGGATTTCAAAATCCACACTCCATTTCAACTCTATAGTTTTAATGAAATTTTTAATAGAAAGTCCAAGTTAAAATTGATGGATTCTCGATGTTACTATGTGAATTTCCTCTCTCTCTTCTCTTTACTTATTTAATATTTAATATATTTTAAATTAAATATATTTAATTTTACAATATTCCATATTTCTCTACTAACATTGAATGTATTTAATTTTAAAATATTTTTAATCAAATTTATTTAATTCATTTAAAATGAAATACTTAATATATTTAATATTTAATATTAACTTAGATATGTTCATTATTTAACATTTCTTAAATGTATAAATATTTCAAATATTTAATACTATATTACATACATTTCGTTTGAACTGTTTAAATGAATTACACGATGTATTTAGTTTTGTTGTCATCATCCGTTAATCGAAATCAGAGTGGTTTTTCAAATTAATATTTTTTATTAATGATTACTATTCAATATAATAATTTAATTTGAAACTCCTAATGTAAATAATCCACAAATCTAAAATTTAGTCCGAGAATCTCACCCTCAGTCTATGAATCCAAAGCAAAAGTTCAAGAATCCAAATCAAAAGTTCAATAATTCTACTCACAAAAATTAAAATCCAATCTAAGGGTTCGAGGCTCTAACCATAAAATCTGAGTCCAGGTCCCAATCCAAGAATGTCGGATTCATGAACAATTGTCCGAATCCAAATCAACAATCCGGAACGGATAACACCTCAGAAATGAGCTTTCACTTGTATCACCTCAGAAATCTATCTTGTTTATTATTTTTTAGGGCGTTTCTAATTTTAGAATTCCTATGAAAGGATGCTCAAGGTCTATGATATTTTAATTCCTTCTCATCTATTTGTCAATTGAACAAGCTCGTAGTTAGTAGTGTAGGGGCCATATACATATATATGCAAAGGGTTTTTTTCCCTAGAAACCACCGGGTAATTATACAAAAACTAGGGCTGTGCAATCGGTCGGTCGGTTCGGTTTTGGCCAAATTTGCCAAACCGAACCAAACTGCCTATCATTCAAAACCGACCAAACTGATTCAAGTCGGTTCGGTTCGGTTCGGGTCGCTTTGTTCGGTTTTCACTTGGGTACAATTCTCTTGCACTATAGGCATCAATCGAGGGAAAAAATCAAGAAAAGGTTAGAATCAACATTAGGGTTTAAGTTTCTTACCTCCAAAGTGGATTGGTCGAAAGTAGAAGAAGCGAATAGAGAATAGAGAGATAGAGAACTAGAGATGATGAGAAGCCCTAGAATTAGAGAGAACACCGTTGTTGGGGTATTTCGTCGCCATTAGGTTGCGTGAGAGAAAAAGATATTAGGCTACTGCGAAGCAACTCTATATGAACTATGACGGGTCGGGTTTAATTGGTAACACAATTCGGTCGGTTCGGGCGGTTCGGGTTGAAAAAACTTCAAACCGATCCGAATCGAACTCTAGTCAAAACCGAACCGAACTGTCAAACTTCGGCCGATTCGGTCGGTTTGTTCGGTTTGAACCGAACTATGCTCACCCCTAACAGAAACCACCTTTTATTTTTAGTTTATACATAAACCAACTTTAAAGTTGGTTTTTGTTGCATTCAACCACCTCCCAGTCAAAATTTTCACTTAAAACCCAAAATTACTCTTAAAAAATCGCATTCAATGTACTTGACTCATTTTTTTAGTGTTTAGGTCTTGTTAGGATACAACTCATGTACCTTGAACCTAAATTTTTTAAGCTTATTTTTTATTTTTTAGTGAAAATTTGACTAGGAGATGGTTGATTGCAACAAAAACCTATTTTAAAGGTGGCTTATGTATAAATTAAAAATAAAATGTGGTTTCCGTATAATTACCCTATTGTTAATGTGGTTTCTAGGAAAAAAAACCCCATATACAAACTTGGGGATAATACATTTAGTTACATCGTCGTGACTTAACAATTATGTAAGTATTCATTACAGTATTTTTCTGCTTTAGGGCCCTTCTACATATAGCCCCCATCCCTCAACCCCACCCCACAACACACACACACACACAAAAAGAAAAGAAAAAGAAACAATTCCCTAGTAGGAATCTTATCAAAGCCATTCCTACAGTAGTGGAATGGTTTGCACAATAGAT
Source organism: Asparagus setaceus (assembly GCA_012295165.1). Lineage (NCBI taxonomy): Eukaryota > Viridiplantae > Streptophyta > Magnoliopsida > Asparagales > Asparagaceae > Asparagus > Asparagus setaceus. Next base: position 63,796,316 of record CM022705.1, on the reverse strand, counting down.
ATAATTTTCAAACTATAGATTATGTTATTCTATAGGGTGTTCTGATTGAATCTTACGCCTATACCCCCTCCCCCAAACGAGAGAGAGAGAGAGAGAGAGAGAGAGAGAGAGAGTAGAATTCCTATTAGAACCATCCAAAATCTTGGGGGTGACGGGCTGTGAAATACTTGAATTGCTCACCTATTTCACATATGGAAGGCTCGAAAAACCCATGCGACACACGGTACTAATAAAATTCATATTCTAAAAAAATAGGGTGCATATCATTCAAAAATTATATGTTCAATTTGCTCGTATGCTTTTTAAAATTTAGAATATCACGTGTACCCAGTATCTATAGGGTGAGGTAGAAAAAAATTATACATGTACTTGTTGGTTAGTTACATAAACAATCATATATTTTTTTATCACGAAAATGGATAAATAAGTGAACGCAGTACGTCTACAAATCTAGTAGAAGTTCGAATCCATCAATCATGTTCAATTCTTAACTTTATAATGCTTGATTCATCTATATCATCCTTTCGATACGGTTAGGATATAATGTGAACTTTAAGATACATTAAAAGATCCATATGAAAAAAATAAAAAATAGGAAGATACATTAAAAAGTATCTTAGTATCCATCAAGCATGTATGTCCAAGAATACATATTCAATTTGAAGACTTATCCGTTCCGTATAGCTTGCGAGTTTTCTATGCAGATAACTCTATTTCCAAACGAGGATTTCTTCATGTAACTTGATAACAAACTCTAAATTCTACACATGGAAGATATTGCTTTTGATGACTTCTGATTGTTGGAGAATCACTTGAATTTTAGAATACACAAAAAAAGGTAAAATCTTCATGTTTTCTTGTACATATTAATAAACTTTAGACTTGGTTTTGTTAAATTTGCATGGATTAGGCAAGATAATGATGAATCTTTCTTTTAAGTTAATGGTCAAGTTCCTAGACGCCCCTCTTTTATTATTAGGAGGCTAAGCCTTGGATTGGACGGTCAGTGTGCATACTAGTTTGATTATAGTATGAATTTAAATCATATTCATTCATTAAAAGCCAAATTCAGGTTTTCCAGTATACAAATCCAAAACACATGTTCGAAGAATCAACTCTGGATCATGTCATCTTTTATTTTGGGCTAAATTGCACAAAAATGCCATAAAGTGTCTCATTTTAACAGTTAAATACCACAATTTGCATTTAAATTTGCACGTTACTATCATAGATCATGCAAACGTGAAAATTTCACCTGAATGTTTCTCACGCTACTTACATGCTAATTTTAGAGCTTTTCACTAATAATATTTATTAAATTTGTTATTAAATCAACCAAATTTCTTTTTCAAACTTATATTAATTCTACTTTAAAATAGAGTTGGAATATTTCTAATAAAATTTTTAGCAAATACTAATAGTTAAAAGCTCTAAAATTAGTATGCAAGTATTATAAAGAAACATTCGAGTGAAAATTTCCGCTTTGCATGATCAATGATAGTAACATTTTAATTTTAAACACTTTATGATATTTTATTGTACCACAATGCAACTTGTGAAATTTAATTGTCGGAAAGAGAAACTTTATGGTATTTTTGTGCAATTTAACCTTTGTTTTGTGAATACCAGGTTTCAGAACAAAACTTCAGACATCCTGTTCACTGCAAAAAGAAAACTCAGCCAAATAAAAACATTCCCTCAATACAAGATCAATGGTAAGATCGCTTAAGCAGGATGTTTTACACAAACGAAGAATCTAAAGCATGATTACGTAACAGATAGAACGGAACAACAGAACTACAGAGTCATTTACAAGCAAGAAGTCAATTAGATGCCGAACCTTACTTACAAACGAACACCCTAGCTCTCAAGAATAGATATACATGTATTCTCTCGTGCATGCTACACAAGATGAAAACCACTAGTCTAAGCTACACCATCCAATAAGAATCGAGTCACAAATTTTTGTAGCGAAAGCGTAGGCTATATTAGAAAATTATCTATCATATGGGTGACGACGTCTGCACCATCAGAGTTTAGCCAATAGCTTTTCACCTGGAAAGAAGAAGAACTCAAACAATATCAGCAAATACAATAATTGAAGAAGGCGTATCTAGCATCGGCGACAAAATCAACACGTTCCACTTTATCTTTTTCAACTTTTATGGGGGCATGCATAACGTATTCTTCAAAATCATAGTGAAGGACTAGAAAAGCATTTTCATACGATTAAATAGCTACGGCACATCCTAACTGTTATTTATTATGCGATTTATCATAGTGAAGGTATGAAAATTTTGAATTAAAGAGGAGGATTATTGTATGGGTTGGAGAAGCATATCATAGTATGCAATTCTTATTTTACATCATATCATTATTTACTGCATGATTTATCATAGTGAAGGTTTACAAAACTTAAATCGTAAAGGGTTGTAATAGATATCTTGTGGACTGAAAAGCCATATTCATAGGATGAAATTTCTCTAGCACATCATATGATTGTTCACTACATGAGTCTAAGGAATTAAATGCAGTCTATATGAGTACATGATAATAGTAAGTGCAATGTTATTTCAGTTGCTCCCACAGATAGTAGTGGTTATGGAACGACAACTAGGTGTTAAAAACAAATGTAGCCTACATTTCTCCGAACAAAATATTCAGCATATACGTGAATCATATTCATTTAGATTGAAGCTCTTGCCTGGATGGTATTATGTGCAATATATCTTTGCTTGCTGTTTTGGAAGCTTACATCCACACGCTCCCAAGGTACTTGGGTAAGACCTCTAATCATCTCCTCTGCGAATGACAAAGCCCATCAGAAGAGTTGACAACAGGTGATTATTTAGAATAACAAGGTTATAAAGTTTATCAAAGCATACATATATATCATATTAAAGGTTTACAAAAAACTCCTAATGTCACTTCCAAGCTTTCAAGCACTGAACAAAATGGCATCACATGCTATTTTGTAACAGCTAGGTACCTAACCACACGCACCATGGTGTTAAAACTTATTGGCCTACTACAATCGCAATGCATGAGAAACATGAATTTCTTAACTCGGACATGTACAATGTCCACTAAGCAATCCAAGATTTTTACTATAAGAACTGTTTTCGCAATATGGGATGTTTGTTTACTGGAAAGAGGTTACAATAATGTCAATATTTGTGTTGTTTGAGTTGAAACTCATGAGAACATGACTTTCCAATTACTGACAACATACCAGAAAACTAGAGTATTTCTCCTCAAATGACTTCCACCACGGCTACAAAGAGAAATTTTTTTTGGGCCATAATATATCCAGGAGAAGCTTCCATTTTCATACTGCATGCCAGCTTTTATTTGTCTTATTTGAACTAGAGGTGGATATTTCTATGTATATAAATCAGTTTTCCCGTAACACGTCCCGGGAACACGGCTTCAAGACAGGTATTGGCCCTTGGCCTGCATAATGTGTATATAACTCAATATAACAGGTATGCGCATTAAACCACTTATATACACTTTGTATCCCCCATCTAATTCCCCCTTATTAAAACCACGTATTTGCCAACTTGTTAAAATGACTGTGCATGAAATGTTGTGCACTAACCGCAGTGTACTAAACTACATTCAACCGTGGATTATGCTCAAGGTTTGAATCTGTCATGCACAGATGTATTTCTCTTTCAACTAATCCTTTAAACAAGCAACAAAGCTGGATTTAAATATAATGCTGTAACGGAAGAAGCATAGGTCGCTAGGCATTCGACCTACAAGGATCATCAAGTTCCTATAGAACCTATCACTAAAAATACCCAGGAAGGAGAGAGGACTAAGCGGATCGGAGTGAAAAGGGTTTTTCCATGAGATTGGAAATGAAAACTAGTAGACCCGTCACCCCACACAAAGTTTGTGATCCAAATTTCATTCCAATCAAATGATCCACAACAGCCAATAGATCCCGTGGTAAAGGGAAAATGTATTGCTCTGGACTTCGGAGGTACATCAAAATCCAGTCTCTAATTCATCGGCCAATCTTCCTAATTCATATATTCCATTCGTCTACAATTTTTCAGGTCTCTCCCCAAGTTTTAGAGAATTTTTCAAATGGTAACCAGTTGCAATTATTTCCATATGACAAACTTATGACAGTGTTCAATAAATCTCTTGCACAAAAGATACATGCAATATAAATAAAAGAATGACTTTCAGATTTATATGTCATAAGACAAACCTTCCAAGTCGTACTTTATATTTTCAACATCTGAAGTTGCTTCTTTCTGAACATCATCTTTTCTCATCTTATCCACATAGACGATATGGGGGTACTTCTCGTCTGTCACGAGAAGATGATACTGAAGAGGAAAACCATATATATCAATTGAAAGAAGTAAAAAGTAATTAGCATATTCACATGCATGAAATGCAGTACTGATACATACTTTAGGCAATTCATGTTGACGACGAATAGACGATGTTCTCCATCCTACCATATCTTTTTAACCAGTTAAATGTTACAGATAACAAGAATTAACTACTAAATCAGAAATAAAAATGGAAAAATAAAGAGGAAACTGATGGCTCTGCGTAAAAGGATACGATCAAAATTTGCATTGGCATACGCAACACGACGCTTGAAAGAGCGCAAAGCTGACCTGCACAAGACCGAGGTAACTGCATGGATCATTATTTATAATTTATTAAAGCAAACGCTTGTTAATCCCACAAAATGACTTTGAAGGAGGAATCGGAAAGCCATACCTGAATTTTATATCATCACCATCATTAACCATTCGGAGTAGAAGAGGAGGTTGGCCTTCATCAGTATCGGTAAGAAATAGATGCTTACCCGTCCTTCCGACTATCAAATGGGCAGTTTCAGATGCCCTTCGCTCCAAAAATGGAAGGCCACAAAGGATAGGCAGCTAAAGAAACAAAAATGGCACAAGCAACTAAGGAAAACAATAATTATTATTACAAATATCTCAAAAATCCTTTGCAGAATTAAGACAAGTAATCCATGTACAAATATCTCAATATATGGTAATAGAACAGATATCCAGGATTTGCCAAGCAATTATTCTTCATTGCAATATTCTAGTCAAACCATTGGTGTTCCTGTGTCGTATGCAAGTTCTGCAGTAATTGCAGGAAATGAAATGTACATGAGTATGCATGTACATCAGTTGAAATTTTGATTATTCTTGGTATGTCTTGCCACAACTGCTTATCATATATACTTGTCTGATATATAATTAATGATAAAATATACCAAAATTATCAATACCACCAAGATTTTATCATTCAGGCAGTACAGACACACTTATTTGAGACTTTTTGGCTGCCTATCTGCAGCGGCTACAGCATGATACAGTGTTACACTATTGTTTCATGGACATGAAACAAGGGTGTCAAGTGTCAACGTATACAGAGCTATCGAAGTAGAATTTTTTTTAAAAAAAAGAAATTGAAATGGGCATGACTGTATTTTAGACTTTTGTGTACAAATATGTGCACCCACTTAAATACCCACAGTTTAATAAGCTTGATTATGACATTTCATCAGATTACTCTGAGTACATATCTTGCATATCAAGTTTTGATGTTAGATTACAGCATCTTGATATAATGGCTTAATATGTAGTTGAAATGTCTACAGAGTGACTTGAAATGTTGTAAACATGCTCCAGTTTCAAGTGTCTAGGTTATAAAAAAAGCTCAACTGTCCCAGTAAAACTGCACTTAATTAGTTGAAATCCTCCATGCTACAATTTTTAACATAAAAAAATGCTAAGATTCCTAGTACATCCAGCCTAGTCATATCATGTGTTTAAAGATATAGAATGAGGGAAAAAGAAATACAGTTTAGTAAGTCTTACCTGTTTATGTCCTCTGGAGCCCAAATGGGGTGTGGCAAATGTAATAAAATTCATAGGCTCTAATCCTGCAATTTTCCCTTCTACGTTCTTGTCCTTATTTACATGATGTCCATTTACAGGAGAGTCCCTTTGGACAGACTCATAAAGCCTTCCTATAGCATATCTTGCTATTAGGCCACCCAATGAGTGAGCCACAAATGAGATCTTCTGTACACCACTTCTTCTGTTCACAACTGAAATTACCTGTCATAAGAAACATAAGGTCATGTCAAATGTCACATGCTCTTGCCATGAAATCTGAAGTACTCCTACTTAGCGAATTTCATAACATCCAGAGTTTGAATATTCAATATTAAGCAAGAGCAAAGACAAACATGCTCAAACATTAAGCTAGCAAGTAGACAAGAGTATGGATCATAAGGAAGTCTTCAGGAAACCATTGTAGTTGATAATTCAGAAAATGCTAATAAAGTAATACAGCTGGTAATAAAAAGTTTTACCTCTTCAGCTAACCTTTGACCCATCAAATCAACGCCATCAAATGTTAGTCTCAAGGAATTGCATTCACTTCCTGTTTGAAAAAGATTATATGATTGACAATATTTTAAGATAGGTAAGGTATAAAATAATACTACTGGCTTATCTATGTAACCTGTCTTCTCAGCTTTGTTACGGAAAACAAAAGTACCTTCTTCTTTTTCCTTATCCGAAATACAGAAGAATAAATCACTAACTTCTCAGCTGATGACTTGTTATTCCCTCATTCAAATTCTTACATTACTGAGTGTGAGTGAGTGTTTATGTGTGTGCGTAAAAATTATACAACAAAATCACTTCACTGTCCTGCTTTTGATGGACAACAACGAGAGGATAAGGAGAGTAACTATATTACTGTGCATTTTGGCATTTATAACACATCCTTAAAAGGTCAGTTGACAACTGAATGCCTTGAAATAGTTTCTTGTTTTGGGTATGCCTGAGTATGTCGAAGGAACTACTATCATAGCCAAGGGGGAAGGGAAGGAGAGGGGAGGGAGAATGGGAGGAAGAGAGAGGTTCTCTCTGGAAGGTTTTGAAAGCAAACCCTTTCCATTTGAAATCAATATTGATGCCCGGACCTAGATGTCTATGAAATATGAATGTATCTATATGCACATTTTTGAGTTTGACTGAAATCAAACAAACAATAACCAGAGTTTTATCACGTACATGAATGGAAAAGGAAGTTTTTGAAATGCGACACAAGCAGAAATATTTTGCTGTCAGGTATGTGAATATTGAATCCTTTTCTCCATGCCACTCTATTAGCAACATTCATGCATACCCTATGAATTCCATCCAAGTCATTTTTGGTATACCTCTTGTCCTAGCACCTTCAGCTTTAATCATCTTCTACCTAGATTGATTTCCCCCAATTAACTATAACTCAAATACATGTTTTCATAAGCGCAATTAATACCGAAGTTGAAATAAAAATTTATCATGAAGTTTGAAAAGCATATGATGTTTTTAACACGGATCAGAGTGCACCTATGAAGCTCATAAAGTGTGCATGAAATTAGAAATGTACATGATAATAAAATTGATAATATGCGTCACATTGCTTTCTCAATTGTGGAAATTTAGAAAAGTGTCCTACAAGTATGAGTATTATCCAAGAAGTTCCTGCCAGGTACATATTTACATGTCAGAGGAAGAAACATGTACGTGGTAGAAATATTATTGCAACGTCTACCCTTTGCACAATTCAATCCCACCATGCACTTGAGTCAACAGCGTGGAACATTAATGTAAGAGGCATGTGTATATTCAAATGATAAACCTCTAATCATTTGTTTCGTGAATATGAAGCTTCAATAAGGGGAATAAAAAATGAGCAAAGAGGTATGTGCAAACTCACGATGGACGATTACTTTATCTGGAAGCCTTTTCACGAACTGTTCTGCAGCGAATCTCCAATCTTCCGCACTGAAAAGATGTATAAGAAAACATTAGTAGTTATATGGTTTTCTCCTAAAATGGATAATGATCTGAAAACTTCTTGAAGCAGGAGCTCCATGTGAACATGATTATAAGATGAAAAAATTGCGTGATACAAGTTATATTAGAAACTGTGCTATCTCATACTATTATTATGCTGAGATGACTATGTTTAATATATGTTATAGTAGAAAGTGTAGCACTCATTAAGGAACTCTATTTATAAGTTATATATTGCACTGGTAGCTTTAGACTTTAGGTTGTGTACATATAAGGAGAATAATTGCCACTTGAGTTAAGGTCACAAATCATATGATGCGCTTTTGAGAGTCCACGTTACATGGCACATGCTCTCAGGGTGCAATCACTTAAGACCATGAATCTCAACAGAAATATTTAATGTTTCAACCTTAACTTTTGTACATCAAAAGAAGCAGATGCACATGTACATGCACGAAAGAATTGATGCAAAATGCTTCCTACCAGAATAAAAATTTTGATAATGATATGAAATTGTTTCCTTGATCACTTGTCTTTGAAAGGCGAAGTCTGTGATCAAGTCTTTCATCCAGGGTTAGACTTGATGTGCAAATGTGTGTGCATTGCTATACTTTTCCTTTGATAGAGTTCCTACCCATCTTGGAGTTCTTCATTGTGTACTGTTGTGTGAGTGTGCATACTAGCGAGAGAAAGGGAGGGGGGGGGACAGAGTTCCAATTATCCCTTACTTAATCAAGAGAGAAACAATTGTAATATTCAGAACTAGTTAAAGGTGTAGGCAGACTTTTGCATCACTCCATCTCCAATACTTGGTTCAATATCCAGGCCAACTTCAAGACTCAACTATGCATAAATAAAACTCAGGCTAGAACCATTTCTATGTTCACTTTCCAACCAACTGATCAAAAGAGAGACACTGATAAAACTTTTCCTAGGAAGGAAGAAAACAGATCAGTGGTTATTTTCCCTCTATCCCTATTATCTCTAAAAAGGATTAACGAGGCAAATCACTATTTAACCTGTCAATAACCACAATGGTCTATTGCCCGTCACAGATTTCGGCATTAAGGAAGGTCCAGACTTGAATGGCACGATAAAGAAAATAAGTCAGAATTTTCCATATACTCTAAGGTCACTTCATACATACAACTAACCGATACTAGACTTCGATCGAAGGGCCTCTTGAGTTACTTATAAGACATAGAAAAGCACTATAACAACTTTATTTTATACCGGACCCTAAGGGACTGGAAGAGCATTGTATCAATCATTTGCTCCAGTTTTCTTCCATTGAGGTTATTTAACTCATTCGTTTCAATTCACTTAACTTCGGATTCATTTCAATAATATTTTCACAAGAATCTCTTAAAACACAAAATCTCAAGTATTTACGGGAAGATACCTCCCAACCAATCCATTGACCATTATAACCAAATGCTCAGGGAATCTCCTCGGCGTCCCCGAACCCGAAGCCCAGAGATCCTCACCACCTCGAACAGATTCCTTCTCCAACTTCTTGTTACTACTCTTCCCTCTCCTCATCGGATCTTTAAAGCAACTGATCCATTTCGCCGACACCGATTTCACGCTCTCGATCCTCGACGATCCCTGCGCAGATCTCGGCCGAAACCCTAGCTGCAGGCACTCCTTTCCCCTCGGCCGCCCAATGAGGAAGTTATCAGAGACACCAGCGCCGGAGATAACGGTGGCCGACGGCGAAGCGGCGGCGACCATTCGCGGAGATTGATGGACGAGCTCAGGAGAAAGATGACATTGAGAGTTTTGAGGTTTTATTTTTGGGGATTTGAGGTTGAGAAACCCTAGGTTTGGGAGAGGAGCTGAAGGCTGTGGACCTCATCCATTGGTGCAGGGGTAAATTGGTAAGTTTGAACGTGTGGCGCGGCTGGATAAAGGCGGGAACGTCGGCTGCGGGCGGAGGGGGTTTACTTCAATGGGAAGTCAAATGCGGCGGCCACCTCAAGTTGGGATTCTTTAATAAGTGTGCCCTACTGTTTCAAAGGACAATGTGGATCAGGACAGAAGGCTAAAATAATAATCAATTTAAAGATAAAAGTGTGTATAGCACATGGTTATTATTATTATTATTATTATTATTGGGTTCATCTGACATGTAACATTTTTGTGTATACCACCGGTTAATTATAAGAAAACTCTGATATTTTATTATGAGTGATTAAACTTAATATCTTTTATTATTATTATTATTATTATTATTATTTCACAAAATGCACTTATGTAATAGGTGACTTTCGGCAAATTAATCTCAACATGCATAATTTCTTTTGTAATATTTACAAGCAAAATCAATCAATGCTTCCAGCGGTAAGTTTAGAAGACAATTCTTATTAAAACCATCCATATAAATGAATCTATCTTCTGAAAAGTGGTGTCATATGGCATTATTTTCCTCAAATGTTCCAAATAAATTTCAATTGACATAGAGGAAATATGTTCTCAACTTAACTTTAAGCTCAGAGACATGACATTTAATAAATCTACAAAAACATGTGTAATGGGCCTGTATCCTGAGCTATCTAACAAGATTGTATGCCCATATTAAGTGATATTTTTGGGGTAACTTAAATCTTTCCTCTTAGGATGAAGTGTATTGTCAAGATTTTCTCCCCCAAATATGCAAGTTGAGCTCCCTCGGCACATATGCTAATTAACCTATGACTTGAAGTTACTATAACGCTTGTTTATTTGATAGTGTTATCAGTGGCATGATTATGTTTTTCTAATAAAAATATGAAAACTTGTTGGGGAGTTTTGTAAATTTTTTTACTAATTATGTGGTGATACCACTTTTTAGAAATCTTAAATCCGTCACTAAAGCTGTTAAAGTTTTAACTAGACTAGACTATGGAGGACCTAGATTAAAAAAAATTTAGTTGCATCATCTCAATCAATCACAATGTGAAAACAAACCAAGTGGAAACATAGAAAACACGACGAAGTTGAGAAAACACAAGCTTCATGAAGATGTCACAACTAATAATAAGCCCTGAAACATCAGATATAACGAGCAATGCTCCTATAAACTTAAGTTGATAGGGAATAGTCATCCACCAACTTTTCTATCCATTTATGTTGCCTTGGAATCCGTGAAAGATATAAAGGTCACCTTTGAGATTTGTGCATATCTTGATTTCACGGATTTCAAGGCAAAATCAATGGATATAAAAATTGATGGACACTCCTCCCTATCAACTTTAAGTTTATAGGAGCCTTGCTCTATAGAGCTCCAGATATAACATCACAAAAGGGGGCATTATCATAGAACGTGAATCAATAGTGAGCAATGCTGGAAGAATCTTATCACTTTAATATCGCAACCAGCAAATTCATTTGGTTTAGGTGCTGACACATGTCATGCTGAAATGCAGAAGATAACAACTCAAGGGAACATATTATCCAGCAAAGTCTCTGAGAGAGAGTGACTTCATCCCACGAACTTTTCATTGTCCACGTGTTGTGACCGGACTATAACGACCGTCTGAATCCATTTAAGTCTGAAGTTCAAGACTTTATACGCAAAAGTTTCTTATAAATGCAATAATAATGCCCAGAAGCCAGCGAGTAACAGACAACAACAATTCTGCGACATCTCTATTTAATGCTTGATATATCACAATTTCTTAAACAATTAAAAAAGAACTGGTAATGACTCAAGCTCCTTGGTTTGCACTCTACAGTTGCATTCCAGAGTTTCTTAAACATATTTTAGCGAGCGATATTATAGGGCTCTTATTGGCCTGATTTATGTAATTTATTTTCTTGTTTTTTGGGCTTAGGCCCCTCTGCTTTTACACCAAAAAAAAAAAAAAAAAAAAAAGAAGAAGGAGAAGAAGAAGAAAGAACAGGTAATGAACTGATTTTTGCAAAGAGCGTGCAGTTCAGTAATTTACAATAACTAACAAAGAAGAAAAAGATAAAAGATGACATCAATCATACAATAATTCACAGCCACTCAATGGAGTCGATAATTTCACATTAAAAGCAAACGAGACACAACTGCTAATTGAAATAATACAAAGAATAACTTCGTGCTCTATAAAATACTCGGATATTCGAAAAGTTTAAAGATACAACAGTGTGATTTCAATGCTGTTCTTGCCTGCTGGTAGTTGTAATCTCTCCTTCACAATGTGAGCCGCGGTAAATAACTTCCATCAAAATAATTTGGATGAAAAAGACTGCAGAGTTTGGATTCACCGCGCAATCAAAGCTTCAGATTCCGTGTTTCCTTCATTCTCTATCATCTGGAATCCTCGCACAAATCCCATGACAAAAATGGAATTTATACTGGATGCTTCCAGCCGTTTCACAGCATAGTAGAAAACTTGGGAAGGATGATTAATTTCCACTCAAAAGTTAGAATGAGAACCGTCGGCCTTCTTTGGGATGGAAAGTTTGTCATCAAGCATGAAGGAGAGGTCAGGCATTTGTGCTAATAGCATTTCAATGTTTGAGTTAGTACTCTCATTGTTTGGAGCATAAATATTATTTTCATGTGCTTCAGCAGCTTTCAAAACCGCACCAATTTTCTCATCCATCCCATTCATCCTAACAGTGAGAAAAAAAATTAAAAGTATGAATTTCAAATTTTCAGGGAAGTTATTGATGCCAAAAGAAAACTCAGATATGGATTAAACGTTGTCGTATATGGATATAGAAATGTAAGAAACAAATATTCTCCATGAAACTAATGAAACACATAAAGGTCATTTCGTGTATAGGATTAAAATTCATAAAGCAGTGTATGTAAATAGACTATCAACTTGCCCCATTTTTAACATATAAGCGTCTGCAATAAACTATTTTCTATGCAATAAAAAATATAACAACCTTTTTTGTAAATCCTAATGGAAGTGTATACATCTTGCACACTTAAGATTTCCAACATGCACACATGCAAAGTAGAAACAAATAGTCTAGAGCTCCACACCACCACCCACCACCCCGGCCACCCCACCCACCCACCCACACACATACCCGTCACCCCGATCAAACACACAAACACAAAACACCAACCCAAAAAAATGCTCTTATAGGAGGCATTTCTGGTCAGAAAAAAGTCGATCAAATTTCCATCAATCCTTCTACATTTGGGATTATGCTTTTATTAGAAAGATAGCGATCGAGCAGCAGTCCGCATTGAAAATGATGGTGGGCTTTTGAGAAATCAAAACTCCTCTCACGTTACCTATATAATTTTTCATTTTCCTCCAAAATACTTTCTTGAACTAATTACTGTCAATGAATTTTGAGTGTCATGGTTGAGATTATAATATAGTGCATTGGGGGATTAGAATGATACTCTACGAGCATCTACCCTTTACTGGAAATACTATAACTGTTCTCTTTCTTCTAGAAAACACTGGAAGTGTCTTCAGATCTACATGATAACAAGTAATGAGCTTGAGAAAAATTGAGAACTGTCTTGATTCAATAACAAGTTGGGCAAAATGGGGCATGCAATTGAGCTTCCAAGTGTCAAAGTTCGCATGAAACATTAAATAAATGCAATGTATCAATTAACCATTATTTGGCGCATATAAGATATCAGATTACAGGGTGTCTGTTGTTTGCTGCGGGACAAAGGAGGGATTCCATGAGTTTCTCTAGCTTCTACAGGCACAGCAGAAGGGAAATTTAGGGAAAAGTTATTATTATTATTATTGGGTGTGGACTAAATGACTTGTTCTGATCTAGTAAGAATGTTTTTAGTCGCTAAGTTGCCCAGAAATAATTACACTATTTTTACCAAGTTTGCTTCCTTTTTGACACAACAAGAAAAATCTGAATGAAACCTTACGAATTAAAAAAGACAAGACTTTATGACTGTATTCACTGCCTTTCAATTAAAAATGAACACCATTGAAACACTCGTGCACACCCACAGCAGAATCAGACCCAATATTACCCAAATAATGCGGGTATCTCTAATAACAACATAACCCAACTATGACCAATAAAATTGACTCTATCATAAAGGGGAAGAAAACTGATTTCAAGAAGCAACTTCAAACAGCACAAAATCTTTAACATACCTGAAAGAAATTGAAGCATCCTGCATACAGTTCACCTCACTATTACTTCTCTTGTGACCCAGTGCCCCTGAGGAGGAATCTGAATATAAGAAGCTACCAAATCCCATGTCATGAAGATCCAAAGACTTTGCCCCAGAAGTATGCCCATATGATATGGCCCCAGCATCAGGTTCTCTCAATAAATTTCCCGAACTTCTTTGTGCTTCATTTAAGCCAATAAAATCTTGCCAACCTCCAAAAAGATCATTGTCATTATCCACGTTCTTTGTATTATTAGCTTCCTTAATGCTGGATGTAGAAACAAAAGCATCTAACTGGACATCATTCACTTTGCTTGAATTTTCCTGATAACTCACTCCTGAAAACGTATCTGATTGTAAGAAGCCACCAAAATCCATATCCTCTAAATCCATCATCTTCATTCCAGAAGTTTGTTCATATAATGTGGTCTGAGTACCGGTTTGTGCTGATAAATTTGGCAAACCTTCTGGTACTTCATGCAAGCTAGTAGCCTCATTCCAAGACCCAAAAGGGTCATCATTATCATCTGTGTGATTGTTATTTTTTAATTCAGCAGGCTTAGATGATGTGCTCTTACTACCGGGCTGTGTCAATGAATTAGGCAAACCAGCTGGTACTTTACTCAAGCTGGTAGAATCTTTCCAAGACCCAAAAAGGCCATCATTATCATCCATGTCATTGCCACTTATAAATTCAGCACTCGGCTTAGAAACTAAAGAATCTAACATGATATCATTCACCTTAGTCGAACTTTTATCCACTCCTGAAAAGGAATCTGTATATACAAAGCTGCCAAATTCTGAATCCACTGGATCTACCGACTTCACTCCAGGAGCATGCTCTGTTGATCCTTCCCTACTGGGAATCCGTGTATTTGGCAAACCTCTGGGTGCTTCCTCCGAGTTGGTGAAGTCTTTCCAAGGTTCCAAAGGATCATCAATATGTTTGGTATTATCAAATTTGTTCATGCTGTTGGTAGAAATTGGGTCCTCTAACTTCACAACACTTGCCTCAGTAGGACCTTTCTCACCATCCAATGCTCCAGAAAAGAAACCTGAATGTAGGAAGCTACCAAATTCCATATCCTGTGGATCAATGGACTTTATAAGAGAAGCCTGCTTGGGTGTTGATTCATTGGTAGTTTGTGTCCACAAATTCAACAAATCTCTTGATTCTCCATTTGAGAAACTGGTAAAATCTTGCTCAGTTTCCAGAGGATTTTGAGTAGCACTTTTACCATCAGTATGTTTCTCTATTTTACTGGTGGAAGCTGACTCACTAGGACCTCCCTGTTCAGTCAATGCTCCTAAAGAGGAATCTGAGTTGAAGAAACTACCAAATTCCACATCCTGTATCTCTTCTGTCTTCAGTGTCGGATCATATTCCCTATATGTCAGCTCATTACCCGGTTGGGTCCAAGAACTTGACGAAACTCCAGGTGCTTCATTCGATCCGGCAAAATCTTGCCAAGAATCAAAAGCATCATCAAAAGCATCATTACCATCATCACTTTTAATACTTGCTGCCTTGATATTGCTCGTTGACCAAGTTTCGTCTTGGCCCCAACTGTTACCCGCAGATGTCGTACATTGTACTTCATCCTTTGTTTCAATGTCAATTGTTTCGCTTGTGCTTTGCAACTGATTAGATGTTTTGGGCCAAAGATCATCTTGATTCAAGTTGGCGGTGGGAGAAAACTCACCCCATTCGTTCATCGGTTCTATGCTGTCAACTTTGTTGCTTACTTTATGTTCCACATTTGTATGCTCACTAAATGTGGATGCAGGTGTTTGAGCAGAAACAGCTGTGGCAGAATCCTTGAAGAGGTCAAGTGACTTGGACTCTGCAGGAACAGCTACGTCAGTTGTTGAACTGGTAGGCCCTTTGGTCACAGAACCCTTAGAATGCTCAGTTGATACTAACGGCGCATGTGCTTGAGTACTAGCAGACTGAAAGCCAGTTTCCCAATCAGCAAAAGAGTCATCAAAATCACCACCATCTTTAGTGTTGTCTGGACTAAGAGCCATACCTTGTGTTTGGAGGTCCTTGAAAGAACCAAAAGTTTCTGATCCAGATGATATATAACCTTCTGTGTTTGTCTGGTTATTAGGCATCAACTCTTCACTATTTATACTAGGAACACTGGATGTGGTCTTGTTGTTTGAATCAGAGAAGAAATTATCCAAATCATCCCCTGACAACTTAATGGTTTGGATACTTACAGGTGCCTTGTCAGAATCTTTGCTAGCAGCTTCTACTTTCTCTGGAGGCCACTTCAGTTTCAAGTCTAAAATACTAGACAAAGCCAACTCATCATGTTGCGCATCCTGACCCTTTTTAGAATCATTTGATTTCGTGTCTAACTCAATAATTTCCTGCCATATAAGACAAGTAAATCTTCATATAAGTTTCACAGCAAAGGACTTCACAATTATATGTAGTATACTCATTCATAAATCATCACGATAATAATGAGAAAGCATAAAACATAGTATACGCTGACATATCATCTTTATAAGTTTCACAGAATGGAGTGTATACGCTGATATAGAAATGGGCCAATGGCCATCTTTCAGTTTAGTGTGGTAGTTATGATGGTTATCTATATAGGCATCAGTTTATCTAACTGATACTCGATATTTATTAACATTTCACTCGTGATTTGATAAGCATTTGCTGAAAAATTCCTTAGTTATAAAGTTTTGCACTAGGGAACATTATCAACCAAACA
This sequence comes from Asparagus setaceus, assembly GCA_012295165.1. Taxonomy (NCBI): domain Eukaryota; kingdom Viridiplantae; phylum Streptophyta; class Magnoliopsida; order Asparagales; family Asparagaceae; genus Asparagus; species Asparagus setaceus. Next base: position 63,779,640 of record CM022705.1, on the reverse strand, counting down.
AAATGCTTAATGGATTCCTTCACATTCGAACAAATCATCGGTCAACAACTGGGTATCATTCCCTACGTTTGGGCATTCCTCTTCTCAACAGTTCCACACCAGAAAACAACAGTTGTGCTTGAACAGTTGCTAGATGCTGCATTTTTCTAAATTGGCTAGCATGGAAAACCTATTTCAATATTTTCTAAGAATTCTCACATAAAAGACTTATTAAGGGAGCTCGATCAGCTATACTAAACACTTCCACTAGATCAACTTTCTCCAAAGTTCAATATATAATTCGTGAAAAGATCAGATGTCATCATACAGTTACCATGGAGAAATTTGCCAATTATTCAGAAGCATCTCTTCACACATGATTCATGTCTCAAACAAAAGGAAATCTATATAAATAGTTTAAGATCGCACATATGGCTTGTTAAGCACTTCTGAATGAAGGATGGAGCAAATAGCTTGTAAAATCACAAGTGTTAAGCAAACCTTATAAATAATCAAAATCATAGGCAACAGCTCTTTCATTCTACTCCAATTCTTAAAAATAGATCAAAAATTGGGAATTTCAGATACACTGTCAAGAAGTTACTTTGTTAACGCTGTTCGTCAAAAGATAGGTAAGTAAAATGGTGTGCATAACATAGCCCTTCGCTAAGGACTTGAGCAAATTTCTAACTAATTCTCGTACCGCAGTGTTTTGAACAATAAATCTCAGGGATACTTTTGGTAAACCATAGCGGTCAAATTCCCCATTGTTTACCCAATCCAATAGAGGTTTGTTTACATTTTACTGAATATACAACAAATTCACCCATTTTAAGTATCCACGCCTAATTCTTTAAAAAAAAAAAAAGTTCAGAACTACTTCCTTAACTCCAAATCTACACTTAACAAAGATTCAGAGTTGAGTTCACTTACAGATCCATCCAATCCCAGAGAGTCGAGAAGCTTCCTACAGGCGACGGTGGAACTAAACGAGACAGAGTGAGCAACGCCGTCCCTCCTCCGATCGCGACCGCAAAAAATACAAATCGTCGACTGGGCCCCGCGCACGAGTCCGGAGCTCCGCCGGCACGTGCCGCATCGTATTGAAGAATTAGAAGAGATCGAGGATTCTCCGGCCGCGTCGAGGGCGGAGATGGCGTCGGAGAGAGAGGGGAGTGAGGGATTACTGTCGGGGTCGTAGGACGAGGGGACGCCGGCGTTGCGGCGGAGGGTGGTTTGGATCCGGCGGATTAGGGCGGAGGGGATCTCCACCGACATCGCCGGAGGCGGCTAACTGGGGAGAGAGGGGCGGGGTGGGCTGAGCGGGTGAGTTTTTGGGTTTGGGTTTGGGTACGGTTTTGGGGGTGCTTGGGGAATGTTTGGAGATCAAGGTCCTTATTGCTATGTGTTTCTTTGTTATATTTGTGAGGGGGTGTGATGCGTTTCGTTGGGGGATCAATTATGAATTCGATTTGCGAACAAAAGGAAAGTTACTTCATGGTTTGCATTAGTCTAGATTGAATATGAGTTTATGCAGATTAGGCAATCACTATGTAACATATATGTCTCATTAAAACCTTTATTTTTTTTAAAATTAACTTTTTTTTAAATCTAAAATTTTTAAAAATTAACTACCCCTTGACTCATATTCAACCTAAACTACCCTTTGAGATCCAAAAATTAGAAACTTCCTCCTGATAAATCTAAAATTTTAAGTAGACCTGTAAAAATCAGAAAATTGCAAACAACCCCTTAAGATTCAAGAACAAATAGCATCATAAAATCAATATATTATAAACTGCTCCTTTCAAAATTCATAAATTATAAAAATCCCTTGAAAATCCAAAATTTACAAACTTCCCATGGAAAGTTCAAAACTTAAAATAGCCCGTAAAAATTCTAAAATTTTATAAACAACTCATTGAAAATTTTACAACTAGCACCTCAAAAGTTTCAAAATTAAAATATCTCCTTAAAATTGTACAAATAGCCCTTTGAAAATTTTTACCGAGCCCCATGAAACTTGTGAAAATAACTTAACATCCTGCTGAAAATATGAAATATTATAAACAACTCCCTAAAGTTTTACAAAGGACCCCTTGAAAGTTTCAAAAACTATCAACACCCCATGAAAAATCTAAAAATTGCAAATACCAAGAAAGTTACAAACAACCTCTTAAGCTTCAATAATTATAAATAAACCCTTGAGAAATTTGAGAATTATAAACAGCACCATAAAATTTAGAAAATTATAAACGCCCTTTAAAATCTATAAATTACAAACAATCTCTAGAAAATTTAAAAATATTACGAATAGCTTTGAAAGATTAAAAATTATAAATATCACCTAGAAGTTTTACAAGCAAACCCTAAAAATTTACAATCCGCACTTAAAAGTTTCGATATTTACAAATGTCTCGTTGATGCTTTTATAGACAGCTATTTGAAAATTTTACAACTAGCTCCATGAATGTTGATAAAGTAATAACACCGTGCTAAAAATATCAAAATATTACAAATAACTTCTTGAAATTTTACTAACAACCCCTTGAAAATTTCTAAAATTACAAACACTTCAAAGAATTTACAAAAGACACCCTTCAAAACTTTTCAACCACCCCTTAAAGGTTTTAAAATTATAAACAATCATCAAAACTTTACAAACAGCATCTCAAAAAATTCATAAATTACAAGTGGCCCCTCGATTTAATATTATAATATATTGGTGTGGGGAATAAGTGAGGTGGGAAGGTATAATGGTCATAGAAAGTCCTATGTCATGAATACTAGAGAATGGTGGAACTTTCTACTACCCATTTTGAAGATTAGAGGAAATCCTAATCTCATTCGTATCCCAATCTCAAGCGAACCAAACAAGTACATTTATTGAAATCTCAAGCCATTGAAATCCCAGTCGCTTTTTAGTCTTTAGAAATCATAACTTTTTATTTAGATTTGTAAAAAGAGATTGATGGCTAAGCTATATAATAAATCAAGGCTTTAATTTATTTAAGAAACAATGAAAATAACATGAAAATAACATAAATTAAGGTTTCTAAATATTTAATTATTAAATCAATTGAGGACGAGTGTGATATGGGGTTATCTTGAAATCAGATCATACTTAAGAGGGTTTCGTAAAAATCACCTTCAAAACTACTAAAAATAAGATGAAAGGTCTTTTTTTTTCCCCCCTTCCTTCTCATCAGGGGCACTCTCCTCACGTGTACAGCCGGATCTAACGGTATTAGATAGGGGGATATCTGACAGAACTTAAAGTGGCTAAGTGACATTTATAAAGCTTAGGGCATCTCTAAGCCAGCCAAACTCAAGGGGGTTTTGTGAAATTTACCTAAAAATTTCACCTGTATGCAAATTGTGCCATGATGAAAATTAACGTCCCTGGAGAAGATCGCGTACTAATCGCCACTTCAGCATTCATAACTTTACATCTCCAATAGATTTTCTCTCCTTCCATAATCATCCTTCTCTTCCTTTTCCTTCAAGAACGGAGTTCTTGCCCAAATTCCCAATCATCTAAAGGTAAAAAATCTTTCCTTTTCTTTTTAATTTTATGCAATTAACTCCTTTTTCTATCCATAAATCTTGTCCCATTATTGCAATTAGTTTATTTTTGTTTGGATCTTTCATTTCTATTGTTCAATCTTCTAAACAAATCACCAGAATTTTAGTATTATGTTGAATTTCTACTTATTTTTCTTCATAATGTGATCAATTTTGTCTTTTCGCGCTTTGATTCAATAAATTATAGAACTAGGGGAATCATATCCAATTAATTGCATTTTTATCAATAAATTTTGTCCCAGCAAATTTTTTTGGCTTGGATCATTCGTTTATATCATTCTATCTTCTAAACAAATCGTCATAAGGTTAGCACTCTGTTGAATTTCTTCTTGATCTTTGTAATGTGATTAATTTTGCTCATTTTCTTCTTCAATCAAATCAGAAGAAATGCATATAAAATCCTGAATTACAATATTAGAGGCACTTTCTGTGATCTTTTCACCATAATCTAATGCTTAATTGTAATAAACTAAATAATAAAACAGTAAATCTATTGTTTCATAGGGATGGAGAAGGAATTAATAAACAGGCTAGAGTCTGCTGTTTCACGGTTAGAGGCGATCTCTGCCGGATCACAGACCACCATTTCATCAAGGGGTTGCTCCGATGATGGTCCGTTGGATCCATCAATATCGGCATTCTCTGATCTGATCGAGAATTACATTAGCAAAGTCATTGCAACGGCAGAGAAAATTGGCGGGAAAGTTTTGGAGGCGTCGAAGGTAGTAGAGGAGGCTTTCTTAGTCCAAAAGGATCTTTTGATCCAGGTCAAGAAGTATCAGGTTGGTTTCTCACAGCTTTCGAATCTTTCCATTTTTCTGTTTTTATTTTTATTTTTTATAGTGAGAAATATTTTGATTAATAATACTTGGATCAAATGGTTGCTTTTATAAGAGTAATGGGGGTTCTCATTGAAATCTTTTATCTTCAGAGTGTAGATTATGTAGACAGTTCGCTTGTCAGGGGCTGGAAATGCTCTTTGTCCTTTTCTTCTTCGTTTTAATTTTTGTCCGGATTCATGATGCTAAAACTTTTGACTGATTGTTTTAGTTAAATTTTTTATAGGTAGTAATCAGTCTAATCAGAGCAAGTGCCGACTAAAAGAAACTATGTTATGCAAAAGATGTATTGCTTTATTTAAATCTCATTGAGCTCTTGTGCAAATGAGATGGTTAAAAGCATTGGTGAATGGTACTTGAAAATGTGCAAATTTAATCAAGGGGTAACTTCGAGTTCATCGTGTGTAATTTTTGTTCACCCACACTCTTTTCAGGATCAAACCAAGTTTAGACATTGCAAGCAAGTAAACCACTTCGATACATTTTCTGGGTGTCAAGCTTAGTAACATATTACCTTGCTTCTAAATGGTGGCTATTAGATGATTGAAAGGTTATTTGGGGACAATTAACTATCGTGCAGAAAAGATATGCACCTAGCAACTCGATTAGAACTCGACTAGACCATGCATGAAATATGTTCATAAATAGTTAAGACATTTTCTCAGTGAGAATATAATTATGCCTGCTCTCCTTCATCTATGGACTGCACCCCCTCCACTCCGCTCAAGATGAAGATTCTCATGTGGCTGGCATTTCGTTGTAGATTACTCATCACTGACAATCTTGCCAAAAGGAATCTGTCAAATAATCTCACACCGTTGCACGTCTCTTCTGTAACGATAATTCAAAGTCTAATGGTCATGTCTTCCTCCACTGCTCTTACATGCTCAGTATTTGGTATCCTACTATTCTTGAGTATTGCTCCAATCCGCTTGGCATCAGTACAGTCCTTCACATCTTGTTAATCAATGGGATTATGGAATTGTGTTTTCCTTGCTAGCTACTTCTAGATTTTGAAAGAACGGAATGAGAGAGTATAGTGAAGTAAACTCAGAGATGTGAACACCATTAACTCAGAGATGCGAACACCATTCATCGCCTGATTGTACGTTGATCCTCCTTTTGGTATGAGAACATCACCTTACACTCGAATAAACTCAGAGATGCGAACACCATTCATCCGATGTCACTCTTTTCTGTCTTCTAACTTTCCTCTTATCCCCTTATGTTGTATTTCTCCTTCTTCTCCCCTTTCCTCTTCATGTATTTTCTATATTCTGTATCTTCTCTCTACCTAATGAACTTTCTGGCCATCTTGGCCTGGTTACTTTAAAAAAAAAAAATTTAAACTTCAATGACAACTCTATTTGAGGCAATATTGGAGGTTATTTCAAGGATCTTTCTTCGGCTCATTTTATTTTACAACGTAACCATAACAAATAAAAGAGATTCCTTAATAATGAATTGCAATAATGTAAGAATAAACTTTCACGATATGTTGGTCCTTTATATTGAATCACATATTTTAATATTTCTTAATTCTACTCTTGAGCATACAAATTCCATTCTTTGTCACTAATAATTATGTTAACATGCCACAGAAACCAGAAGTTGCTGGCTTATCAGAGTTTCTGAAGCCGTTAAATGAAATAATTGTTAAAGCAAATTCTATGACTGAAGGGAAACGATCTGATTTTTCCAACCACTTAAAAGCAGCTTCAGACAGTCTTTCAGCTTTAGCATGGATAGCTTATTCAGGAAAGGGCTGTGGTGAGTGAGTTTATTGTTATTAATCATTTTAGTATGGGAGATCATGTTACAATTTCTCTCATTGTACAACATTCATTCTGTTTTCTGAAATGCTTATCCTTTTATTTAAGGCATGAGTCTTCCCATTGCACATGTTGAAGAAAGTTGGCAGGCAGCTGAATTTTATAATAACAAGGTATGCGCAAAGTCTTAAAATGCAGGAGAAACAACAAATATCCATATGAGGTTGTGTAACTTATTTAAGATAATGCTTATTTGAGCCAAACATAGCTAGATAGTTTGATTGAGTTGTGATTTTTTGCTCTAATATCACGTTCTTTTGCTCTATTTGCTGATTCCCAAGACATTTCAATAGAATTTCCTCACTTTTTATCGAGAATTCTGATACTATTGCATAATTGTATGAATAACTTACAAATACTACCTTTCCAAATATTGCTAAACTATTGCCCCTCTATGAGAAACTTTACATGGACCTACAATCTACTTTTTGCACTTGATGAATGATCCTACATCTTATCAATAAAACTGATACGTGTCCATCATATGAATAAAGTTACAACTAACTTCCACTTGTTATTTACCAGATTCTCGTGGAGTACAAAAATAAGGAACTTGATCACATAGAGTGGGCAAAAGCTCTAAAGGAGCTATATTTACCTGGTTTGAGGGAATATGTGAAGACATTTTATCCATTGGGGCCTGTTTGGGGTCCTGCAGGAAGTCCTGCTCTTTGTAGCTCGAGTTCTTCTAAGGGAAAATGCCCAGCTCAATCCCCCGCTGCACCACCGCCTCCTTCAAAATGTCTTTTTAGCTGTGAGACATCATCGTCGCAACCTAAAACAGGGATGTCCGCTGTATTTCAAGAAATAAGTTCAGGCAAGCCAGTTACCGCAGGTAATTTTTTTGAAAAAAACCCTTAAGCATTTTGATCATTTTTTCAACGTAATTTTTACGAGGTAGTTTTATAGGTTTGAGGAAGGTGACTGATGACATGAAATCTAAGAATCGTGTTGATAGAAGTGGTGTTGTTAGTACAACTGAAAGGGCATCTCATGTTAGTACCTCTTTGGCTGCTAAAGCAACCCCTCCCAAATTCGAGCTTCAAATGGGTCGCAAGTGAGATTATTTTGACTATCGAATTTTTCATTGAATACTTAGTCATATATACTTAAATAAAATTATTTTTTGAATACCACTGGCAGGTGGGTTGTTGAAAACCAGGTAGGAAACAAGAGCTTGGTTATTGCTGATTGTGATTCTAAACAGTCTATTTATGTATTCGGCTGTAAGGATTCTGTTTTACAAGTAAAAGGTAATTTTTAAGGTTTGTGATATGTTCATATCTATACTTGAAATATGTCATATTCAGGTCTTGAATCGAGTCTCAACTATTATTTTTTGTACTATGATTTTACGAAATTGTGATTAAGATGCAATAAGTGTGATTTACGATGTGCAGAAAAGGTGAACAATATAACTGTTGATAAATGTACCAAGACAGGAATTGTGTTCAAGGTGAGTGCATGAACCAGATAATCCCATATTTGAGAGTGAGATAGCATGCAAGATTTCATTATTGACAGATGTGAGATTTATTTGAATCATATGTGTGTTTCTTTCAGGATGTTGTGGCAGCTTTTGAGATTGTCAATTGCAATAGAGTTGAAGTCCAATGTGAGGTAACTGCCTTCTGTCACTTTGCAGTGGCTAGTTTTTGAACTAGGAGTGTGATTCCTGTGATAGGAAATAAATAAGGGCAAAGTTAGAAAATAGATTGATGATTTTTTTCCCTATTAGCTGAATATAAACAATTGGTCTTAGTGATATATAAATTTTCTAAATCAGTCTGAATAAACTAGTCTCAAAAGTATAAACCAGCATGGAGTCAAGCAGTTTAGGTCTAATGAATTTGGATGTGCATGTCAAGGTTCAAAGACAATTTTTTAGTCTAGTGCATGTTCTGTTAGAATAAATAGTTCTAGATGTCACTGTGAAACTTTGTAATATTTTCTAACTTGTAGATATTGCTTTTTTATCAGGGTTCAGCACCAACCATATCAATAGATGACACAGGAGGATGCCAACTCTACCTCAGCAAAGATTCACTAGAGGCTTCCATAACTACAGCGAAATCAAGTGAAATCAATGTACTTGTTCCTGGCGAAAGCCCCGATGGTGATTGGGTATCAATCTCTTCATTTACTTTCTCTTCTTATATTTCATCTTATATATTAATTATTTATCAATATAAAATTTATTTTATCCAGAGTATAAAATTTTGAGTCCTATAGATACTCTATATGCCAAAAATTGTTTTTCTACATCGCCCAAAAAGAAGCGCAATTTGCTGCTACTTTGTATGTACGATCTCTTTCCTCATGCATGTAATGTGTATCATTTATAATGCCAACACCTGAAACAACTGGATCGAGTCAATGGCTTCTTTAACTTTTAACTATTATAGAATCATTTTGCTCTTTCAAACTAAAGACAAATAAAAAATAATTATGAAATTTGTCAGTTTTCATATAATCAAAGAAAACAGTGTTTCTTGACTTGCATTTGTTTGCAAGCTTTTGGTGGCAGAGACTTAGGGATTTAGATTTAGATTATCCAAAACCGAATCCACATTCACATCTTCTTGGATGTAGACATAGGTCCAAATTAGTATATACCACATCCGTCTGGATTCAAATACTAAATTGGGTAAACTTAAGCAAAAGACAATAAACAACCATGTGGTACCCTCTACAAGAGGGAACAATTAAGGTAAAGACGTATAAGAAGTGCAAAAATATTACCTAGAATCAGGGTAAGAATTCAAGCCTGTACCCTAGGGGGGAAAAACGGTCCTGGCAATACTGCATGTATCTACTGAAAACCATGAGACCAAATAGATCATTTGCGTAATTCATACCCTATTTCCTCTTCTTCCAGAATGTTCTTAGATCCGTAGACTTATGTTGGTGTTACTTTCCTACTATGCTTGGCATTATATCATTTTCAATTACCATCCATCTTTTTTTTTTCCAACAAAAGAGGAAAAAATGCCATAATATAGAAGGATTCCCATTTTGTACTGCTGCATAAGCAGTTATCCTCTTTCTTTTATAAAATCATTATTGGCCTATGAAACCAGTGTTAGATCTGAAGGATCTTAAACATGATTAATCCAAAGAGATAAACATCATAAGTGCGGAATTATACCTGAATCCATGATTTGGATCTTGTGTGGATTGATGGATCTTCTAATCTTAGGGGTTCTTCTCTTCCTTAGATCTCTTTTTAGATGGGGGTAAAAGAGATGAGAATTCTTGTGTTCACCCTAGATTAGGGACCATAACCCCATATATATAGGTGTTGCACTTTTACAATTTGGCCCCTCATCAAATTGTAATTACAACCTGGTATCTGCACATTTAGCCCATGACAATATATAAATACCCGATAACCCAACTTAATTGATCACTTCAGTGGGTTTCCTTAAGTGATAGATTTACACATTAATTTAACATATGTGCCCACAAATAGATTTAATTAGATTTAAATCTAACAATCTCCCACTTGGGCACCATATGTATCCTTAAAATGTGTATTACCTTATGAGCTCAAAATCTCTATCACATACAAGGGTATTTCCAAACAATCTCGTCCATTGACAATATCAATATAGGATCAAAGCGGTTTTCGTCACATTTATCGTGACTAAACCCATCAATGGTCACATGTACTAATACAGCCAAATGACATAGATCAATCATGGATGTACAAAGATGAAAATTACATGCAATGTGATGCATGCATGCCTATTTTCAACCGGTCCTACCGAAAACTTTAGTGAGGTCAACTTTAATCATAATGTAACAGAGTGGTTAATCAATACTTTATTCTCGACGTAAAAATAACCAAAGCTCGAATAGGTCCAAAATACTCATAAAGCAATAAAATCACAAACTCCCACTAAAACATGATATCCTCAAATATTACCACCCCCATATGAGCAGTGTGCTCTTGAAAAATTTTGGGTGGTAATCCTTTAGTAAGAGGATCTGCTATCATGGAGTTTGTCCCAATATGCTCTATGGATATCTGTCCACTCTGTACTCTTTCTTTCACAACTAGGAACTTAATGTCAATATGTTTTGACTTAGTTGAGCTTCGTTGTTGTTGGAATACATGATCATGGATTTATTGTCACAAAATAACTTTAGTGGTCTTTCAATATTTTCGAATCATGAGACCGGTGACAAAATTTCGCAGCCATATTCCATGATTGGATGCCTCATGACAAGCTATAAATTCTCACGCCATAGTGGAGGAAGCTACAAGTGTCTGTTTGACACTTTTCCATGATATAGCTCCTCCTGCTAACATATAAATGTAGCCTGAAGTAGACTTTCTGCTGTCTTGGCATCAACAAAATCGAATCGAGTACCCAATGACCTCCAACCGATCGATTTCACGTATGTGAGCATATAATCTTTTGTTTTCGAAGATACCGCATAACCCTTTTGATCGCGATCCAATGATCCATCCTGTGGTTGCTTAAGTATCGCCTAACATCCCAACAATGTACGCAATATCCGGACGCGTACATACTTGAGCATACATTAGACTCCCTACAGCTGAAGCATAGGGAATCTTCTGCATTTCCTGAATTTCAAGGTTACCTTTAGGGCATTGATTGAGACTAAACTTGTCTCCTTTAGAAACAGGGTATCACACAGTGCGCAATTTTGCATGCCAAACCTTATGAGTACTTTATTGATATAGCTCTTTTGTGATAATCCAAGTATACCTCGAGAGCGATCTCGATGTATCTGGATTCCTAATATAAAAGAGGCGTCCCCAAGATCTTTCATCTCAAAATTCTTTGATAGAAATCTCTTGGTTTCGTGCAACAAGCCTATATCATTAGTGGCAAGCAAAATGTCATCCACATACGTAACTTAAAAATATACTTACTCCCATGAATTTTGATATACACAATCATCAACAATATTCATCTCAAAACCAAACGAGATAATTATTTGTTGAAACTTGTGGTACCATTGACGAGGAGCTTGCTTGAGTCCATAAATGGATTTCCTTAGTTTACAAACCATATTCTTTGGGTCTCGACACAAAGTTTTACGGTTGTACCATATAGATCATCTCATCAATGTCTCCATTGAGAAATGCGATCTTAACATCCATTTGATGTAACTCAAGATTGAAATGAGCAACAAGTGATATGATAGTCTGAAAGAGTCTTTCGATGAAACCGGAGAGAAAGTCTACGTATAGTCAATGCCTTCCTTACGGTATAGCCTTTAGCTACAAGGCGTGCTTTATACTTTTCCACATTACCATTTGCATCCGGCTTGGTTTTAAATATCCATTTACAACCAATTGGTTTTGCACCTTCGGCAATGGGACAAGTTCCCAAACCTTATTGTCTTGCATAGACTTGTACTCCTCATTCATGGCATCAATCCACTTTTGAGAGTTAGAACTTTTCATGGCACGAAGGAAGTTGATTGGATCATCTTCCATCATTCCATTACTTTCCTCATGTTCTTGAAGAAATACAATATAATCATCCGAATAGCATTTCTCCTTTCTCTCGTGGATCTCCTTAATGGCACCGGTTCTTGAGGTTGTTGAGTTTGTTCTTCCGAACAGGAGTTGTTCAATATTGCCTTCTTGAGGTTCGGATTCATTTCTTGAACAATAACAGGTATAGGTACTTGAATATTGTCGAAATGATCAGATGGATTGGATTTAAAGCCAATTCCTCCTCAAAGGCAATGTCTCTAACCTTATTTCTCCCCAAACTCAACATCCTCAAAGAATGTTCTTTGTTCCGTCTCAAAAATATTCTGAGTGTGGGATCATAAAACTTATAGCCCCGGATCGCTCGAATACCCAATAAAGTAGGCGCTAACTGTTTTGGAGTCCAATTTCTTTACATTTGGCCTATAAGGCCTTGCCTCATTGGACATCCCCAAATATGTAAGTGCTTTAGGCTGGGCTTCGACCGGTCAAAGCTCATAAGGTATTTTAGCAACCGCTTTACTTGGTACTCTGTTAAGAATGTAAGCTGCGGTCTTTAGTGCTTCTCCCAGTGACTCGGTAAAGAAGAATGAACAATCATACTTCTTACCATATCCTTAAGAGTCTGTTTAGTCTTTCGGCTACACCATTCATGCAAGGTGATCACGGCATGGTGTCTTGCGGACGATACCGAATTCCTCTAGGTATCTAGCAAATGGTCACGGGCGTTGTTCACGAACCTTATTGTCTTGCATAGACTTGTACTCCTCATTCATGGCATCAATCCACTTTTGAGAGTTAGAACTTTTCATGGCACGAAGGAAGTTGATTGGATCATCTTCCATCATTCCATTACTTTCCTCATGTTCTTGAAGAAATACAATATAATCATCCGAATAGCATTTCTCCTTTCTCTCGTGGATCTCCTTAATGGCACCGGTTCTTGAGGTTGTTGAGTTTGTTCTTCCGAACAGGAGTTGTTCAATATTGCCTTCTTGAGGTTCGGATTCATTTCTTGAACAATAACAGGTATAGGTACTTGAATATTGTCGAAATGACTGTATGGATTGGATTTAAAGCCAATTCCTCCTCAAAGGCAATGTCTCTAACCTTATTTCTCCCCAAACTCAACATCCTCAAAGAATGTTCTTTGTTCCGTCTCAAAAATATTCCCGAGTGTGGGATCATAAAACTTATAGCCCCGGATCGCTCGTAATACCCATAAAGTAGCCGCTAACCGCTTTGGAGTCCAATTTCTTTACATTTGGCCTATAAGGCCTTGCCTCATTGGACATCCCCAAATATGTAAGTGCTTTAGGCTGGGCTTCGACCGGTCCAAAGCTCATAAGGTATTTTAGCAACCGCTTTACTTGGTACTCTGTTAAGAATGTAAGCTGCAGTCTTTAGTGCTTCTCCCCAGAGTGACTCTGGTAAAGAAGAATGAACAATCATACTTCTTACCATATCCTTAAGAGTCCTGTTTCGTCTTTCAGCTACACCATTCATGCAAGGTGATCCCGGCATGGTGTCTTGTCGGACGATACCGAATTCCTCTAGGTATCTAGCAAATGGTCACGGGCGTTGTTCACGAACCATCATATCTGCCGTAGTACTCACCACCACGATCGATCTAACGGTTTTAATCTTTTATTGAGTTGGTTCTCAACTTCACCTTAAAAGATTTGAATACGCCCGAGACTCGATTTTTCTTTAATGAGATATAGGTACCCATAACGTGAGTAATCGTCTATGAATGATATAAAATATTGTTGACCATTCCGGGATGCCGTAGGGAATGGCCCACAAATATCTGTATGTATCAATTCTAAGGCGTCGAAGATCTGTTGGCACCTAATCTCTTAACTTTAGTCTGCTTTTCCCTTGATACCAATGCATACATCAAAGTCGTAAAATTAAGGGAATCCAAAATACCATCGGACACAAGGCGCTCAACTCTACCTTTTGAGATATGACCCAAGCTTGTGCCATAATGATCTTGAATTTTCCTTATTTAATTTACGTTTAGTACCACGTGATTCCACGCTCGTGGTTTCATTATAAGAAGCAAGCGTATCAAGCAAATATAGGTTATCAAAAGTACTCAAGAAACCGGTTCCCACAATATTTGAATTTAAAGATAAGCTAGCACGGTTATTTCCAAATGAACAATAATAACCGATTTGTCCAATAAAGGAATAGAAACCAAATTCGCCTAAAAGACGGACTACAAAAGTATCTTTCAAATCCAAATAGGAACCAGCTCCTAACAATAACCTAAAGTGCCCAATTGCTTCCACATCTACCGATTGTCCATCGCCCACAAAGATGTGTCTTTCACCATCACTGCTTTCTGTAGCTCAGCAACCCGAATAGAAACACTTATGTGAGTAGTAGAAGCCGAATCTAACCACCAAGTGTTTCTAGATGCGAGACTAAATTAATCTCGAATCGCACCAAAGTAAGGAACGCATCTTTTGACACGCCAGGCGTGATATTTGGTACAATCCTTCTTTACGTGTCCATCCTTATGACAAAAGAAACAACCCTGATTATCCTTATGTTGTTTCTTTTGAACTGGACCCTTAGCAGCTTCCTTATCATTCTTTCTTTTCTTGCCCTTATCCTTATGGGCAGAAGCCAAATGAGCACTTTCTGTCTTATCTTGCTTCAATCTGTCTTCTTCTTGCACACAGTATGAAATGAGCTCATTCAGAGTCCATTTCTCCTTCTGGCAGTTATAACTGACCTTAAATTGATTAAAGTGTGCAGGAAGAGACAGCAACACCAGATGCACTAGTAACTCATCACATAGATCGAGTTTCAGTGCCTTAAGTTTTGAAGCAATATGAGACATTTCCATAATGTACTCCCTGATATTTCCTTTGCCCTTATACTTCATTGAAATCAAGCGAGCTAAAAGCGTGCTTGTTTCTACCTTATCGTTTTTAGCAAAACGTTTCTCAATTTCGGCAAGGAAATCTTTGGCTTTAGTAATCCCTTCGGATTACATTGCCCCTAAAGGCTTCCTAATGCCGCTTGATGATCATGAGACTCATGCGATTTGAACGCCCCACCTCTCATACTCCTTCTTTGCATCGAGTGCTTTCCGCAGTGAGAGGTTGAGGTTGTTCATCCTTAATGCAAGGTCTAGATCCATGCGACCAAGAACAATTAGAATGTTCTCTTCCAAATCTTGAAATTAGACCCATTTAACATGGGAATTGAGTTGATGTTAGCAGAAATGGTTGCAGCAGATGCATTAGCTGAAATAAATAAAAGATTTCACATTAATAGCTGTAATTATTAATCAATAACATTCAAATAATGACATATCCCCATCCAAGATATCTGTACAACATTAATATCAAGTCTTTGGACAGTAATATTAACTGCAAGTGATATCTTGTTGCAATGATCAAACACTGACAATAACACATGTCAAACAACAAACCCCTCTTTGGATTGATTTGTTATCCACATGTAAACCTTATAATTGTCACGCGTTTATCATCACAGATGCGTATACAGTCTAAATAAATATTAATCTTCCTTTGGGCCGATTAAATATCTACTCGAAAAAGTATACACACAACCATCTAACATCCTTCATGAACAATCTACACAAGAGAGGTTACTTTGGCAACATCTTGCTTCAATTAATCATTTAGAATGAGAGACCAACTTAATTCCTTAGTGTCATAATACTTGAATGAAATAATTGATTAACACTGAAATTTAATTGAGTTTGCCTGAATTGAGCACGAGGCTCGCTTGAGTTTGAACTGCGAGGTTCGACTTGAGTTCGAACGGCGATGTTCGACTTGAGTTCGAACTACGAGGTTCGACTTGAGTTCGAACGGCGAGGTTCGACTTGAGTTCGAACGGCGAGGTTCGACTTGAGTTCGAACGGCGAGGTTCGACTTGAGTTCGAACTACGAGGTTCGACTTGAGTTCGAACGGCGAGGTTCGACTTGAGTTCGAACTGCGAGGTTCGACTTGAGTTTGAACGGCGAGGTTCGACTTGGCGAGGTTCGACTTGAGTTCGAACTGCGAGGTTCGACTTGAGTTCGAACTACGAGGTTCGACTTGAGTTCGAACGGCGAGGTTCGACTTGAGTTCGAACTACGAGGTTCGACTTGAGTTCGAACGGCGAGGTTCGACTTGAGTTCGAACGGCGATGTTCGACTTGAGTTCGAACGGCGAGGTTCGACTTGAGTTCGAACCACGAGGTTCGACTTGAGTTCGAACGGCGAGGTTCGACTTGAGTTCGAACCACGAGGTTCGACTTGAGTTGAACGGCGAGGTTCGACTTGGCGAGGTTCGACTTGAGTTCGAACCACGAGGTTCGACTTGAGTTCGAACCACGAGGTTCGACTTGAGTTCGAACCACGAGGTTCGACTTGAGTTCGAACGGCGAGGTTCGACTTGAGTTCGAACGGCGAGGTTCGACTTGAGTTCGAACCACGAGGTTCGACTTGAGTTGAACGGCGAGGTTCGACTTGAGTTCGAACCACGAGGTTCGACTTGAGTTCGAACTACGAGGTTCGACTTGAGTTCGAACTACGAGGTTCGACTTGAGTTCGAACCACGAGGTTCGACTTGAGTTCGAACCACGAGGTTCGACTTGAGTTCGAACCACGAGGTTCGACTTGAGTTCGAACGGCGAGGTTCGACTTGAGTTCGAACGGCGAGGTTCGACTTGAGTTCGAACGGCGAGGTTCGACTTGAGTTCGAACGGCGAGGTTCGACTTGAGTTCGAACGGCGAGGTTCGACTTGAGTTCGAACGGCGAGGTTCGACTTGAGTTCGAACGGCGAGGTTCGACTTGAGTTCGAACGGCGAGGTTCGACTTGAGTTCGAACCACGAGGTTCGACTTGAGTTCGAACCACGAGGTTCGACTTGAGTTCGAACCACGAGGTTCGACTTGAGTTCGAACCACGAGGTTCGACTTGAGTTCGAACGGCGAGGTTCGACTTGAGTTCGAACCACGAGGTTCGACTTGAGTTCGAACCACGAGGTTCGACTTGAGTTCGAACCACGAGGTTCGACTTGAGTTCGAACCACGAGGTTCGACTTGAGTTCGAACCACGAGGTTCGACTTGAGTTCGAACCACGAGGTTCGACTTGAGTTCGAACGGCGAGGTTCGACTTGAGTTCGAACCACGAGGTTCGACTTGAGTTCGAACCACGAGGTTCGACTTGAGTTCGAACGGCGAGGTTCGACTTGAGTTCGAACGGCGAGGTTCGACTTGAGTTCGAACGGCGAGGTTCGACTTGAGTTCGAACGGCGAGGTTCGACTTGAGTTCGAACCACGAGGTTCGACTTGAGTTCGAACCACGAGGTTCGACTTGAGTTCGAACGGCGAGGTTCGACTTGAGTTCGAACCACGAGGTTCGACTTGAGTTCGAACCACGAGGTTCGACTTGAGTTCGAACCACGAGGTTCGACTTGAGTTCGAACCACGAGGTTCGACTTGAGTTCGAACCACGAGGTTCGACTTGAGTTCGAACCACGAGGTTCGACTTGAGTTCGAACCACGAGGTTCGACTTGAGTTCGAACCACGAGGTTCGACTTGAGTTCGAACCACGAGGTTCGACTTGAGTTCGAACCACGAGGTTCGACTTGAGTTCGAACCACGAGGTTCGACTTGAGTTCGAACCACGAGGTTCGACTTGAGTTCGAACCACGAGGTTCGACTTGAGTTCGAACGGCGAGGTTCGACTTGAGTTCGAACGGCGAGGTTCGACTTGAGTTCGAACCACGAGGTTCGACTTGAGTTCGAACCACGAGGTTCGACTTGAGTTCGAACGGCGAGGTTCGACTTGAGTTCGAACGGCGAGGTTCGACTTGAGTTCGAACGGCGAGGTTCGACTTGAGTTCGAACCACGAGGTTCGACTTGAGTTCGAACCACGAGGTTCGACTTGAGTTCGAACCACGAGGTTCGACTTGAGTTCGAACGGCGAGGTTCGACTTGAGTTCGAACCACGAGGTTCGACTTGAGTTCGAACCACGAGGTTCGACTTGAGTTCGAACCACGAGGTTCGACTTGAGTTCGAACCACGAGGTTCGACTTGAGTTCGAACCACGAGGTTCGACTTGAGTTCGAACCACGAGGTTCGACTTGAGTTCGAACCACGAGGTTCGACTTGAGTTCGAACGGCGAGGTTCGACTTGAGTTCGAACCACGAGGTTCGACTTGAGTTCGAACCACGAGGTTCGACTTGAGTTCGAACCACGAGGTTCGACTTGAGTTCGAACGGCGAGGTTCGACTTGAGTTCGAACCACGAGGTTCGACTTGAGTTCGAACCACGAGGTTCGACTTGAGTTCGAACCACGAGGTTCGACTTGAGTTCGAACCACGAGGTTCGACTTGAGTTCGAACCACGAGGTTCGACTTGAGTTCGAACCACGAGGTTCGACTTGAGTTCGAACCACGAGGTTCGACTTGAGTTCGAACCACGAGGTTCGACTTGAGTTCGAACCACGAGGTTCGACTTGAGTTCGAACCACGAGGTTCGACTTGAGTTCGAACCACGAGGTTCGACTTGAGTTCGAACGGCGAGGTTCGACTTGAGTTCGAACCACGAGGTTCGACTTGAGTTCGAACGGCGAGGTTCGACTTGAGTTCGAACCACGAGGTTCGACTTGAGTTCGAACGGCGAGGTTCGACTTGAGTTCGAACGGCGAGGTTCGACTTGAGTTCGAACCACGAGGTTCGACTTGAGTTCGAACGGCGAGGTTCGACTTGAGTTCGAACCACGAGGTTCGACTTGAGTTCGAACCACGAGGTTCGACTTGAGTTCGAACGGCGAGGTTCGACTTGAGTTCGAACGGCGAGGTTCGACTTGAGTTCGAACCACGAGGTTCGACTTGAGTTCGAACCACGAGGTTCGACTTGAGTTCGAACCACGAGGTTCGACTTGAGTTCGAACGGCGAGGTTCGACTTGAGTTCGAACGGCGAGGTTCGACTTGAGTTCGAACGGCGAGGTTCGACTTGAGTTCGAACCACGAGGTTCGACTTGAGTTCGAACCACGAGGTTCGACTTGAGTTCGAACGGCGAGGTTCGACTTGAGTTCGAACCACGAGGTTCGACTTGAGTTCGAACGGCGAGGTTCGACTTGAGTTCGAACGGCGAGGTTCGACTTGAGTTCGAACCACGAGGTTCGACTTGAGTTCGAACCACGAGGTTCGACTTGAGTTCGAACCACGAGGTTCGACTTGAGTTCGAACCACGAGGTTCGACTTGAGTTCGAACCACGAGGTTCGACTTGAGTTCGAACCACGAGGTTCGACTTGAGTTCGAACGGCGAGGTTCGACTTGAGTTCGAACCACGAGGTTCGACTTGAGTTCGAACGGCGAGGTTCGACTTGAGTTCGAACGGCGAGGTTCGACTTGAGTTCGAACCACGAGGTTCGACTTGAGTTCGAACCACGAGGTTCGACTTGAGTTCGAACCACGAGGTTCGACTTGAGTTCGAACGGCGAGGTTCGACTTGAGTTCGAACGGCGAGGTTCGACTTGAGTTCGAACCACGAGGTTCGACTTGAGTTCACCCTAGATTAGGGACCATAACCCCATATATATAGGTGTTGCACTTTTACAATTTGGCCCCTCATCAAATTGTAATTACAACCCAGTATCTGCACATTTAGCCCATGACAATATATAAATACCGATAACCCAACTTAATTGATCACTTCAGTGGGTTTCCTTAAGTGATAGATTTACACATTAATTTAACATATGTGCCCACAAATAGATTTAATTAGATTTAAATCTAACAACCAGCCCTTTGTAAATTAGTGCCAAATTTCTAGCCAATGAAATTTCCACCCACCTTAAATCATTATTGGCATTATTTACACACATGCTGCAAAGAAAGCTTGCAACATATTTTCATCGATTTCTGAGGCCAAACATGAATCTGTCAAAATGTAACAGTTGTTCTTTTCAAATTAAAATTTATCTGGGTGGTAATTTAATCATTCAGGAGATATCTTTTTAATGCTATCTTGCTTTATGTAGGTGGAGCATAATTTGCCACAGCAGTTTGCTCACTGCTACAAAGATGGACAGTTTGTAACATCACCAGTATCTCACTCTGGTGGCTAATTTTCCTCCCAAATATTGGAATTTACCACTATCTCTATTTTGCTATAGTATACTGTTATATCTCCATGGAGGAGGCAGTGGATTTCCAAGATTTATGCTTGGATTGTCTGCTTATTCTTTTGATTCTTTTTTTATCAGTTTGTTCCAGTTGTTCTTTCTCCTTTTCTTTTTTTTTTTTTTCCAAAGAAATTTTTGTTCATAGAGTGAGATGGTGCAGTTGAGTGCACTATTTTCCTCCAGGATATTTGGTTTCCTCTTTTCGAACTTTTGTCAAACTAGTCAAAATGTAAAGTGTTCAAATTTTTGTGGGTTCTGAATAAATGATTCTTCATTGTATATCATATATCTATGAATTTCATGTATGCCCTGTTTGTACATGTATCGCTGGATGTGTTTGGCAAACCTACTAAACAAGACAAAGTGGAGATAACATTGATTCAAAGTCTTAATCTTAGCTTGGCAAAATTTGGGCCAAGACAAGAATTAGTTTTGCTAGGCCAAATTTTGGCCTTAAACTAGTTCTTTTTTGATCTACCTCCATCTTGGTTTACTTTTGAACTAGTTTAGAAAAGAACTAGTTTATCTTTTATTTGCCAAACCGAGCCTCAGGACGGTTTTTCCGTGGTAGACGCATTAGCAGCCCGGCCACCGTAAGACTAGACAAAAAAACCCGTGATTATTTTGGTTTAATGAAACAATTCCACATCCAATCTGAGATGTCCTTAATGACTTCAAGTGAATCATAGAAGTGAGAGGGATCAAACTTCAAAGGGCAGAACACTCCAAATGAGTTAAGACTCACAGGCTCGAGACAGACACCTGTTTTGCACCCAATCTTCTCGACTTCGAATTTGTGTCCTCATAACGGCCCAATATTCTCAGTTTTACAGCAGCCACCGTCAATGATAAACGCCAACCGGGGAATTGGACCACACCTTCACTTTGGCAATATTTTGAGTAACACCGGGGTGGAACCGTATAGGGCCCAACTGGGCCCCGGCTCCTCCTTGAATTTTATAGAAAAACAAATAGGTATTAGGGGTTTTTTATATTAGTCCCTTACATCGTTTTTATTTTGGAACTAAACCTTCAAATCATGGAAATTATGGTTATGTCTCTCAATTCTTAGATTATTTCAAAATTAGTCCCTCAAATACTGCTATTAGGTCACTTAATTCGTAATTTATTTCGAAATTAGTCCCTACTATCAAGCGTAGAAGCAGCAATTGGAGAGATTACCAAATAAAATTTGTTGTTGTGGACTATTAGCTCCTCAAATTTCTTTTTTTTTTAATTATAAATTGATAGTCCCTCCAATAGCTATTTATATTCTTGAGTGGAGGGACTAATTTCAAAATAGGTCAAAAGTTGGGGGACCTAATAACAGCAATTTGCATGATTTGAGGGGCAAATTTCAAAATAGGTCAAAAGTTGGGGGACCTAATAATAGCAATTTGCATGATTTGAGGGGCTAATTTCAAAATATTAAAGATTTAAGAGACTAATGTATATTTTCTTGATGATCTTTAAGGGACTAATATAGTGACTCAATTATGGAACGATTTCATAAAAGTGGTTGAGTATATTCTACTCCCATAGGTGAATGCTTAATTATTTTTTGGACCCCCCTTGCTGAAATTTCTGGCTCCGCCACTGGAGTAACGTGACCAGAAGTCAGAGAGAAAATAGATACAAGTTAATGTATGACATAAACAAATAAAAAATCTGATGCGGAGGCAATAATTGATGTTTTTTTTTGGAAGAAATCAGATCATGCGAAAGCGAAACGATTGAAGCGAAAGAGTATTTTCGGACAGATTCTAAGATGCAACTTTGAAGGATCATATCTTTTGACTCGCTCCATAGAATCTTTATTATTATATGTTTTTGGAAAGCTCAGGAAGTACTCTATACATAAAAATAATTCGTGGCTCCAGATAATATTCGTGTTCAAAGATATTCGTCTTCAGGCTCAACTGCACATGAAATTCTGGGTTACTTTTCGTTTTCTAATTTTTATAGAAAGTTTTTCTATGTAAGGATTCTCTTAGCTTTAGGAAAAGGATAGTTTGATACTTTTTTATTTTTTGTACCCTATATAAGGGGAACAAATTCATGTAGGGGTTTAGATTGGTTAATATTATTTCAGAAGTTTTCTATTCCTAGGGTTTTCTAGGGTTTGTGTCGTTTTGCTCGTACGAGAACGAGTAGTTATTTCTTTTGATTACGCTTCCGCTACATCAAACTCTGAATCAAAATGTCACATTATTTCGAAAGGATATGTATTTTGGTTAAAGGCGATATCGTTGTACCTGAGAAGATGATCATCTAATTTAGAACAATTACCTTGTATGTTGTTAAATAATTTATACATCCCAGTTGCATCAATGAAATATAGACATGAAATTTTTTTTTTAGCGTCTTTGCGGCACGGAATCGGCAAGGGCGCATGAAAGATGGGCCGGTTTTGTCATGTGACCTATTGGGCCGCACCCATACACATAAGATATTTAGAAAATAATTTTAGTTCCAGTTAGACCATATCGAGTAAATACTTAAAAGCACATAATTAAAATGTTTGAAATGTTACTCTTCTAAGATAAGTTCACATGGGGCGACAGTCGGCAGATTAGGAGTGCAGTATTTTAACATCCAATCTTCTTGATAGCAACAAAAGCTATATGACTAGGACAAAGACCTGCCAACTGATTTAGAGCATACGTGTTAGTTAACGATACAAAAGCTTAGAACCAGTTGGGCCCTTAACGGCCCAACTGCCTCAATCGTACAGCAGCAATACTGCACGACGACAGAAAGGCTAAGGTTACTGCCAAATGAATGACGCAATTCCCCTCGAAAAGCAATAACCAGAGATATATATAGTTCACGAGAGCCCCCAATCCAGTCACGAGACGTTATCATTGTTTTTAATTATTACTATTAATTTATTTTATTTATTTATTTATTACATTTTGATTACTAGCGATGGAGGCTTGTGAAATGTATATTCTGTCATCCTTTACTGCTATTTTTATATTTGAAACGAACCGAATTCATGTTACATGTTTCAAAACAAACTCAGAGATAAAAACACTTATCGTCACCCGATTATTGTACATTTAAACACTTGAAGTTTACTTAATATGGAAAGCTGATTTTCATTCTTCGATCATTTAGTATGATTAGTTTTTTTAGAGCAAATACATCTTATTCTAGATATATTAATTGTTTTCTACCCAATTTTGATACGAAGAGAGCAATTTTGCTACCAGCATCCTGAAAGGAGCTAACAATTTATCTTTCTCTATCACAATTTGTCTTTAACATATAACAAAAATAAACATCGCAATTTGTCAATATAAAATTCCCAATTCAGAACTGAATATGCTAGACTACATTTAAAGGAGGCTCACATGCAAAAATAATCCACCATATAATCCAACTACAAGCAGTACGCCCCAAACTCACTCTACACTCACACACCTCCTCACTCAATCAATAGCCAATGCGCTATTCCTACCTTAACCTTCTCCTCTCCTTCATCCTCCTCTCCCTCACTCTTCCCCTAACCTCACCCAAACAAACGGCGCCCACTTTTACACCCAACGACGACGGCACGAACCTCAACGAAACCGCCCTCAACGTCTCAAAATCCCTCTGCTACAGCTGCTTCTCCGAGTCCCTGCAATTCCTCTACCACCACAATCTCGTGCGCCTGGCCCACTGGGAGCTCCCCCTCGCGTGGGACCCGCGCCTCCAATCGTACGCCCAGTGGTGGGCCCAGCAGCGGAGATCCGACTGCGCCCTCCAGCACTCGTTCCCCGAGGGCGGGTTCACGCTGGGGGAGAACATATTCTGGGGCTCAGGGCCCGGGTGGGGCCCGGGGAACGCTGTGCGCGCGTGGGCGGACGAGGAGAGGTGGTACTCGTACGCGCGGAATGAGTGCGAGGCGGGGAGGGTGTGCGGGCACTACACGCAGCTCGTGTGGCGGAGCACGAGGCGGGTGGGTTGCGCGCGGGTGGTTTGTGAGAGTGGGGATGTGTTTATGACTTGTAATTATGACCCGGTGGGTAATTATGTGGGCCAGAGGCCTTATTAGTAGTTTGTTCTTTTCTTTTTTGTTTTTGTTTTTTTCTTTTTTTCAAATTCTTACGGTTTATAAAAGTTTGGAGGTTGTAAATTTTGCAGAAGCTCTTGCCTTCTTGGTTGCTCAAGTCCGGTAACTATTAATACTTTAAATGTATTTATATATATTTTTTATATACTAGTATGTAACACGTGCTTTACACGTAATGCATATTAAGTAATGATATGAGACTAAAACATTCGAAGGCCATCTAACATTGTACTCGCCATGACTTTTTTTTTAGAACAACAAAGAGGACTCAAATAGAGCCCCCAGCCACCCACTCGCCATGAATTTATTGACATTTATATTACTTTTTCTCTCCACAAATTTGCATAATTGTATAGCTAATAGATTGATGCTTTTTCGTAAATTGGAGGTGAAATCGGTTACAGATCTGTTCATTTCCTCCAAAGAAAAGCAATACAATCTTCTCTCTTAATTATCACCTATGAAATCTTGTTGACTATGATGTATGCTGGTTAATATAATCAAGAGACTGACTCCGCTGTCAAAATTCTCACTTCCACCATTTTTTTTATTCTTTTGGTGTTTTCTTTTGTGCAGTTGAGCATCCATATGTAGCATAATTTTATGCAACTCTTGAAATCCAAGTGGAATATTTATGGAAGTAGATTAGTCATGAAATAATTAGTGCATAATTAATGAAGAGAATTTGATTAGTCAGTAAGAGAAGATACATGAATGCTTTAATTATGGCTTCATTTTCTTACTAAAAATCATGTTAAATGCATTATTAGTAGGTTTAGAAGGGGAGATGTCATAAATTACTAAGTTATGTAGGATTTAATTATTATATTGCAATAGTTTTTTCATAAAAAAATTTTAAGATACATCCAAACCAACCTGAAAACTCAGAAGCACATCAAAAGAATGTGGATTAACGCTGCTCCTTATCGGACTGCAAAACATTGCGTAAAAATGATGGTGGGTCTTCGAGCCATTCCACAAAATCATTAATTTCCTTAGCTCTTCGGACCAACACATGAGCCTTTATATTCTCCATTTGACGAGCTACCTAAAAATCTCATTCATCGAGTCATGTGCAACGTCACTGAATATCATCCACAAAGTGTCCAAAAATCAAGTGTTGCTCCACCCCATTATGGATATCTCTAATTACCGCCTCCGCATCTTCGTCAAAAATTACCTTCTCACATCCAATGTCAAGAGCAAATGTAATAGCTTCCCACACCGCTTGAAATTCCGCATGCTCAGAATTACCTCGTATCCAAATACTAGAATAAGTATATTGCAATAGTTAGTAATATATATTATGATAATTTATATACTATTTCTAGACTACACCAAGAGGTTAACATTTATATTAGTATTCCTCTTAGCAGTTTTTATACATCGACGCACATATCAATATATTATAGTATTAGATTAGATGTTAGATTTTTAATTAAATATATTATCTTAAATTACGATATAATTTATAAATATAAGTTATGATATTATTATCTTATATATTAAAATTATATATTTATTGTATAATATCTAATATCTAAAGTGAAATATTTATCTTATTTAACATAAGACTAATATGGTTAAATTTATGATATATCAATTCTTATGTTTTGTGCAAGAATAATTATAGTGTAATAAATAGAATGAATTGAGTAAAATTTGAGGAATATGATTAACATTTATAATATATATTTAGGTTTTAATATTAGTTCTCATGTTTATTGCAAGAATAACTATAGTGTAATAAATAGAATAAATTTGAGGCATTATTGGGAATTATCAAATTTTAGAAGGGTAAAAGAGGCAATCAAAAATTTTAATACCAATCCTCTTTTATAAATAGTATAGATATAGATGTATTTCGGTTTTGTGAGCAAGTGCCCTATAGGGCACTTGTTAAGAGCCGTTAATTAGTCTCTCATTAACTCCACTATTCTTGATATTTAAAAGAATATCATGGGTACAATGCATGTGGTAATTAATGAATTGAATAATTTACATGTTAACAGAATTGCCCATTCTCTTAAGCCTACAAATACTAAATGCATGCATAGCTACTAGTTTGTAACTAATAAACCTAGCATTGTATCTGTATAGCTATTAGTTTGTAAGTATTATACCTAGCTATCACTCAAAAAGTATTTGTTGCGCTCAGCTAGCTAAATCGGTCATGATTTTTTAAAGGAATCATGATAAGAAGATAATGAAGAGCAGGGAAACAGTATCATACCAGAGTTATACGAGTATTTTGACAGTTATATTCAGTTTCAATCTCAATTGTTTCAAAAATAATTGAGGATTATAATTTATAAAAATGATACATATAATTCAATTTTTAAACAAAAAAAAACAATGTGTACCTATTATCCTATTATATTCAACTTGAATCAAACACAAATTTTAATATTTTGCTCCGCCCCCACCCTCCCCGCCCCCAAAAAAAAATCACAATACTAAGAACCAAAAAAAAAAGCCTTTCGTGCATGGTTTTTGTGGAGGATGGGTTCAGATAGCAATTTTCTTTCAATAAAGGATTTTTCTAATTGTGTACTTTTTTTTTGCACAGTAAAATGAGAACTTCATTATAGACACCAAAAGAGTACAGATCTGTTTTCAAAGAGTGAAAACAGAGAGATTTTTTTTCATTTTTGTAGTACTTATCTACAATTTAATTACAATTGTGATTTTTATCTATTTATCCGTAAAATAGTTCCTATTATAATTTTTTGTGGCCCTCTTTTAGTATCTGCTTGTGACATCATTGTAAATTTATTTATAAATTTTTATGCATTTGTTAAATGTTGAGATTAAAAAAAAGTCAGGCCGATGAGACCGACCCAACTGCCCTGATGGGCTGACCCCTTGGGTTAAACTTGGATTTGTTGAGATTATTAATATGTGAGTATAATCCAACATTGAATATGATAATAAAAATTAATGAGTTTTAAATTGGAGTTGGGATCAATACCCAATAGCTATATCTTTTTGGTTAAAATTATTTCATAGCTTCTATTTAAAGCTCGTTAACTCTAGATTGAACCTGATCTTTCCCCAAACAAATGGCATTTGAGTTAAGGTTATGCATGGTGCATGGTCTGCATTGCCCATTAAGGTTATGGTCCAAGTAATTTTAAAAAAAAAAATCTTTCTATCCATATGTCGAATGCATTGTGCATGATCTGATTTGCCCATGAGTGCTATGATGCAAAAGTAGAAGTTATTGATATGCGAGTATAGTCCCACATTGGATAGGATAAAAGATGATGAGTTTAAAATAAAAGTTAGAATCAATACCTACTAGCTATACTTTTGCCTATTAGCTCAACATGAGGCCCGATTCCCCCTAAGGCCCCGTTCGTTTTTTATCTCTGGACTATGAGGTATTATATTCCCCAAACTATAGCATTGAGATTGTATTATCCTGGTACTATTTTAATCTAATTCAATGTTTGTTTTCGCATATACTAACACTCAGACTAATTTAAGATAGTCCATATTGGTGTTTGTTTTTAGGGAGATTATGACCGTTTGGACTAATATCGTTACTAGAATGACCTTTTTTTTAATTAAAAAAAATCAAAAGGTGATGCTTTTCCTCAATAAAAATTCTATCAGCCATTAGACTTCCAACATACACTTCAAACTTCGCTAATTAAGAAACTTATGAAGAGAAAAAGAACATGTCTCTCTTTTTGAACGCTGTTTTGGTCTCATGATATGAAAGTGTTACAAGATTTAGAATAGGAGATAACATTTTCTTCAATAAAACAAATCTCCTCAATTAAATTAACCAACACTGTAATCCAATCAATAAGAAAAATGATTCCTAAGCTTGAGTCGCCAGTTAGAGAGCGGGCCTAGAATGAAAAGCTTCAGAATATGCAATTACATCCTCGAGACCGCCTAGATACATCATTCATATATATATATATATATATATATATATATATATATATATATATATATATATATATATATATATATATATATATATATATATATATATATATATATATAAATTAAAATAAGAGATTGTATCTTTAATTCATTTCATAAAGAAAATATGTGAAGAGAGCAAGGATCTTTCTCCGTTCTCTATGCAAGAGAAAGAAAAACGCTAGAATAAAACCGTCAATAAAATTTTTGCGGGAAAGAAATTCAGCGGAAACAATTTGTTGGACTCAAAAAAAGAAACAGAGAACTAGATGGGCATGGACTTTTTTGTCAAAAAAAATCTTAATCCCCCCAAGTGATTAATATCTGGATTGTAAATGTGGGTTTAGTTTAGTCTCCCTGTTGGATATTAAGTAATTCTTATTTAAAAATAGTCTGATCGGATTAAAAAACAAACACAGGATAAAGAGGTAGGCTCCAACTATTTTAAAATAATAATCTCACTATTAAAAAAACAAACATGACGTAAGTGGATTAGCCTCAAGCCCCAGGCACCCGGCCCTGGCCCGACCGGGTATCAGCCACTTGGACTTTACAATTGGGAATAACTCAGAGATGGTGATGAAATAATGGCCAAGTGGATTCAATTAAAATGGCAATTGGGAACAAGGAACATGCGAATCCCTTCTTTACTCCTATAGCCGTCAAACCTACAAGCTTGGATTAAAAGCGAAAGAATGTGCAGCCGACATGTGATAGACTTGTTCCATGCTTGTTAATTTGATTCAGCTAGCTACTCTTTTTTTTATAAAGATCATACACAGCACAATTCTCAATCTGAAAAGAATTGAGCAATGTTCCTCTAATCGGGTTTGATTGTGAATTTGACCGGATCCAATTAGGCTAAGGGTCCTTATTGGATTGAATTTGGACTGGGTTGGATCCAATATCCAACCGCAAATGGGGCCATTATGTGAGTCACAAGATGGAATATAAATTGGTTGGAGTGGAAAAGGGAAAAGAAAGGTAAGATATCAACGTTATGGGTGGCAAAGAAAGGAAAGGCATCTCATCTCATTATTCTTATGATGTGATATGTATTTCTAAAGAAAAACTAAGGCATTATGCTGTGGCATTTTCATTATGATGACATTATTCTCTCTCTAACATAAATAGGATCTAGTATTATACTTAATTTTTATTCTCATCAATCAGTAGACTTTCCCCTTGAGTACAAACATGTATCCATGCGTTTTAACAAATTTGCTCAGCAATCATCCTATCCAAAGTCCAAAGTTCAAAGCTACAACAGCCTTGTTACTCAACAAGAAAAGAAAAAGAAAGTTCAACGAAGGGAAGAAAATAGTCATCTGTAGTCGAAAATTCAACCCCACAAGCTGGCACGCGATTAGATTCCCTTCCCCCAATCAAATTTATCAAACCTCCACCATTCAAGTATCAATCAAATCATTACCCAACGTTAACAGTTCCGAGTTTAAGCCCTACCAAATCTAAAGTTGCCATCATCATTATCGAACATGGTTGCCACCCCCAAAGCTACAAATAATAATAATAACAATAATAACTCTCCTCCAACAACCCCAAACTAACTCCTTATATATAAACACACAAACCACTCTCAGAACACAAACTCAAAAAAAAATAGACACAGACTCAAGACAATGCTCATCAAGCCTCTCCTCCTCTTACTCCTATTCACTCTCATCCTCCCTCAAACGAATGCAAGACAACGCCCTCCATCAAAATCCAACTTGCCGGCCCAATTTTTGCGCCCACATAACGCGATCCGGGCCTCTATCGGGCTTCCTCCGCTGTCATGGGACCCACGACTAGCCCGTTACGCCCAACAGTACGCACGGAAGCGCCAACGGGACTGCGCACTGGCCCATTCCAACGGCCCATACGGTGAGAACATCTTTTGGGGGAGCGGATCGGGCTGGAGCCCCGCCCAAGCCGTGGCCGAATGGGCCGAGGAGCGGAGATGGTACCGTTATAGGACTAATTCTTGTGCTCAAGGAGATGAATGCGGGCATTATACTCAGATTGTATGGAGCCGGACTAAGAGGCTTGGATGTGCGATGGTTAATTGTGAAGGGGGAAAAGGGGAGTTTGTTGTTTGTAACTATGATCCTCCTGGCAATTATGTGGGAGAGAAACCATACTGATGAGAAAATATTTTTATTAAATGAGTTATCAACAGACAGCATTCCCCATTGATGTACATGTTGTGGTTAATTTAATATAACACATCAAATTGTGATTATAAAATGATTAAACATTGGATTCGTTTTTTTAATGTATGTGTGAGATGAGTAGTTAAATGATTGGATACAGAGTGGCATGTGAGGGATTCAGTGTGCTGCCATTATGAAGGGTGTCATATGAAGTAAATGAGTGGTGTTGAATTTAGAGGTCATATACTATTGAATGATAGGTCACATTATTAACATCTTCTGTAACATGACATAATGAGGGGAGCATGTTTTGGAGCAAGAATCTACCTTGAATAAGGGTGGGCTTCTGACTAATTTTTTTTTTCTCCCTTTCTCCTGTGTTTTCAGTTAGTCATGTGCATGGCAGAGAAGCAATTTGAATGACTGAATAAAGTAACGATATGTGATAAATTGAGTAGAGTGAGCTTTATTAGGAATTGTTAAATAAGCTTTTAAACCTTTTTAATTGGATTCAAATATAAAAATTTGGTTCAATTCTTAATGGTAAGTTTAGATAGCTATTTTTAAGAGGAACGATAATAACTACCCCAAAATTATGTTTGTTTATAATTTTTAATTAGTGAAAGAAAGGGAGGGGAGGGCTAAAAACAACTAAATTTCTTCACTTTCTTAACCCTCTTCTCTTCTCTTCTCATTCCCCTCTCATATCCTCATTTATATCAGCGTACTTGGTTTGATAGGTTCAAGGAGGATACACATTGATTATTTGATCTTAATTTTTATAAAATTATGCAGGAATTAATATTTATATTGTCCATATTTTTGAATTTATTTCTTTATTCCATGATTTTGAACTGGCATTGCAAATAATGAACCTTTTTACAAATTTTCCTAAGTAACATTTTATATTTTGCACTTTAGCATAATATGGCTAATCAATATCATGAGTGACACATGAATATGTGCGGGTTTCTCTTTATCATACTTTTCTGTTCTTGTCCCTATACCCAACCCGGGCAATGAATAAGCCGTCTCGCTCAGGCTTATCCACGAGAAGAAGGCTTTCCAACTCTGTCACTCCTTTTCATTGGAGGCTGAAAGACTATTACTTTATTATCTACAACCCATTCTTTAAGGGCGTGTTTGAATTACAATGGGGTTAAGGGAAGTTAAGGAAAACTAGGAGAGAGAAGAAAAGGGAAGGGAAGAGAATTCCCTTCCCCTTGGTTACACTCTAATTTTGGGGGTAACAAATTTTATGTTATTAGGTCGTGAACTAAGGGGAACTAGGGTGAATAACTTCACCTTCTAAATGTTTCAAAACAAGGTGAATGGTTCTCTTAACTTCTCTTCTCCCTTATTCCCCTCAATCCAAACAAGCTCTCGAACAACTTATTTTTCCATCCAGCACTCGCTTGAAAGTTTTTAGTTACAACTGAAAGAATAAGCACTCGAACGGCTTTCAATGTTGCGATCGGGCGGGAATCTATTGAAAGCTAATCAATCAGGTTATGGTTCATATGTCGCACCCGCTCAAGAACGAGAATTAGCATATCATAAAGAAAGAGCTGATTCCGAAGTGTACGTATGCAGGAAGATGAGTTACAGTCAACAAGGCTTAGACGTTCTTTAGCGGGTCAGATGCTGTAGGGTAGCCCGGCCTCTCCGCATGAATGGGAACCATAGCTGCTTCTATGCCCCGATCCTCTTCTGTGACAATCTTCGTACACAGCAGCCAACGTCCTGGGGCGGGGCGCTCTAACAATGCAGAGAACAAACTAAATTAAACAAAGGCGAGTTTTCAAATCTCAAAGGGCCGTGGTAGTATGCCCTCAGGACTATAGGCCACCAAGATGTAGCGGGACCAATGCCGATTCAACTTCGAATTCAAAGTCGAGGCGGACGCACAATAACGGCGATAACCCGCACCTCTAAGACGTAATTAAGTCTGCAAACTTTGTTGTACCAGCATCCATGACAGAGCGTGAGTCGCAGCTTTAATAATCTTAATATGTTTGGCAGGTCGGAGCCCCCTCCTCCAGACGTTCTCGCTTTCACAGGCGAGGGTCCATACAAAAACTAAGAAGAAATGATGGCACAAAAGAACTCCGGAATTCACCCAGCCCTCAACTCATAACGAAACCCAGTCTTATCGACTGCCAGTCAGTTTCCACCCTTCTCTGAATAAGATGGCTGAACAAGAACAAAGGGAGATCACTCGATCTATTGAACTCATAATTCATTAGATTCTTTTTCTGAATGTCAACTAATTAAATGTTCAAAGTGTATTATCCAATCTAAATCAAGTTATGTTTTCGGACATATGATACTTATGATTTTAATCACAGATGTCTATTAATAAATATGTTATCCATTTAACAATATTGTACAATTAGAAAGATGTGTATAACTAATCATTCGTATTAAGCCAAACTACTGAGATTCGAAACATTTTGATATTTTCAAGACGTTTGAGAATTGGGCTTAACATTGAATTTGACTGGGAAAATTCGAGCCTTATCTAAGTCAATTTGAGCTTTGAAGCCCAATTATATTGTTAAATCGATGCCTTGCATAATTGGTAGGAGAACATACGGAATCCAGCCCATTTGAACTACGCACCCAAAGCATTGGGCGCGTGGCTTTAGAGAGCATGGAAACGCGTGAAGTGGGTGTTACGAATAACTATATATGGACTTAATATGTTCCCAAAAAAAAAAACTATTTACCTCCTACATCATGAACCTAGGTTATTACAAGAGCGTGAAATAGAACCTAAAGCGATGCCTCCTCCTGACGGTACGATGGCTCAAACTCGGGCTAGGGCTCTTCCTCAGACATAAGAGTCCCCTAAGTTTTCCCTGTTGCCAAAAAAAAGAAAAAAGAAAAAAAGAATTGCATTTAATTCCAAATTTTATTTCAACCATGAACATGGTACATAGATCTTGATGTTAATTTAAGAACATGCAAATCTTAAATACAACTTGGATCGCACTCTCTATAACCAGATTATATCCAAGTATGAAAACATAAGTTCTTCTATCTAAAAGACTGAGTCAATAGATAGCCTTGGACTACATTTCAACCGCATTCCATGTTGCTTAATCAAATCTCATGCATAATCCAAATGTATGTAGTGTGCCATCAGAACTTTGACCTTTTGGACTAAGAAAGTTCAAATTAATTCTAGATCTGAACTGCTTTTTGTAGTACTTGATTCTCAAACAAAAGTTTGACTAAAAATGATATATTCGTATACCAATTAGTTTTGTAATTAAACAAACCAAAGTCTAATTGGCCAGATCTTCATTAGCTAATACAGGTGTAGACTAGTGAAGCTTCTTTAATTTGAATAATTTCAATCTTTTATAATTTTCATTAATTTGGTAATTAAGTAGCTAGTGTCTTTCATGACCCATGAAGTGCTAATTATCAATAATGGACAAATGTATGAAACAATACAGGTTGACAAAGTGAAAGTCAAGTTAATTTTATACTGGTATTCATACACACCATTTGAATTCACTAAAATTGTTAATGTGGAATATATGACTAGAAGAATTTTGATTTTTCTTTCAACTATAGTTAGTTGCACTTATATAGGTTTACTAATAATTTTTTATATGTTCCATTGACTCATAGTCATTATCTTGATTGCGTTTAATTCATTAGTTTTCTTATGACCAAAATTAGTGGCATAGCCAAAATGATATGGCAATAAAGTACTCAAGCTTGGATCAAATGCATGATTCACGAAGACTATAAAGAAAGATCAATGACAGGCAAGATTAAGTGGAAGACAACTCTTCAACATAAAATTAAATCCAAAAGGTACTTATGGTGGGTCCTTACAATCTATAAACTTTCCTAGATTATAACTCTTTTTTTCTTCTGGAAATTGATTTGGCAAGGTATAGTCGTATAGATGTCCATGATATTGACAAGTGTACAAATTTTCAAATAGTTTTTTTAGGATAACTTGACTAAGAGGCTTTGCTTAGACTAGAAATTCAATTTTTCCCACGGATGACTTGTATTGAGATTTCAAGTACAAGCTTGTAATCTTATAACTATATGAATCTCTTTCCCGCAGTTTATACTTTAAAATGTTGCTGTTCTGACTTTGTTGGAGGCCAATTAATTATGAGCATTGTTTTTATATTGTTTTAGGGAAGAATGATTAATTTTCTAAACAGACCCTCTTTTTGTAGCCGGACTCTCTCGTAGATCACGGAAACGGATATGCCTCAATAGGAAAACTCATATCCATATGTACTAAAATAAAATATAGATACGGATATATATGCAACTATATATGCGGATACACATGAAGATACAAAACAAATATAAGAAAATCAAATAATATTCAGAAAATATAGTTCAAATAATACAAGAGATTTCATTAATATATTTATTATATCCGAAGGCTAAGATTAGATATCTTTGATCATCAAAATTATCCTCAAATCCATTAATCTAAGGATTAAACCAATTGCAAACCATGTTTTCAAATATTTTAGCTATAGATACAAACATGCTAAATTACCAGATTGGTTTTTTTCTTGGCCTACTTTACTAGTTTTGTATTTTTATTACTCCGGCATCATTTTGGTATTTTTTTTTTCTTGGCCTGATGGTCAAATAGGCCCAAAAGTTGGCCGCTTGCCAAAAAAACCCGTAAATCACTGACTTGAAATGTATTAAAGGTTAATTATTTTGATAATTAGGGTTAATTAAAGCACGCGAGAATAAGGTGGCGACCGGACTAGGTTGGCCCACAACGCGCACTGAACGAACCCGTTCTGGGTTGGGTTTGACCCGGCCAGTTAGCATCCGTGTCGGGTTTGGCTCGATTCGATCTCGAGGTGGGCCGCGTACGGGTCTGTTTTTAAAATCCAAGCCCGAACTTGAACCCTGCCCGCAAACCCGACCCAGCTCGAATCGGACCTAGGCCTGGACCGAGCTCGCACCTAAACCCCATATTGTCATCAATTATTAGAAACCACATTAGCTATGAGTAACTAATTAATTATCAATAACTATTTAATAATCTTAAAATTAATAATATAGTTAAATGTGCACGTTTTTCAAGCAAACAATTGGTGGTTAAGTCTCAAAACTTCCTCAAGAAGCAACAAAATCCTAGCCGGTTGTTCAAAATTCATCTAAATCAAGTTTTAAAAAAAGAGCAAAAAGAATAAAAGAAAAAGAAATAGAAAGAAAATTAAAAGGAAAATAGTGGCTTGGGACCAACCCAGCCCGACTCGTATGGGTCGGGTTAGTAGGCCGGGTAGGGTTGTACTCCTAGCCGGACACATGAGCTTTAGCCTGACCCAACGTCAAGGTTAGCTCAGATCGACCCAGCCTGAATTAGCCCAGAACCGACGGGCCTGGGCCTAGTTGGCCTAGACCTGCCCAGTCGCCAACCCTACGTGATAAGCAACATGTTCCTCTCCCTCTTTCATTCAAAATTAGGGAAGAAATTAGGTTAGGGTTAGGGCCTAAATCAAACTTTCCCATTTTTAATTTAATCTTCATCATCTCCAAATTTCTTAATATTCAGCATGCCCTATTCAAAGTCCAAGCTCAATTTTGAAGAGAGGTGGGTTGAATCAAAGAAATGGTGGTGGGTTTAACATGTCCTCTTTCTTCTTATTTTTTCTACCACTATTTCATTGATTCAGTCCACCTCTTTTTGAAATTGACCTTGGACTTGAAGAGGACATACTGAATATTCAAGAAATGGAGATGATGAAGATGAAATTGAAAAGGAGGAACTTCAATTTGAGCCCTAACCCTAACCCTAACCCTAACCTAATTTCTTCCTTAATTTTGAGTGAAAGAGAGAGAACATCATGTGCTTCTCACATGCTTCAACTAACCCTAATTACCCTTTAATACACTCAACGTCAACAATTCAAGGCGTTTTTTTTGTGTGCCGGTTGCCAACTTTTGGGCCTATTTGACCATCAGGCGAAGAAAAAAAATCAAAATGATGCAGGAGTAATAAAAAAAACCAAAGCAGTAAAGTGAGTCAAGGGGAAAAAAATATACCAATCTTGTAATTTAGCTAATACAGATATTTCACTACATATGCGTATCTATAACCATATTCTATCAAATATATACGAATATATTCTCATATACGGATTTTTTGTACCCTATTTATATTATTTTCTTTTAGTTCCACATTGCTTGGAATGCTAGAACTACTCCTCTTACTCTTGTATATAAATATCTCAATACAATGAAGATATCACCCATTGTCTCTAAAATCAATTTACTTAACATTTCATGCATTTGAGGGATAGTTATCATTTTTAATCATGGTATATATACTTATGTTATGATGTTTATGTCATTTAGAAAATTTAGGAGATCCTCATCTTAACTTATGATCAACATGAAAACTTTGATATTACCATTTGAAAATACCGACATACGTACGTATAACCCTTCCCGTTAATCACCTAACAAGTCTATTCCTGATATTACTGAACTTTCTGTAGCTTGTTGCTTATTACTGCTTGCACCAAATTCCATGTTCAAGTTGTTCTCCATCAAGTACACATATCCACAAGAACATATAGTTGATTACAAAAGATCCTATTCAAATTATAAAATGTGATATACAATGCGCTCACTCTACCATGATAGCGCATGTGTGCATTATATATGACCTTTCAAATTTCATGGAACTATATGTCAAATGATATATATATATATATATATATATATATATATATATATATATATATATATATATATATATATATATATATATATATATATATATATATATATATATATATATATATATATATATATATATAGACTATAGACAATATTGAAGATATCAACTAATTAGATCAGACATACATTACCTAGTTGATAACATTGAGTTTAATGCCACACTAAAGTCTTTACACTAAATTTAATGTTCCATGCAAATATTACTAATTCAAAGACTGCTGAAACCAGGGTTCATGTTCATTTATAAATTAATCCTAGGTTTTATAATATACTAGGCATGCACATGGCATGTGAGAGGACACAAATCATATTCCCTGTTCGCATAAATACCTACATGCAAGTATATATAACTAACAAGAGGAAAAGATCAAACATACCCAAATGCAACAGATACTAACAAGAAGAAGAGAAGATCCTAAAACTGTTCCATTTATCCCTTTTTTATTTATCAAAGGAAGAGAAGTGACCAGATTTAATCTTTGTCTACTGATTTAGAATGTGAACCATGAAATGACAATTGAAAGCCATAACGGAAACATCATAATGTTTTCATGTAATTAATCAATATAAGATTCTATAATAGTGAAGAGAACAATATTCAGTAGTATTATTAACACATTTACATCAAACATCCATGAACCATTCATGCATAATACTCAATATTACACTACATGTCATACCCTAACACATGATTCTCCTGCAGCATTAAGGAATCAAACTCATTACCAAACCAATTCACATTCTCCTTCTCAAGCTCAGCTATGCCGTTATTGCCATAAATCAAGTTCTGAAGCTCGTCGTTCAGAGAATTAAAGTTCGAAGAACTCTCACAGCTGAAATCTTCTTGCCTGCCAGCACTCAACGGTGGATAACTAGGTTCATCTGAAGGCATCGATGGAATCAAACATTGTTGATTTTGTTCGGATGTGGGATTATACACTGGCTGGCTCCCAAGAGGATTGAATTTAGGCCAGAGTGCAGGATTGTTATAAAAAGAGAAGGGATTGTTGAGGCCTTGGAGCTGTAAATGGAGTTGCATCCTCTCAAGAGCAGTCGAGCTTAGGGTTTGTGATGGCTTGTCGGCATCAGAGCTGAGTTCTTGATTGAGGGAGATTGAGCGGCGAGATTGAGATGGATCCTTACGGCGTCCAAGGAGCTTCTTCTTGAGCCTAGTGTTCCAGTAGTTCTTGATGTCGTTATCGGTTCTACCAGGAAGTTGGGCAGCAATTATGGACCACCTGATCATGGATGAGATTAGGGTTAGGGTTGGGATTAGGGTTTTATAGAAAGGGATATATTGATCGAGGATCATCGGTACCTGCTTCCGATGCTGATGTAGAGGCTGCAGATGATTTGATCTTCTTCTTCGGAGAAGCCACCATGCTTGATGTTAGGCCTGAGGTAGTTGAGCCATCTGAGTCTACAGCTTTTGCCGCATCTCTTTAGACCTGAAATTATGTTCAAATATTATCAAGAGGGTTTAAATGAGTGACTTTGACAAGTTAAGGTTGTACATGAATATAAGTATCTACTAGTTCTAGGGTTTTGATGATCCAAATCGTGCAAAGTCTCTTTGTTTAAGGTTAATCAATGGAAACCCTATTGGGTCTTTTGTTCATAGCCTTAATAAGAGAGATGCTTAATTATGTAGAACAATTAAAAAGATCTTTTGATGGAAACCCTAATATATATCGTGGCTTCCTAATAATTTTCTACTTGAAATTCACAAAACTAAGAAGCTTAAATCATGCAGAACAAAACAAAATATGAAGGAACCATGTGATGGAAAACCCTGCTTAGGTTTCCTAATTAATTGCATCAACTTTAATTCTACTTGATAAATTAGTATCAATCCATAAAAAAATGATCTATGGTGGAAGAACTTACAAGAAAATAGAAAGTTTCGGTAAGCAATACCTTCTAATTAACATGAACCCATACAGGGTTAGATCTAATTAATTAGGGTTAACTAATTAATTAAAAAGCTTAATTACCAATCTTTTGAGGGAGAGCAATCCAGTTGCCACCAGTTCCATTCTCCTCTATGTAAGCCTTGAGCTTTGCGTCCTCCTCCGGCGACCATGGCCCCTTCTTCACGTTCGCCTTATCGCAGCACGGTGCTCGACCCATCTCTCTCTAAAGTCTCTCTCCTCAATATCTTTATCTCTCTAGATCTCTTTCTCTCAACAGTGAAGAAGACTTTGATGAGAAAAGAGGAAGAAGGTGAGCTGAGCTTTATAGGAAGACACCGGGAGAGAAAAAAGGGAGACGTGATGTGATGCTTACGATAGGACAAGTGTAAAGGCTGCCTCTCTTAATTCAACAGAGTTCTATACATTTTTTTTTTTTGCTTTCTAAGTTGTTGATTTTTTTTCTTCTCTTAGCTTTCTTAATTGCATGCCTTTTTCTCTGTTATTACGCTTTCCTTTGCATGCATTTTTGTATTAGATTTCAAATCTTATGTGGGACAAAGTCCACCATGGTATGCTTACCTCCACTAGTGCTCTAGTCTTAGTCTATATGTTAACATTACAAAATTACCCTCAAACCTAATATCACGGCTCAATTAACAAAAAGCTTAGTGCATTTCATAAGAGTATTTTGAGGACCTAAGGGAGATATTATTGCTTTGGGTTCCCACAATACGAATTAGTCTACATAGGAATTGGATATCAACAGCTAATTTTAACTTTAGAGGGTCATTGATCGACATGGTTAGCTCTTTTGAATTGGTCAAATGACAAAAAAAAAAGGATCATATGGAATGTTTTTATTTGCTCATGGTGAGAATTGTATGATGAAAGATATATCAATTGATAATTTGATGGGTTGGATTATATATGTTTCAACAATCTACCATTGGGTGTTTCTTGTGGAAGTAAATAAATTGCAATCTTTATCTGGGAATTGTGAAATAGTGTTTTCTGAGCCTTTAGAATAAAATGAAATATAATTTACAGATTTCAGTGCTAGAATTTTTAAGGTAATCCTACATTCAGTGACACTGAAGATAAATATGCTTTTACCATGGGGTAAATTTTATTCAGAAAGTTGAGCACGCTAAACTCAACC
This sequence comes from Asparagus setaceus, assembly GCA_012295165.1. Lineage (NCBI taxonomy): Eukaryota > Viridiplantae > Streptophyta > Magnoliopsida > Asparagales > Asparagaceae > Asparagus > Asparagus setaceus. Next base: position 63,739,777 of record CM022705.1, on the reverse strand, counting down.
AGTATACTGCGGCTCAAATTGTCTAATCAATTGTATGTAAAGAATTTTCAAACTAAAATACAAGAACTTATAATTGATAGTTTATTATATAATGATTCGAGTTCATAATACATGTACACTGCTAACAGACTTGCAGGGACTCTATTTGATCCATGTGCAAGAAAGGAGAGCCAATTGGATTTCATATTGCAATATTTTTCTTTAATTTGGTAAAGTTTTAGGAGATATCCCACGAACTTTCTCCTCTCATGATGTAAGACTATCGACAGTTGTCCAATGGAAAATATAACTGATATCATCTTCATTAAGAGAGAAATTTTCTTCCTTCGTTGGATGGGAGCAAAAGAAAGCCAACTAGCTCGTATTCAAAAACATGTCAAGAGTATTTTATGGATCATTTGATGCATAAAATCAATTTTATGGCCACAGTTGTCCGATTTCATGAACTCACTCAGAAGCTATCGATTTTTCTGATTAACATTTGACATTATTAAATTAAGTCCACGAAATATTTCTAAAAATATTTATGATATCTCTTCTAGCTAGTAGTGTTTTAGCATATCTAAAGAACTTTTAATATTTATTTGTGAATTGGAATTTCCATATGTTCCCCATGAAAATAAAACTGCGATAACCATTTTACAAAAATAATTGAGAAGCAGATCTCATCCCTGAAAATAAAAAATGATGATGACTGGCCTTAATTTAAATGGTACAGTTCTCCTATTATGATACAAGAATACTGCAATGACTAGTGTTTTTGGTGCATGTATGTGTAACGGACCTAATAACGATTTATTAGCTAGTACGTAGATTAATGTTGTTAACAAATTTAGCGTTATCAATCAATTATTTTGTCAGAAGATGCTCTGTTTGAAGAAAAGGAAAAGAAATATTGGAATGAAAAAGGTTCCATTATTTGTTGAAAATTACAAGCCCAACAGAGGATATCATCCCAATATTTATGTTGAAATTATCTTAGAAGATATTGCAAGTTAAACAAGAAGTTAAATTAGAGCTCCACAATATTTGTGTGAATTTTTTTTTTTTTTTTGGCGTATAAATTCTACAGCCGAAAAGCACTTTGTGGTTTTTCTTCATTCTAACTACAAAAGTGGATGAAATAACCTGTAGTGTGCAAGGGTTACCATAGAGATATTCCCTGTGGATATAAGTTTCATCCTCTGCTTTCCGTATAGATTAAGTGAATTAATTGCAAGTCAACAAACAAATCAACCCAATTCACAATGAGAACACAACAAACCCTATGTAAACACAATGATTAACCAATAATTCAACTATTTATTGGACCATATGTATCTTATCCCACTAACACAAGCTAAGCCAAACGTAATGTCATATTTGTAATACCACATTAATTTCTTCATCCCAAATCAAGGAGGTATTAGTTTATCAATATATTACATTTATGATCAAAGTCTAGAGACAACCCTTGCTCTTCTTTTGGACTAGTGGATTGGAATTTGGATTATTTTAGAGGAAGAGGAGGAAAAAACCAAAAGGGAAGGTGTTTGGGATTGCAAAAAACTTGCATTGACCTTTGTTTCTCTCCCTTGACGTATAGAGAATGGGGGTCCAAGACAAGGGCACTTGCCACCTTTCAAAAAGTGAGAGTAAAACTAAAGAAGAAAACCCCAAACCAAAAGGCTTAAGATAGAATTAATTAGTAAAAGTAGGGAGACTTAGATATAAGCAAGCGAAGAAAAGAGAGGATGGTGTGGGATTTTTTTCTCCTTGTCTTGGTCTCTTCTTTGGAATCTCATGGCTTGGTGGTGGATCTCATCAGCATTATGACCAGCCTTAAACCTGGAGGATGGCTAGTAGAGATAAGCACAAGGGATAATTAACAAGAAAAGAATGAAGGGAATCAATGGAAGCTTGGATGTTAGCATTTGAAAAGATTGATGCACTTGAGTTGGTATTCTCTTTACAAAGTACAAAGTACAAACTCTGTCCGCTACATGAACTATAAACATAGATATATATGCTTAAGAATTTTTTTTGGATTATTTACATCCTGGTACCTTGTGGCATGGTGTAATTACACAGGTGACCCTAATGTTTATGTATCTACATACATGATCCTGAGATTTCTTATTGAGATAACACGGGTAACCCTGAGTAGATAACCTTAATATTACTTTCATTGGGACTAGCATTCTGGTACACGCGACGCGTGCATGACACAGAACATGGAGGAGTATGATAGTCGAATTATAAGAGGGAATAAATGATTTGTTGGATTCTTTTGAACTATTTCAAATATGAGGAAATTTTCAAAAACTTTTCAAAGTGGGGGCGTTTCTATAGTTTTTTTTCCAAATGTGATGGCTTTTCTTTAGTTTTTTCCAAGTGTGAGGGCATTTTTGACATTCTAAAAATGTGGCTCACACAACCAAAAAGGAGGCTTCTCTTAATATATAGTATAGAATACTCATGTAATCTCATACAGTAATCTCAATGTCTTTCGTGTAGATACACATACTCCGGGATCACCCATGTATTTACACAATACCACATAGTAGTACCGGGATGTAAATTAATAATCCCTTTTTTAAGAGAAATATATGCTTAAGGCTTAAGAGGTGGGGTACTATTTACATAATTTCAAATTGGTTATTTGTGTCATAGTTATTAAAAATCTCAAATATGAGGATAAGTTTATCTAATTAATTAAAATCAACGCTAGATCCAGTTCATGTATTCTAATGTTCTAGAATGATATCTTTATAACTCAAATTTATTCAAGAGAATGAGACATTTTCGAACTTGATGCAGCCTTAGAGGTGGCTTTAGCCTATTCAGACCAGTTCGACACTATAAGAGTCAGGCTCGCCAGAACGAGAAACATCTCGGAATTGCGCAAAAGACTAGTTGTTTCAAAGCTCTCACAAAATCATCAGAATCATTAGGTATACTAAAAGAATTATCATTGACCTTTGTTGGATTCGCAAACTTTCATCATTTTCGGCCTCAAAATCGCGGTCAAAGATTTTATTTCTATTTTAGTCAAGTTTTGACCGTCCAATTTGGGGGAGCAAACGGAGTCTGTTTTGGCTGAGATTTGATATGGAGGATAATGTTTTCTAGTTTTTGGCTTTTTTAATTTTCTGTAAGCATATTATTTTTACCTTTTTCTTTTATTTTCAAGTTTATAAAGACTTTTCTCGGGATGTAGGGAATTAGCTTTTGATCAATAAAATCCTAATTATTGGCTGCGACCATCTTTTATCTAGTGTTCTCTTTTTGTTCATGTTTTTCATGATTTGATCTCATTACAGACCTAGGCAGACTGCATCAAAACTTCTTAATATGTAATTAATGCTCGAGCGGTATGTTTAGTATTTTTATTTTCTCATCCTGTTGAGGATCGATGTTGTAGGCTGTAAAAAAATTACTGAAGACAGCCAATATCCGCGAAACACTATCAATGAAGGTTACAAGCTGACGACTTTCACGATAACAAAGGAGAATCAGAAGCTAATGTCTCCAGAGTACAAGGATTACAAGTTGACAATCCTTGTGAAAAGAGATCACAAGTGTTGATCTCTTCAAAGCAAAACGCGGACTTATCCCCGTTTGATTCAAAAGCGGAGCACATGGCGCGCTCAAGCCCCAAATGCGGAGCACATGGCTGCGGCCAGCGTTGAAGCTCAAAACGCGGAGCACATGGCCAGCGTTTCAATTCAAAATGCGGAGCACATGGCGCGTTTCAATTCAAAATGCGGAGCACATGGCGCGTTTCAATCAAAACACGGAGCACATGGCCCGCGTTGAAGCCCAAAACGCGGAGCACATGGCTGCGGCCAGCGTTGAAGCTCAAAATGCGGCACACATAGCCCGCGTTCGAAGCTCAAAACGCGGCACACACAGCCCGCGTTCGAAGCTCAAAACGCGGCACACATGGCCCGCGTTCGAAGCTCAAAACACAGACGCGAGGCTTGCTCCAGAACGCGAACTCCGCGTTTTGACTCGTTCAAACACGATCTTAACAGTTCCAAAACTGTTTTGCACGATCTGAGGGCCATTAACCCTCATTTAGGAGCGATTATAGGGGTCAGTTACACCCCTTAAAACCCCTATAAATAGCCAAAGGCTCGGCAGATAGAGGGGGCTTTTCTCTCGATTGGCGCGACCTTTTGGAGGGAAGTTGGGTTGGCTTAGAGGAGGCTTCTTTGGATTGGTTTTCCCTTGGCTTGGCTAGGCATACAAACTCATCCAGAGTTACAAAACTCATCCCTTGAGTTATCAAACTCGTTAGAGTTATAAACTTGCTTTGCGAGTTCTTAGACTTGCTCCTGCGAGTTCTTTTCCAACCTCGTCCCACGAGTCAAGACGGTCGGATCGTCAACGGGATACAAGATTCAAGCTCCCACCGCCACCGTGAAGAACCCAGATTAAATAAAGGGAAGGGTCTTTGTTGACCTTTCTCTCTTTTGTAAATCGGGCAACCGATCGAGGAAGTTGTAATTTCTTTTTATCTAAGTCAGTTAGAGAGAGATATTGCATTCGAGAGATTGTATTCATTATTCTTCAAATAGAATAGATCAATTTTCTAATTTTCCTCGCGAACAAAAGATGGCGACTCCGCTGGGGACAACTTCTTTCACCGATGAAGAGGTGGTGGCGCAATCCGACGTCAAGCTCATTAGGACGACTGTTGAAACTCTGACCGTAGAGTTCGATCAAGCCAAGTTCGAGGAGGCACTCTCCTCCGGATCCCTTAGCCCCAAGGCTATGCGCAAGATCCACAAAGCCTCTAAGGAGGCCAAAGCCCATTCGTTTGTCGTGGCTAACGTCGGTGAAGATGGTGATGTCGCCGCACAAGCCTCAAACGCGGAGCACATGGCCCGCGTTTCAATTCAAAATGCGAGCACATGGCCCGCGTTTCAATCCAAAACACGGAGCACATGGCCCGCTCAAGCCCCAAACGCGGAGCACATGGCCCGCTCAAGCCCCAAACGCGGAGCACATGGCCCGCTCAAGCTCAAAATGCGGAGCACATGGCCCGCGTTCGAAGCTCAAAACACAGACGCGAGGCTTGCTCCAGAACGCGAACTCCGCGTTTTGACTCGTTCAAACACGATCTTAACAGTTCCAAAACTGTTTTGCACGATCTGAGGGCCATTAACCCTCATTTAGGAGCGATTATAGGGGTCAGTTACACCCCTTAAAACCCCTATAAATAGCCAAAGACTCGGCAGATAGAGGGGGCTTTTTCTCTCTCGATTGGCGCGGCTTTTTGGAGGGAAGTTGGGTTGGCTTAGAGGAGGCTTCTTTGGATTGGTTTTCCCTTGGCTTGGCTAGGCATACAAACTCATCCAGAGTTACAAAACTCATCCCTTGAGTTATCAAACTCGTTAGAGTTATAAACTTGCTTTGCGAGTTCTTAGACTTGCTCCTGCGAGTTCTTTTCCAACCTCGTCCCACGAGTCAAGACGGTCGGATCGTCAACGGGATACAAGATTCAAGCTCCCACCGCCACCGTGAAGAACCCAGATTAAATAAAGGGAAGGGTCTTTGTTGACCTTTCTCTCTTTTGTAAATCGGGCAACCGATCGAGGAAGTTGTAATTTCTTTTTATCTAAGTCAGTTAGAGAGAGATATTGCATTCGAGAGATTGTATTCATTATTCTTCAAATAGAATAGATCAATTTTCTAATTTTCCTCGCGAACAAAAGATGGCGACTCCGCTTGGGACAACTTCTTTCACCGATGAAGAGGTGGTGGCAATCCGGCGTCAAGCTCATTAGGACGATCGTTGAAACTCGACCGTAGAGTTCGATCAAGCCAAGTTCGAGGAGGCACTCTCCTCCGGATCCCTTAGCCCCAAGGCTATCGCCAAGATCCACAAAGCCTCTAAGGAGGCCAAAGCCCATTCGTTTGTCGTGGCTAACCCGACGTGAAGATGGTGATGTCGCCGCACAAGCCTCAAATCAGCGAAAAGGAGCGCCGCCGCCAAAGAACACGACCGAGATGGCCAATCGACCAACCAACGCGAACCCGCGTTCAATTGCTCAAACGCGAACCTCGCGTTCAAATGCTCAAACGCGAACCTCGCGTTCAAATGCTCAAACGCGAACCTCGCGTTCAAATGCTCAAACGCGAACCTCGCGTTCAAATGCTCAAACGCGAACCTCGCGTTCAAATGCTCAAACGCGAACCTCGCGTTCAAATGCTCAAACGCGAACCTCGCGTTCAAATGCTCAAACGCGAACCTCGCGTTCAAATGCTCAAACGCGAACCTCGCTCACCGGGTTGCACGCGATCCTCGCGTCCCCACTATAAAACGCGGGTCACAACCCCGCGTTCAATTGCTCAAACGCGAACCTCGCGTTCAAATGCTCAAACGCGAACCTCGCGTTCAAATGCTCAAACGCGAACCTCGCGTTCAAATGCTCAAACGCGAACCTCGCGTTCAAATGCTCAAACGCGAACCTCGCGTTCAAATGCTCAAACGCGAACCTCGCGTTCAAATGCTCAAACGCGAACCTCGCGTTCAAATGCTCAAACGCGAACCTCGCTCAAATGCTCAAACGCGATCTTCGCGTTCCAAGTGCCAAATCATCGCATATCGACGCCGCCACATGCGGCCAAGCCGTCGGTGTTTGACCAATTGACAAATATCATTTGGTCCGCCGAGCGGCGGCATTCTCACAGAAGGAGGCTTCAGAGGTCGAATACCTTGGAGTCACTTCTAACATGATCGAGTAGGCGGACCGTCAATCTCTAGCTCTAATGAGCGAGGCAAATCGGTCCCCGACTTGGAAGAGGCTTTGAATGACTCGGCGGAGTTTACCGACATACTCGGACTCGAGCAGGGTCATACCCGTCAATTATCACAAGTTGGCTAAAGGAATTGAGTCCGATGATGAGCATTCACCATCGCGAATCTCAATCCTCTAGTTCTTTCATAGAGCATGTGGCTGTCTACAGCGGAGACGTGAAGATTTCAAGAAGAGGCTCGAAGAGTATCGGGCTATGATGCAAGAGGCCTGCGATCACAACAAGAGTCCATCGATCAACTTGAGATATGATAAACCAACTTGTTGCGGATAGAGCTCAACTTGGATAGCCGACTCAACACTTCACCAAAATCATCACGGAGGAGGAGTGAATCCTCAAAGCGAGAAGAAAAATGAATGAAGCTCCGATCAAGAAGCTCATCACGTAGAATCCTCCTCAAGAAAGGGAGAGGCCGAAACGAGCAAAGTCCTCAATCGGCAAAATGTGAGAACCGAAGCCCGCCTCAATGCCATGGTTAATAGGTGCGAGCTCCAAGATCGGGGTTGTCGGACCGTATCTGCGAGAATGGGATACGGTTCCTTATCCTCAAAATTCAAAGTCCCTACGCTACAAGCTTTCGGCTGACGCGGGATCACCGAACCAACATATCTACCATTTTAAGTCACAGATCGAATGAGATGTCAAACGATGCCATAACATCTCGTTTGTTCATTGGCACCCTCAAGGGGTTGCCTTTGAATGGTTCATGAAACCGCCGCAGGATGTATCCGAAATGGGAAGATTTAGAGACTCTTCTGTCCGCGATTCTTTGAAGATGACACGAAATCACTGTCACTTCTCTCCTTGCCCTTAAGCAAAAGGAGGGAGAGCCTATCAAAGTCTTCGTCGAACGGTTCCGAAGCATGGCTCTTCGATGCTCGACAGGTATGACACAGTCTGCTCTGATTGACACCTGTCGGCACAATTTACAAACTAATCTCCTAGCTCGAATGGGGGTTGCCAAATGTCGTTCCTGGAAACAACTAGTCTCCTGTATAACAGTCAAGTAATTATTGCTAGGATTGAAGCTGAAGAAGAGGAGACTGACTCCGAAGACCTGGCTATTGATGACCCAGCTCTAAATCACAAGGCCGAAGACTCAGTTAATATCGACCTAGAATAATTACAGACTGGGGGTTGATTATTTGTTATTTTCCGAGTAGAATAATAAATTCCAAATATTGTCAAGTTAACAAAATACTTTTGACAATGTAAGCACTTCAACGTGCAGCAGCACCACCAAAATCAACTTATCAATCCTCTCCAATAGGATGATAAGTCTACAAAGTTGCTCAAATCGTAACACAATCCCGTCAGGTTAACAATGCACCTCTGACAACCAACTTATCAATCCTCTCCTATAGGATGATAAGTCCACAAATTTGCTCCAATCGCAACCTATCCTTGTCATGTTAACCTCACACCTCTGACAACCAACTTATCAATCCTCTCCTATAGGATGATAAGTCCACAAATTTGCTCCAATCGCAACTTATCCTTGTCATGTTAACCTCACACCTCTGACAACCAACTTATCAATCCTCTCCTATAGGATGATAAGTCCACAAATTTGCTCCGATCGCAACGTATCCTTGTCATGTTAACCTAACACCTCTGACAATCAACTTATCGACTCTCTTCAATAGAGCGATAAGTCCTCAAAGTTGCTCCGATCGCAATGTATCCTTGTCATGTTAACCTAACACCTCTGACAATCAACTTATCAATCCTCTCCAATAGGATGATAAGCCCACAAAGTTGCTCACATCGCAACGCAATCCCCACAAAGTTAAGATTAGCTCGTCTCGTTATTAGCAAGGCGACCTCTCTGACAATCAACTTATCGACTCTCTTCAATAGAGCGATAAGTCCTCAAAGTTGCTCCGATCGCAATGTATCCTTGTCATGTTAACCTAACACCTCTGACAATCAACTTATCGACTCTCTTCAATAGAGCGATAAGTCCTCAAGGTTGTTATTAATAACACCACAATCCACTGTGGGTGGGGAATTTTATCCCGAATCCTAAGTAGGGGTAAGTCAACGCCTAACACACGTTGCCGGTTTAGTCTTCTACCGATCGAAGGAGACACCAGAATTCAAATCTGGGGAATTTTATCTCGAAACCTAAGCAGAGATAAGCCTGCATCTAATACATGCAGCCGGGTAGTCTATTCCCGTGAGAAAGACGAAGCCTACGTATTCAACATCGTAGCATTAAGCCTAAAAGAGTTTTATTCTTTTAGCACAACGTCACATGCAGAACGGATTTAGATAATCTGCATGCTAGCCCGATTCAAACGGTAATCGGTAAAGGCTCATCAAGTCCGTTGATGGCTGGGGGTTGGCCAATAACCCTAAAGTCAACGCCTAACACGCGTTGCCGGTTAGTTTCTTACCCGTAAAAGACGACAAAGTCTACGTATTCAACATCGTAGCACAACGTCACGTGCGAGGCGAACTCCTCAAATTTGCTTAAATCGCAATCAACTTATCAATCCTCCTCAATAGGATGATAGGTCCTCAAAGTTGCTCCGATCGCAACGTATCTTCATCAAGTCAACACTATACCTCTGATGATATAATCAACTTATCAATCCTCCTCAATAGGATGATAGGTCCTCAAAATCTTGTTCAAATCACAACTAAACCCCGTCAATCAACTCATCATTCCTTTCCAATAGAATGATAGATCCACAAGGTTGTTCAAATTACAACACAATCCTATCAAAATCTGTACACATCCTCAGCAGAGTTTGATAACCAACTTATCAATCCTCCTCAGTAGGACGATAAGTCCACAAAGTTGCTCCAATCGCAACGTATCCTTGTCATGTTAACCTCGCACCTCTGACAATCAACTTATCAATCCTCCTCAATAGGATGATAAGCCCCAAGCCTTGTTCACATTACAAGCCCAAAGCCTTGTTAACACCACAAGCCCCAAGCCTTGTTAAAACCACAAGCCCAAAGCCTTGTTTAAACCACAAGCCCAAAGCCTTGTTCAAATCATAAGCCCCAAGCCTTGTTCAAACCACAAGCCCAAAACCTTGTTCAAACTACAAGCCCAAAGCCTTGTTCACACCACAAGCCATGTAAGCCTTATTCACAACACAGGGCTTAAACCTTGTTCAAATCACAGGTTTCATATTTTGTCCCCCGACAAAATCTAAACTTATCGACTCTCATCAATAGAGCGATAGGTCCTCAAAATCTTGTTCACACCACAAGTACCCAATTTTATCAAGGTAACTCCATACCTCTGATAAAATCAACTTATCGACTCTCATCAATAGAGCGGTAGGTCCTCAAAATCTTGTTCACACCACAAGTACCCAATTTTATCAAGTTAACTCCATACCTCTGATAAAATCAACTTATCGACTCTCTTCAATAGAGCGATAGGTCCTCAAAATCTTGTTCAAATCACAAATACCCAACTTTATCAAGTTAACCCCACACCTCTGATAAAATCAACTTATCGACTCTCTTCAATAGAGCGATAAGTCCTCAAAGTTGCTCCAATCGCAACGTATCCTTGTCATGTTAACCTCGCACCTCTGACAATCAACTTATCAATCCTCCTCAATAGGATGATAAGCCCCAAGCCTTGTTCACATTACAAGCCCAAAGCCTTGTTAACACCACAAGCCCCAAGCCTTGTTAAAACCACAAGCCCAAAGCCTTGTTTAAACCACAAGCCCAAAGCCTTGTTCAAATCATAAGCCCCAAGCCTTGTTCAAACCACAAGCCCAAAACCTTGTTCAAACTACAAGCCCAAAGCCTTGTTCACACCACAAGCCATGTAAGCCTTATTCACAACACAGGGCTTAAACCTTGTTCAAATCACAGGTTTCATATTTTGTCCCCCGACAAAATCTAAACTTATCGACTCTCATCAATAGAGCGATAGGTCCTCAAAATCTTGTTCACACCACAAGTACCCAATTTTATCAAGGTAACTCCATACCTCTGATAAAATCAACTTATCGACTCTCATCAATAGAGCGGTAGGTCCTCAAAATCTTGTTCACACCACAAGTACCCAATTTTATCAAGTTAACTCCATACCTCTGATAAAATCAACTTATCGACTCTCTTCAATAGAGCGATAGGTCCTCAAAATCTTGTTCAAATCACAAATACCCAACTTTATCAAGTTAACCCCACACCTCTGATAAAATCAACTTATCGACTCTCTTCAATAGAGCGATAAGTCCTCAAAAATCATCATCAAGTTAAAAATTTCACCTCTGATGATAAAGCCAATTTATCAACTCTTTATAATAGAGTGATAAACCCCCAAAAGCTTGTTCAAACAACAAGTATGAAAGGCATGCCAAGTTAACACTATACTTTTGGCACCTTAAAGAAAAGTCTAAAAGACTTAGTTGAAAATGTGGGGTTCATCCCCGCATTTTACTCATAAAACGCGAAGGACCACCCCCGCGTTTCAACACAAAACGCGAGGGTCACGCCCGCATTTTAAACACAGAACGCGATGGCCAGCTCCGTGTTTCAACCTCGAAATGCGAGGATCAGTCCCGCGTAGCAAAGTTCAAAGCGGCTGCGATCCTCGCATTTAAAAACGCCGAGTTCACCCATGCAAGATGAATGACTAGCATGGACAAAAGCGAACATGACTTCTTTGAAGACAGAATGAGGAGCAATACCTTCTCAGGATCAAGCAAAAGAAGATATCCAAAGTATTCCGAAAGCTCGTCCCAGCCAACCGCGAACTTTCAAAAACTTTGGAGGGTTCTGTAAGTACGTAAAAATTGCGAAGACGACCAATATCCGCTAAACACTATCAATGAAGGTTACAAGGCGGCGACTTTCACGATAACAAAGGAGAATCGAAGCTAATGTCTCCGAGTACAAGGATTACAAGTTGACAATCCTTGTGAAAAGAGATCACAAGTGTTGATCTCTTCAAAGCAAAACGCGGACTTATCCCCGCTTCAGCTTCAAAACGCGGAGCACATGGCCGCGTTTCAATCAAAACACGGAGCACATGGCTGCGGCCAGCGTTGAAGCTCAAAATGCGGCACACATGGCCCGCGTTTCAATTCAAAATGCGGAGCACATGGCCGCGTTTCAATTCAAAATGCGGAGCACATGGCCCGCGTTTCAATCCAAAACACGGAGCACATGGCCCGCGTTTCAATCCAAAACACGGAGCACATGGCTGCGGCCAGCGTTGAAGCTCAAAATGCGGCACACATGGCCCGCGTTGAAGCTCAAAATCGGCACACATGGCCCGCGTTGAAGCTCAAAACAGGCGAGGCTTGCTCGAACGCGAACTCCGCGTTTTGACTCGTTCAAACACGATCTTAACAGTTCCAAAACTGTTTTGCACGATCCGAGGGCCATTAACCCTCATTTAGGAGGCGATTATAGGGTCAGTTACACCCTTAAAACCCTATAAATAGCCAAGACTTCGGCAGATAGAGGGGCTTTTCTCTCTCGATTGGCGGCTTTTGGAGGAAGTTGGGTTGGCTTAGAGGAGGCTTCTTTGGATTGGTTTTCCTTGGCTTGGCTAGGCATACAAACTCATCGAGTTACAAAACTCATCCCTTGAGTTATCAAACTCGTTAGAGTTATAAACTTGCTTTGCGAGTTCTTAGACTTGCTCCTGCGAGTTCTTTTCCAACCTCGTCCCACGAGTCAAGACGGTCGGATCGTCAACGGGATACAAGATTCAAGCTCCCACCGCCACCGTGAAGAACCCAGATTAAATAAAGGGAAGGGTCTTTGTTGACCTTTCTCTCTTTTGTAAATCGGGCAACCGATCGAGGAAGTTGTAATTTCTTTTTATCTAAGTCAGTTAGAGAGAGATATTGCATTCGAGAGATTGTATTCATTATTCTTCAAATAGAATAGATCAATTTTCTAATTTTCCTCGCGAACAGATGTCATCGTTGTTTGGCTCAGAAGCCTGCTTCAATCAGTCATGATTGATCCTTCTCGTGTGCACCACCAAGGATACAAGGGGAGAAAGCCACACAGTCTCTCACAAAGAAGGGGGGGATCGCACAAAACAATGGACGGAGAAAAGCCTCACAGAGAAACGGGGAGAGGGTCGCACAAAGTCCCTCTCAATCTCATCCCTCGAGCTACTACCAACCCTTCTATATATAGAGAAGAGGGCAGCCGCCACGAGAGATCGATCCTAAGGTTTCCGAGGCAGTCGACGAGAGGGGGGAGAGAAAAACTAGGGTTTCGAAAGGCAGCGGACCAAAAGAGGAAAGAAGCAGAAGGTCAGGTTAATAGGTAAGTGAACTGGGCCTCTCCATCAAATGGGCCAATAGTTCATGCGCCAACAAATAGCAACAATCTCCACCTTTGGCCCAAGGTAGTGCACTGAAGAAAGGAATACGGAATTGCAGGACTCATCATCGCCATAACATTATCATTACCTGTATGATCACAAAGAGGATACAAGCAATGGAAGAGAATACACAAAGTAAACTCAGATCACAAAGATCGGGGCAAGATCACCAAGCATGCCAAGTCCACAAAGGACCGAACTCTACCAAACGGTCATCGAGTTCAAAGGGAAAAATCACAAAGCTACTAACAAACACAAAGTAAGTTAATAGGCCACAAATGCAACATACAAAGCAAGGGGGGAAAATAATTACCCAATGTCAAGGTTCAAAATTCTTTGACACGAGATAAATTTTTCAGCAGGCAAACACTTAGTACATATGTCAGCCGGATTAAATTCTGAAGGAATTTTCTCCAACTTCACAATATCCTTTTCAACTATATCCCGAATATAATAAAATCTGACATCAATATGTTTAGTTCTATCATGAAAAACAGGATTTTTGCAAAGTTGAATAGCAGATTGACTATCGAGAAAATACAACCACATTTTTATCAAGAAAATCAATTTGGATATAAGGCCCTAAGCCAAATAGCTTCTTTAAAAGCTTCATGGCGACAACATACTCAGATTCAAGAGTAGATAAAGCAACAATGGGTTGTAGTTGGGATTTCCAACTTATGCAAGAGCCACACAAAGTGAACACATAGGAAGTAGTAGATTTTCTATTATCTCTATCATTTGCATAATTGGAATCTACATAGCCAACTAGTTTAACACCTTCAGAACACTTAGAGAAGGTTAATCCTACATTCACAGAGGATTTTAAATATCTTAAAAGCCATTTCAAGGCATTCCAATGAGGCATACCGAGATTTGACATATATCTACTCAAGCAACTAACGCATATGCAATGTCGGTCTAGTGCTAACCATGAGATACATGGTGATCCTATAGCATTCGAATATGGCACCTTCTTCACATCATTTATTTCAGTTTCAGTTTTGGGGGACTGATCCTTACTCAACACAAAATGGGAAGCAAGAGGCACATTCACAGATTTGGCATCAGACATAGCAAATTTACTCAAAAGTTTTTCGACGTATGGACTTTGGTTTAAAACTAGCGTAGATTTATTTTTGTCTCTAATAATATTCATGCCTAGAATTCTTTTTGCATCGCCTAAGTCTTTCATGTCAAAATTTTCACAAAGACATTTTTGAACATGCTCAATGGACTTCAAACAAGGGCTAACAATCAACATGTCATCCACATAAATTAAAAGAAATCTGAGCCGAGTCTATATTCTTATAATACGTGCAATGATCAGTGAGAACTCCTTTTAAACTTTAAAGATTGCATGCATTTATCAAATCTTATATTCCATTGCCTAGGTGATTGTTTTAAACCATACAAAGCCTTTTTTAACAAACACACATGATCAGGCAATTTAGGGTCCACAAAGCCCTCAGGTTGGTGCATATAAATATTTTTGTCAAGGTCACCATGTAAGAAAGCAGTAGTTACATCCATTTATTTTAATTCCCAATTAAAATGAGCAACTAAAGCAAGAATAATTCTAACAGTAGTGAATTTGACAACAGGGGCAAAAATTTCAGCATAATTAATTCCCTCCTTTTGAGTAAATCCCTTAGCTACTAACCTAGCCTTAAACCTAACACCTTGATTCTTGTTTCACCTTAAACTGACCACTACAGGTCCACTCTGAGAACAACTAGCAGGTTTAGGAACAAGTTTCCATGTTTGGTTAATTCTTAGGGATTCCATCTCACTCTTCATAGCACTAATCTATTCTTTTGAATATTTTGACCTTAATGCTTCACTATAAGTCTTAGGTTCATTGCACTCAAGGGATTCAAACACATTAAAGGCAAACTCGGACATATTACAATCAGTCAAATTGCAATCTCTATATCTTTCAGGTTTCCTAATGGTTCTTTTATTTCTATCCCTAGTGAGTTGATAATTATTCAAATCATGCATGTTATCTATTTCCTGCATATTATGCTCCACCTCATTAGGAATAATCTCATCTTGATTTTCAATAATTATATCATTCAATTTCTTTTCGGGAGGTAATTCAGATTGATTAATAATAGGCATTTGCTCCACCTCATTTGGAGCATCATTTTCAGAAATAGAAATAGGTAAAGATAAACAAGGAAATTCATTTTCATTAAAAACAACATCTCTACTTATTACTATCTTAAACCCCGGTTCACTCTTATTCCAAAGCCTATAACCTTTTATCCCTTCAGGGTATCCTAAGAAAACACATTTCTTAGATCTAGGTTCTAACTTATCAATCCTTTGATGCACATAGCCAGCAGTCCCGAAAATTCTCAAGTTATTTAAATCAAGAGGTTTGCCCGTGAACACAAATTCAGGGCATTTCCCTCCTAAGGAAACAGAAGGAGACCTATTAATCAAATAAGCCGCAGTACAAACAGCTTCTCCCCAGAACTTCTTGGAGAGCCCAGATGTGGCCAACATAGCCCTCACCCTCTCTAAGAGAGTTCTATTCATCCTTTCAGCAACCCCATTTTGCTGTGGTGTGTAGGGAACAGTTTTATGTCTTTTAATACCCCAAGTAGCACACAAGTCATTCAATTGTTTGTTACAAAACTCAAGACCATTATCTGTCCTAAGAGTTTTAATTTTCTTTCCCGTTTAATTTTCAATCATAATTTTCCAGTTTTTAAATTTATCAAAAACTTCAGATTTTTATTTCATGAGTAAAACCCAAACTTTCCTAGAGTAATCATCAATTATGGAAAGAAAATATTGGTTCCCTCCATGCGTAGGAACACTAGAGGGACCCCACACATCAGCATGTAAATATTCAAGTATATCAGTACACTTAGACTGATTAGAAAAAGAAGAAACGGGAAAACTAACCCTATGTTGTTTTCCTAGCACACAAGATTCACAGAAAGGGATGGTGGATATTTTATCACTACCAAAGTGATCTCCTTTATACAAAATTTATAATCCTTTATTACTCATGTGACCTAATCTATTATGCCATAAAACAGATTTATCACCTATCACAGAGTTAACAGAATCAAGCACAGGTTCAGCATGACAAACATACAAGTTATTTTGTTTTTCAGCAGTAAAAATAACAAGAGACCCTTTCAGAATTTTCATAACCCCTTTACCACATTTTCCCTCCAAACCATCATTTTCTAGAGATGCACAAGAAATCAAGTTATAACTTAAATCAGGAACATGCCTAACATTCTTCAAAGTAAACTCAGAACCAGAAGAAAACCTAAGGCATACATCACCAGTTCCTAAAATATTGCTTTTCTTTTCATTTGCCATTGACACAAAGCCATTCTCTATTTTCTTGTAGTTTGAAAACATGTTTTAAAAGGAGTCATATGAAAAGTACAACCGAGTCTAATAACCAATCTGATTTGCACAAAGAATTAGACAACACAGAGTTCAAATATGCATAATCACAAAGATTATTAATCATGAAAATTTCACCCATTTTGCCCTCACGCATGACCATATTAGCATGATCATTTTGTCGATATTTCTTAGGTTTAGGACAATCTTTAATAAAGTGACCGGTTCATGACAATTATAGCATTTTTAACTTTAAACCTGGACTTAGATCTACCCCTTCCATTTTTAAATTTTTTCTTACTTGATTCCCCATTACTTGCATTCTTTTGGTTATTAGACCTATTCTGAGGCCTACCCCTCACATGCATAACCTCACCAGAATTTTTATTTTTCCCAGAATGTTTTAAATCTAATTCATTACTCTTAAGACCATTGATCACAATATCAAGGGTAACCTCATCTCTACCATATTTAATAGCAGATTTTACATCACTATATGAGTCAAGAATAGCATTTAGAAGTGCAATAGGAGTATATTAGATCTATATGTTTATCATAGGTTAACTTAATGTCCGAAATAAGTTTTGTGAAAACATCTAGGTTCTCCTCAATGTCCTTAGACATATCCAATCTAAATTTGAAAAAATTTCAAGCAAAAACATTTCTTGGGTAAAGAGGTTTACGTATATAGTTCTTCAAGTTTATCCCAAAGGGTTTTAGCGATTCCAAAATTCTAACTTTTCTAAGCACGAGTCGATAAGTTCAAATAAATTGTGGAACATGCATTTTCGTTCATTTCACCCTTTTTCTTGATTAATCGGAAGCCAAATAAGTCGACCAATAGCCCTAACAGACTTCTGCTGAATTAAAATACATTTTATTTTTTATTTCCAAATGCTAAAATCAGATTTTCCGTTGAACGGAACAAAACCATATTGAACCATACCATAGTGATTAGTAGCAGACATCCTTCACACAGAAAAATAAGACAAGGGTATCACACGACCAAATAAAGTTTTAATTTCAGCGACCAAATGAAATTTTAATTTCAATGACCAAATGAAATTTTAATTTCAAATGACCAAATATCGCAAGTAAACGCTAAGAAAATGATACGGGTCAACTAAAGGAGCAACTATCATCGTAGCGAAATTGATACGTCCCTTTACCTGGGCGAAACCCTAGGATAGGGTTTCGACCTTACCCACGCGACGACGGCGGCGGCGGTTCGATGGCTGGAACAGCGGCGGCGGCGGTTCGATGGCTGGAACGGCGGCGGCGGCGGTTCGGCTCAGCAATCTCGCTGGAACGGCGGCCCAGCGAGATCGGCGGCAGCGGCCGGGCGGTTTTGAACGGCGACGACTCAACGAGGCTCTGATACCACTGTTGAGGATCGATGTCGTCATTGTTTGGCTCAGAAGTCTGCTTCAATCAGTCATGATTGATCCTTCTCGTGTGCACCACCAAGGATACAAGGGGAGAAAGCCACACAATCTCTCACAAAGAAAGGGGGGGATCGCACAAAGCAATGGACGGAGAAAAGCCTCACAGAGAAACGGGGAGAGGATCGCACAAAGTCCCTCTCAATCTCATCCCTCGAGCTACTACCAACCCTTCTATATATAGAGAAGAGGGCAGCCGCCACGAGAGATCGATCCTAGGGTTTTCGAGGCAGCCGACGAGAGGGGGGAGAGAAAAACTAGGGTTTCGATAGGCAGCGGACCAAAAGAGGAAAGAAGCAGAGGGTCGGGTTAATAGGTAAGTGAACTGGGCCTCTCCATCAAATGGGCCAGCAGTTCATGGGCCAACAAATAGCAACACATCCAAGCATTTTTCAAACTTTCTTTTTCGTTAAGAGCTATAGAGTACTCTTTTTGATACTTTTATTAAACTTATTCACTTCAAAAACATTTTAATTTCTAGTAAGAAATGTGCTTGACTATAGGTGTGAAAATTTTAAATTTCATTTACACTGCGTCATTTAGAATCCAAGAAAAAGAAAAGGCAAATAAACAACTTCTGAAGGTTTCTAAGAGTTTTCAAAGTTTCTATATGCATGCTTTTATTACCTTTTTACTTGTTTCAATTTGTAGATCACAAGGATATATACATTACTCCACTAGAAAGCCGAAAATACATGCACTCCTATGTGATGGGAGCAAAAACTTAACGTTAAAATAAAGATTACATTTTTTAGCATTGTTGATGCAGAGAATTAAGTTACAGGATTGAGTCCGCAGAGATAGACTCAAGGATGAGGGCCTAGTGATCTCATTTGATGTATGATGCGAGCTCTTGCTAATAACGGCTTAAGATACACAAAAAAAGCTTCAGATCCACATGAGTACCTCATTGGTGAAGGATGATACAGCTAACGTATGTGTAGATCTGGTAAGTTATGAAAGTTGTCAACTAGAGAGATTGAATATCCAATCAAGATCTCCTCACATGGTATGATACGATCAGAATCAATTATCTCTAATTAGGTAAACTGCCATAAAATCAGGCGTGAAGGCATAGTAATCGAACTGATGAGCTCAACTGCTATAGACCTTTACCGCTCTATCCGGGCTATTATGTTAGGTCCATGGACCATGACCGGGTTATATGCTATGTGAATGTGCATACCTGGTTGACCTCGTTATCATGATGTGGTCTGGTTAACCCAAATGTCAAAGCTAGGTTGTATGCACAACAGTGGTCCCCTTACTCCCGAGCTGCGGTGGAATCCTGGTTTGGAATAGATAAGATTTGCATTGGGAACACATCAGCCACGTCTCGTCCAATAGCATTAATTGTGGATTTCTTGGGCGTGTTGCCGAGATTTTAACCATTATAGAGATACGTTGCTGTTTCTTGATAACTGCAGCACGTCTCTTCAACTTTAGCGAAACTTTCTCTTGAAGTACCACGTGCTTGGTCAAGATTTAATATTTGATATTTTCCCCCTCTGGTCATCATCCATCTGATTCCTTCTCTTTCCCAGGTGGCGATCATGATCCCAACCTCTTCTTAATGCAGTTACCATGAGTAACTGCTAGCCTGTCAACCAATGCGTCCCTTCAACTTCTTTTGGGCTATAAATAGAGTAATGAATTGATTAGCTTTTCCAAACTTCTCTTGAGAAGGAAACTATCAATCTCATTATTTTGGCTCCCTGGTGCTGCATGCTATGACAATGCTTCCCTTCTCTTTGGAGGTCTCATCTTCTTCTTTGATGATTCCCTAATTCTTGTGGTCAAAGAATATTGTCATTCATCGTGCTGGGTGGTTTTTCATAATTGGGCCGAACCCCCTCGTTGGACATCCTTGCATGCTACATGGTAATTCGTAATGAGGTCGGGGTCCTTGTGTTGAGCAATTAGAATATGACAGTCATACGCATCCTACTTCTTGAGGACAGGGCTTTTTTGGGAGTAACAAGATATTTTTCCTTCTAGCAAGCTTGTGAGCTTGGGATGAGTTTGATTTCCTATAGAGGATCCTGTCAGCTTGGGCAAAGATTGATAATGCCTTGGCAGTTGCACTAAGTTCAACAAACTAGGTGAAACCCTCCTGGTTTATGTTTCTTGATTGATTTTGCATTGGCTTGACAAACTCCATCTAAGAGATGTGCAAGTTTGAGTAGCTTTCGATTTATTGCATGCATAATCTACATTGCTAGTTGAAATGCAATTTTGATCGAGGTGCTTTAGCCCTAGGGGCGGAATGTGTTCAATCTTGTTGCTCGGGGTTCCTCTTGGGTTCGCCTAGGACGTCCTCCGATTTGTCCTTCCAGTCTAATCTTCTAGATGTGGATATCCTTAAGCTGTATTTGAGTTTGGTTCCACTCATGGAAGCCTTACAAGGAAATTATAGTCAAGCTCTTTCTATGACTCTGGTTAAGAAAAATCACAGTTGGATATAAGGTCAGCCATTTCTCACGGATCGAAGATTTACTATCGAGTCTTCTCTCGAGATGACATGGATGACTTTAGATAAGTCGTCAGTGTATTCTAAAGATCGGTGCGATAGGGTTTCTTATCAATCATGGATCTCATTGATCTCCCGCTCTTTAGGTCTGCCACCCTTCTTTTGCTGAGTGTGGGGCTTATCCTTCTTAGCGGCTTGTGGATTGACTTCTTTTAAAGTGAGTTGTACCATACTTTAGCCTTTCCACTCAAGGTGTTCGAGAAATACCAGCACATAAGAGCGTCGTCTGCTCTTGCTATCTGCATAGCATTGCAGTAGTTTCCCGAGTGCTCGATGGAGCATCCTTTCCCTTTGTAGACTTCTAACTTGGGAATCTTTATTAGTTGATAGGGTGCATTCATGACGTTGTCAATCAAGGGTGAACTTCTGTTGAGAGCATCATCGAAGGCTGCATAGGTTGGACCGAACCCTTGGTAGGTCGTCCTGATTGGTCTGGGCCCATACACAGTGTGATACGAATCATATGCTTGGTTGTTGACATAACCATAGGGTAAGTTTGAATACCCAGTGGTGAATTTATGTCCAGTTGACTGATCATGAGTTATTCTAGTGGTATTCTTCCCCTGCCCATTGGGACGAGGTCCCTTGTAAGTATTCAGGTCTGGTTGGCTTGGAGTTTCATTCATCACTTGGGCATGGGGAAGAAATCAATTAGATCGAACTGGAAGGTTGACACCATGCAGATCATTTGTCTACTTAGTTCTGCTGATGTTGACGAGGTATCAGGGGCTTTTCCTCAGGGAACATAGTCATATTCATCTTTTCTAAGGCTTTTTTTATTTGTTCTTCGATGATGTTAGCGACCATAGCCGACACCTGATCCAATTGCGCCTGAGACAAAGCAGTTTCAGAGTTGCCATCAAGATTAGGCGATCTTCCATCGTCGTTGTCTCTCGCACCAGACATTATTCTAAGTTGATCAAAGTTAGGCCCCATGGTGGACGCCAACTATTGATGTAGAGAACCAACTTACAGGATTGAGTGTGTAGGGATAGATTCAAGGATGAGAGCCTAGTGATCTCCTTTGATGTCTCATGTGAGCTCTTGCTGATGACGACCTAAAATACACAGAAAAAGTATCAGATTGATGATTGTGGGCTATCCACCAATGCTCGTCTGATGGCTAAATTAGACTCTTAATAATAAAAAGTCAAAAAAGTAGATATCTAGTTAGAGGTTTAGAGGAGAAGGATCATTAACCAAAGGTCGGCGGTATTGAGCCTTGAGATTGTATTTGAGGTCCTCCTTGTCTTACCTTTGGTAGGATGGATATTTATAATGATTGCTTAGGGCATATCATCATCTACATGTGTCATCATCCTTTGGATGAGGTTGTGATGGTAGTTACTTGGCATGCAAGTAGATCCACATGGCAATACCTCATTGCCATAGGATGGTACAACCGGCGTATGTATAGATCTGGTAAGTTATGGAAGTTGTCAACTAGAGAGATTTGAGTATCCAATCAATATCTCCTCACATGGTATGATACGAGTGGAATCAATTATCTCTAATTAGGTAAACTGCAATAAGACCAGGTTAGGCTGGGATGTAAGTATAGTAACCGAACTGATGAGTTCAGTCGTCATGGACATTTACCGCTCTATCTGGGATTTTTTGTCAGGTCCATGGGCCGTGACAGGGTTATATGCTAAGTGTAGATGTCTCACACTTTAGCGAGGTAAAGTGCATACCTGGTCGATCGAGTCAACTCGTAGTCGTGAAGCAGTCTGGTTAATTCAAATGTCAAATTTGAGTTGTATGCACAACAAGCATAAAGTTTAAGAGAGAGACACTAGAAGAAAGTAGAGAAAACTAGTACATGTCTTTGTTAACTTCGGTTGTTTTTTTCATTCCTAACAACCATATATACATAATAAAATAGAGAAATGTGTAGTATATGCTTACAAAAAAAAAAACATGTGGGACAGAGAGCCAACCAGTTGATGGGTGATCGATGCTGATCATATCATTAGCAAATCATGAGGGCTACTTTCTGTTGGAAACTCAATTATTTGTTCATACTTGTGATTCAATTACTAAAATTATGAACCTATTTCCACTAATCATGTTACCGAACATATCTCTCTCTCTCTCTCTCTCTCTCTCTCTCTCTCTCTCTCTCTCTCTCTCTGTCCTTTTCTCAGCTCACCAATATAATCTTGTGAGTAGTTGAACAAAATCCTTGCAGGGCTGCTAGATCGAGCAACGGATCACTCGTAGCCATGCACAATTTTAAAGCTGCACCATATCTCACCATCATCCGTATCTATAGCCCACCGCAAGGAGTACGATTCGAGCTGAAGTGTGGGATATTGACATTTTTTACCATTTAATTAAGGAAAACAGATAGCAAACACAAATAAAATATTTGAATTCGTATCTAGATATATGTACTGATATTAAATGGTATAAAGTATTTCGATTCCAGATTGGATTAGTAGATCTAAAGCCAGTTGTGGTGATCCCAAGTTTAAGATGTCATTCTAATTTAAACATTTCTTATATCGTATGGAATATACTTTGAGTCTTACCTGTTTTTCTCATATCTAATAAGTATATATATATATATATATATATATATATATATATATATATATATATATATATATATATATATATTTCTTATGATACATGTATAGATATTTGATTTTATGAGTACAAATTATGAACTTCACATGTTGATCCGCCTTTGTAATTATATCCATATGATTACTAAACGGATACCATATATGATTTATATCAGATCCATTACTTTCTACTAACGTGCATCAAAAAAATCCAAGAGAATTATCATTTAATCTGTTATTGAACTTGTTGGGAAGTTGTCAGGCCCAACGGGAGTTAATGGGTCTCAATAGAGGTTAGCTAGGAACCAACTTACCTATTTTTACACACATGAAGATCTAGTATCTAGCCAAAGTCGGTCGTTATTCTACGGTCTAGCTGCCTGAACGAAGCCTCAGAGGTACATCGAAGAATTGGAAAATTAGCATTGTAATGAACTTCAACACTAATAATATTTTGATTATTAGAAGCTTTATGCTAATTAAGATATCGTGTCTTCTAAGGGAAGTAATTAATATGTCAACATAGTACATAAGTCACGCACACAAACATATGCAAATAAATTACCTAGATAAAAGTCATGGCATTAGGTACTATTATATACAAAATTAGGTGTGGGACCAATTCGATCCGTTGTTGTCAGCTATCTGACTCTGGAGACTCCGTTAGTACATTACTAACGAGGGAACTATAGTCAACAGAAAAATAGGCGCAAAAATTTCAACGTACGGACGTAAATAGACATATGTCCTAACTAGAAGAAAATTAACTAGTAATAAGTGAAAAATGCAAACCCGTCCCTTTCTCTAAGTACAGTTTACCAACGTATAAATTAACAAGACTTTAGACAAGTATATGATATGATAATACACATTCTTCATTATCGTCTACGCCTCCAAGTGGAAAATAAACTGTTTTATTCTTAAATTGGAAGTTGACCAACTTAACCTGGTGTATTTTAATTTATGAAACCATTAATTTGCAATAAAACATTTTTACTTATCACAACATCGAGTTATAACTCAGGAGATGATTTTATGCAAAGTTTGAGATACAAGTTAATTAATTTAGACTACAAGTTTATTCACAAATAACAAGCAAAATGTAATTTAAGATAGGACAGGACAGCAATGAAGTTAGTGTCAATTTATAGACTATAATTGAAAGAAAGATTATGTACAAAAATAGAAAATCAGA